>CM056574.1:85700373-86900373 GCA_029721435.1 Gymnothorax reevesii
GCTCTTACTTTCTAATGTTAAAGAGGGTTTGCGAACAATTATACATGGTGGGTCGGTGTGTTCGGCTCCTCTTGATCTGCTCTCCAAAATGAGCACTTGGGTCGGCAGAGGTAATGGGTGAAATGTATGCGGAGATTCAATGGTGGTCGGGACAATGACAACACCTGGCTGGGGAGCTGGAGCAGATCTGTGCGCTAAAGCCCATGCCCAGGAAGCCCTGATGCCCTACGCTGTAGTTGGCCATCTATGGAGAACCCATGCGATTGGTGGGTTCTCCAGCTAACCTGATTTAGTCTTTTATGGAATACTCTATCAAAGGTGAGATGTGAGAAATCTGCCCAATAAAGTACCCACGACTTTTTCTATGGAATTACTGGGTTCTTTTCAAAACCTCATTTGTGGGAAGTATAGCCAAGGGGAGTTATTCAGTCACTGATCAGTCAGGCAAAATGTGTCAGTAGAAGGTAATAATCAACGGAAACAAGGCCTTTTTATGAGTGTTTGTGCGTGGTGTTTTAGTTTGCAGCTTGCTGGAGGAGAATGACACGACTGGTTTCTAACATCTCTGGTGCGATTATTTCTGCAGAGTGTTTCGGTTGGCTCGGGGAAGGCAGGCCGAAGCTTCTGATTGGTTCTCTGTACAGGTGATGTCATCAAACGGTTGCAAGCACTTGCTGCATCTCTGTCGGGAATGGAGGTGGCGCTACATTTTAACAAATGGAAAACGTCTTGAAATCATCTCAAAAAGGAAGTACAGGACTACAACACTGCAAAGCAAACTGAAGAGAAATCTGCTGTACTATAATCTATACCTGGTTCTTAAACTCTCATCTATCCTTCCAAAGCCCAGTAAGCTTGTGTAGATTTTTCCTCTGTTTTTCTTGTGTTTCCCAAAGCCTTCCTCACTTTTTCTTGTTTATCATTTGATCTTCAATTAGCAATATGGGAAACATTAATGCATTAAGTTATATTTCCTATGTTTCTTTTACCTACAGAAGTGAATATATGTTTTTGATTTTTTTATTATTTAATTAGGAGGCTCTCTGTGTTCATTACCTTTGGTACTGGTCCTTAAACAAATGAATCAGGTGTCTTGTTGCACAGAAATACTGATACAAACTGACGAGGCTTGAAAAACAAAAAAGGGTATGTTTTAGTGAAAAATGAGGGTAACTAGTCCTGGCAAAGTTGTTTTTTGTTACATCTTTTACCATAACGACCTGTTTTTTTGGGAGAAGTGCCGTGATTTTTGTTGAGTGGAAATGGTTTCATTCTTCTTTTGGTAACACCCTGAATCTATGAATATTCTAGTGATTGCATGTAACTGATTCAAAGGGCGATAACACACTTTTGTTGTCCAAAGATAAGCTTGTACTTTGTCTGAGAACGAAGCCTGAGAACGGATGGACTGAATGCACTGTAGAGTAAGGGAAGCCCATTTGTAGCACAATAGCCATGACATTTCCCTCACCTGCAAGAACACTGTTAGCTCTGTAAATAATGTCGGCATAGTGACCGCAACGGTGTCACACCAGCATATTCAATAGAATGCGATGTTAGATGCACCCAGCTTCAAATAAGAATTAGTATAACTTAAGTTGAGCTTCTTCTGAGTTGGGAAACTTAAGTTGCTCCACAGTGTATGTTAGACAGAAGTATAGGTTGCTCAGCAGTCACTGACATCAATTGTGTAAAAGGAAAAGATTCCAAAGCACACTTTCATTTTGTCATTTTTTTTAAAAACTAGATTGAATCTTATAATTTCACACAGCTCTTGTATATTCTGATGTGACTTTTATACTCAAACAAAAACCACACGAAATGTAAGTATATTCATTGTAACGTATTTTTTCAGAGCGTAAAAGGCAATATATGAAGTTTAGTTTGTTTGGGTAGATTTGTAATATTTTGTTCATTTGGAACGCAAACATTTGTGTACCATTACCTCAGTCCTGTGAGATGTTACTTTAGAATCACTGACACAATAATTTATATTAGCGATAGCGTAAAATGATAAATTATAATAATCAAAGTAAAGCATTGCACTGTGACTAGTCGGAAAGACCCTTCTCCATTTGCACACATGGTTATTCATGAGTGGTCTATGAAGGAATATCTTTTATCTAGCTTCTGTTTCAATACAGGCAAGTTACAAGCACCATAATTAGCTCATCTGTAGCAAGGAAAATCAGTATCTCATGTGGACATTTAGGGCAATTATAGTGAGACTGTAATATGGCAAGTTTTAATATTTCATACTCTGCCATAAGGTTGATCTTTTAGGTACAGCCAAAAGAAAACACTGAATACTATATATGTGCATTACTTTTGACCATAGCTGCTGTGCTTTTTAGCTGTGTGTGGGACTGGATTGGCTCCAAAGCAAATGTCATTTCAGTTGCTTTAAAAGCTGCAATATCATTTTAAGGATAATATTTCTGGGAGGGGTTTTGTTTTACCTGCTGCAGATTTTTTTTTTTCTTTTGATATTTTATTATGTTGAGAACAACCAGGTGAAGCAAAATGCTGGATGCTTTTTAAAATGAAGTCTTCATCAAGTAATAATAAAAACACATGACACAAGAGAAAAAAAACTTTCACTATTGAGATTCCAAAAGGAAAAATGTAGTTCAAAAGAGTTGTTAATAATATTGATAATTATAACAATGATGTATTGTACTGTACCAACAATCTCTCCGTTCCCTTCCATATACAATGTCGACATTTGTTGATCATCAGTATATTTTAATAGTGTGTATAAATCGCAAATTACCTTGTAATCGAGTGCTGTCTTATGCTGGTGTAGTGAACTATATTCTTCTTTGGTCCGCCCTTTTACCCGCTCATCCACTCTTTCTCAGTCTCCCTCTCACTCTATCTATCTCGTAAATTAGTAGTAGATGTTTTGTAATGAACACTATGAAGTAGACGTAGTTGGTAGCACATTTAGTAAGGATACATCAGAAAGGATAGAACTTTCTCTCATTATTAATGGAAAAAAAAGAGTTTTTTTTTAATTTCTTAAATAGCAATTTGATAGTTTTCCTCATTTTCTATTTGTTTTGCTGCTCTCACATGGTTTCAGCTAACCAAAGCTCTGATGGATAAAAAAACAGAAGAAGTAAATTGCTGTAAGATGGAATCTTTTACAAGGCATTAATCGGATCCCCGCCTTTGAATGTTTAAAAGGGGGTGTGCCATACTACCTTAAATGCTAATGCTAGATATGCAAAACTTTTATTTTTAATTATTTTTTTAAAGAGGGACACAAGCTATAATAATAAAAAAGAAGATTTTATTACATGAAAGAAAAATATTTTTTTAAGAAGTTATAATGGATTAATAATAATATTAATCATTGTAGTTCTAGTAATAATAACCATAATCGATATGAGTAATAACTGTATAATGTGTTTTGATGTTTGTACTATAGCTTAATATATATCAGTGGTTCGTTACTATAGCATTTCGTGACCAGTGTTTTGTTTTTTGGTTTTTTTCCCCCCGTGGCTGCTTAGAATTGACGATAATTTAATTTTCACTCATTATGAACATTCACCTCATTCTTGCTCCCGAGGCATGTACAATGAAAAAAGGAGTCCTTTTGCATCACTTGTGGACACCGTAGTTATACCCAGAGACTTCAATACAAAGCATACAGTGTCATTATTTGACAACAACAGTAAACGAGATAAAATGTATAACAGTCGTCTCAAACCCAGAACCAGTCCGCCATCAAGCACCCTGCATTTGGGAGAAGTTAGCCTTCAGGGTTAACGTAGTAAAGGGTTTATTTGAACCCAAACCATGATCTTTTCCTTAGCCCATCCAAATAGTTTAGGCCTCTATACCTAACCAATTAGTTTTGCAACCTTAACCTGACCAAGTAGTTTTGTTGCCTAAAACTAACCAAGTAGTTTTTTTCCTTAAAATAAAACAAGTAGTTTTGCTGCCTAAAGCTAAGTACTTTTGGTGCCTAAAAATATACTAATCTTAGACCAGTGTAACAAAAGTATGAATTCCGTCTTAGATCAATGTAACAAATGAACTAAGTAATGATTCCCTCTCCCCAATTCAGTTTACCAATAGCGTCAAAGAATGATGCTGAAGGACTCCCTCTGCTTTGTGCATCGCTCTTTGGGCAGAACATTTATGGAGCATCACCACATGATGAGTCGGGATGAATACAAGTTTTGGACCATTTGACCCATGACTTTTAAAACTCTTGAACTAGGTGAGCCAGCGCTTTACTTTAGTCAGCAATATGGGCTTTATCCTGTATGGTTGTGGCTTGGTTTGGGGTTTGTTCTGTTTCCTTCCTACAGCTGTGCTTCATGGAATATGTGTAGCAGGCAGCTCGTTTGGTAAAATGATGAAATCCTCAGTGCTCTCCTGAGTGGTAAAACCTTCCTTTGATCTCGCCAGCTCTGCACAGCTGCTGAATTCGTTGCCTTTGATTGCCGCAATTCCTAATAAGCGGCACAGGCGCCGGCCGCTAGAGGAGGTTCGGTAATGTTTGATGCTGAGGGACCTCAAGGACCGGATTTAAAGGGAGCGAGTGGCAGGTCTTAAGGAGAATTGAAACCTCAGGCTAGGCACAGGGAACAGGGAACAGGGAGGCGGCCGCTGTAAACTGTGCTGCTGTGTAGGTACATGAGCAGGTGCTGAGATATCACTGTGTATCCTTCCCAAACACCAGTTCTTCCATGGTAGTAGAGTCAAAACAAGGGGTTTGGTCTGTTAAAGTCCACTATTGTTTCTCTGAATGCACAACCAAGTAGCCATTTCAAGCCATTTCAAAATCTTTTCCTTCTTGATGTCACATGGGGGAAGTGACCGCCGAGAGGCAAGAAGGACTGGTCAACTTCAGCCAACCAGTTAATCAGTTTCTTTATAATTCTAGGTGGTCTTTCTCCCTCGTGATGTCACAAAGGACAGATTTGGAAATGGCTTGTCGCGGATAACTGGCTGTGCGCCTATTGACATGATAGGAGACCTTTTAAGTGTGGTATGTTAGGGCAAAGGAACTTTTCGATGAATGAAACAATTCAGCGGTTGGAGGTTATTTGTGAGCAAGTGTTTTTAAAAGACAGAGCTGGGCATGACTCTAAATTGATAGCAGCTGTAGCAGTGGATCTCATATAGAGATCTTAAACTTGAGTCCTGAGGTTTAAGTTAGTTGACCTGTTTTTTCAGCTTTTACATTCTGGATTTCAGTGATTGCCTTGATCCCAAATACCTTGTTTCCAAGTTGCTTTTCATTCCAGAACTACCCTTCCAGTACTACAGTTAGAGTCCCCTGCATTGTGGAGTTCATGAACACTCCAAATTGCACTGAGGTCTGATGATTGTGATCTATATTTGTGCAACTGAAGATAAGGGAGGGCACATGTACGCATGTTTTCTCAAAAAAATATATTGCTAAGTTATTGATAGTCTTTGTGTCAACAAGTTTTGTGCTAGCATAAGGTAAGATTCCTTGCCAAGTGTGGTGCTGATTAATGTAAAGGCTGGCTATCTGTTCAAGTAGTCCAAACTTTACAAATTTCAGTTTGATTTTATTTGCATTAATTTGATCCCGTAGCTTGGACTTTAAGGTAGCATGGCTCTGTTGCTGTATTTTGTTTCTCAATTTTACACCAGTGTACAGCTGATGAATGTCTCGCATCTTGCTAGACTAGTTTGTTCATTTGGAATTGTTGGTTTTAATAAAGTTTTTTAAAATGAAAAAAATGACCTGAAAGGTGACGTGTGAAATTGGGGGGTGTTCCACTGTTAACCATATCTGTGTAAAACTAGAATTTGGAAGCAAGTGATGGGTAATGGTCAAGCAGTCGTCTAGACACGTACATATTCCCAGACACATACATGCGCTCAAAGATATACAAACACACGCACGCACACACAGATGCACACACACTCTTCCACTGTGCTCTGAAAAACTTTTGGGAAAAAGTTATTGCAGTTAAACATTTTTGCTGTATACATGAGGTATTTGAATATGAGACTAAAGTTCATACAGCCAGCTATTTCTAATGGTTCATTTTAATTTATTTTGTTGCATGTATCTTTTACCAATTCATGAAGTTACTTTTCCCTATTTTCAGCTGTACAAATGTATGTGACCAAACAAACTTGAAAGAAGATAAAAGCAATAATTTTGAATTTTGGGTTGTATTCCCTTGAATGCAACCACTGCATCAGAGATTTTGTGTTGCATGATGAAATCTTTTCCTTGCCTTTACCGCAAATGATTTTATTTGGCTTTAATTCTAATTTAACTTTGATTTAAGGATTCCCAAATCATTACATCATTATCATTAAAGGCTGGAAGCCTGTTCCACTGCCCTATGTATTTCTCAAATGCAGTTTTTTGGATATTTGACCTTTTGACTGTGGTCAAGACTTTAGGCTTTTCTTGGTGGAATGCTAGTTTGTTCCAAGAAACATTTTTTATCATAGAAGTCAACTGACTGGTATTTCTTACATTTTTAGGTGAATTGTAATCTAATGTATGGAGATGAGCTTTGTATCCTCTGCATTTTGTGGGTTGCGAAAATGTTTTAGTCTGTATGCTGCCTGGAGGCAGCTGGTTAGGTTTTGAGTGCACTTCCTCACTGTGAGCAGGATTCATCTCGCGTCAGCTGCATTGGTCTCCTTGAGCTGACTTGTGCGATCATATCCGAGTCCACCTTTTGGCTCCTTTCTTCTTCAAGACTTTTCAAGTCGTTGTACTACTGAATTTCTAGCTTACAGATGAGTTGTTTTTCCAGCCATAGATTATTCTTTGGTCTTCATGGCGATGTTTGCCTGCTGACTCCGTGCAATCTTCACAAGGGGAAAACTGTGGCAAAACAAACACTAGACACCCATTACTCTTTTACTTGAGAAAAATTCAAGCTTAGAGTAAAACCTGAGCAACAGTTAATGCTGGTCAGTCAACTTGACTTCACACAGCTGAGGACGGGGGACTCCACACTGAAATGGCTGTTTTGGTGAAATGCTACAACAGATGCATCATGTGAGTACCATAATAGCTGTCTGCCTAAATGCCTCGAGTATACAGCAGGAATGTCTCTCTGATGTGATATTACTTCAATAAATTTCACTCATGCACTGTTTAATCCATATATACAGTGCTGTGATTATGTACTGTTTTTGCCTATCTGCTGGTTTCCTCTATTTTTGAATATTGGCCGCAATGGAATGGTTTCAGATCTTCATAATGCGATCTTATATTATCTTTCGTTAGCTGCGGGGAGAACATGAGGATACATTTATTGATGTAAAATGGTAGTCTAACACCTCACGAATGTGAAAAGGGCATCCTCTCCAAAGCATAACGACATGGTATATCACCTTTACCTGCAACAACTGCAACTAAATGCATCTGATAACTGGAGAACAATCTTCTACATCGCTGTGCAGAAAGTTGGCCCCCTCTTGAACTGTTTGTGTAATGTACCACCACAGCATCTCAAGTGTGGTTAAAGTCTGATTTGGGCGCTCTAAATATCCAAAAAAATTTGCTGATTGAGTAGATGAGGGGACAGTTATTTTTTTTGCATATGGCCAGCTGGTGTTGTACAATTTTTTTCCCTGTAATAGTTTAAATTATTTAAATCTTCATTTTGTATTGATAGAGGCCATCTCTTTGTCTTGCATTTAATTTTGTTTGAAGATCTGATGCAACAGTGACAAATATGCCAAAATAGAAAAAATTAGGTAGGCATTGAATAGTCGTGTGTGCATTTGTGTGTTCATGTGTGTCGGCTAAAATATAGTCTTCTTTAAAATGCACCCTTCTCTCCTTGTCATCATCCAACACTAATGGACGTATCTTCCTCTAGCAGCCAATGTCAGAGTGTCATGTAGCGTTTCACAATTTCCCAGCCAACATTAACTTAAAAGACATCAGTCATTTACAAAAATGCGCTTTTTCATTTGATACTTTAAGAACAATTTTTAAAAAGCAAATGGAAGCTTAGCAAACTTAGCCAATGAGACTGGAGAGTTTTTTTTTGGAGGAAGGGGTGACTAGTAATATTTTAGCATCTGCTTCATTAGGATTATCATGATGACAATAAATAATATTTCATCATCCTCAAGACAAACCTGCCCATTCTTCACACTTGCCCATTTTGTAATGTTAGCAGACTTTCTATGGCAAGAACCGCCTGAGTGGAATGATTTCCGGAAGCATCTTTCAGGTCTTACTGTATGGCTTGCTCAAGCCCTGTTGTAAAATAAAACATAAAAAAAAGAAATGGATGGGGGTCTCTCACATCACAGATGTGGAAAGTAAAATTTTATATTTGTATTTTCAAATGATTAAAAAAAATGTTTGTGAAAGGTTTCCATCCTCTGCTGTGGTCCAGAAATTGATGTGTTTGTCTGGAAAAAAAAATAAATAAGTAAACCGTTTTGAACTGTTGTGTCGTTTCTTTTCTTCCTCTGTGAAATGATAAGCATTAATTACACACATTTTATTGTTCATTACTTGTAGGGATGTACACTCTAACACAGTGTTTCTCAACTCCAGTCCTGGGGACCCACTGCCCTACACATTTGTCTGCCAGCTCAGCAATGGCATGATTCAGTCAATCAAATCCTAATCATCAGTCTCTTGCTAAGTTGAAATAGGTGTGGTAAACCAGGGCTAGTACAATCATACATGATACTTTGGCAACTTTTTGAGTTAAGAAACACCATTTAAGAGGATTTGCAGGTTGACAAAATTGAAATTTGATGTCAGAGCGACAATTCATTATTTAAAAATATATTTTCATAATTACCTCAAGCTCATGGGACCAAATATAAAATATTTTCTTATCTTTAATTCTGGCCTCCAGATTTAATGGATTAGGGTATTTCATGTAATAAAAAATGACCCACATAGTGAAGTTAGTTTTCTGTTTACTTTTATTGCAACTTGTTCTACTTAGTATGCTTAAGGTTAGGTCATTGTAAAATGCAGTTCTTAATCGGAAAGTTTAATGTCTTCATTGGGGACACCTGATTCAATGAACTAAGAGACTGACAATTAGTATTAGCTCATTAAGTGAATCATCCCACTGCTGAGCTGGAACACAAATTTATAGTGCTGTGGGTCCCCAGGACTGGAGTTGAGAACCACTGCTCTAACAGACATTGCCTCTAAAAATATTTGCCCCACTGCTACATTTTAAAACTTGATTAAAATTTTAAAATGCTTGTGTCATGTTCCAAATGGCATATCAAAACTACAGATGTGGATTTTTTCATAATAAATGTATTTGCCCCAATTTCACTATGGCTGTGACTGCTAAGGCGCTTACTTGCAACACAGCTGACGATTCGCTGTGTCAGATGGTCACCACCTTAAAAAGTGCATCCCAAGGTTTTCACTTATGGTGACAAAAGTATCTTTATTGTGCGTAGTTTGTGTTTCTTTGAAGTCAATCAGCTCTTACCATTTGGTTGTGAGATTATTACAAGGCGTGACTAAAGCCATTCTAGGTGGTTATTAAAGTGTTGTAGATGATTCCTTGGGTGTTTTTTTTATTGGTTGCTATGGAGAGCATAACTTCATAAATGCTTTAGTACAGTTGGCGACCGCTATTTTGTTGCTATTGGAGGTAGTATGTGGTTTCTGTGCTGTTATGAGGCAAATGATGCATATTGATAGACGCCTGAGGGTAAGTGTGCTGTGGCATAATGCAGTTAATGCAATGTGAAGGCCATTTCAGACCAATAATTCACAACAAGGCAAAAACCCCTTAAGAACATTGCTGGGAAACGCTGCTGCGATGTAAACTATCCCCTCACTGCTCGCCATGATGGCTGATGGTGTTGCCATGAACTCAGGCAGTCTCAAGTTGCCAGCGGCTGGTTTCAGAAGGTAAGTTAATGGCGAAGATTTGTCAAGAGGAAAAAATGTTCACCTTATCAGTGTGTTTGTGTATCAGCTCAGTCTGTATGACACATGCATTAAATATACTCACTGTCACTTTCCTTATTCATATTTTGAAATGGTGCTAAGCAACAAATGACCTGAAAACCCTTCATTTTGAGATGCACAAGTAAAGAGAGTCATTGCTACGGAAACGATACATTGACTTCTCCCATCGCATTGGTGTAAACTGGTAAGATCTCAGAAGGTTGTTGACTGTATGCTCTGAAGTTCTTTTGCATCTAGTTTGTATGTCTCTACTTGTGTTGCCACATACCTTTGGTATAAAGTGAGCTAGAGTGACATCAGCCCCAGCAGCAGCTGCTGCAGGAGGACATTGTGACATCACAAAGGCCAATATCCCTCCTCTCTCTCTTGAGAGATTTCACAGGTGCATGATCTTCGGAGAATGCTGCAATGCTGGCCCTCAGTGACACGGACAATCCACGAGCCTAAAATGATATATCAGATACCAAATGTATTGCAGGGGAGTCAGAGGAAGTTGCAGGCCAATATGGAAAAACTTGACCTAATACAGTTGCTTGTAAAAAGTTTGGGCACCCCAGATCAAAATTTCTGTTACTGTGAATAGCAAAGCGAGTAAAAGATGACTGCTGTCCAAAAGGCATAGTTAAAGGGGATACATTTGCTTTATATCTTATGCAAGATTACTTTTTAATTTCCATCCTTTTACAGCTTCAAAACTACAAAAAAGGAAAAGGGTCCAAAGCAAAATTTTAGGCACCCTGCACGGTCAGTTATTAGTAACTCTCCCTTTGGCAAGTATCGCAGCATGTAAATTTGTAAACTATTTTTGGTGCCAGCCAAGAGTTTTTAAATTCTGGTTTGGGCGATTTTGCCCATTATTACCTCCGCCAACGAAGGTGGGACAGAGGTTATGTTTTCGCCCGTTTGTTTGTCTGTCTGTTCGTCAACAACAAAGCTCAAAAAGTAATGCATGGATTTGGCTGAAATTTTGTGGATGCATTGCTATTACATCAAGGATGGACCGTATTGATTTTCATCGCGATTCGTGAAACAATATGGCTGCCACAGCAGCCATCTTGAAATCATATGACACGGGATAACTCAACTTTGCTCACACTCATGAAGATTCGGATTGTGCTGCCTTGGAGGAGTTTTGCACTCTACAAGTGCCTCTAGTTCTTTTTCAAAGGCTTCTATGAGATTCTTTGGCTGCCTTGCATGGACTGCTCTGTTAAGGTCCATCCACAGTATTTCAGTGATGTTGAGGTAGGAGACCTTGAGGGCTACAGTGAAACCTCCAACTCGCACCTCTTGAGGTAGTTAACTGTGGATTTTGAGGTGTGTTTAGTATCATTATCCTGTTGTGATAGCCGTCCTCTTTTCATCTTCAGCTTCTTTACAGATGGTGTGATGTTTGCTTTCAGAATTTGCTGGAATTTAATTTAATCCATTCTTCCTTCTACCAGTGACGCGTTCCCCGTGCCACTGGCTGCAACCTAAGCCCAAAGCAAGATTGATCCAACCACATGCTTGACAGTTAGAGAGGTGTTCTTTTCATGAAATTGCGCATCCTTTTTTCTCCAAACATACCCCTGCTAATTGCAGCCAAGGAGTTCTATTTTTACTTCAACAGTCCACAGGACTCGTTTTCTAAATGCATCAGTCTTGTTCAGATGTTCCTTAGCAACCCTCTGATGCGGAATTTCAGGGTGAGGATGCAGGAAAGGTTTCCTTCTCATGACTCTTCCATGAAGGTCTTATTTGAGCAAGAGTCGCTGAACCGTAGGGCAGTGCACCATGACTCCATGGTGTGCTAAATCTTGCTGATGGTCTTTTGTTGCCAAACGGATGTTTTGATATACCTTTCTAGCAATCCAATGAGCAGTTTTCTTGGTCTGCCAGACCTCAATTAGACCTTCACTGTTTCTGTTGACTGCCATTTCTTAATTATACTATGAAGTGAGGAAATTGCAACCTGGAAACATTTTGTTATCTTCTCATAGCCTTCTCCTGCTTTGTGGGCATTAAATATTTTCATTTTCAGAGAGCTAGACAGCTGCGAAGAGGAACCTATGGCCTCTGATTGTTGGGCCAAGGTTAGAGGAGTCTGGTTGTTTATAAACTTAGAAATTTGCACCACCTTGTTTTTCCTAACGATGATTGTGAACAAGCCATAGCCCTAACAAGCTAAATACGGTCTGAGACTATAGTCAAATTTACCAGAGAGCTCAAAACATTTATAGGGTGCCCAAACTTTTGCACGGTGCTCATTTCCTTTTTTTCTTCTCTAGAGTTGTACAAAACAAAAGAAATACACCAATACTGCTTAAAATGTCAAAATGAGTATTTTATCTTTGAATTTATGCCATTCAGAGATCAGTTCATCTTCTACTTGCTTCACTATTCTCAGTAACAGGCATTTTGATCAGGGGTGCCCAAACTTTTGCATACAACTGTATAGGGCATATGGCAAAGATAATGTTAGGTCAAAACTTATATGGCTGGATCATTAATATAATCATGACTGTGACACTAATCTCTGTTAGCGCCTTAATGCTGATTTAGTTTATGTGTCAGCAGTGAGCCAGCTCCATCACTCAGCTACTCTGTGAGTCACGGACATTTCCGTGTGTAAGGCTCGCTCACTGTTGCTATGCTGCCAGCGATACGTTTAAATATTTTTCAGCTCGTAATTAATTAATAACATCAATTCTGCAAAATGCTTCTTAACGAACACGAATATTCCTTGAAAGTTTCATGTCAAATAATACCAGAGATAAAGACATAGGCTATCGGAGTTAGGTTCATGCCTGTTCTGAAGCAGCTTATTAGCCTTAACAAGATGCCTGGTGAGGGACTATATGGCTCTGAGACTAGGAGTCTTCATATTGATCGTAATTTAATAAATAATGTCAGCATTGCAAAATGCTTCATCCTATGCAATAAACTGTTACATAGCCCATCACTAGCGTGTAAGCGTTCCTTGAGTGCAAGAGTAAATCCAACTACAGTCTCACGGTGATCAGACGGTTCTATTTTCAATACAAAAATGTCTTCTGAGTAGATAGCGGTTATATTATTCTAATTTCATACCATGTAGGCTAAATGATGACATAATAACGTACACAGCCAAAAAAAAAATGGAACATTGAAAAATGTCATGCTTAAAGCTGTAGTCTACGATTTTTCTCAAGGTTAAAATCATTATCTTCAGTTTGATGATGATTATGGCTCTAAAGTATCTCCGACTCACTACTCATAGCAAAAGGAACCAAAAAATGCACTCTCCCTGAAGGCTGCAGGCACACAAAGAAATCAACCGATAGGAATTGTTTGGGCCGAATAGGAATTTCCCTGGTTCGGTTCCGCAACTCCTTTTCTGCTGCCGTGTACCTCCCTCCCTCGTTCAAATTTGGCACTCCAGTTTTCCTGACCTCCCTCCTTCGCTGTGCCCCGAAGCCACCCAGCTGAGATGTCACGGTTGTCAAGCGCCAAAAAACACTGAAGAAGAAGCACAACAACAAACTGCAGAGACATGGAGAAGGAAAGCTCTGGGCAACCACCTGTCCAGCCTCTACTTGCCCCACCGACCAAGAGGACTAGAAAAAGAAAGCCTGCGGTCAAAAACGCTGAAGAGAAGAGAAAGCTGGATCAAGCCAGATCTCAAACTAGAATTAATATAGGGGAAGCCTCTCCACGGTGGAGACTGCTAATGGACTCGCTGGGCCACGGAACGATGCAGTCACTGCGGCGTTTCTGTTGGACAGGTAATCATTTGTTTTATTGTAGAAGTTGATTTATGTTTCTGTAATATTGATTGTACTTTGCAATGCCGATAACTCATAGATAAGTGTTTGGTCAGTGCTGGCTTACTGCAGTGAAAGCTAACCTTAGTAACGTTATTTCCGTCAGCCTACTTACTATTGAAATTAAGTTGGCGTCAGCCTCTAAATGCCGGTGTGTCATGAGTATTGGTTGTGAGAACAGGAAACAAATCTTGATGGGGGCAGGGCTTTGGACACAACACTGGACTTATTTGCTAATATGCCACGCATTGGTCATGCAAAGTCTGTGTGAGCATTTATTTGCTCAATAGAGATCCACATTGCGGTGTCAACGCTAGTTACAGTCAGCCTCTATGTAGACCTTATATGCTAATATCGCTAACATGTTTACACATTGTGTGTGCAAAATCACCGTGTTTGCCACTATGGTGGCAGTATTAATTAGTGACGTCACATGAAATTTGTCAATACAAATCTTCTCATCCGGAAACCTCGCATATTGTGTAAACAGTTAAAAATATAAAAGTATAACATATGTAGGTGATGAAGTTGGGAAGAAAATCCCAACATAAAAATACTTTGAAAGTGCAGCAAAGCTGAATTCCATGGGTCTCCCTTCTTGGCTTTGAGCATTTTAATTTCATGAGGCCGGCAGCGAAACGCAAGAACTTAATTGATTGTTGAAAGAGTTAAGCCCTGTGAATTTATGCAGTACTGTGTTCAGTGTGAACACGTAGCTGCGATGAGGCAACAGCTCAAATCAAGCGCCCCTAATTTGCATATCAAAACGGTAATATCTCATAAGCAACATACAAAGAGCACCAATAACATTATCACCACGTGCCTAATATTGTGTAGGTCCCCCTTATGCTCCCAAAACAGCCCTGAGCCATTGAGGCATGGAGTCCACCAGACCTCTGAAGGTGTGCAGTGGTTTTGGCACCAAGATGTTTGCAGCAGATCCTTTTAGTCCTGTAAGTTGTGTGGTGGACCCTCCATGGATCGAACGTTTGTCCGACACATCCCACAGATGCTCGATTGCATTGAGATTTGGGGAATTTGGAAGCTAAGTCAACACCTTGAAATCCTTGTGTGTGTTCCTCAAACCATTCCTGAATCATTTTTGCAGTGTGGTAGGGTGTTACCCTGTTGAAAGAGGCCACTGCCAGTTGGGAATTCCGTTTCCATGCTGGGGTGCTTTTCGTCTGCAACAATGTTAAGGAGGGTGGTACGTGTTAAAGTAACGTCCACATCGTTTCCAAGCAAAACATTGCCCAGAGGATTGCACTGCCTCTGCTGGCTTGCCTTCTTCTCACAGTGAATCCTGGTGCCGTTTCCTCCACAGGTAAGCAATGCACACACACCCAGCCATCCAAATGATATACACTGCCCGGCCAAAAAAAAAGTCACCATTTGGAAATTAACGAACAAATTCTATAATTGGATCATTATTGTGGTTATTAATATGTTTCAGCTGGCAATAATCATTTTACCCTGACTGATGAAGCGCGTCGCTACTCATTTCTTAAAAAATCAGGTTGGAAGAAACATCCCCTGATGGTGGAAAAGATGTTACAGTGTTTCAGAACAGGCAAGTTATTGGCCTGTATTTAGCAAACAAAACCTTGAATGACAAAAACAAGTATGAGGAATCATTTTCACAAACAAATTTGCCACCACAAAATCCTGACCTTAAACACATTAAAAGTTATTGGGATGTGCTCAAGAAAGACCACAGTGGTTCAACCATTATGTCGAGAAGACAAGATCTCGGCCAAAAATTATGGCATTTCTGATCTAAAATAAATGTTCTGGCATTGCATATAGATGTTTAAACAATGACAACAATGACTAATATGCACTGTAATCAAAGCTACAGGGGTTCCAACTAAATATTTCAGTGTACGACTTTTTTTTTGGCCGGGCAGTGTAAATGAAAATGTGATTCATTAGACCAGGTCGCTTTCCTCTATTGCTCTGTGATCCACTTCTAATGCTCAAAATGCTCAAGTTTCCATTATGAGCACTTATGGCACTTGACATGGGTCAGCATGAGTACCCTGACCGGTCTGCGGCTACACAGCCCCATATGCAACAAATTGTGATGCACTGCGTGTTCAGACACCTTTCTACTGGAACCAGCATGAACTTTTTCAGCAATTTCAGCTACGGGAGCTTTTCTGTTAGATTGGACCACACCGGTCAGCCTTCACTCCCCACGCACATCAGTAAGCCTTGGCGGCCAGTTGACCGATTTTCCTTTCTTGGACTACTTTTGGTAGGTGCTGACCACCACAGACCGGGAACTCCGGTGTTGGAAATGCTCTGACCCCTGTAGTCTAGCCATCACAATTTGGCCCTCATCTAAGTTATTAACATCCACATGCTTGGCCATATTTCCAGCTTCGGGGGCATCAATTTTGAGGACATAACAATTGCTTGCTGTCTAATGTATCGCACCCACTCGCAGGTGCCATTGTAACAAGATCATCAATGTCATTACTCATGTCAGCTGTCAGAGGTCATAATGTTATGGCTGATTGTTGTATGTTCTATTTAAAATCTGTTTACATCGTGGGACTCCACACATATTGCCGAAAATAATGGCTTGTAACATGTCCTTGGCATTGGCAAAAGTGTGAATGTTATCACAGTTTTGTCAAAGTGTTGAGGAATTCAAATTGCTACCGAAGTGCACTCATCTGCTAATGTTGTGCTATCCACGATTCATTTCAGTGTTGAGGAAATCTGAATTACAAATGATTTATCTCAAAAATTTATAACACTCCTCTCTTACCCTATCCAAGGTGATGGATTTACTACAGTTCCTCAGTAAAAGTGCGGCAAAGAAGTTTAGCATCAAGAAACCAAGGAGAAGAAGAATAATGAATAGTTAGAATAACACAGGTGTGCCACTGGCAATAAAACTGTTGGATAACTGGTTTGCGATGCTCAGCGATCTTTCCTGAGGTGGAAATTTATTCACACCCGAAAGTTTTTTTTTTTTTATGAATACAGATTATTGTGGTTAGGCTATACTATTGATGTTTGTCCAAGTTTTTGAAACTTAAAATTGGAAAACTGTTTTTCGCTTAAGCTGTGAGAAGAATATCGAGTGTGATTGTCGCTGTCCGCGGATTTGCAAAAAACAGCAGGTGAGCAGCCTTACCTACAGCCACCATTTTTACCGGGAATGAAAAATGATCATTGGGAATTAATGTTATCCCCTAAAATGAATGTCATTTTGAAGTCCTGGTCCCAATTTCTGCATCGGGAGAGATCAGCTCACCAGACTGATGGCACGACAGTTATTATAGATGTGCAGAAATCCGGCTGTCCTTTCACCTTCTCCCCCTCTCTCCTCAGTCTATCTCAACCCCCATCCCCCTCTGTCTCTGATTCAAATTCAAAAATGCTATTTTGGCAAGGCTTCTCACAGAAACCATTCATTTTATAATAATAATACTATAAACGTGTGTAATCTGAACAAAACCTGAACTGCGATGTCTTAATAATATTTGATTGGGAATAGCGGTCTCGTATTAGCTAAAAGGAACATCAAGCAATTTTTGAAGTAATTACGATTGGTTACTAAGGGCCACATCTGTGCCTCTGGCTGCGGCAGGAGACTACATAATTTATAGCCAGTTACGGCAGCGCCGTTCCTCTCTTGGGAGAACTGGAATTTTCTTGGAATCAGGTGGTTTGGGGAAACTTGGCAATTGGTCTGCACATTTGGGCGAGAAGTGTTCTCTAGATTGTTGCTGTTCCGTGTATTTAATGAGGAGGTGCAGCTCTGCCTCCACTTCTCTCTGTCACGGCGGGAACATATCCTCTCCTCCCTGGGCAACCTGGTATCCTCTCCTCCCTTTTTCTCTCTCGTTCTCCCTCCCTTCTTCTCTCTTTCTCTCTACATCAGGTTTCTGTGGTTTCCTTTCCCTGCTGGCACACTCTGCTCCCAAACCTTTCCTTTGAGCTTTCTGTTGGATTTGAGTCACCACATTTTAATAATTTGATTATTGTGCTGTAAACCCCTCTGCCAAGAGATCACAGCCTTTTCTATGTCATGGTTGGAGTATATCGAGCGGAGCTGACTTCCATCTTCAGCCATAGTTGTGTTCTTTTATATTTTTATCCAGGTTGATCCTCGCCAACAAGAACACTTTTGTGGCCTTCTGGTGCGAATTACTTTTGTTCTTCATTATTCTGACAAAACATGCATTGTTTACTTATTTCACACTTCACACAATCATATTACACACATGATTTTGTTCCAAACATTTAAATCCAGTTTCATGATCTGCATTTGTTTTGTGTCATGTGTTGTGTTCACTGTTTAAATTATTGGATGTCCACAATTAACTGTCCAAATGCACTTTTACTCTTCAAATGTTCCATCTGCTCAAAAAATCGCTGAATATAATGGTGTCTAAATTGCAACACTAATAATTGTTATAATATTAGTAATAATCAGAATCATCATCATTATTACTATTACTAAAAATTATCAGCAGCAGCATAGCAAAAATAATTGCTCTACGTCCAGTGCATTGGATCTGATGTGATCACGACGCAAAGCAGAATAGCGCAGTGAGATGGAGCTCATCTCGTAGAGCCAAAGGGGCACTGCAATCAGAACAGTCATCAGCACCTGTCTCTCCCTACCCCGAGAACTTCTCACTAATTAGGATTAAATATACCCAATCAACTGGGTGAGGGGGGCTCTCAACAAACAGCACAACCCCCCACCCCCCCCTCCCACACACACACACACACACACACACACACACACACAAACACATGTTTGTGTTTAATTTCAGACAGGAATGCGGCATTTTGATTGCAAGTTCAGGTCGGGCTCGATCAAGTTCTCATTCATTCAACTTTGCAATGAGATTTACAACATTAGGCCCAAGTGAGGAAAAATATTCTGTAGACAAAATAAATGGCTTGTGTCATTGTATTGGTTTTGCTCTCTGCCTGATGATGACATTTTGGGCAATAGATTGCGGAAATATTTGATCTGCCAGGAAATTTACTCCTTTGATGCATTCCACATTCTGTAAATTACATGGTCACTGGAGGACTGAAACATTTCCCAGCATACACTGAGTGAGAGGAAAAAACAAACCACGGACAGTGACAATCCATCACAAGGATGACATACCACTGACTTAACATGGGTTACTTAAATGTCTAATTAGCCTTACATGCATGCAGTTTGACTGCGGCTGGAATCCTGAGTACTCTGAGGAATCCCACCCATGGCTTATGGCAGTTTTGAACCCACAGCCTTCTCTCTGAGCAGCAGCACCTATGAGGTTAGCCATTGCAGCATGACATTGTCTCATTAAGTGAGTCTTCAATGCTCAAAAATATATATTAATCATCCGAAACTTACTTTTTAACTCTCAATTTATCTAGGCCAGACATAAAGCTACGCAAACAAAATGCCTGCGACTTCACTGCCTGTCCATATCCAGTTTTGGTTTGCATGAATGTACAAAACCCAAAACCAGTGAAGTTGGCACGTTATGTTAATCGTAGATAAAAACAGAATACAATGATTTGCAAATCCTTTTCAACTTATATTCAGTTGAATACACTGCAAAGACAAGATGTTTTATGTTCAAACTGAGAAACTTTATTTTTTTTTGGCAAATAATCATTAACTTAGAATCTATAGGCAGCAACACATTGCAAAAAAGTTGGCACAGGGGCCCTTTTACCACTGTGTTACATCGCCTTTCCTTTTAACGACACTCAGTAAACGTTTGGGAACCGAGGAAACCAATTTTTGAAGCTTTTCAGGTGGAACTCTTTCCCATTCTTGCTTGATGTACAGCTTAAGTTGTTCAACAGTCCGGGGTCTACGTTGTCGTATTTTACACTTCCTAATGCGCCACGCATTTTCAATGGGAGACAGGTCTGGACTACAGGCAGGCCAGTCTAGTACGCGCACTCTTTTACTACAGAGCCATGCTGTTGTAACACATGCAGAATGTGGCTTGGCATTGTCTTGCTGAAATAAGCAGGGGCGTCCATGAAAAAGACGTTGCTTGGATGACAACACATGTTGCTCCAAAACCTGTATGTACCTTTCAGCATTAATGGTGCCTTCACATATGTGTAAGTTGCCCATGCCTTGGGCACTAATACACCCCCATACCATCACAGATGCTGGCTTTTGAACTTTGCGCCTATAACAGTCTTGGTTCTTTTCCTCTTTGGTCCGGTGGACACGACATCCACAGTTTCCAAAAACAATTTGAAATGTGGACTCGTCAGACCACAGAACACTTTGCATCAGTCCATCTTAGATGAGCTTGGGCCCAGCGAAGCTGGCGGCGTTTCTGGGTGCTGTTGATAAATGGCTTTCGCTTTGCAATGTAGTTTTAACTTGCACTTGCAGATGTAGCAACGAACTGTAGTTACTGACAGAGGTTTTCTGAAGTGTTCCTGAGCCCATGTGGTGATGTCCTTTACACTCTGATGTCGGTTTTTGATGCAGTACCGCCTGAGGGATTGAAGGTCACAGGCATTCAATGTTGGTTTTCGGCCTTGTGGCTTACGTGCAGTGATTTCTCCAGATTCTCTGAACCTTTTGACGATATTACGGACCGTACGTAGATGATGTGCAATAGCTCGTTCTGGAATGTTGTTTTTAAACTGTTCGACAATCAGCTCACGCATTTGTTCACTAAGTGGTGACCCTTGCCCCATCCTTGTTTGTGAATGTCTGAGAATTTCAGGGAAGCTGCTTTTATGCCCAATCATGGCACCCACCTGTTCCTAATTGGCCCGTTTACCTGTGGGATGTTCCTAATAAGTGTTTGATGAGCATTCCTCAACTCTCTCAGTCTTTTTTGCCGCTTGTGCCAGTTTTTTTTAAACATGTTGCAGGCATCAAATTCCAAATGAGCTAATATTTGCAAAAAATTACAAAGTTTACCTGTTCGAACATTAAGTAACTTGTCTTTGCAGTGTATTCAATTGAATATAGGTTGAAAAGGATTTGCAAATCATTGTATTCTGCTTTTATTTACGATTTACACAACGTGCCAACTTCACTGGTTTTGGGTTTTGTATAAACAGAGTTCAGTTTGTATTTATGCTATGATCTGAAACAGGGAGCTACACATCTACATCAGTCAGTCCTGCTCAGAAATTCCAGCCTTTTACAGTTGTCCTGGATTATTGACCCCACTATTGACCACGAAGTATATAAATACAATATGATTTATAATATGACTTGTATGTCAAAGTAAAATTTGATACAGTTGGAATGATGCACATAAATCACTGTGCCGTGGATTGTCCGCAGAGGGACAGCCCTGGCCCAGGTTCTCTGTGTTTTGTCCTTTAATGTCACTCTCACTGCGGCTATTGCCTTTCTGAGAACAGCACCCATGTTCAAAATGCACAATTTAAATTTAATATGAACAGAATGCAGTTTTACTGTTCAAATATCTCTGGTTTTACCTGTAAATAAAGTATGAGTGTAACAAAGCCTGCAAGGGGTAAATGTGTGCTCTGAGGTAATTCCCTAATTTGAACACTTTCCTCGAGAGTTTAAAAAAAAAAAAAAGAAAAAGAAATTGTTCTCCTGGAACCATGTCAGATTGACTTTGAGAAATAAAATGCTCTCATCTGCGGCTGCCGAAACAAGACCAGCCACATAAACAACTTCACTACACGCAGAATTACCGCTGTTGATTTTGAAGTGACAAAGCCATTTACATCACACGCCACGCTTATAAGCAGGTTTTAGACGCTGTTTGCGTAACTAATGAGTGGAACACTATCTGTATTTTAATATAGCGAATAGGAGGAGGAATCGGGACGCTTCGACTCAATTGGGGGCACTGTGGGTGACATCTCGTGCTAAAGACACTATACTTTGAAGTTGACAGCTTTACCATGCAAATTTGAAACTTGCAACATGATGTGGTTTCATGAGACCCATGCAAGTGAAAGGGAGGATGTGTTGCATTTTCCTGTTTGCACTCATTAATATCGGCTAAAAATGCCAAGTAATATTACAGATGACTGATTTGTTTGACTCAGAAAAATGAAGATGAACCATTTTAGCCCAAAGAAATTATGTCAGACACGTTACGCTTTCTGGGTCAAATACAAAGGTAGGCCATGATTTGCATGAAGGTGTGGTGGACCTGATGTACCGTGCTGCAAAAATGTATTTGCCCCCTTCCTGATTTCTTATTTTTTTGAATATCCCACATGGAAAGAATCTATATGAACATATATGCGTATATATGCAACCTATATGCCGCATTTAGGCCGCATATCAGCCAAATTCAGGTACATATATGTGCTTATAGAGGGCATAGAAGTCTCCTATATCGCTTCTTCATATCCACATATAGGCCCAATATGTACATACAAGGTAAATGTCTCCTATATAGCTCATATACCCAGTGGCAGGGTCTGTTTGTCATACATATTGTATAGCTCATATCTCACTTTTGCAACTGTCATACGTGATGCCTAGCTCATATTTTTATTCTCAAGGTAATATCTGCATATTAGTTCAAAGTCCCATACAGAAATAACAATAATTTCACGCAATAACTTAATCGCATGTGAAGACATGAAATTGGCATCACATTTGATCCTGAATACACATTGACATGTGACAACGGCATGTTATGTGTAAACCAGTCATTATTAACTATGGCAAGTGAGAGGAGACAAAAAGCTATGATATCAACACAAATATCTGATGCTATTTGTTACTTTTATTTCCTGAAACATTAACAATAACAAGATCATCAATTCTTTCTTGACCATACTTATTTCCATTCTATGAAGATTGAGTTGTGTATTGTGGAAGAGAAGGAAATGTATAAAAACAAAATGGTTTGATTATGTTTATTTCATCAATTAAGCATTTTTTTACATTCAAGTCACTGCCAGATTCACCAGATTAGATAAAATTGGATTTACATCATTAAAGCTCATACACATCCACTAAAAGGTAATACACTATACTGTTTCATCCACCAAATGGAATGTTTTCTATCTCATCTGTAATGCAGTTTCTAGATGAATATGGCTCAGAGGTCCTTAGTCTAAATGTAGCAAAATAAAACCAAAATAAGAAAATAAAAGTACATAGAAGAACATACATTCAAGTAGCTGCAACATTTAATGCCATCCAGATGTCTTTTTTGAGGGAAGGCGTTGCTCATTATAGCAACACCAAGCAGAACACCATACTCTGCACTCATTCGTGAGTCTGGGTGCTAAAGTGGTCTGCCAGCAGTCCAGACCTGTCACCTACTGACAATATTTGGCGCATTATGAAACAAAAAATTTGACAAAGCCAGCTGCAAAGTATTGAGCAGCTAAAATCCAACATAAAGCAAAGAATGGGAAAATGTTTTGTTTTCAAAACTACAGCAGTCTCCTCAGTTCCCAATCGCTCACAGAGTTGATTGAAGAAGACATGATCCAACAGTGGTAAACATGCCCTTGTGCCAGCTTTTTTTTTAAATAAATTTGGCTTCTCCATTCCCACCCAAATCTGGAATGCCCAATTCGTGAACTATGTACAAGGCTGGCTCGTTTGCGACCCCTTGTTGCCAATTCAGGAGAGTGAAGACTGCTTACAGCTCTCCTCCGAAGTGTGTGCCTGTCAGCCACCGCTCATACACTCATTGGTTGAATCTTCACAAGTCCAGAATGAGGGCGGAGGAAACCCGAACATGAACAGGCCTAGAATCTTCCTGACAAGCGCTCGTCTGGCCAACAGGAGGCGCTTGAGCTACAAACAAAGCTATTTATTTATTTCCCTTTCCCGGCAGTCCCTTCCCAATTTGAAACCCTGATGCGCAATTGCCAATTGTGCGCTACTCTGAAAAAGCTGCCAACTGGTATGACCGGGGCTCGAACCTGCGACGTGATGGTCACTTCTGCACTGCAATGGAGTGCCTTTACCGAGTGAGCTTTCCGGCAGCTCCTTGTGCCAGCTTTTTTGAAACGTGTTGCTGGTATCAAATTCAAAATGAGCAAATATTGTCAAAAAAAAGAAATATCTCAGTTTCAACATTGCCTTTGTCCTATTTTAAAATAAATATAAAGTTCAAATGATTTGAAAATCATTGCATTTTATTCATATTTTACACAGCGTCTTCACTTCTTTGGAATTGGGGTTGTAGTTGCTAACATCAATGTGTATTCTGTACTGTGATGCAGTTTCGATATCACGTCGTTTAGCAACTTTCAGCTACAAATTAACCTTCCTCTAGCAACTTCCACTAAAAATTAGTTGGCAACACTGGCAAAAAAAGACCAACTTGGTTCAAATCCGAATGTTCACATTCCACATCGCAGATTTTGCCTGTCGTAGGCCTACTGCGACGTTGAACGAAGAGCTCTACATCAGCGCGAGGAATCTGCTGAGCTCGGAACTGCGAGTAAATTTGTGCTCACATCAAAGGATAATTCAGCAGTTTTTTGGGCCCAATTCTCCCTTTTTGACAATCTTAAGGGAAGCCCTATTTTACGGCTCCACTGATGTTCTTGCTTGATTCTCTGGTGATGTGAGGTGTGAGGGAGGTGAATTTGAAGTCACCTGATTGGGAGGCTTTTTGAGGGCCACAAGTTGGGAAAATTAAATGTTTAATATAATATTGATGATCCAATGTTGGGTGATGTGGGGGCAGCGGCCAGAGGACCGCAGGTGATGCCGGCTGTGGATTCTCGTGTGGGAAAGACTGATTGCCAAGAGCTGAGTTAATGGAAACAAAAGAATTCATAAACATGGCCATTTGGTTTATTAACGCTCCAGGCATGCTTTTTCTCACACGATTGTGTCACATTGGCAGTTTTGACAGTCAGCACTCGGGTTGATTTTGAACAGAATCTGAGAGTGCACAGCGTGGTGTTTTGTTCAAATCGGTGAGCGAGTGTGCTCCCTACGCACCGGAGGATCAAAACACTCTGAAATGTCCAATTTTATGCCATTATTTTTGGGGTCTCTCTCTCATATCTCAAACAACATCATAACAAAAGTCTGTTTATGTGGGCATGAAGAAGCTCAAAAAATGCTTGGGTTGTGTTGAAATAGTCTTATTAATCTAAGGAAGCTCTTAACGCCTTGGAAATTACCAGGAAGTATTTATGTGTCAGCCATGGTAAGTGTCAGTCGCATTCTCTAAATGTCAAGGAAAGGTGCTGAAATGCTTCCTTACTGATCTCCTTTAGCATTGGGTACACTGGGCCATCCTTTACTAAATGAAAGGAGGTACAATTACTTCCGGCAGCAATATTTAAAGAATCGCTCAGCCATTCCGGAACAAAAGCAAACGAAAGCGAATCATGGACATGGCATGCATGATGACGTTACCTTTTGTAAGCAGTCGGATTCTCTTACCAGCATGGTTGTATTTTTCTTAGTCCTTATGAATTCTCCTTTACATTTTTCCTTAACCTCATGACATTTTCCATCAAATGTTTGGGAAAGGAGGATTGAAATTAGATGATGGAGAGTAATTTTAGTCGATTTGACAGCAGCCCTAGACTTCAAGGCAGCAGGCCCATTAAGTCTATCAGTCTTGAAATACAAGGGAAATAGGATGTTTGGATTCAGTCTAGGTCTGGGTTATAAAACAACAGGTTGCAGACAGCACGTGTGAGTCACCTGACACATTCCACATCTTTTAATGGGCAAGTAACAACATATACCAGAGGGATAATTCATATTAATTTTGCGCATAAATGGCATGCTGAGATGTCCCCTGATTGTCCTTGGCCTTATTCTCACTACAACAAAATTCAGATGGTCCTGAGTGCCAGTCGTCTGCTGCACTCTAGTGGCGGATATTATGTATTGCATGTAAAATGGAATTGAGTGGGGTGATATACTCAGTCCATATGAAAACGCACCACTCACGAAATCTGGAATAGCTCCACGGATTGATATGTGAAGTATATACGTATGATGCATTTGAGATAATGAATGATTTAAGAAGACATGTAAACATCATTCAATTTCATTCACGATAATGTTAATGCGCGAAAGAGGTTTAACTGGTGTAGGGGTCAAACAGGAAAGCCAATAACGGGTGTGACCGCCATTTGCATTGACACATGCGGTGCATCGTCCTCGCATGGAGTTGATCAGTCTCTGGATAGTGTTCTGAGGGATAGCATTCCACTCCTGAACAAGGGCAACCTCAAGTTCTCGGATGTTGTTTATCTGGCGTCGACATGAAAGACGTCGTCCAATTTCATCCCATAAGTACTCGATAGGGGAGAGGTCGGGTGACAGAGCTGCTCACTGAAGCACGGGGATGTTCTGCTGTGCAAGGTACTGCATGGACACCCTTGCAGTGTGTGCCCTAGCATTGTCTTGTTGGAACGTGTGGACATCTTGGTGTTGGTTGAAGAACGGCACAGCATGGTTCTGCTGCACCTGGTCCCGGTAGTAGACGCCGTTCACCCTTCTTCTGCAGATATGGAGAGGGGTTCTGTGACGGTAGCTTATTCCACCCCACACCATAATGCTGCCACCACCCCAACGGTCCGTTTGAACGACACAATCGGCGTTATATCGTTCACCACGTCTCCGCCAAACACGTATACGGCCATCTGCGTTCCTTAAGTGAAATCGTGACTCGTCAGAAAAGATGACACCGTGCCATTGTCGTAGTCGCCAATTCTGGTGCCTGTTTGCCCACTGTAGACGCTGGTTTCGGTGACGATCCGTTAATATGGGGCCGAAATAAGGACTTTGTGCACGCAGGCCTGCAGCTCGCAGACGGTTCCGTACGGTGTTGGGGTGAATGAATCCACGTCGTCCTTGGACTTGAGCAGCCGTTCTTGTCGCTGGTAGTGTTCAGTCTCGGACATGATCCCATACGATCTGACGGTCCTGACGTGCCTTTGTCACTCGTTGTTGACCCGGTCGAGGACGGTCCCGAGAGCTCCCCATTTGCAGAAACCTTTGATGGAGTCTTGCGATCGTTGTGTGTGCGCAGTGTAGTCGTCCGGCAATTTCCCTGGTGCTGGCGCCAATTTGAAGCATGCCTATGGCACGTTCCCATTCAGGGGCTGTAAGTTGCGGCATAGTGTCGACGTTTCACAAGTGTCAGTGAAGAAGTGAATTTTTATTCGGATTCACATGCTTTTAAAGGCAATGTTTGCACAAATTCAGAGTGAAATTCATTTTTCCCGTGGTGTGCGTGCAAGATGTTGCGCTTTTGCAAAAAATTGCCAAGCGTTACAGTTAACTTGAAATTCTCGCATTTCTTGCACCTGGCATGTCGGGTGACATCACTGTAGTGTTGTTGTTGTATAAAAATTATATTGAAGTTCATTTGAACTTAAATATTGACTTTTTTCAAGTGGTGCATTTTCATTTGTACTCAGTTATATGAAAGTTGCTAAAAACCCTGTTTATACGCAAAAGAATTTCATTTTATATTGTATGATTCGTGATTTTATCAAGAAGTACTATGAGAAAGTAGGCTATAATGAGATAATTTTTTCAGCTGTAATGTGAATCTTCAACTCAAATAGTATTTAATATTTCCTCTTTTATTTCATTTTTTTTCCCTTCTTCTGACAATGCAAACAGCAATCATAATCTGCCGCTGCTGCTTGTGTGCATTGGATGGTGGAGAGGGGCAGAGAGGAAAATTGCGTTGGAGTAAGAACATGACCGAAGGATCTAAGCGCCTGGTTCCCAGGTGGGTTGAGCCATAGCTGTCAGTCTGGTGGAGAGCCAGCCTCAGACACCTCACAAGCTCAAAAGTGATCTGCTAGGAGCATGTGGAGTCACCATCCTCCAGGATAGCACTCTCCAATTTGAAGGCCTTCCTCTTCAAGATCCTGAAGTCGACTTCTGGCACCTACAACCAGAAGATGGATGATGGATGTACTTTGAAAGGACGACATGTTTCTAGAGAAGGCCATCCGGAAGCTTTTCCATCAGAACAGCTCGGGGGCGGTACTGCCATCCCAGGTCATTGATCCCCCATGCCCTCTGAGTCTAGATGTTCTCAATCACAGCTGGCCAGAGGAACTGTTCAATGCCTTTCTGCTAATTCCCTTTGATCCCAGCTGTCCTGTACAAGAGAAAATTAGTTCTGCTTTTATCCCTGCTGTGGTGTTGGAGACTCCACTACAGCCGCCTGTAGGACCCTACCTGTTGTTACAAGTCAGAAGCTCCTTGTAGTGCCCTAAACCTCTAGGCTTAGCTTCTGAGGGGTGAAAATGGTCGTAGCTTGGTCTTCAAGAAAGGATCGTGGTGATGTTGTAGCGAAACCTCCAGCAGCTAATCTGGCGTATGAGACATGGTAGAGAATATTTTGTTTGTGGTGTATATGAGCCAAATTGAACTCAGAGCTCTGTACAGTGCGGTCAGTGTTATTTTTTCAGTATTCTTGGCTCACCTGAACCTCGGTTTGGTGAGCATATGGCATGACCAGTTCGTCGGTTGGTGTCCATCGTCTGCAAAGATCTCTGAAACTACTGGACGAATGAAGCTTAAACTTAGTGTACATGTTCCTACCCATAAGTAAATTAAAGTTTGTTCAAATCATTGGCCACCATGGGCTTGGCCTTGAAAATCTAGAAATGTTTTCTTCTCCAAAACCACTGTACGGATTAAACTGAAACTTGGCATGAATGTTCCAACATTTGAGAAGATCAAAGTTTGGTCAAGTCATTACGATGCAAAATCAAACAAGGCCACCACAGCCCTGACCTTGAAAAATCTAAAAACATCTTCTTCTCTGAAACCATTAATTATGATTAAGCTCAAATTTGGCATGGGTTTTCCAACACATGAGCAAATAAAAATTTGCTCAAATCATTCTGATCTGAAATCCAATAATGTGTCCACCATAGACTTGACCTTGAAAATTTGGAAACGTCTTCTCAGAAACCACAGCACAGATTAAGCTGAAACCCCTTTTTGCACTACCTTCAAAAATGATACCTCTATGTCCCTGCTCCTGTTATATACGTGTACCCCAAACCAGAATTCCTAATCCAAAATGTGTATCGATATGTTAAAAGTTATTCTTGTATTTCTTTGTGTCCATTAATATCTCTACTTTTACCCATGCAATCTCTCTTCTTTGTACTGGTTGAATTTTATTTTATTTTCAAATGTCTCTTCTGACTGACCAATCTCAATCATTATTGTATCTTACTACACCTGATAACAAACCACGTTTCACAATATGCAGCTTCAATATTTTAAACTTTAACTGTATGCATTATCCTGCCTGTTAAGAGCCCGATTCTGGAAGATTCACCCAGTGTATAGACGGTGGTGATACATCATTCAGTTTGACAATGAAACTTATTTTGTGGGTAGATATATCCAACAAACTGACAAAAATTAAGTTTTTTTTGTCCGAAAGACCCAGCCCGTTGAAAAATCCAGCTCTTTTAGGGTAGGGGTCCGAAGGGCCTAAATGGGGCCAAAGTCAAAAATTGGACTTTGTCCTCTGAATATATTTGTGCGCCCTCAAAAAGTCTGCTTCATCTTATGAAACAGTGTCAAAACAGTGGACACCATCTGACTAGCATACTGTATTGTTTAGCTGGTAGGTAGGTATACATTCCACTGAAGGAGAGGCTGCCTCAACAGCCCTGCAAAGGGGAGTCCCCCTTTTTGAGGTATTCACAAGCGACTCCGCTGGTACTTTCGCTAGGTTCTACTAAGTGAACGCCTCATTATGTAATAATGTTGAGTCAGCTGTGCTGGATAGTTGCCTTATCTCTGTTTGGACATTGATTCTTTCCAACACTTTCTCTAAAAAATGGATATTTTAAATCACCCCCCCATTAGAATCAATCGAAGGAAACATACACTCAAAAAAAAAAGTGTGAGATTTACTTAAAATTTTTATGTCAAGTGGTTCCGCGCAATTATATTGCATAACCTTTATTTGACTTCTCACATTTTTGGCCAGTTTAATTAATGACATTGACTCAATTTTGTGGAACCAGTTGACATAACATTAAGTGAATCGAACATTTAATTCTTTTGAGTGTAACCAAGGTTACGTAGGTAGGAATGGTTATGTGACCTAATTGACCTAACCTGATGAGCGATTTTTGAGAAATTGGACCGACAAAGTGGTTCGGACGGACGGAATTCTTTGGTACATACTATCAAACAAAATACATATTTGTGTACAAAACCCAAAACCAGTGAAGTTGGCTCGTTATGTAAATCGTAGATAAAAACAGAATACAATGATTTGCAAATCCTTTTCAATTGAATACACTGCAAAGACAAGATGTTTTATGTTCAAACTGAGAAACTTTTTTTTTTTTTTTTTGCAAATAATCATTAACTTAGAATTTAAAGGCAGCAACACATTGTAAAAAAGTTGGCACAGGGGCCTTTTTACCACTGTGTTACATCGCCTTTCCTTTTAACGACTCAGTAAACGTTTGGGAACTGAGGAGACCAATTTTTGAAGCTTTTCAGGTGGAACTCTTTCCCATTCTTGCTTAATGTACAGCTTAAGTTGTTCAACAGTCGGGGGTCTCCGTTGTCGTATTTTACGCTTCATAATGCGCCACACATTTTCAATGGGAGACAGGTCTGGACTACAGGCAGGTCAGTCTCGTACCCGCACTCTTTTACTACGGAGCCATGCGGTTGTAACACATGCAGAATATGGCTTGGCATTGTCTTGCTGAAATAAGCAGGGGCGTCCATGAAAAAGACATTGCTTGGATGGGAACATATGTTGCTCCAAAACCTGCATGTACCTTTCAGCATTAATGGTGCCTTCACATATGTGGTAAGTTGCCCATGCCTTGGGCACTAATACACCCCCATACAGTCACAGATGCTGGCTTTCGAACTTTGCGCCTATAACAGTTCAGATGGTTCTTTTCCTCTTTGGTTCGGAGGACACGACGTCCACAGTTTCCAAAAACAATTTGAAATGTGGACTCGTCAGACCACAGAACACTTTTCCACTTTGCATCTTAGATGAGCTTGGGCCCAGCAAAGCCGGCGGCGTTTCTGGGTGCTGTTGATAAATGGCTTTTGCTTTGCATTGTAGAGTTTTAACTTGCACTTGCAGATGTAGCGACGAACTGTAGTTACTGACAGTGGTTTTCTGAAGTGTTCCTGAGCCCATGTGGTGATGTCCTTCACACACTGATGTCGGTTTTTGATGCGGTACCGCCTGAGGGATCGAAGGTCACGGGCATTCAATGTTGGTTTTCGGCCTTGTCGCTTACGTGCAGTGATTTCTCCAGATTCTCTGAACCTTTTGACGATATTACAGACCGTTGATGATGAAATCCCTAAATTTCTTGCAATAGCTCGTTGAGGAATGTTGTTTTTAAACTGTTCGACAATCAGCTCACGCATTTGTTCACTAAGTGGAGACCCTCACCGCCTTCTTGTTTGTGAATGACTGAGCATTTCAGGGAAGCTGCTTTTATACCCAATCATGGCACCCACCTGTTCCCAATTGGCCCGTTCACCTGTGGGATATTCCAAATAAGTGTTTGATGAGCATTCCTCAACTCACTGTCTTTTTTGCCACTTGTGCCAGCTTTTTTGAAACATGTTGCAGGCAAAAAATTACAAAGTTTACCTGTTCAAACATTAAGTAACTTGTCTTTGCAGTGTATTCAATTGAATATAGGTTGAAAAGGATTTGCAAATCATTGTATTCTGTTTTTATTTACGATTAACACAACGTGCCAACTTCACTGGTTTTGGGCTTTGTATTTGATGGTGAAAGCAGGACAGATGGGTTGCAGGTGTTGCATTAATTGCCCAGATCGGATTGAAAATTGATTGAGGAAATTGCGAGTTATGGGTCAGAGGCAATATTGAGCTTTGTGGGGCCAGGTTGGGCATGAATCTGAAAAACTGGACCTGAGGAGGACTCAAAGCATGTTAACCTAATTGTAACACTTTTTATTCAGCCTACCATTTTAATTTACATTGAGTAAATAAAACATTTCATTCAAGAAATAAGTGACAAAATGTGCAAAGGACTTTTTTTGATGGAAGACAAATTATTATACGAATGGCAACATAAACTTCTATCACATGAAAGACAACAATCAATCAAAAGCTGAATAGATTGTATCAGACATTCAGCTGTTTGGTAAAATGAAGACATTGAACATCCAGTTTATTGGCAGTTCAGCCCCAGATGAGCTAAAACCTTGTGTATTTGGATACTGCACTGTATCCAATTAAAACTGCAGGTGCATGTCGATGAAAGGGCTGGAAAATGATTTTATGCATATAAACGTTTCTCAAGAAATCATGGGTTTAGATCCCCCCCCAAAAAAGGAACAAATTTGTCAGGGATTTTGGCTTAATCAGAAATGCCCCATCATGAAAACATCAATAAAAGCGCAGGGAATGATTTTATGCCACAAAACAAATTTCCCCAGAAATCAGGCAAAATCGACCATTCCAGCGCACAGGAGCCCCCCACCCCCCAAAAAACAACGGGCCAAACACAATAGTATGGAATTTTTGGCCAAAAAGTATCAAACCTAACCACCATGAAAACATTAATAAAAGGGCAGGGAAATGATTTTATGCCACAACACATTTCTCCAGAGAGCATATGAAATCGACCACTCCTTCGCACAGGAAACCAGAGTTGGATCCAAAGCTTCAGGAGTGCAATATTTTTAATTGCTTGCCACAGCTGTTCTTAAAGGAAATACTGTTTTATATACCACAAGCGCCCAACCAAAACCCTGATTTCTAACCTCAACTTTGAGCTACAGGAAATGGCAACGGCCAGCAAAAAGCAGTTTTTCTTAACAATTAGCTTTTTTAAGGCACATTGCTGCAGTTGCTTCCGGTAATTGAGGAAATGTGGAAACAGTCCAAAGGGTGGCATCAAAAAACATTCTATGAGCCATATCAGGTAGAATTGATCTAGATCAGTGATTCCCAAAGTGTGGGACGCGGCCCCCTGGTGGGCCGTGGTGGTACTGCAGGTGGGCCGTGAGAGATCATTAAAAATATAATTCATTTTTCAAAATATGATTTATTATTTTTATTGAAAAATATTTATTGCACAATTTTATAAAATATTTAGAACTTATAACCTATTGAGTGTTATTGACCTCACAATATTTTAGGAACCTTATATAGTTTATGATCGGAAGCAGGAGGATTCCTCCTCCTGCTCTGGGCACTTGCCCTGAGCTCTAGATCAAGCTTCACCGAACACCCCCTGGCCCGGAGCTCCAGCCTAAGACCAGCTGTTGACCATCTTGTTTCAGCTACAGGAACAAGAGGGTCTTCCTGCCTCATGATGACCTCCATTGCTAATTATTTTACATTAGCCAAGACATCTGTTGGACAGTTTTAAATATACAAATTATTTTTGCACTGATTAGATGGATTTCAATGGAACTCTTGTCATTATCTTGTTATCAACTAGCTAGCCCGCGGAGGATGGGCTTCCCCACTATAGCCAGGTTCCTCCTGAGATTTCTTCCCACCGGGGAGTTTTTTTCTCACCACTGTTTGAGGATTTTTTCTCCCTACTGGGAGTTTTTTTGCCTCGCTGTAGTGGGAATAGGGAATAGGTACTGGGAATAGGTTTGGCACTGCCCTTCAGTAACCCATCTCTGACTGTAAAGCGTCTTTGTGACAGTGTATCTGTAAAAAGCGCTATTCAAAATAAATTGAATTGAATTGAATTGAATTGGAACGTAGCTTTCTGGTCATTATGACCGGGGGTCATAATCGGAGGAGCACGTACTGTGTTCGATTAATTAATTCTGTCTTGTGTGTACACCACAAATTAAAAGTTTGGGCTTCCTTTATCCCCCTGCTTTCAGTTCAATCCTGAATCTTTATAATAATAATAAAAAATAAATAAAAAACAACAATTATCGTTGTTGTTTTTTATTTATATTATTTATTTTATTTTCTTAACAATAACAACAACAACAGTGTTCTGAGAATGCATAATTTCGTCTATGTACTGTTTATAGGACAAAGGTGGGCCGCGGACATTTTTTTGATTTTCAAGTGGGCCCTGATTTGGAAAAGTTTGGGAACCCCTGATCTAGATAATCATTTCATTGTGCGGATACGTGTGGGTGCTGGTTTTTGTTATTGCCAGACAGGCATTGAATTAAACATCATTTAGCTCTTGACCAAACAGCCTGGTTGTGTTACACCTGAACACCAGGAAGTTTTTGCTGTATGGAATGTTAGAGGTCACAGAGCCCTCATTCAGCGTGGATGTGCAATTATCATTCATTCAGCTTTTATCATTCATTTAAATGTTGTACTGTCATCAGAAATGCACCAATAGAGGGAACATTGTATTCATCCGCATAACAAAGATGGCCCTACCTTCAGCACTGAACTCAGCCTGGTTTCTATGAGAAATCTCCCCTCCAGTTCAGAGCGCAGGACCAAATCCACACACCAAAAAAAAAATCAGGTTTTGACTCCAAAAATTGTCTAACTTCATTCACAGCGTTCCTCCTCATTCAAGTTTGATGCTTCTTTATGGTAACACACAAAGCGCTAGGCTGAAAGCTTTACCTGCTCACAAAGTTCTTTTGCACATCATCAAGCACTATATGCTTTCATTGGCATCACACATTCCTGTTCAAAAATTTACAGTAAAATAAATGCTGCCCTCTGGGGGCATGTAAAGTGACAATTGTACACTCCACTACTTGGGGAAACTTAAGGAAAGCCCCAAGGAAGGGGCTAGAATTCCAGCCATCCAAATGAAATCATTTGGTAGGTGAAGACAGTCAAATGAAAGGTCAGGCAGGAGTAATTCGCGGGAGTAATAATGCCACGATAGGCCTTTTCCTCTGGTGGTTTGAAGGTACTGGTTCAAGGGACTGATATTACTGCAAAGAAACTAAGTGCACGATTTTCTCCATCATTCTCATGAGGACACTCACAACCTCCAGCTTGAAAGAGGTTAGGGTTGTATGTGGGTTACTCCCAAAGGGGGTAAATTCCATCTTTGAAATTGTGGTTACTTCAAGTCACACAAGCTGAGCTGGCAATATCAGGAAAATACCAAATATGGCCTTGTACGATAACACAAATTACAATCCCCCTCGTGCCATCTTATTTACACAGAAACTCCCCCCTGAAATTGAACTAAACCCACAATACTCCACTCCCAGGCACTTGATAATTAAAAATTATTCCTTTCAGCTGGTTTAAAATCTGAATAGACAAAGGAGTGCGTCTGCAACCGCATCGTCGTGGAAAATCAGGTCCTAATTTATCTCAGGCTTGGTTAATTGATGGTCCTTTGAGGAAATGGCATCTAGATGCTTGCACTGTGGGAGCTCCTTAAAGAAAACAACCATAAATTAGAGGGGGTATCTGTGCAGTGGGTACAAGAATAGAACGGGTTGCTTGCGTTTAGATGCATGATAAACAGAGGAGCGATATCTCGGCTAAAATATAAATAGAGAGAGACATCACACGCCAAATAAGAACAGGAAGCGATACTAACCAATCTTTAGGCAGGTTCTTAAAAAATCTTTATGTATTTACACCGTTATAACAGACAGGCAGAAACAGAAGTTGGCTTATATACAGAAGACATGTGTTCATAGGAAAGCTAAAACTAGTCTATGTACAATTGGAGCTACAGTATCAGAAACAGGACTAAGGACAAGTTTCACGACATTAGTTACTTTCCATTCCTACGTAACACCATGACTGGAGCCTATGAAGTACTGTACAGGTTAAAAACCAAAACAATGGTGTATGTACAAGAATCCAGCGTTTCTCCTGCTTAAGGTCGAAATCACTGAATCAATTATATACACAAATATACATACTCAACTGAATACACATATATGCATGTATACAGACACGTGATATATAGCTACCTGCAGTGCAACAGTAGCAACAAAAATATGATTACAATGTAATTTACATAAAATAATGAGCACGAGTAAATAGATTTTATGAAAAAAAAAAAGTTTTTATAAAAACTATCTGTACTGGCAGAAAATAGAACATTTTCAGTAATCAATCTTAGTGGAAATTGACAATTTTTCTTCCCACAAATTTAGAATGAGGACAATCAAAGTATCCCTTTTTAATGTAAATCTAAATAACTTAGGTTATGCATTTAAAAAATAATGTATCGAAATCCTATGTGCAAGATTTTATGGCCCCGTAAAACTTGAGCCCAGAAAAATACTTCATATCATGCAAAAGTATGAAGAGAGTCAATAAAAACCACTCTCCCCAGGTGCTCCAAAACAGGAAGGGGCAGGTAATAGAAAAGGAAGGGGCGGGGTTATGGAACAGGAAGGGACATGTTTTTATGAATATATGTATGTGTGTATGGAACTAGGGGTGTGGCTACAGAATAATGAGACGGATAGGGGCATGGTAACGGAACAAGACGACTTATGGAACAGGAAGGATACAGTTATGAAAAGGGACAGGTCTACGGAACAAAGGGTAGGGTTACAGAACAGGAAGGGGCGGGGTTATGGAACAGAGTTTGAGCGCAACACGGGCACTTGGTAGAGCTTGAGAGTCTGCTTGTCTTCAGGCTCTGCTGTCCCCTGGTGGGCGAGCGCTGTTACCACAGCAGGTGGCTCCTCTTTGGGCGGCGTGCTAGCGAACTCTGTCACGCTGAAGACGAACTGCAGGCAGCCCAGCTTGATGTGGCTGCCGTGGTGCAGCAGGGCTGTGCCCTCCCACCCCGCCCCACTTCCACCAATTAGGCTGGAGCTGCTGGCCTTGCAGCTGCAGGGGAGCCGGCCTGCCACGCCCTGAGAGCGATGACTCATCACTCCCACTGGCCCCGCCTCCATGCCAGACTCCTCCTCTTCCCTCTCTCCATCTCCCTCACGTTTTCTCCTTTTACAGCGCCCTGCGGAGACAAGCATGAGAGGGGTCAGCAAACTCCTGCTGCAAGGAGTGACAGGAGCCCTTCTGGAACTTTCTCAGCAGGAAAGTACAGTACCAAAGGGTTCTGATGCTCCGATTCAAGCAGCAGCAACACCAGGTCTTTAAAATGGTACTTCAGTGAGAATTTTTAGCCTTGCAATGAGTCTAACCCTCCAATCCTCAACCACACGCATTCCCCTCCATTTTTATCTGTCATGACAACAATTTTCATGGGGAATGCACAGTTGACTCAGATTTAAAAGCAAGCACCTGGGCTTGAGATTTAGCTAGCGCTTAGATGCACTGCTAAAACTTCATCTCCCACCACAGTCCTAACCACATACCAGAATAGATAGAGCCATTATCCGGCAAACTCACTGATAACATTCTGCACTTTAGACACCACACTGCTGGCGGGACAGGGAAAGGACTTCTCTGAGAAGTCGCAGGAGTACAGCACGTTGTCCACGGTCGTCCCGTGCTCGCTGTAGTTGAGAAGCTCGTAATGTTTTGTGTTCTGCAGGGTTACAAGGGAAGGCAATTTAGTATAAAAAGCATCATAACATGCAAAATAAACAAATAAAACAGACATGGCGGCCCAATGGTTTGAACATAAGCTCAAGTTTGCTTATTCATCACTAATAATGAAATAGCCCAAAGTACCCACCTCATCATAAAAGATGCAGGCATGTTTCCCCGACACGTAGTTGCAGTGACCGTAACTGGTAAGGCACACATCCATATCGGCTCCTGAGAGACGCAGAAAGGGGCACAGATGTGAACTCTGAAGGCCATACAGTAATACACAGATTGCAGTTGTTCTATACTGTGATAGAGCCCAAAACTGCAACAGTAAATGTTGATAATAGATTTACACTGTTATCATACAGTTTCTGTACTGTAGTATAGGCTAAGATTCTGGTAAAAAATGTTCATACTGTAATACAGTGATATACTATGATCGTAGCTATTTGATTCTGTAATATAGCCAATAATGTAATAGTAGATGCTAATGTTGTCATACAAAGACTGATACTGTAGATGTTCTGTATTTAGAAAGACACCAAAATTCTAGCACCAAATGTTCACACAATGCCATACTGTCATAACAGTTGATTTACATTGTAATACAGTCCAATACTGTAGTGTTAAATGTTAATACAGCAATACACTAGCAAATTGTTAGTGTGACTGGTCTCACCTGTGCCGATGTACAGGGTCCTATAACACATGTTCACGGCTCCGCCCCTTCCTGTCAGTGGGTAGAACACCGCTCTGGCCTGAACCTCTGATTTTTGCACTGTGGGAGGGAAAGAACAGCATCTGTGTTTCCACTCTAACTCCTACAGGCAGGTTGTACAGCCTCACAGGTGATGGCGGATCTTGCCCCCATCGGAGCAGCAGAAAGACCTACGCAGCACAGTGTACACAGCCCAGCAGCACAGCATTATGCACACAGACTCTGCAGTTGGTAACACGACCACTGTCCCAAGGAAACATGTTTAACCCTCTGTGGTCTGGTCTTTTTACCTGGGTTCTCAGACAGTTAGTCTACGAATGCCTGTGATGCACCATTAGCCGTTATGCCATTTTTTACCTTTAATTGCTCTCGGCAGTAATAACCGTAGCTTCTATTAAGCTGCTCAACTGATGTACTCTGTTGCAATATACTAATATGGGCTAGATGTGAGATAGAAGTGTATTGTATATTAAACAATTATGAGGAAGCACTGCCCGTAAACTATTTAGAATATGGACACACCAAGTTGTCCATATTCTTGTTGCCCAAGAATTGTATGAATAAAGATCCTCAGCCAAGCCTGATTTGAAAACATCCCAACAAAATTGTCAATAGCGTCCATCCAGTAGTTAACATAAATGCAAAAATATTCTTTACCACAAAAAAAAAAAAAAAAAAAAAAGACTAACAAAAACAAAAAACCCGCAATTTACATCATGGCGGCAAGCTAAATGTTTAATAGCCCATGGTACTTTAGCAGTGAGGGGGGGAAAAAAATAATTCATCATTGAAGCAAAAATTCTTTGCATTGACACAGTCATTTTACTGTCCATTATAGCCACGAGATATTAAAAACACATACCGTAATTTCCGGTGTATAAGCCAAAGATTTTGCCCTAAAATTTGGTCGTAAAAGCAAGAGATCAGCTTATACAGAGGGCATCACATTATGAAACGAGCTACGCCAGAGTTCATTAAAGCTGCAAGCAGCGTTGGACGTGTCCTCGCCCACCCGCGCACGTCGAAACGGGGGCGAGACGCATTCAAGCGCCGTTGAGCATTCTCATTCGTTGGACAGTGCAAGACTGAGGAAAATGTTAAATATTGAGTTGAGTGCAAAGCCCTATACTGAAAGAAATTTTCCTTTTGGAAAATGGAGTTAGGACCCACGCGACCTGGTCTAAGCTTCTTTGGCAGATTTAATCAATGCTGTCTATTGTAAAATCTTCCCCCATTCATGACCCGAGTAAAGGGAGATGAGCCATGTGATCCTACTGCCACCTGGTGGTGAGAATGTTTAGCAGCACAATGAAAAACATTGAAAATCAATAATAATCAAAGAATTAATAAATGCTTCTTCCATGAAAATCCTCGAAAGCTGAAATTTCGGGAGCATGTTCCCTGAACACAGACAACAGTTTCATGCACTGCAACCTATGGTGAATTCAGAAGTCCGTCACTCTACATTTTTCAAAATATGAATATTCATAACATGTTTATATCTCAACAAATATTGATTCAACTGGCACCACTTTTGGCACATTGTTTCTCCAAATGGAGATTATCAAGTATACTAAAGGACATTTTGAAACGATATACGATTTGTCCAAAGCATGAAAGTATATATTACTGCACACTGTATTATTTACATAATATTTTTTATTTCTAAAAGTTTTCAATGGATTTTCACAAAATCAAGTAACACTTTAGGGCATCGTACAGCAATGATGCTGTAATTTTTTCAAAATTTTATGACATTGCGAGAGGCCGTGATGAAAGCAAAAGTCCCATTTTGGTGTATTTAGGTGGCACTAGTGAGCCATTTTGAGTCTTTGTTGGAGAATTCTGAGATTCTGTAAATGCTTGAAGCCACTCCAAAATTATTTGCAAAATTTGGTTTGTTTTTGAGCATGTTTAGGGGGTCAAATTAAGGTTGGCAATCGTGTACGCATGGAAAAAAGGCAGTCAAAGTGGCTGGGGACCCCTCATAAAATCCAAACCGTTCGACTTTTGACGAAGGTTACAATATAGTGTTGGTTCCATCTCTCTTTGACTTTCCGCCCGGCCGTGGTGGCCGTCTAAGTGCCAATAAAATGTTTCTTGGTGGCACTAGAGAGCCATTTTGTGACCTATGGTGATAATTTTTTCATTTCATCAAATTTTTCGCCAGACATGAGGTGTGCCAAATTTGATGAGTTTTTGAGCATGTTTAGGGGGTCAAATAAGGGGGAAGAATAAAGAAAGAAAGAAAGAAAGAAAGAAAGAATAAGAAACGCATCAATAACAACAGGGTCTTTGCCAAGGCCTTGCAGGCCTGGAGGCTCGGACCCCAATAAGTACCTCCGCCACATTTTACCGCCAGGTGGCAGCAAAACCCAAAATCAATTGTTTTTTTAACTTCCCTGGATGTATTCAGAATCACTACCAAAAACTCATCCATAGACTTTCTCACCATTGTACCAAATTTAATCAAAACCAGTTTAGTAGTTTTAGTTTTGTTCAGAAACGCACAGCCAGACAAACGGTACCGAAAAAATAACGTCATTACACGCCGGGTTCTAGCCAGAAATTTTATTGAACGTACCGGAGCAATACTCCTCGTGATGTCACCAACCTGGTCACGTGGGTTTGTTGACTACCGGGGTGGCAAAAAACCGCAACATGGCAATTGATTTTATAGGTGAAGTAAAGTTGTCTTCCACTTTGTGTTATAATGCCAGTCAGTTACAGAGTTATTAGCTGCACAGACCGTTTTGTGATGGGTTCAGGAATATGTTTCCGATGCATTCCTGATCGAGAACCAAACAAAATCTACTTCGATTGATGCAATTCGATGTAAGAACTGGATGCCGTCGACCCGCTCGCGTGTTTGCACTATTCACGTTCAGTCGGGTCAGTCGCAAGTCATTTTCCATCACTTCTACCACAACGTTTTGCTCATTTTTCGCTTTTTATTAATTGGTCATGGCAAGGAAATGATCTTTTTTTGCGTTGGGCAATTCAATAGGTTGCTTACTTTCCGATGGCGAGTATTGAAGAGACAGTTCGGATATTAGTATTGGAAAGAATTCTGTTTTCATCCCTCATCAGTAGGCCTATCAACTAAGATCAGTACTTTTTTGGCTTGAATTTTGGGTACCCAGAGAAACATTCAAGCGTGTAAAAACGTCCATTGTACATCCAGTCAAGAAAATTTAGAGTTAAATGTCTACTGCAGCTGTAACGGCGGCAGCCTGGTTGCTGATGACACAACAGGTGGCTAGGGAATGCACAGTATATGCATTCACGATATTAAATATTAGTCATAAGTCTTAAACCCCCTTATCATGAATAAAACCCCCCAATATATACTGGCGCCCCTCTTTAAATCACTCAGGTAAACGTACGACTGAATTACTTTCACTGATCAATGATTATCAACAAATGTTGAATTTCTGCTCGATGTAAGAAAATCAAGTGATAAACCTGCCGACCCAGACCCAAAGGCTCGTTCCTCCACCCTTTCAGTTTCAGCTCGTAAGGATCCGGAAGCCTACACAGACGTCGTTGTACTTAAGCTGAGAAATATCTTGCCTTTGCGGTACTGTCAAGGTTCTGTACATATTCAGAGACCGCCGAATCTGTTCCACAAATGCAAGATGGCATACTTCCCCCGTTTGGTCGTATTGACTTACACTTGTTCTTGCCAACCATGCTAATGCGTATGGCTGAATATGACGTCAATGTTTGTAAACAAGGTATCCAAGGAGTCAGGATCTAATTAATGAACTAGAAAAGCACTCAGAGCGCAGACCTCCGCCAGGGGGCAGCTAAACCCAAGAGCAAGGCGATTGGAACTCCGACCCATTGGAAAGACTTGAAATCTTGAACTTTGGCGTATACCTCAGCAGTACTTTGGCCTAGATATGCCTAAATTTAATCAGCTGTTCCTTGACTTAATACCCACCTTCAGTGAAAATTTCAGCAAAATCAGTTCATTACTTTTTGAGTTATTTTGGAAACCAACAGACAAACAGACAAACAAACCCAGGCAAAAACATAACCTCCTTGGCGGAGGTAATAATTAACGCTGTATTCTTATGCATCCATGATGTCACAAAAATTATTTCAGAGGCTAAAAGTTTCATTCAGTTTCCCCTGAAAAAGTTAATTTGGGAAAAAGCATCGTGCTGTATTACCGGTTAACCCCTTTCTGCAGATGAAGATGCCCGCGTCTATAGACCTGCAAATTGGAAGCACGCTGTTACTGTACTCGATCACTAGATGGCACCCCCGGATCAGTTATTGAATGTTCACAAGCAAGCAGACCTCGAACGCGGTTCTGAATACGGTGAAGTTCACTCCACTCCCTGTTTTTTGAGAGCTGCATGAATTAAACTCCTCAGCTAAGCCTGATGTGCAAACTGGTCAGTATCCTTGCCCATAGTGTCGATTCAGCAGTTTAAAAAAACGATATCTTGACACAGAAAAAATCGTTATCCTTTGTAGCAACCAGTTTAGCCACAGTGAGCTAACAGTATTCCAATTAGTAGTTCAGAAAAATCAGTTTTCTGAGGCAAAAAAATCGACATGGTATTGATTCTCTCACATTCTATTGCCTATTACAGTTGTCCCAAACAAAAAAAATTTGTAGTTCCCTACCGTGGATTTACGCGTAGATTCCTTCATTGACAAATCCAGCGCTTCCTTATATCCAGAGGAGTACTGGCGTTGATAGCCAATCACTCAACCATACACTCAAGCTCTTCTGCGTAATTGTAGAGTTACACTTCATGGCCTCGTGAAGTTTCCCTGATAACAATGTATTGATTGGCTCGTTTCTTATCCAATTCCCGAGTGTTTAAACATTTTAGAGTAAGTGAAACACATTGATTGGACAAACACAGAGCATACAAACCAATGCTTATCAGCAGGCTCGGTTGTATCCTGTCTACGTTATGCACATTACGCGGCTAAAATAAACGGGATTTATAGAAAATCGGTTTGCAAAACTGGCCTTGAAGTGTTCAGTTACATTACAGGATTTAAATGAGAACGATATGCTCTATTGGAATTATTTCGAATGAAACAGGACCGGAGGGTTCCTGCTACTGGATACATCGGTCTCTATTTTATACAGTCAATGTCTCTGGAGGAGGGATTCACGAAAAAGGTCAGGCTGCTATTTTCGTTTGTTTTTTTTTTTTCTGTTTCGGAATGTATATGTACTCAACAAAGTCGAATGTCAAGGTTTTTTTCCTGTTTAAAACGCGAACTGCCCGTGCATTTTGGTGTGGACCTCCGGTACGTTCATTGCACTTTTCTTTTGAATCGGGAGAGGCAATGGATTTGATATTCCCTGAAAGTGGAGTGTCTGTTCAGTTGTATAAGCTGTATAATTTGGCTAATAGCATGTAGGTAATCTAGAATGTAATGTTGAAGATGAATTCTACTTGTGCTCAAGGAGTTTATGATACCAGAAATGTAGTTTTAAGCCCCAGCAGTTTTTCAATCGTCAGAATTATTTTTTTTGCAATTTCAATGGTGAATTCTCATGAAGATTTTTTATGTTTGCTGCTCATTTTCTCTACCAAAATCATGAAAATAAACTGAAATACAATGTAATTCTAAATGCTGTAAGAGTCTTTCCTGAATTGAGCCACATTTTTCCTCTTTGTGAAGCTTAAATCTTGAATTATACAGCATTAAAGTGGGTCACCCATAAATAGCCAAATTTGGCTTCTGCACAAAGGGGTTAATCTACTTCACCATCTCAGCAATGCCGTATCATTTTTTCCCAAATAAATTTTGTGACATATCTACACTGGCAGCGATGGCAAAAATACAAAAATCACTTGGCACAGAGTCCTATAAATAGCTTACAGCTTCATGATCATATAATTGCCTTTTTCACCCTCTCAGTCTCTCCAGTTTTGGCCCAGGACCCAATCCCAGCAATACAGATTTTCCTCTTTCATGCATTGTGTAGGTTTTCCTGTGCTGATAAACTCAAACTTCTAATTGAATATTAGTCTAGAACACGTTCTTCGTAAACTTGGAATGATATTCACAGCTATCACAAACCAACCACACCGGTTAACTTGTTAGGTTGTTTGTTTTTATTTATTTATTTTTTTTATTTCGCTAAATTGAGATTCGCCTGGGGGACAGCGGGCAATAACAAAGCACTCCCATTCATAAGGGAAATATGACTGGACAATTTTACTGTCATTTCAAATGACTATTGTTCGGATCAGAGATCTCTGTCAATGCACAGTGGACTAGCAGCATTTCCTTCCCATCAGCTGCAGAGGGAGACAATTCAAAGTATTTTGGCGTAAGAGACACGACTTACTTTGACCAGCAAGAACTATTAGCGAACGGCATGGCTCTGGGTATACCTACATTTCAAGTTCGCTAGCCATGTCATGGCAAAGTCGCTAAACACACATTACAAAGGTCTGCACATACTGATTCAGCACCAAGTTCAACTGGGAAATGGTATTGATATTGGAAAGATACCCATGGCTAAAATGACGAGCTAGCAACATTATATTATTTTTTTCATCTGTGTGCAACGTGCTTGTAGCTAGTCCATCGAAGTAAGGCAATTGGCATGAATTTACAGCGTGGTCTGCTGCCAGTCATCAAGCTACTGGACTATTAAGTCACAGTATGAATGTCAATTCCAGTAATCAAGCTAACTTTATAGTCCATGACAATGCAGCATTTTACATCTGATAGGAAGTGTTGTGCAATAACGTCTGATGCTTCTTGTGAAGATATCTTAGTGCAATTACTTGTGGCTAATTTGACGCCAGCAAAATGATCAATTTGCAATATCAGTATCTCTGAAGGATATAGCTACCTAGTTTCCATGATTATTTTTAACTGTGCCAATTGCGCATGTTAAACAGAAGAGACTTTAAAGTGGCAGAAAAGATCGCGATCCATCGGACAGTTAAATAGACATTTCCTTGAGCTAATTCTAATTCTAGCTGGCAATGTTCACTCGCTCAAGCAAGGTCCGCCATAGTTGATGGCTTTCGCTTGCTACTAGGCTCTACTCTGACGATTGCATAATAGTCTTCCGAACTATCTGATGTTCAGACATTCGCGGCACTGGTTTCATTTTGGGAACTATTCCCAGGAGGAGGATGAACCAGCCAAGGGGCCATGATCGGCTGTTCGCGCGCTAACTGACACTGAGCCTAATGTGCTATGCCTTTACAGGTAGGCTGCTTGCGAAAGCGGCGGCTATACGGGCCTATCTTCGGATAATCGATAAAACTAGGTCGATCAGTACAGTCTGAAGTCATCCGTGTTGTTGCAGATGTAACGTACCGGCAGCAATTTTTCCAGCGTACCTGCATGCAACTTTCGCGCGTACCTACCTGGTACGCTAAAATGGCCTGGCTAGAACTATGCTTAGGTCAGTGGTTCCTAACCCAGTCTTCAAGGACCCCCTAACCTGCAGATTTTTGCTCTCTTTCTACACTTTCACACCTGATCCACTGAAGGGTTTCAATGCTGATTGGTTGAAAATGATGTACCAGAACAGGGTGTGCATGAAGGTGCACTGGGCCTTATATGGACAAGGTGTGCAAAAGTTTTCAATTTTCTTTTTTACTACTCAAACTGGAATCGTATGAACTCCAGTCAAACAAAACCACACGCCAACAGAGGTTATCATTTTTACTGAAAGATTAGTGAAATCAACATAACATTCGAAAGATAAATAAAATCGACAAAGCACTGACCGTTTGCATGCTGTTGTTTGCCTTAAAAGTCTAACGGAGTCCGTCAAAGTGTCATTTACTGAACAATGAGTAATGGGATTACGCAGTGCTGACTGGTCAACTGAAGGTCTTTTCATCTTTCAGTATTGCGCGTGGTGCAACTAAATTAAACTTGCACAAGAAATTCCATTTCTTTTCTTAGCCAGCCTTTTGAATTTAAGCCAATTCTTTTATGCAGTGGTATTTCTTTTTTTTTGATAAATTCAAGCTCCAGGAGGGGGGGGGGGGCCTTATATATGGGAAAACATTAAAAATCTGTTGTTTTAGCCTTGAAAACAGGGCTCGGCTTATATACCCAGGCGGCTTGCACACCGGAAATTACAGTACTACCCCATGATTCACACGTAGATTCGTCCCTTGTAGAATTCAATGGTTACTTAATGCCCCATCCAACCTTTCCAGGAAATGCAGTCATTTTAATGGTTGCCCAGGTTTGTCTGCTTAAGGCACAGCTATAGTTCACGCCCAAATGAAACTTTCCCTGTTGTCTGATGATCGACAAGATTTTATCAAATTCCAGGTGGTATCACCTTTCCATGGTAATTGAAAGAATCTGATTGGGCCTCCAGAGAAAGTATGTAAACCCTTGCGTAATATCATGCAAGGTCACATATTCACAACTTTGTGTATTTGAATTATGCAAATGCATTGGAAAAATGCTACTAAAAGCAACCAAGAAGTGCTCAGGTTATGTTTACGAGATAGAAAAGCACAGAAATGGACACTGGGAGTCAGTCTGAATGGAACCAGACTGGAGGGTTCCTTCACCCCCACAGCATTGATTCAGAGGAAGTCAATGACGAAGAGACTTTCTCCTTGGTGTCAAGTAGGCCTATTGTTGCTAGGCTAGGTAGCCATTTTTTATTTTCCTTTAACTCCATTCCTATGAGCGTCATACTGTTGCAACTTGGAAGTCACATTGGATATGGTCTGTAACCGTTAGCCTTTGCTAATAATACTAATTATAGTGGCATTTTGCAGAATGTCACAATCCGTTTTAGAATTTATACTGCATTCAACAAAATAGAATGCCAAGGTTTACACTGGTTTATATCAAGGACAGCTTGGGGTATATTCAATACATTCATTGCGCTGAATCTTCAATCTAGGGTAGTGTATTGCCTCCTTTTTTTATAATAGTGAAATATCAGATTTTTATAAAAATGATACCTACTTGGGATATTACTGTGTTAGGGAGTTATACTTGCTCCTTATAGGGTGTGGAAAATGTTTATATGAGCTTGCTTTTTGCTTGTGAGCTCTTAGGAGTTAAGGGTGAATGTTCAGATAGGAGAATAAGTTTTTTTGTTTTTTTTATTACTGGGAGCTGGATAGTACTGGATAGTTTTGTGTACACACAAGATCATCATGACCATACTTGAGTATAGTCCATTGTTTCGACACATGGCACTGTGCTAAAGGCTAGCTCTCAGCCAGAAGCAGCTTTGCAAATAAAACACCAACTGACGGCTGGGGTATGATTACATGCTCAGCATAGCTGGATAGAAGTATCAAGTTTTTGATGAGGATAAGAATACAATGATGCCTCAAGATCATACCTGCAAACAATACATTGTTTAGGTACGTGGCTTTTTGCAAGAGGCTCGCGGATAATCGTTAGCCAGCAAAGGCTTTATTCGCACTTGACCTTGAATAGCAAGCAGTGTTGCCATGTGCACATAATTTAATGTTGAAGAAAAAAGCGGTTCACACTCCTCTAACCAGGCTAACCACAGCAAGCCATAGATGTCAGCCTGAAAAGGATAAAGAGCTACATCGATATTCACCAAAGACTGACTTTTGTGCATGTTTTAAACCATTTTCTTTGGAATCGACTTCCACAGCTGAATCATCGAAAAGCGTTCCCTATCTGTGCATAAATGGCTTCTAATTTACTCAGAACTGCAGCCACAGTTTCACATTTCTGCTTCAGAAAATAAATCAAGCCAACAAGAAAATTAAGGCCATGTGGGTTCCATGGTGTTCCAGGCATACCAAATCTCAGAGCCAATCAAACTAGGATGATATTATTCTCAAACTTTAGCCAGCCTACAGCATAAGAAAGTTCCAACTGGTGTCACTCACTCCAACCATTGAGAGATCCCCAATTTATTTGAGTTCATTTTACATCAAATGACTTCTAAAACACTTACACTTTCATGTCAAGAAAGAAATATAGACTGCTGTTATTTTTCACCAAAACACGCATCACTCTGTTAAGCTCACATCAATGCCCGGTGGACTCCAACCCCAGCTCACATCACACAGTCACACGCAGTTGAGAATAGAACTCTTGGATGTGGAGAATAAAAATAAACTAACACAACCAGTGTTCACAGAATTTTGCCAAACAAACCAAACCTGAGGAACTACAGATGGAGGCGGAGGAGAGGCAGCCTTACCGTCGGCGGGTGGGGGGGCTGGCGCTGGGGGGGCAGAGGGGAAACTGGTGGTTGGAGGCGGAGTCACGCAGATTCTCTGGGAGGGTGGGGCTTTGGGTGGGAAGAGCTGCTGAATTCGCTGCCATGCCAACAGTTTGATGAGCCGCTCGTCCAGGTCACTCAGCTCCAACTCTGCGCATACGCACACAAACACACAAGCAACATTTAAAAATTAATAATGGTTTATATAATTAATCGATTGGTTTACCATGTTATCGATTATCATTTGAAATTCAATGCCCAGTAACAAACGATGCTTTAAGTGAAAAATGAACCAAATTACCATGGGAGGCCAAAAACCACTGCTCTGAGCTAATGAGCAAGGAGGGGTGCACTCTGGGAGGTGCTACCCCTAGATTGCACAGTAAGCGTCAAGGCCGCATTACTGCCGCGACACGGATGCCAAAGCTGATTGTGGCAGTTCTTGAAAATGCTTTTGATTCTACCAGCTGCGCTACGGCACCTCGCAGCAACATCCCAGAAGCAGCTCCCTGCTCTGCTCCGCGGAAAAAACATGACCAGTCTATTTTTGACGGTGGTGGACCGCAGTCGCTTTGAGCTGAATATAGCAGGGATATGTTTTCAATAGTTCAACCATATACAGTGACTGATTCCAACTATGTTAGCATCTGTGCTTAAGGGAAATGCACCCCAGATCGTGCCGGGGAGGAAGTAACTATGAAGCGGGATATGCTTTTAACTAAAAGAAAGTGGCAACAAATCTTTGATATAAAATCTTTCAAAACTTAATTTGCAACTATTCGTCTGAGAGTTTGTTTTTAACTAAAACACAGGCACAAATGTTTGATCTATGGCGTGACACGGCTGGACTATAGGCTACAGCACAACAAAGTCAGAAATGGTATTAAACGCTATTAAACAGACAGCATTCAAATTCGCAGCCTACTCACCCACGGTAAAAGCACAAATATCCAGGAAAAACAACAAAATCAGTGAAATCTGAGCAGGCCAACTGTATGAGCCGGCAGGACACATCGCTTACGTTTTGCTCTCAGTGGGATGTGAGGTCGCCATGCAAGCAAAATAGTGTTGCACACTAAGTTGCAGACACGTGCCTGGTGGAACCTCGGGGTTAGGCAATCGCTACTCCGGAATAATGACCACTATCTGAGGTCAAAGCCAACCAAGTTCAACTCATGAAATTCAATCGGAAGAACATACATTTAACTGCACTGTCATGAGAGCTCAAGATGGGTACATGCTAATCAAATCGGTTTTCTGGACTGCAGTGATGGACACTTAACAGTTCACTTTGAGGTTTCCGGACGATCTATCTCTAATCTATTTCCGGTTTGGGTCATTCCCAAGGATGTGATGATACACTGAACTCATGATTCAGCACAAGTCTCAATGCTCTGTCCACGATATGATTCTCTCACAATTTTCCCATGCCTTTTAAGGAAATACAAGTCAAAATGTGAATGAACGTTACTCTTTTTTTCAATTCTCAGACAACAAAAAATACTTTGAGGTTGTGCAGTACCTGGAGAGGAATAAATCAATAAATAAATAAATTTTTCTTTCATACCATATAAAAAAGAAACAGAAAATGCCTTCCAAAAACAACATACTTGACATTTCCTTTCAAGTCCCATCAACGTCTCTTAGCATTTTTCTGATTTCACATTTATCCAAGTCATTTCCTACCAATGTTGATTAGCCACATAGTTCGTCAAATATCATTTGACAAATAATTTTGGACTCACAGGCATACATTTGGGTAGGGATGGTCGGTACATGTCCCGACCAACTTTCGAACATTGCAAAAATATCCTGACCAACGTTCCGTCAATGCGGAAAACGGAGGAAACGTGAAATGGTAAATGCAACATGCCCCAGTCCAATGTAACATTGGTGCATCCGCGGTTGGTGGCTTCGGTCCAATTCATACCCTTAATGGCTTAATCCGAAGTGTTTATCCAAGTTGTAGTCACATAGTTAACGTTGTTTCAAGAAAATAGTACAGCGCATAAAATAGACAAGACAGCAAACTGGCTAGTGAGCCAACAAAGCTATATTTACACAATTCGTTATACTATCCACTCAATCAGAAGTGAGCGTACCAACATTGAACAAATGGAATCAAAAGCAAATAAAAAAGTATTGCAATACATTATTTTTGCACCAATTTGAATTGTCCCTTATTTGTACCAAATTTCTTACTGTCTCGCAAGGTATCGTTACATCCCCAGAAGCAGCCTTGCAGAACCGGTTAGTACACAATACACAGACCCCCACACCCCTCTCTTACCTGCATCTCCATCTGTGAGCCCCTTAATGTTGCTGAACAGCTCCCCAACGCTGGGCGATACCGCATGGGGACCACTCTTCCCATCTGCAGACACGGACACAACCTTTAGCCTTGTCTGTGAGCAACAAACTGCTCAACAGCAACTACCAATAAATGAACAGTAACTGCTACACGCACATTGTTCACTAGCCACTCAAGCGTCAAGCGTCACTGCTTACCACTGATACTCTGATACTCTAACAAATTCTTCAGAAACAGCTGTCTAAGGAAAAATGCATACCATTCGCTGTATAGCCATTATTAGGGATGATAATTTATCGATGATCGACAAATTGGTCGTGAAGACTCAACTTGATAATGTGAGGTATAATTGATCAATCAATGTACGGATCGGAAATAAGCAGCAACAGTCTCCAATTACATTCCAGCAATGTCAAAGAACAGTTTCACCGAGTTGCCAACAGAGGGAGCGATGACAGCAGATGTAATGAAAATGTTGGAAAACACGTAATATGTTGCTGAGAAAAAAAAAAAAAAGCTTTGCTTGAGAGGAAAAAAAATACATTTGGTATAATAAGAAGAGCTTTCATGCATTTTTTTTTTTTAAATTACGATTAATTGACGGATTTGTCGGTAATTGTACCAATGATCGATTAAGGGAGGTGCTTGTAATTTGCATCCCTAGCAATTATGGACCATTCGACAGTTTAAAAGTGATTTCCTCAAGGAGGTGCAGTATATACAGCTGAAGTACAACAGCAAGGCATATGTGACTGATTCACATTTACACTTTCGGTTAATAGTTTAAAAAAAAAAAAAAAAAAAGTATGTGCCCGGGAGCCCAGCAGACAGAGAGAATGCAGTGAGGGGGCGTGTCAAACCTGAGGAGGGCAGAGGAGAGGCGAGCCGGGCAGCAGCAGCAGTGTCCTGAGGGGCTCGGGGGGGAGTGAGGGCTCGGGTCCCAGCTGGAGGGGAGGAGACTCGCCGGCTGGAGGTAGCGGGCGCCTGCAGCCCCGCCAAGCCCAGGTGGGGTGAGGGGTGTGGGTCCGAGGGCAGGCATACGCTCCGCATGGGGGAGGGAGGGGTCTTCTGTTCACAGGGACTATGGGCGGAGCTGTTCTCTGACTTCACCGCAGCCACGCCTACATGATTGATTGGCGGGCAGGGGGCGGGGCTGGGAGAGATGGGGCTTGGCTGGCCAGTGACTCTAAGCAGGGGCGCACCCTGAGCACAGGTCTCGGCAAGGGATACAGGCCCGTTGACCCGGGCCGAGGACTCTTCTTTGGGCCCATTGGCAGTTCGGCAGCCCTGACAGTGCCGGCTTGAGCAGTGGCTGCACCCAGTGCTCTCGTCTATCGCCCCCTGGGGGCCAAGTAGGGTACTGCAGTCCTTGGAGGAGACTGTAGGGGTCGCTGTCCTGTCCGAGGGACAGAAGGGAGGGGTATCCTCGGGCGAAGGGGTCACGCGCGGCTTTACTTCAGCCTTCTGCCCCGCCTCAGGCTCCCAGCGCGAGGACGCAGTGCCCCTCCGACAGGACAAATGCCTCACGATGCTGCACTGCAGCGATATGACATCACGAAGCCACTGTCAAGGGAAGAATATGACATCACTCAAGCGACTGAACAATCATTCAACACTACGCATCCATCACACAGTCAAACCATCAGGCCACACTATACGCACTCATCACACAGTCAAACCATCAATCAACACACACACACTCATGGCACAGCCAAACCATCAGTTAACACTAAACACACTCATCACACAGCAAAACCATCACTTAACACTATACGCACTCATCACACAGCCAAACCATCAGTCAACACTATACACTCACCACACAGCAAAACCATCACTCAACACTATACCCACTCACCACACAGCCAAACCATCAGTCAACACTATACGTACTCATCACACAGCGAAACCATCACAACACAATATGCACTCACCACACAGCCAAAACATCAGTCATAACTATACACACTCATCACGCAGCCAAACCATCAGTCAACACTACACACACTCATGTGTGGAAACATTTTTTATTGATTAATTTAATTATTATTAATTGCTTATCCTTGCTTGCTCATATTCTGTTTTAGTTCACAACTTCATAGGCCTAGAGTGTGTGTGTGCTTACATATTTCTGATTTACCAGGGGCCTGCATAATTAAACTAGTGCGCCATAACAAGTAGCCGATCTAGAGTCATGAATCCTTGAATGTCTGTGCCAAGGGCAAGATGTCTTTCTCTTTCTCTAAGCTTATGTGTTTACAGAAAGCCCCGGAATCCATGGCAAGATAAGCTGGAGCCAGGGCTGATGAAGGAGACAGGTGCTCTCCTCCCTAACGGATGTGTACGTGCATGGGTAGACAGCTTGACGCATCACGTGAGAGGGCGAAGATTCCAGAAAAACTGTATGATGTGTAAATCAGCACGGGGGGAGGAGAACGCCATGGAGAATTCCTACAAATACCAGAACACTTTCTAACTCTTTATCCTCTGTCTTGACCTATACTTCTGTATGTGGGGATCCTTCTTTGCAAAGAAGTAAACAGACTTTGGTTTGGATATTAACTTCTCTGCCTCCGACTGATTTTTTCCTGAGTCGTCTTGAGTTTTCTCTCATGAAGGTAAAACTTGGAATATAAAATCAAAATTCCTTTAACATTGGGGGCTTCGTCCGAGATTCCAATATCTCACCTGCACTCCCTGGAGAATCGGCGCCGACTGAAATCCGTGCGCACGGTCGTCCAGGGGACGTTGTGGAAAGACCTCAGCCCGGGGCAATTGTGAGGCCCTTGTGGGTATATAGGAGGCCAGTACGGGAGGTTCTCCAACAAATTGGAGTGGAGGTGCGGGTGAGTGACGGAATTTATTACTGAATTCGGCTTAGTTGTTGTGAGGCAGAGAAAGTAATATTGCCAATTATGGGACTGATGAACAGTAAAGAGGTTGCTGTGGTTGTTGTTGTAAGGATTGCTGTTCTGGGACTGATGATGACGAAGTGTGACTGAGACTGGTCAATTTGTTGAAAGTTGACATAATGATTCTGGGAATCATTGTGAGCAAAGGAATTTGGGTTTCAGTTGAAATAGAGCATTGTTTGTGTATGTTATCGAAGCAACAATGGTGTCAGATCATAAGAAAATTTAAGCCTTGGATCTTTTCCAATGTGAATGAATGTGAGAGAGGAAAGTGCACTAAGGTATGTGTGTGTCCTGAGCTCAGACTGCGTGTGCGTATGTGGAAATCAATGTGAATGAACCTAACTCAGTGTCTGTAAACAACTGCATTGCTGGCTTATTTGTTAGTTCTGTCTTTGTTAGATTGAATCTATTCCATGAAGTGCATATAGATGTTTTCAATAAAATTGGCATTGATTTGAGAATAAGTTAAGGTGCCAGTTGATTAGCTAATATTTACAGTATTTTATGGAGTCCTTACTGTAATTACAGGATTGGTAAAAAGTGAAAATTCTGAAAAAAAGGTGTATATTAGCAGAGCAAATTTGTAGGAGTTAAGCCATTTTTAATGACTGTGTATTTGTAAAAGGACAAAGTTGCAGAAGTAAGCAGAATAAATTTTCCTTATGAAACCGAGCAAAAGTCGCCATTTCTTGATAAAATAAATGCTAACCCCTCTTAAATGATCGGTACTTATAAACAGAGGGAAGTTTAGATGAAGTAACAATTGAATGTAAATTATACAAACATGGACAAGTGTTTCTAATGTTGTGGCTAACTGAATTTCTTTAAGATGCAGGACAAAGTGAATATTTAAATGCTCTAATATTTGGCGGTAGTAATACATTGCAGAGAAAACTACCAGTGATATCCTCTATGAGCATGATGTGATTACAATATTTGAATTTCTAAAATATTTTAAAGAGCTAGAAAATCTAAGCCCTTTTCTGTGGATAATCAGGCTGTGTGAGATTGGTGTGCTAGAAGCACATCTCTGAAAAGAAAATGAAGTGAAAGTAAACAAGAATAACACAGTATGTTCAAAATTTGCCAAAATACTGTGTAACACTGTATACAATAAGAGACTGTGTGCCAAATTCAATTTAGAGGTTTTTCTATCAAGCATTGAAAAATTGCAATTGCTATCTGAAGTGAAAAAAAAAAAAGGTAAAATGATCAGAAAAGTGCCAGTAAATACAAAATATAATATGAAATTTAATGGTACATATTAAATTGATAAAAAAAAAAAAAATCAAATGAAGTATTGTGGGATTAGAGAATCATGGATCTTTAGAAGTGGAAACACTAAGTGGAACAAATGTGACTGAAAGTTTCCCTGACCAAAGAAATGCAATTAAAAATCTTCTCTCCATTTTGAACAGGAATTGTCATCGAGTGTCTCCATGGCAAAGGAACGGAGTGGACTGATAACCTTAATCTGTTTATTTAACTTTTACAGGGAAGTGTCCGAACGAGTTGAATTAAAACAAAATTGTTCATTATTGTTTGTCTCTAACTCCTCTTGGAACTTTTCCACAGAGAGCACTGCAGAAGAGAAGAAATGAAAATAACCCTGGGTAAAAGTGATAAAGCTGGCCAGCTGGATATGTTTTAGCTTAAAAGTTTACCTTCTAAAATAGATTTGGGGAAATACAATCTGAAGTAGTAACACGAGACTAAATTCAAAAGTCAACTAGTAACGTGATCACATATTACTTTGCTTGCGATTTCTACATTTATTTTTGATTAAGTGAGTCAAATAAATGGTACTGACTGAAAGGACCTTTATGTGCCAGGAGCCCAAAGTGAAAACTAATATTTTATATGTAGCCATTTTTGTGAATAAAAAATATTAAAATTGTTTTGCTAATTGTAACATGGTATAAAGTGATTCCACCCGGTTCTGCTGATGATGAGGGGAAATGTAAGAATGGTTGGGGCTAATAAGCCCTGACTGTTTATTTCCTCCATGCTTTTAGCGGAACCCTAGACTGAGGTGGATTGCTTAATCACAATTCATTGAGAGGAAAAAAAATATATAAAAATGTATTCTCCATTGTGTTGAAGAAGTCCTATCTAATAATACTGCATGTCCAGGACTCAGGGACACCCCTCTATCAAATCCTGATATTGAATACTTTGTTGATGGTTAGGCGTCAAGAGTGGATAAGGGCAACCCATGTGTTGGATATGCTGTCTGTACTCATGATAGCTGTGTTGATTGTGGCCCTCTGCACCGCAAACATGTTGATCAGTTTGGCTGAGGCCTTTGCTGACATAGAAACAAGGGCAGCAGTCAAACACACTCTTGTGGGGCTATTACACCAATCTGAAGACTCAATTTCAAGTGAGCTGCTGTGAGCAGAGCAGGATGCTCCCCCACAAGACAATGTCAATGGACATCACATGGAACACAATATACTGATGTAAGTGTGGGTAGGACCCTATGGAAAGCCTATATTACCAACATCCCTCTTCCGTATTGCTGTAGATTTGGTGCATGGGCAGTGCCATGTATCAAGAGGGGGGACTAAGGGGTTAATAGATCAAAGTACAACATGACGAAGTTATAACACACAGGACACACGGGGAAGCGTAGTAGTACACAAGGGGCAATCCCTACACCCCCTGGGCCATTCCACACATTTCATACATTTAACACTGTGTGAAGCGAGAAGAAGTGATGTGTTATTATTGATGTGACCTTTGCTAAATGAGGTAGAAGCTATAGATGCAATCACAGTAGCAAAAATCCTGAGTAGGGAAATTGTTCCTAGGTGGGGATTCTAAAAGCATTCTATAGTGATAATGGGCCAGAATTTAGAAATGAAGAACTGGCTTGTTTGGGAGTAAAATTGGGAATAGAATTGAAAAAACATTAGGCATATCATCCACAATTAGCGGGATTGGCAGAAAGGACGAATGAAACCCTGAAAGCAAAACTGCGCAAAGCCATGGCTGAGACTAAATGGAATTAGGTAGCATGTCTACCATTTATATTAACTAGCATGAGGATAACCCCACAAGCGGGGGCTGCGGTTGTCACCTTATGAAGTAGTACATGGGAAATCTTTTGAGTTATTACATTTACTGCAGAGAACACAAGTAGAAGAAGCGACTCTGGCAGAGTATATGGATAGAATGTTGACTAACAAACGTGAGCTACAAAATATGCTTCCTCCTAGATCAGTAGCGGAATCGCCGCCTCGTGAGATAAAGCCTGGAGATTGGATCCTGGTGCGGAGTGTCGGAAAAAAGCGGAAGTGAGCCGGCATGGAACGGTCCATATCAAGTGCTCCTGACCACACCGACTGCAGTAAAAATCCAGGAGAGGGAGGCGTGGATACATCAGTCACATTGTAAGGTGGTATCTCCTCCTCCAGCGGGTGTGTAGGTACATCTGGGTGAGTCAGGATAGACTTGGAGGGAGTCCGGCAACAAAGGGGGGCGTGGCATATAGAGCCCGTCCGTCTCAAACCCGGTGAAGAGTTTATTTACACTCCAAGTCAGTAGAGACTCCGGACTTATTCATAAAAAAAAAAAAAAGGGTTTAATAAAATGGCTTATCTCTCCCTGTGCCTGTTCATTCTTAAACATATGTTGCGCCTACAATGAATGTGAACAGTATAGTTAAATGCGCTATGGCAGTGTCTACTGCACGTAATGGATTAGTTTCAATCGACCCCAGTTTACCCCCACTTAATATAGTCGATGTTTCAAAGGAAATGGCAGAGGGTTTGTGGGGTAACCTAGGGGTGCCAGGGGAAACTGATGATTTTGTGTGGGTATCCACAAACAAGCGACGGGAACAATTCAGAATGACTAACCGCCCTGGGGGAAGGGTTTGCATCTGGGGAGCCATTTCCCTATGAAGAAATTAAATTGTTAGCATTAAAGGCTGCACCGACGAGTGCTTGGAAAACCCTAATTGTAAATGATACATCAATTTCTTTTCTATGTGACACGGGGGCATGTTGAACTGTTATCAGAAAAGTAAGTGCAATTTTTCCACATCGGCTCAGCACTAATATGACACAAACTTGTGCTGCAAGTGGGGCAATGGGACAGCGTAGCAACAGAGGAACTCAAATTTGAGGATCCTGAGGGATTTGCTACACTCTGCTCTGTAATGGTGTCCACACAGCGCCCAGTAAACCTCCTGGGGAGGGACGTAATGTCTAAACTGGGGCTCGGGGTGGTTCCTACAGGTCCTACTATGTGGGAGGCAATGCGCGTGTTCGAGGGAAACGAACAGGGTGAGATTGCGGGGATCAGATGGTGGTTCTGGGAACCGGACCCCCAGCGATCTACTAAGCGTTGCAATTCGCAGATTTGCCCCCTCGCAAGCCGATTACAACAATGTTGCAATTAGTGCTGGGGAGAGGACTGAAGACCCCCGTGTCTGGTGAAGTAGTGTCTGGTGAAGTATGAATTGACATATTGCCATGGTACTATCTAATCGGCGTGTTTGTCGCATGTAAGTTGAGGGAAACACGTGGTACGTGGGCGACAGCCCACACCTAGCAGAGGGGCGATGGAGATGACCTCTGTGAACAGGTGAGGCTGGTGAAACTGTCAAAGCGAATGCGCCAGTCAGCGAGTGGTGCTTCTGTGATCGGTGGGCTCTGAAAAGGAGACACCGGGAAGCAGAAGGCAGAGTTCTGAACCTGGGGGAGCCTGGGTGGAGATCTCTGTGGAAAGGGATCAAGCCGGGGACTGCGCCCTGAATCGGAGTTTTCAAAGGATCTAAGTGGTCAAAAACATGTGTCCAAATTGGAATAGCAGGATGCTACTTCTGCTTATTGTATCTGTGGACAGCAGCACAGGGGGGGATCTGTCAGCTTATTGGGCCAGTGTGTGTACCTATATACCAGCTAATGATGAGGCAGGAGGGGTGATTGATCAAGCCTTGCAACCTTTGGAAGACATATCTGATGCACAACAGCGAGATCTCGCACCAGCAGTGGCAATTTCTTGGTGGGACTGGCTTCTGTCTGGGGGTTGGAAAATGGGAATTACATCTGTGATGAATCTTGTTGTTGGGGAATTTGCAGTACTGCTCTTTTGCAGCTGCTGTTGAATTCCCATAATTAAAGGAATGATATCAGGAGTATTGAGTACTAATCCACAGTATCAGATGTTTCTATTACAGGACAACAATGAGATGTATACTCTGCCCGAGGAGCTTAAGGAATCATACAACGATGTAATTGAGTTGGAGGGTTTGTTTGAACAAAAGGATGGAGTGTAATGGTAATATGATGAAACATCTTCCCCGTGAATGAATCACATGCTGAAAATTGAGAGAAGTGGCATGCTGGCGGATAATCAATTATAAACAGGGGGGAAATGTGGAAACATTTTTTATTGATTAATTTAATTATTATTAATTGCTTATCCTTGCTTGCTCATATTCTGTTTTAGTTCACAACTTCATAGGCCTAGAGTGTGTGTGTGCTTACATATTTCTGATTTACCAGGGGCCTGCATAATTAAACTAGTGCGCCATAACAAGTAGCCTATCTAGAGTCATGAATCCTTGAATGTCTGTGCCAAGGGCAAGATGTCTTTCTCTTTCTCTAAGCTTATGTGTTTACAGAAAGCCCCGGAATCCATGGCAAGATAAGCTGGAGCCAGGGCTGATGAAGGAGACAGGTGCTCTCCTCCCTAACGGATGTGTACGTGCATGGGTAGACAGCTTGACGCATCACGTGAGAGGGCGAAGATTCCAGAAAAACTGTATGATGTGTAAATCAGCACGGGGGGAGGAGAACGCCATGGAGAATTCCTACAAATACCAGAACACTTTCTAACTCTTTATCCTCTGTCTTGACCTATACTTCTGTATGTGGGGATCCTTCTTTGCAAAGAAGTAAACAGACTTTGGTTTGGATATTAACTTCTCTGCCTCCGACTGATTTTTTCCTGAGTCGTCTTGAGTTTTCTCTCATGAAGGTAAAACTTGGAATATAAAATCAAAATTCCTTTAACACATGGCACAGCCAAACCATCAGTCAACACTATACGCACTCATCACCACAACACTATACGCACTCACCACACAGCCAAAACATCAGTCAACACTATACGCACTCATCAGGCAGCCAAACCATCAGTCAACACTACATGCACTCATCACATAGCCAAACCATCAGTCAACACTATACGCACTCATCACGCAGCCAAACCATCAGTCAACACTACACACACTTATGGCACAGCCAAACCATCAGTCAACAATATACGCACTCATCACACAGCGAAACCATCACAACACTATACGCACTAACCACACAGCCAAAACATCAGTCAACCCTATACGCACTCATCAGGCAGCCACACCATCAGTCAACACTACACGCACTCATCACACAGCCAAACCATCAGTCATCACTATAAGCACTCATCACACTATACACACTCACCACACAGCAAAACCATCAGTCAACACTATCCACACTCCTCACACAGCAAAACCATCACAACACTACATGCACTCACCACACAGCAAAACCATCAGTCAACACTATACGCACATCACACAGTCAAACTGTCACTCAATCAAATATACACTAATCACACAACCAAAAAAAAATCACTCAATGATCACAGCCATTACACAGCCAAACCGACACTCAAACACCCAACAAAAAGTGAAAGCAACAGACAACATAATACATGCCAATCACCAAGCCAAACAACTCAACACTACTTACTCATCATACAGCTCAACCATCAATCAAGACAACACACACTAATCACACAGCCAAACCATTACTCACAATACATATTCATCACTCACCAAAACAATCAGTCAACCCTACACACTCATCAAATACCCAAATCATTATGCAAAACACAGTCCCCGGGGATTTCTGCGGTAAAAAAGATGAAATTCCGCGGAAAATCTCACCAAATTCTGCGGTCAAAAAAGCTAAATTCTGCGGTTATTCTGCAAGAAATTGTCAATTCTGCAAAAATTCTGCGGTAGCCTTTTGCAAGTAAGTATAACCCTCATTCATTCAAAAATCAAAGAAGTTTACCTTTACTTTTAGTATTAAAGAATTTCTTGAAACAAAGTAGGAAGACACTAAAATCTGTTGCACAATTATTGCTCTTGATGTTTAATTCTTGAATGATTCATGACAAAAACTTGCCGTAAACGTAAAGACTTTTATTATTAATATCAAAAAAGCGAGACAAAGTGGGTGAAATCACCTTTATTTCACACTGAAAAAATGAAAAGGTGATGAAAATAAATAGATGAACATATAAGGATGATGAAAATACCCATCATATAAATTTACATTTTACCACATATAAATTACGTGTCAGTACTGTCTGGAACACTGGCAGCAAAACTGAGGCAGTGCCAGGTCCGCAGGAGCTGCTCACAAATTAAGACGCTCGTCACCTGCTGCAGGTGCCTCAGACCCGTCTGGGAATTTTAGCACCTACCTGTTGTTTTCTAATTCCGTGTCACTGTTCCGATTAATTATTTCATAATAAATAGGCTACGATTTTCCATATGGTTATGCCGTTAGGCTATAAATGTTGAATCTGAATGTGTATTAATCAAAATAGATGTTTTAATTGTTGTTTTGTCGTTCTGAATTGTTTAATTATTTCTTTACCCAAAAATATCGTTGTAGCTGAATGTTTACAATAAAGCTGCTTTCACACTGGACGTGAACGAATTTTTCGCACGACAGATCACATTAAAAAGTCAATGCAAAGACGCGAATCTGTGCGAAACGTCTTTGCATTGAATTTGAATGTAATCTGTCTTGCGAAAAATTCGTTTCGCGTCCAGTGTGAAAGCAGCTTAATTCACAATACTTCTATACAATTCTATTGCCTAAATATTCATAAATGTATTATTAAACCTGTAAAAACGTAATGCTGGTGTTGTTTCGTTCTTTTGAGAATCATGGTAACATAGGTGCTCAGAGTCGGATTAGAATGCTTCGAACCGAGCGGTCCAAATGACCGTTAATGGTGATAAAATGGTAGTGATAAAATTCCGGCGCTTCTAGAGTTAAAACATAAAACTATTAATAAAAAAAGACTGTCATTACTGGTGTGCCATAGCAACTGATCGAGTTCATAAAACTTATTAGTCTAGGCCTAAATATTGCTGATTTTTTTAAAAAGAAAAATTAGGACTGACGTGAAGGCAGTTCCTTACCTCGATCCGCTCACACGCTGACTCTGTCTTGTAGTGCATTGTCTTGGAGATGGTTTTTTTGCTTTTGGCCGCTAGACCTACTCTGTTTTTGTTCTTGAATTCATCTTTTGTGTTTCGCCGATTTGGCATGGTCCTCGACTGTCGATTTTCTAATGTGGTCTATTAGCCAACCACTTTAAAGGGCCGACAAAAGAGCTTTCCGCCGTCCTAGTAACAGAAGGAAAACTGACTGGCCCTGTCCTTGGCTGTAATATACTTGGCAGTCTAGCCAACTGCTGGCTAGGGTCTCTCAAGAAATCGCTTCATTTTTAAACTTTCATACAGAATAGCCTACGCCACGCAACTTAGGCAAAGAACGTAGATTTGTCGCCAACGATGCAATCACTGCCTGGCGGTCAAGTTCACACTTGATGAGATGAGATGCGCGGCGGTAACAGATGTCTGTGAATTGACAAAATCGTGGTTTTGACCAGCTTGTGTCGGTATATGTTGGAATTCCGCGACGAAATCAGTGAATTCCGCGGTTTCCGCGGTGAAGTGTGGATTCTGCGGAAAACGCCGCGATCGCGGAATTCCCCGGGGACTGAAAACAACATAACACATTAATCACACTGCAAACCATCATTCAGCAAAATACACACTCAACACATAGCCAAACCATCATCCAACAGAATACACACTAATCACAAAGCCAGACCATCACAAAAGACGATACACACTTATCAAACGGCCAAACCATCACACGCTAATCACATAGCCAAACCACTCAACACTACACACTCTTCACACAGACATACCATTACTCAACAATGTACACAACAATCGCAAAGCCAAACCATCACATGAGAGTACAGGCACATCTCCCAGCAAAACCATAACTCAACATTGAACTCACTAATCACACCACCAAACCAAACAATCACTCAGCGAAATACACACGCATCACACAGGCAAACCGCCCACCCCTACTCACTCCTCACACAACCAAGCCATTTACCAACACCATACACACTAATCACAAAGGCAGATCATGCAACAACATGATGCACGCAGAGTGAACAGTGGTCCAGTACGCTGTGTAAAAGTGCTTCCTGCAGGTCCATTTGTTTACCTCCTGCTGCTCAGTCTCACTGGCTGCATGCGCAGTCTCAGTGGGGTGCGTGTGGGTGGACTCTGGGACGCCGGCACAAATCAGCTCCCCATTACGGATGCCCGCTGGGGCCAGCATTTGAGGAGGTCGCCGATACTGGGCCTTAATGGACTCTGGGACCTAGACAAATAAACACAAATCCTGTGCAGTTAGGAAAGCCCAATCAGAGAGCTGTCCCCAAGAGGACAGGAAGTGCAAGTGTATAACTATAAATATTTACAATAAAGAAACACAGAGCTCTAGCCCCTGCTGAATGGGAGGGACAAGTCTGTGACTGCAGATATTTACAGTACAGAAATACAAACCTCTGCTGGCTAAAGGACAGGAGAAACGGGTCCATAACTGCACATATTACGGCACAGAAACCAAGAACTCTGCCCTCTACAGGATGGTAAGTGTACCTTCAGGGTTTTCTTTCTTTGTGGGTGAGTGCCGCGGCGGTTGGGCGGGTGCTGCCGGTGGATCCGGCGCAGGAAGTCCACCTTGACGGCATGCTGGGAGATGCGGTCCTGGAAGTGGTCGAAGAGCTGGCAGCGGTTGCTGAGGGTCATGTTTTTCTGGCTCAGCTGAAAGCAGAGGGACAGCAGAGGCTCTCCACTAATCACACGCACTGCAGCCTGTCAGCACCTCTACTACTTCCAGTCATTTGACTTTTCTGTTCCGCGCTCCAGTGCGCTGAATTTGAAAACCAGGACTACAATGTGAAGGAAGAGACAGTCAGCTTTATTATGCGGGAATGTGCAAGTATACTCAAAGGCAATGAAAACGCAAATTTATTTTCTTATTTTAACAATTCAAGCATGTTGGGTGGGTTACTTTGATGAATTAAATGTGTTAATGGGCCGATTTGGACAATAATAAACAGATGCATTAAACATAACGAGCAAGTTGAAAATGAAAAATCACAAGAAGACTGAATGGAACACACATTTAAAAACGAACTCAAAAGAACAGTCAGTATCGGGTGTGACCCCCACGAACATCCACACAGGCAGTACAACGTCTCCTCATGGACCTGACTAAGCGTCTTAGGTTGTCTTGGGGAAGTTGTTGCCACACTGCCTGTAGAGCATTTGGGAGTTGCTGCCTGGTTTGAGGTCGGGGTACTCTTGATGAAAGAGCTCGTCCCAGTTGGACATACTACATCCAAAACGGTGAGCCACTTGCCAGGCACTTACTCCCGCCTCTAACATACCCAGGTCCCTGTTCCGTTGTTCAGTCGACAGGCGTGGCATGATGACACAATGTTTTTTGTGTGGCTTTTATCATGCCTTTATATAGGGAAGACAACCCCTCCTTCATTTCAACCACTGTACCTGCACAACTCCTAATCCCGTATGTTGTACTCAATATGGATTGATGAGAGTCCAACTCACACTGTTGAGTTACATGATCATTCATGTGTAACGAGGTACACATTGTACCCCCAATGATCACTTAAGAACTCAAATTGGACTACTCAGGTCCTGTGCAAAAATAAACCAAAATTTAGAGTGTTGCGTTTTCATTGCCTTTGAGTATATATCACATGACCACGATAGGCTTTTGCTAAATGTCGCTACACTTCAAAGTGCACTGGTCATTGAGGGCCTATTTGTATGCAGCATTTTGATTCAACCAATTGCCTTGCTTTCTGACAACTCTGAAAGCCATTCTTGTTATAAGTAAGATCTCCTTGAAGCAATTCTGCACTGCAGTTCCAGTTACTGCTTCAACAGATTGAAAGAATGAAATCATTGGGAGCAGAACTTACCACCAAGTCCTGGTATGGACCAGTCCTTGCTGTGCCCCCATGTGTTATATCACTTTGTATCAATAAAATATGTGGGCAAGGTGAGTCAGCATGGGCCCACTGGCCTGCTAAATGCATCTGTAAATGCAGCATTTCTCCAACCCAGTTTGCTTCCATCCTTTCACAGCACCACCAGATCCCCTCAGAGTTCCGTTTAGTCTGAACCTCCTTATGATAGAGCTGTGATCTCATCCAGGTTCCTGGAGATCTACCACCCTGCACTTTCATTTGGAGCAGTTGACTGAGGTGTTCTTTGCAATACAAGAGCGATGAAGTGGAAACAAACAGGAATTCCTCTGCCTCATCTGTTCTGCAGGTCCCTTAGGGCTATAGGCTCAGCTGTATAACCACAGTGTAAAGAACTGGCCGAATAACCACAGTTTAACCTAATGCGCTGGCTGAATAATCGCACTGTCAGCTAATGCGCTGGCTGAATAATCGCACTGTCAGCTAATGCACTGGCTGAAAAAAGCTGCAGTGTAACCTAATGTACCGGCTGAATAACCACTGTAAAAGGTAATGTAGAGGCTGAATTAAAGCAATCAAACAAGATCTTCTAGTTGAATAATTGTAGTGCAAGGTAAAGCACTGGCGGATTACACAAAGTCAATAAGTAGTCTGCTAGCTAAATAATTGCAGCCTTGGGTAATGTTTTGGGAGAATTGCAGTGCAAAGTCATTTACTAGCTGAACAGATTCAGTCAAAGGTAATCTGCTGGCTGAATAACTGCAGGGTGAGGTAATGCACAGGCTAAATGTTCACAGTACAAGGTAATACACTGGCTGAATAACTGCAGTAATGTAATGCACTGGCTGAATAACCATCACAGTACAAGGTCATGCACTTACCTGCTGAATAACCATATAAGCAAGGTAAATCGATTGGCTGAAAAACTGCAGCATAATGTAATGAACTGGCTGAAAAACTGCCATGTCAAGTGATGCACTGGCTGAATACACAGTGTAAGGTAATGCGCTGGCTGAGTAGGTGCAGCGTGAGATTAACGTACTGACCAAATAACCATACTGCAAGGTGCTGTGCGGGCTGAATAATCGAGGTGCGAGGTAATGAGCTGGCTTACCACGACATGCTCCATGTGATTGGGGCACATCCACTTGCCTGTGGGCATGGCAGTGAGGGGCGGGTCCAGGCAGTCCATGTGGAACAGGAGGGGGCAATAGTCACATGGGATCAGGGGGGCAACTCTGCAGCTCCTGAGGAGTAGGGGGGATGGGGGTCAGATTTCACAATTTTGAAATGCCAAACTCCCATAAACCCAATAAACCAGAGGGTCCTGACAGCACTGGTCACCCTTTGCAACATGCACCTTTGAGTCTTAAAAATGAGGGTGACTCCATATTATTACGATTAAGAAACTGCATTGGTGAATAAAAAAAATTTTTTTTCTTAAAGTCCCCAGCGGAAGCTCTTTTAAACAAAGTTGCCACACATAAGGTTTTCAACAACTCATTAAATCATTGAGCAATAGTTGCCTTTTATCGCACTTAAGGTTTAACAGAAATCTCCACCCAAGCTCCCAAATTTTACAGCCAATGAAAGACTGTCAGTAGTGAGCGTAGCGGCAGATAAAGAGCGTGAAACCAAGGCAGCTCCCCTTGCAAAAAACGAGCTCAATCCAACAGCCGCCGGCAGTGTGTTTAAAAGCACAGAAGAGTAACATTAGCACGAGCTGGCGTCTGAATAGAGCCCGACTCTCCAGTGAGACCTGTCAGTCACCAGCAAATCACATCAGCTCTGCCCCAGGGCTGCATTCTACTCAGCCAATCAGGTTCTCCCGTCATTGTTCCAGCACAGCACTCCGATTTCAACGCCAGTGGCCAAAACTCACATTCCTAAGCTAAGCCAAACGCGTCGTACTATGCAACCAGCAAACCCTTATCCAGGGTTTCCTGCAGAGCTTTTTTGGCCAGGCGCCCCACCCGGCCTGAAATCTGTAGCGCCCGGGCTAGAATGTTGGGCGAAAAAAAAAAAAATGATGCAATTCATGCAAGCGACACTGCAGCACTTGAGAACTAATCTACCAACGCACCTCAGGGCCGGTGTTCTGGCAAATTTTGCTACCCATCGAAATATGCTACCTCGTGGTTTAGCGCTTGCGCAAACCTGAAATCTCGGGCAGTTTCCTTGCTCATATCTTAAGTATCCTCAAAAATCATAAAAATAGATTCATTTTCAGTGTGTATTTCGACCTGTAAGCGTACAAATATTTGCATGTACACGCATGTTTTGGGTTTTCCTGAAAATGCAGAAATTACAAAACGCATTTGTTCACCAAGTGGTGACCCTCGCCTCATCCTTGTTTGTGAATGACTGAGCATTTCAGGGAAGCTGCTTTTATACCCAATCATGGCACCCACCTGTTCCCAATTAGCCCGTTCACCTGCGGGATGTTCCAAATAAGTGTTTGATGAGCATTCTTCAACTCTCTCAGTCTTTTTTGCCACTTGTGCCAGCTTTTTTGAAACATGTTGCAGGCATCAAATTCCAAATAAGCTAATATTTGCAAAAAATTACAAAGTTTACCTGTTCAGGGGGGAATCAGTCATGAGGTTTATTGCAGAAATAATTTCACTACATTCTTTTTTTTTATTATTTTTATTGAAACCCTTATTTAACCAGGATAGTCCCATTGAGATTGAAATCTCTTTTTCAAGGGAGCCCTGGGGGTTGAGGGGGGGAGGGAGAGGGCAATTTGCACAACCAATTAGATCAGGGTATGATCAGGTGGCAGGTTGAAAGAGCCAGGTTGGGATTTTAGCCATGACACCGGGGAACCCCCTGCCCTTATCGATGAGTGTCATAGGATCTTTAATGACCACAGTGAGACGGGACCTCAGTTTAACATCTCTTCCCAAAGACGGCATCTCCTTCAGTACAGTGTCCCCATCACTGCACTGTGGGATTGGGGATTATTCCGTCAAAGGGAAGGTCGCAACCCACTGGCCACCAACACCTCTTCCAGCAGCAACTTGATTTTCCCAGGTGGTCTCCCATCCAAGCACTAACCAAGCCCACACCTGCTTAGCTTCAGCCACGGGCCAGAGCAGATGGAATAGTGGTATGGCTGCTTTATGTTTTAAACATATGGTGCAATTTGTCAAAATGACTAGCGTCTGTCCAAGACTCTGCAATTCAAAGCGGCGGCACACTTAAGATACATAAAGAAAGCAGGACAGAAGAGGATTCTCATGGCTGAGGGAATTGAGACTGGTGCAGTGAGGATGATTTTGGGAAACTCCTCACACTCATGAAGCGGTGCGCATCAGAAGTGGTCCCACTGGCCAGAGGGCGAGCTGCCGTGAGTGAAACTCACTCGACTGAGGGGGGAGCACGCAGCACACACACACGTACCTGCCGCAGGTGAAGCACACTTTCACCGGTAAGGGAACCAGCCCGTTATGGTCCAGCTCGTGCTGAGGCCTCTTTACGTTTTTCCCCGACATCTCCTCCTTCCTTCGACGCTTACTGCTGCCTGTGCACCGAACAGGAAGACGAATAGGAACAGGAACACACACACACACACGAAGTGGTGATTAGATCCAGTACAGAGCCAGGATTGGGCATTATACTGCATGAATATAAGATAAGCTGCAACTGGCTATTTTAAAGACCAGAGTGTATGACTGGGTACTGCAGAGAGCTGCATTTAGCCACTGTAAAGAGCAGTGAGCTTGATTGGGTACTAAAGTAAACGTGACTGGCTAATGTAAAAAGCAGTGTGTATGATATGGTACTGAAGTAAACCGTGACTGGCCACTGTAAAGAACTGTGTGTATGATTGGCTACTGTCATAAGCTGTGATTGGCCAATGTAAAGAGCATTGTGTGCATCATTGGGCACAATAGTAAGCTGTTATTGGCCACAGTAAAGAGCAGTGTACATGATTAGCTGCTGTTTTAAGCAGTGACAGGCCATTGTAAAGAGCAGTGTGTATGACTGGCAACCGTGGTAAGCTGTGATTGGTTATTATAAGGCCCAGTGTGCATGATTGGGTACTGCAGTATGCAGAGATTGGCTACCGCAAAGAGCAGTGTGTATGGCTGGAAACTAAACTGAGCTGTAATTGGCTCATGTAAAGAGCTATGTGCATGACTGGGTACTGTAGTGAGATACTGGCATGACTGGTTACTGCACTAAGCTGTGATTGGCTACTGAAGACAGCTGAGCACATGACTGGGTACTGCTGTGACCAGTAGGGCTGTAGTACATGTTAGAGTCTGTGATTTGGTAAAAACAGGCTGAAAGCTGTGACTGGCTGGGTACCTGGCAGGGCTGTAGTACAGGTAAGCTCATTGGGCAGCTGGAACTGGGTGGGGTTTCTCTCCATGGCAGCAGCGATGAGCAGCTGGAAGGGGCGTTTGAGTCGCGGCGGGGCGGGGTTCTCCGGCTCGGACCCGGGAGCCTCATCCTCCTCCAGCAGATCTTCATCCTCATTGGGCTCAGACGGCGTGGGCGTGTCCGAGGAGGATGCGTTCGAGGTGGGCGTACCCGGCCGGCTGCTGCTCCGCCTCTCCAGGAGACGCACCTGAGCCACTGCCATCCGCAGCCCCGCCCCTCCAGGCATGCCATCCAATCGCACGGCTCCGCCCAGGTCCAGCTCCCCCGCTGGAGAGGCAGAACGCTTCGACACCTGACCACCTCTCTCCAGAGCTCCGTTCAGCTGCTCTAACCGCTGCTCCCTCTTCTGAGAGAGAGAGAGAGAGAGAGAGAGGGGTCAGTTACGCTCAGTGTCGATGACCTGGAATCGAATTCGGCCCACAGGTCAAGTGTAGCAGTTAGGCGTAGATCTGCCTGAACAGTGCTGCCAGAACTTGGACCGGGCAGAAAGAACAAGATTTTCCTCGAGAACCTCAGCTGTCAGGAAAACCTCAGACACAGAACACCCACGAGTTTTTGCAAGGTAAATTCATGTAAATGAAATGCAAAATGAGGGCAATACAAGCACCTTGAACAACATTCCAAATAATCTCAAATACAATTCATTGCAAACTATTTAGATGGTTTCACTATGAGGTTAATTTCACGGAGGGTTCAAGATAAGTCTGCAGAACTACATCACATAATTCTGAATCCACTCAGAATTCTGCACAAATTCCCTAAAATACAGTGGGATATTCCCAAAACCATAAGCAAAGCAGATTTCCTCTGGAATAAATACAAAGAGCATTAAATTTCTGCATGCAGTATGTGCCTTAAATCATGACCCAATAGCAGGCTACGATTTAAAGCAGAAAGCATTTAAAAAAAAATAATAATAATAATAGTCTCTTCTGGCATCTCTAACTGAAGCTGACCAATTACCTCAAGACCCACTGCATACTCAGACCAGCGCTGCTCATCAACGACAACTCTCAGTAAAGTTACGTAACAAAGAAAAGACAGTATTTGTAATATCAGAGTAAAAGGAGCACAAAACCCGCTGACCTATCCTGCAGTCAAACCAAAACACATCACTTCACTCCAGCATAATCTCCTCCACACTCAAATGTAAGAGTGTTATCGTACATTTTTGATCCTTGTAAAGCACATCAGTTCACCAAAAAGGATGAATAACATGCAGTCCCATTAAGAGAAGGACATACAGCTGCAGTCACTCAAATTCAATTAGTGTCTCTTACCAAGTCGTCATCCTGACAGACACTACACTGCCGATGAATCAGCAAAAAAAAAAGATTAATATTAGTGTGTTTGGATTCACCGTAAATGTTGTTCCCATTAATGCAATTTTGTTGTAACCATAATTATTACTTTTGAAAACTTTGTTGTCGTGTTTGTCCGTCTGTTTGTCTGTCTATGCTCAACAGGCCAGAGGTGATTAGATTTTGGCGAAGATCTGGATCAAATCCTGGATTCTGGATCACTTTTAAGATTTCTTAACATCGGGAGATAGGGCACTTCGACATTTCCTCGCTAACTCAGTCAAAAACATCAGAAATCACTTCAACATCAACTCACTATAGCACCACACTGAGGTCAACAATCATAGACCGTTTGACTCGGATCCGGATCACGATCCGGTTTTTCCGGATTAAAAACCTAGAAAATGGTCGCCATTTTTGAAAGTCAATCCTGATCTCAATTTTAATTCTACTGACACCAAATTTGGTGTAGGCCATCTCCATTCATATCTGTTCAAAATAAGTTCCGGGTTATGGGATGTGATGTCTAGATTAGGGGTGTCAAAAAAAAAACCAAGGTCGTTTATAATAAGCAGCCTTGGCAGCTCTGCCTACAGAGTCACGTAGTTTAATAATCGATCACTCATTCGCTGCATAGCCAGATTCTACGGTATCTTCGGAGTGGGTCTGTGTGTAAAAGACACCGCCTCTACGGTACACTGTATGAGGTTAAACGAATGGGCCCACAATGAGGCAGCGATAATTTCATCAGTCAACACGGAACCTGGCATTCTATTGGTTGGCGATTTTTGACAGGAATGTACCGCAGAAAAAAATCCAAGCATGTTCGAGGAAGCAGAAATGTTTCAAGCACTCAGAGGCGGTTTTGAGTGTGAGGAGAAAAAATTCAAGCGTGAGCTATAATATTCCAAGTGCAACCAGAAATGTTTTGAGCGAGCAGAGACAGTTTTGAGTGCGAGGAGAAGAAATCCAAGCGAGAGCAAGGGCAATTTGAGTGCAAGAGAAGAATATCGGGGAAAAATTATGTACAGTCTAAGCACAAAACGAAATACCACGCTAATTATGATGAAAATTTTGTACAGTCTACACACAAAACGAAATACCACCCTGATTTTGGGGAAAAAATTTGTACAGTCTACGCATGAAACGAAATACCATGCTCACAAATAAAGACATGGATTTACCTCCATACATTATCCTGTTATGCATGCTACCACGTATTACGTTACTCTTCAGATTATAAAGCTATCAATCTTTGTAATCATTGTTATACTAAATTTATGAGATTTGGTTTTAGCCCTCATAAAAAGGATTCCGGATCAGACCTCCACTTATAGCTTAAACTCTGGATCGCCTTGACTGGATGTACGCTTTATGTTTTTACTCACCCGAATGTTGCTCCAGCCACCCAAACATCACATTAAGCCCATCAAGGTCAGTAAAAGTCGGAAGTTTGCCAGCCTCTCTCGAAACATGCTCAATGATCTATGATCATTCAAATATATGAAGAGTTTGTTTCCAAAACGGAATATATCCATTTCATTCATTTTGAGTAGGGCTGTTCGATTTTGCCCAAAAATAAAATCCCGATTTTCTTCTCTCAAAATCCGATTTTCGATTACGATTATTTTGTGAAATGACAAAAGGCAAAGAAATGATTTCAAATATGCTGTTTTTTGAACATTTTGCAAATAATTTTACCATTGGGATTTGAGTGCAAACCTTGCTCCTCTTACGACAGATTTTACAACGCGGAGTACTTTGCTCTTCATCCGAAGAGTCGAAGCCGAACCACTTCCACACAACAGACTTGCTCTTCCTCTTGTCCACAATATCCACCGCCGACATGTTTGTTTACAACGAATGTGTAGGAAGACCGTGATGGGAGGACAGAAGCGGAAGTCACTACGGCAACCCTGCGCGGCCCAAACATGAACGGGGGCTGTACCGTAATTACCCTAGTTAAAGTGAAAAATCGATTTTATGAGTTTTACGTTTTTAACATTGTCCTAACTAAATAATCGCGATTACGATTTAAAATCGATTAATCGAACAGGCCTAATTTTGAGTAAATCAGCTTTTTCTATGTTGGCGCCTATTGCATTTTATAGAGAAACACAAACTTTGACAATGAAAAAAATACACTCTATAGCATGAATGTAGTAGAGTAATAGTATCCACCATGTGAAAGAAACACAGGGCTATTGCTTTATGGTATTATCTCCATTTTTGAAATTTTGGCACTTATTGCATTTTGGAACCAAACTCTTCATATGATGTTGTGATGTCAAAATGTGATTGAGTTGGAGAGCCTTGGGTGACTGGATTTTAATGGTAATGGATCCTTTCACATCTCTGATCAGGTGTTAAACTACATTATGCTACAGAAAGGTGTAGACAAGACAGCTATACTGCAGGCTACAAGTAGTTTACAGAAATTTCATTGGGAAAGGGAAGTGTGCTGTATTTAATTATGATTGTTCAGGATAAAATTGATGCCTTTTGGAAATAATTTGTTTTGCTTTCAGAGAGAAGTTGTATTTCTCTTGTAATTGTAAGTTGTCATTAGGAAAGAATAAAAAAAGCCCTTTTATCATTTAAAATCTGACAGTTCTCTCATCTTTGCCAATTGTTTTTCAGATGTGCTAAACAATTGCTAATCAACTGGAATAATGATTAGCAAAAAATGCTAATCAAGTTTTTTCCTTAATCTGATGACTGTGTGCCCATTTCAGTTAGTTTTTAGCCATGCCATCCCTGATGAGTGATGTCAGAAAAGGCATATAAAGCCTGCTCGTGCACCATTTTCCCTATGGTGAGTGTACATGCAGGGTTCTCAAGTCTCACCCAATGAGCATGATTGTTACTCATTTCAGTCGGATGTCACGCACTTAGGCCACAAATAGCATTTCTCACGCAAGACAAAAAAAAAGATAAGGAAAACAATTTCGAACAGTAGGCCTGTATGCGCAGCAGCACCACTATAAATGTGGAAACTAGTCCTGTGTCGAGAAAAGAAAAGGGGGGGGGGATCGATTTTCATTTTAATTCCTAAAGATAGATTCGTACGTCCTAAGATCGGTCTTAATATAACCTATACATTTTTCCCTGCAGTGAACTTTAACCCCACTAGTCGCGTCACGCATGTGTGGTGTCTGAAATCAAATCAAAACATGGCGTCTGTCACTAGAGGTAACGTTAGCTGAGCCCCGGCTTTGAAAAGGCTAGAAACGCTTAAAGCTGATATCTAACATAACATCACATGAATGGCAAGAACAGGCCTTTCAGCCCAACTCAGCTCGCCAGTTTCTTTATACTATTGTGAATATATCACTTCAGATACTCACTGACTCAATGGTATCTAGCTTAAAGTCAAGCCTGCTCTTGAAAACCCCCAAGGTCTCTGCCTCAATATGGTCAGGCAAGCTATTCCACATTGAAATTTCTCTTTGGGTGAAGAAATATTTCCGAATATCAGTGCCAAATTTACCTTTGGTGAACTTCCATTCGTGACCCCGAGTTCTACTCACAACACTTGGTCGAAGGAATCCTACATAATTCACTTTGTTAATCCCTTTAACATATTTAAAGACCTCAAATCACCCCGAGTCTCCTTTTGATAAGACTAAAGAGATCAAGGATCTTCAGCCTCTTCTCGTAGCTTTCATCTTTTATACCTGAAATAAGCTTAGTGGCTCTTCTCTGAGCTTTCTCTAGAGCCTCTATATCTTTCTTAAAGTACGGTCCCCAGAACTGTGCACAATACTCCAGATGTGGTCTAACGAACGTGTTGTACAAAAGAAGCATCACCTCCTTAGATTTGTACTCAAAACCCTGCATCCGATTAGCTTTTTTAACTGCTATGGCACAATGGCTAGAACCTGTGAGGGTTTGGTCAACAATCACTCCCAGATCTTTCTCATGTGCAGCACATTCCAGTTTTAAACCTCCCATGAAGTAATCCCGTCTAAATGTTCTTATTTGACAAATTTCTGTCGAATTCTGGATTATATCCAAATAGTTTAGGGTCCACTAAAGTGATTCAAGACTATTTGCCAAACCCCCCCAATTAAGTATCATCTGCAAATTTAACCAATCTGCTGTCAATATTCCTATCAAGGTCATTCATGTAGATGAGGAACAGCAGGGGTCCCAACACCGATCCCTGGGGGACGCCACTCCCCACCATACCTAGCTCAGATGAGATACCACTGACCACTACTCTGTGTTCTGTCCTGTAATCAGTTTTGAATCCACTTCAGAATACCTCCTGTAACTCCAATGGAGCTAATTTTAAAAATTAGTCTCTTATGCAGTACTGTATCGAATGCTTTCTGAAAATCCAAGTATATGATGTCATAAGTCCTGGGGGCCTCTTCAAAAAACTCCAGAGGGTTTGTTAGGCATGACCTTCCCTTCCGAAAACCATGTTGACTATCCCTCAAGATACTGTTACGTTCAAGAAATAAGTCCAGCTTATGGCTGGGCGGTATCCCGGTTTTATGACTTACACCGGTATAATTTTGAAGGAGGTATGAATTTGAGACAATACCCCCATACCGGCGTTGTATTATTTATTATATTATTGTGTGTACGTCGCCCACTCCGCTACTTTCCGATCAGGCGTTTTCAGGCAGCTTTCACCGCTCGGGGCCTTAAAGCTCCGCCCCTTGCGTGTGCAGGTGCACTCCCCGTCACACAGTTTCCATGAACATGACTGCCGATAGAGGCGAGAGAATTCGCAGACAATAGTATGGCGGTCGACGACGAACAGGAGCTGGTTCCAAAGTAAAAAAAAAAAACAACAGCTCTGCAATTTGGAGGTATTTTAGATATATACCGAGGAGCAACAAGACGCTATCTGTAAAACCTGTCGCAAGCAAGTTGTTTCAAAAGGTGGATGTATTGCGATGTATAGCCTGTCCATCACAGGTTGCGTGAGATGGCTTGTTGCAGTTCTCTAACTTTACTGGTCTCTGCTTTTTTGTCCACTATTTATTAAATTGTCACTTATTTTATTAAGCGCTCTTTGTCACTTGAACTATTGGCACTTAACACCTTGACTGCCGACTGCGAGACAACTCGTAATGGCCGGGGCTAGACCTGAAAATTCGGGGGAAAATATCCATCCCTTTATTGACAACAGTCTTGGCTAATTCTAGATGGTTTTCCTTTCTTAAAACGCTTTTCAATACAATAGAAGTCAAATGGCAATTGAAGACACAGCTTTCCCCCATGCGATCTAACGGCGACAAAATAATGGGCTACATTCAGTTCAGTACAGAAGAATAATTTAATTATAATTAGGACTATGCACCGGCACTCGGCGACTATATTACAGAGCTCTTCAGCGAATGAGGGCAATTCTGGTGACAAGTACGTGCTTTCGTTCGTTATCATTTTCCAATCGGACAGCTGTCTCTTTGTTTTACAGCCAGTTGCGTACAACCGTGCTGCAGAAACAGATGTACGTATTTGGCACCGAAATTACCCTCATTCGCTAAAGAATTCTAAAATGCTGCTCTCGCTGGAAAAAAATTACCATAGCTAAGTGCTAGTGCAAAGACCTATTTATAATTAAATTATCTTTTTGTACTGAATGTTGCCAGAGCTGCCAACTCTCGCGCTTCTTATTAGCACGTTCCAGTGCTGTAGTCAGCGATTATTCAGTTAACGCGCATTTAAGAGATTCTCTTGCAGAACTACAGTCGTTGTGCACGATAGTTAATCAGTTTCATGTGCATTACGGTTCATTTTCCCATTAGTGACATAGAATTCGGGAGTCATGATCGATTTCCTTCTTTACTCAGGAATTGGAAGCCATGGAATGGCATAAAGACATTTCAAGTAGTCTTATTCCATTCAAACAATAAAAACGATCATGAAACAAATGCATTGCTTTTAATCCCCAATTTTAAAAAGTGCAAGAGGTCCAGAGTCGTCATTGCTTTCCGTGTAGGTGCAATTCACCATTATACAAGGGAAATAAACTGCCATGCACAAGGACTTAAATTATGCGTAAGAATCTCAAATGTACGCGCTGATTGAACATTTGCTGACTTCGGTGAATATGCCTTCAAAATGCGTGTGACCAACGCCATATGCATGAGAATGCGTAGAAAGTTGGCAGCCCTGATGTAGCCCATTATTTTGTCGCTGTTGGATTGCATGGGGGAGAGACGCCGTGTCTTCAATTGCCACTTGATTATTCTTGAATTATTTTTTCCCCTTATTTAAATCTGCGTTCATGCACAGTCGCAGACCTGTGTTCTTAGCCAGGGTAGGCCTATTGAATCCATTTACATTTTTGACTTTCACACAGCTCTGCAGGAGCAGAGGTATGCATTTAGGCATCAATTAACCATTTTTGGTATTTTTATTTGAATCTCTTTTCATGTGAAACATAAGGCCTAGGTTCTCATTCAGGGTTGGCCTGTAGCTACTTCAATGCTCTTTACGGTTTTGTTATTTGCACAGCTCTGGAGCTCTGCATGAGGAGAATTATGCCTATTTGTATAAAGTATAGACTATTGTTGTAGAGATTTGATTTTACATAACTGTGTATCGCTTTCCATCAGAAAACATATGATGCTTACATTTGTTTTCACAGCTGTGCCTTCTTGAGCAGAGAAAGAAAATCTGTAAGGTTTTGTATGTAGACCAAGTCTTACAGGTTTTGATATTCTAATGATGTTGAGTAAAATGAATCACTTTTCTTGCTCTGTATGAAATATCGTTTTCATACCGTATACCGCCAGTCAGACAAATAATACCGGGGTATGAGTTTTAATCCATATCGCCCAGCCCTAGTCCAGCTCATCTTTTATGATAGATTCCAATATTTTGCACGCAATGCAAGTTAAAATTACTGGCTTGAAGTTTCCTGGCTCGGTACGGTCCCCTTTCTTATATATTGGTATTATATTGCCCTGTTTCCAATCATTTGGCATTTCTCCAGTTTCTAAAGACCGTCTGAGGATGGCGGATAGCGGCTTAAAGATGATCTCATCAACTTCCGTGAGCACTCTAATATATAAGCCATCAGGACCCGCCTCCTTATCTGCCTTTAGTTTATGCAACTTGTCTAATACTTTGTTACCCCAAACCTCAATTTCCGCGAAATAATGTTGAGCATTTGACATGCTCTCTGGCCAAATAAAGACCGCTGAGGTAAAATTCAACAAAGTAACTGTTTAAGGCATCCGCAATATGCTTATCACATAGCAGCGATCCGTTTTGATTCTTTATGCACTTAACCTGCTCTTTGACTTTCCTTTTTCTACTACAGTACTGAAAGAAGCGCTTAGGGTTAGTTTATGCCCCCTCTGCAATTTGTCTTTCATACAGTCTTCTAGCATTCCTCACTTCTTTTTTGACCACAGCCCGCATTTTACAGTATTCAGCCTTAGTGTTCTCATTGTTATCCTTTATGTACATCTTATAAAGATTCCTCTGGCAACACTGGAGTGGGGGCTGAAGACCAAAGAGCCAGCCATGGTGACCGACAACGTGGCAAATATAGTCCATGCGGTTGAGATAATGGGGCTAACCCACGTCGGCTGCTTCCAAACATCATAAACCTCGCCTCGCAAGCCAGTCTTAAACTCCCGAATGTTGCACGCCTGCTTGGGAGAGTGAGGCACATCGCAAAGTTCTTTCATCGCAGTACGACAGCCACCCAAATCCTCAGAGAAAAGCAGAAGCTACTGCAGCTGAAAGAACACAAGCTCACAATTGATGTCGTGACCCGCCGGAACAGTGCGCTGGAAATGCTTGATCAATTTTTGGAAGAGCGACCGGCAATCTCTGCCGCTCTGCTCACACCCGAAGCCCGCAGAAATGAAAAGGATCTGTGCAGCCTGAGAGAGGAAGACATAACAGAAGCAGATGTGGCCAGAGCTCTGAGGCCAATGAAGACAGCTACTCAAGTCATGTCAGAAGAGAAGAGCCCAACTGTGTCAATGACTCCACCCCTGTATACCCTGCAGCTGAAGGAGATGACCAGCCTCCCAGAAGACTCCAAAGTTGTTCAGGAAATCAAGGCTATAATCAAAGAAAACCTGAGCACAAGGTAGGCCGATGCTATGCATTGTGTGTGTGTGTGTGTGTGTCTGTCACAATTAGATGCTGGAAAACTGGTTCATTATTTCTAATAGACTAAACTAATGCAATGCACTTTTGCTGCACTGTCAAAGCAGGCCTTAAATAAACTCCTACTTATTCAGAATGCTGCAGCCAGAATATTGACAAAAACCAACAAGAGTCATCAGAAGATGACATATCCCACCGGTTCCACATAATTCGTGATTTGTGGCAGAGTTTTTGAATTCTGCTGTAGAGAAGAGACCAAGTCCAATTTTTGGGCTGTTTTTGGTAAAGAAATCAAAGATTTTGGGCAGAATGGAACTGAAACCCCCAAAAGGCGCAACTATACCATGAGGGTAAGTTCCTTACCAAATTAGAAGTGTCTAAGTGGCATAGTTTTTGAGTTTTGTCCCGGAAATGAGACAAAGGCCAATTTTAGGGCTGTTTTTGGTGAAAATTTACAAAATTATGGGCAGAATGGAACGGAAACCCCCAAAAGGCACAACTACACCATAAGGGTAAGTTCCATACCAAATTAGAAGTGTCTAAGTGGCATAGTTTGAATTCTGCTTCGGAAATGAGAATGATTATGGACGGACAAACAGACGGACAGGGCGATGACTATATCCCACGGTATTCCATACCGATGGGATAAAATGCTTAAGCACATCACTCCTATTTTAACTTCAGTTCACTGGCTCCCAGTTAAACAAAGAATAAATACTTCTAATTGTTTTCATATTTGTGAATGGTTTAGCTCCTCCCTACATTGCTGATATGCTAACTATATACACACCAGACAGATCCCTTAGGCCAAATAAAGGTCTCCTTAATATACAGAAGAGAAATTCTAAATCAGCATATGGTGCCTTCAGCCATTATGGTCCTGCTCTCTGGAACAGTCTGCCACATGAACTAAGGGCTGCTACTACCGTGTCATCTTTTAAAAGTAAACTTAAGCATATCTTTTTTTCACGAGCTTTTAGCCAGTTTTTAGTGTTTATTGTTTGCATGGTTTGCATGTTGTTCTTGTATATCTTTGTATCGTAGTTATTTATTTTTGTTTTTAAATGTTTTTATGTAATGTCATCCAACCTTACATTCCTTCGTTATTCTGTGATCTTTCCAATTGTTTTGCCTTTATTTAAAAGCACATTGAGTCTACGCATGCCGTATGAAATGTGCAATATAAATAAGGTTGACTTGACTATAAATTGATTTAAATATGTGAAACTTAAATGTCAGGTATGTGAACCAGAAGGACATGCTGCAAGTCGCCTCAGCTGTCAATCCATGGTTTAAAGCCTTGCCATTCCTGAGTGAGGAGGAGCGAAACGGCGTGTTTTCAAACTCCAGACTGAAGCAGTGGATGGGATAGAGGAAGAAGCACCTGATGCAAGTAATAATGGAAGCCCTGTGGAAAAAAAATCCAAGCAAATCCTAGTAGCCTACCTTGTTCTTGTTCTTGATCTCTCACACACACACACACACACACACACACACACACACACACACACACACACACACACACCTCTGAAAACAATACATATTCTCCCACACCTCTGAAAACAATACATATTCTCCCTCTTTTCACACAGCGCAACGGTGCTGATGATGAAGCTGATGGAGTGGAGGTAGTGGTGTTACCCCAACCCCTTTCACCTAAGAAGTCTATAAAACCCATCGCCCCGGAGTCTCTCCTTGGGGAAGCCAACAAGCCCAGAGAGGGAAGGCTCCGAAAACTCAGGCAGAAAAGGCAGCAGACACGATCAAAAGATGCAGGGCAGCGAGACCAGAGGGACTGCAGGACCATCCTCTGGCCTGGTGGAGGGAGAATGAGAAGGAGTATCCTTTTTTAGCTCGCACAGCAAAGCGATACACCTCTGTGTCCCCATGACCAGTGTCCGATCTGAGAGGGTTTTTCCAACCGCAGGTGATTTCATCACTGCGAAAAGGTGCTGCCTCACCCCAGGGCATGAGAATGAGCTCCATTCCCTGCAGAAGAATCTCTATATTCCCAAGTGGGAGCACCGTTATGGCAGGAGGACAGTTTACACTCACAGGCCGTCTTATGTCAAGTTTAATTTCCAGTTTGAGTTCATTTTTGTTTGCATTTTAATAGGCAATGCCTTTCTACTTCTAATGCAAAGTGCACTAAAGCTTTGATGGGACTTTTAGACAGTTTACAATTCACATTCTTGTCCAAAGTCCATGTTTTCACTTTGAAGGTGATTGTCTTATACTTTTTAAGATTTTACACAAAACTTTGGGACACTGTTTTGTTTCCTAAGGTACCTTTGATGTTTATTTACATATGATAGTTAGACTACTTAGAAGCCAGTCTCGAGAAGTCTGTGGCCTTTTGCAACATTTTTCAGAATGGTGTTGCAAAAAGGGCTGCAAGCTATACGGAATCGCAGTTATCGCAAGTGCAATAAAAGTAACTGCCACTATGAGGCAGACAGACGTGCTTGCTTATTACCTTTTCTATGACACATACCTAATGCAGTCATTTGAAATGCTTTCGGGAAGAAAACCGCCTTTTGAAGTCTGCCAATTACCAGCGAGATTGGACAGCCTCCATCACCTTGGCCTAATTGACTTACCTTAAATCAATTCCCCTGTACTTCGCCCAACTTGCAATCAAGCTGTTAATTCAGCCAACTGACTGATCAAAACCAAAATGTGGCCAATAATGATTACGAGATAATGAGAAGCAGACAGATCTAACCAGGCTGCTATGTCAGATTGAAAGAATGTTAATAATCTGAATAAATAGCAGACCTCGGAATTCCACCTCTCGTAGAATCTTTACATATCATTAAAAACAAACCATTTCAAGATGGCCTTGGTTTTTCAGCATTTCAAAACATACACAAAGTGGAAAACATTTTGTGAAGCATTTCGAACGTGAAAGTGAGAGAAATTATATTTTCGCATTGCAGGCAGGCAAGAGAGAAATACAGCGAAGAGCTGGCAAACAAGTTCAGACGAATCTGTGCTGCAAATTTGTTGCATTAATTTAAAATAAAATAATTCATAGCTCTTGATTTTGGTTACTTTTGAGCATCTAATAGCCACCAGTGAAGGTGGAAAACATTTTGTTTAAGCGTATCGAACTTCACGTAAATTGCTAATGAATTTGCACGCAGCGCTGCAGAATGTAAAACAAGTAGTAGTCTGACAGATTCAGGCAAATCTGGCATGTTTCTTGGTCATTTAAATTTCCAAATATAATAAAATATATTCAAATAAATCAGACTGTCTACCAATTTAAATCGTTTATTGAGCGAATCAACTGTTTGATTGCAAATTGAGCAAAGCAAATGGGAAGGGAGTGAAAGCAATAGTCAGGCAGATGATGATTTTGCAGACCTTAATTTTGATTTTTCAGCACGTAATTTGCCTGAATGCGTTTGCAAGATTTCCAGTTTTTAATTTGGTCGCGCTGCGTGCTAATGCAATTAAAATTTCTACACGTCACGTTCGATACGCTTAAACAAAATGTTTTCCACCTTCACTTTAGGCTTTTTAAACGCTCAACAGCAACCAAAGTAAACAGCCATTAATTGCTTTGATATCTTGTTTAATTATCAAATAAACAATGGTCCAAATTTGCGTTTGCTTGAATGTGTTTGCCAAGTTTTCAGTGCATTTGTCTATTGCGTGCAATGCGAAAATAATTTCACACTTTCACGTTCGATAGGCCTATGTGTTACAAATTTTTCGCTACGTGTATATTTTGAAACGCTTAAAAACCAAGGCCATCTTAAAATGGTTTATTTTCATGGAATCTTTTTCATGATGGGCCATGTAAAAATTCTACGAGAGGTGTAATTCAGAGGTCTGCCATTTATTCAGATTACTGACACTCTTTCAATCTAACACAGCAGCCTGGCTAGATCTGTCTGCTTCTCATTATCTCTTCTTAATAATTATTGGCCACATTTTGGTTTTGATCAGTCAGTTGGCTGAATAAACGGCTTGATTGCAAGTTAGGCAAAGTACACGGGAATGGATTTAAGGTAAGCTAATTAGGCCAAGGTAATTGAGGCTGTCCAACCTCGCTGGTAGTTAGCCGACTTCAAATCACAGTTTTCTTCCCGGAAGCATTTCAAATGACCGCATTAGGTATGAGTCATAGAAAAGCTAATAAGCAAACTCGTCTGTCTGCCTCATAGTGGCAGTTACTTCTTTTGCGCTTGCGATAACCGCGATTCCATATATCGTGCAGCTCTAGTTGCAAAAATAAAAAACCTAACACAAATGTCAGTATATGCATTTTAACTTTTTATACCCTGAGAAGACTTGGCTAACAGAAATCAACATAGCCTAATGAAGACCAAGACAATTGAGTTACAGTAGCACTGCGGTATTAAAACTATTTGGACTTACAACTGGGTCCCATTTGCAGCTAACATGTAGTAACTCAGTAACGAAAAGGAATTACTAGTTTTAGTTGGTTCTAAGCCACTCACCTGGCTCAGGCTGTGAATGAGTGAATATTCAGGAATGATTTTTATCATACATAATACTTTTACTGCGAAAGAAATTAATACTGGTAATTATAATGAACCAAGATCAACATTTATGAAAATAAAAACTGTCATAATGTAGAATTAAGAGCGCGACAGGAATTCACGATACAAATACAAATGTACATGTGTTCAAAATAAGACAACAGCATTCCTTAGACATAAATATACAATTCATTTATGTATATTACAGTTAATTTAAATTAATTTTTTTGAAGTTTAAATATTAAGAATGTCTTGAACACCCATAAACAAAATAATAAATAAAATAAAACTGCATAATGGTCCTGCTTGAAGGCTGATGTGCAACACCAGTCCAATGTTTTTCATCTCATTTTATCTAGTCGCATATACGCAGGTACAGCATTTGATTGCACAATTCCCCCGCCGATTCCTTACACAAGATGGCAGTCGTGTCTCACGTTTTGCGGTTGATTCAGCCAATGATGTTGTCTACTTAAGTGTTCTCTTAAGCCCTGTCGGCCGGACTGGCACGGAGGTCGGAAAACGGGGTCATTCCACTCGCTACCATGGTTTCAGAGTCAAGCAGTTAGGTTATCCGTAGTGCGGTTGCTCAGGCCAAACAGGACGATATTAAGAGACTGTAGGAGCCCGTTATTGTTCAAAACTGGACGAAAACTTTTTTTCATATTTTCCAAAGATTTTATCGCAAAATTTGCGATGGGGATTTCAAAAGCCCGTCGCAGATTGGCGCATAAAAAAAAAAAACTCATCGCATTTTACGATGCTGCTTATCGCCAGCCCTGAACCAGCACTTTGTTTACATTTACACTGGCTATGTCTTTGTTATCGTTTTTCATATTGATAAGTGACTGCATTGGATTGGAAGCAGTGGTGATAGTGGTTAGTCAGTCATGCTGGTTTTCACATTGATGCTGCTACTTTGACTGGAGAGTCTGCACAACATGCAGAATAAAGTTCACTTTGACCCTACAAGTGTTGTTCACAGCTGTTTTTGGGCCAAATGGCCATGACAAAATTAAAATAAGACAGTTTTAATAACATTAACCAAATAGATATCTGATCAAATCGAACTGAGATAATTGATTCTGAATCTTGTGAATCGGAATCGAATCGATTCTTGAAATTTGAATCGATACCCAGTCCTAGTGGAAACCCGCAGGAATGAAACACGTCTCCAATGGAGTTCTTAGTGGCAGCTTGCCACCTGCCAGCCAATCAAAAAAAAAAAATAAAAAAAATTAAAAAAAAAAGGGAAAGGGGCTCCACAATAGCCAATCAGATAATAGCACTACCGTATCTGGGGTAAGGTTAAGGGTAACAACCAATTGAGGGGAGAGAGGGGTGGGGGAAAGAAAAGAAAAAAAAAAAAAAAAAAACCGGCTGCTTTTACACTGAAAGAAAAATGAATTTTTGCACGACAGATTACACGCGTTTCACATTGACTTCGAATGTAATCTGTTACACACGTCTTTGCATTGACTTTGAACGTAATCTGTCGTGCAAAAAATTTGTTTAGCATCCGGTGTAAAGTGGCTTTATCCTGGAATTATTTACATGATCCTGCTACGACAACTTTCTGAAAGCTGCATCATTCATTCAACCACAGGAGAATTGTGCACCCCACCCACAGAAAATATCACTCTAGCCTGTGTGTAAAACATGAGCCCTGGAGATGCGTCGTTACAGGCCTCGGGCCGTTTTTGATGTGAACGTTATTTTCATACAATTTATGTAAAAAATGGTTATGGTGCCCTTAAATGTCTGATTTTCTCTCAGAACATTGTTATTCTATTATGCATCTACACTATGGTTTATAGGGGTGCCTAACCTGCAAGTTACTCTTTAAGGAATGCATGTATTAGGTCAGTATCTCACCTTTCTGCGCACACTGCAGCGATGACACATCCAGTCACCAGGGGGCAGCATCTCTTCACTCAGAGGGGGGTTACTGCAGGTCAGAGAGAAAATGGGTCAGAGGAAATGCAAAGGGTCAGAGTGCACTCAGGCACAGCAGGGCCGTGACATTAAGGGGCTTCTACAACCTCAAACACAGTCTATCACCAATAGCACACCTCACTACAGAAATCAGCAAGTTGAGTAGACTGGATGGAAAGGTTGCAAAGTTTACAGAATGTTCTAATCCACAAGTGCATTCGGGAAAACACTCAAAACATCTTTCAACCCATTAGTCATCAGTCCTACCAGATGCTTAGACACAGCAATGTCTGTAGAAGATATGCGGGGGTCATCGTGCACAACACCAAATCAGTGCATGCCACAAGACGGGCGAGACCGCGCCGGCACCCCAGTGGTGGAGCTAGAACTGGGAATTGGGTGAGCTCAGACACGTCCCTTTATGACAAGAATTAGTCCTGGCGAGTTCTCTATCATTTTCCTTTATTGACGCATTTTCCAATTATCGTAATAGAGAACTTAAGTGATGACGTCACCGCTGCTAAGCTACTGGTGTCGGAAGTAAAATCCCTATTGGAATTTATAATGGGGTTCGGACACTTTCTAACATTGCTCAAACTCGTATTAATTTTAAGAGCCGCCTCGCTCAAAGATTAGCCTACAGGGTAGATTCAAATGATTCAAATGACCACATCAAATTCGTAGATTATTGCCAAAAATCATATGCTTCTGCACTTGTAGTTCAGTCCTCCAAACTACATATCCACTGCAAAAGTGGGCGTGTACCCCGTGATTAGTTCCAAGCCAATGAGGCACCTCAATTTCAGCCAACGTTCATAACGTACCACAACAGTAGCCCATCAGTGCCCTATGTTGCCGTATGTCCGTGCACCCGTTTCCGCATAGCAAGCTACTATTAGCTAGCTACATACCTAGAAATGAAAGGATCAAATTGAATAGTTATTTAGCTAGCATTAGCTTCACTTAGCTAACTAGCATTAAGCTACGGTAGTGAACCACTGAGATAGCCAACTAGTGAGCTTATTACATCTTGTGCACATAGCTGAACCGATAGAAACGGTAAATGGTACAGTCACTTACTGTTATTCAGCAAGCTAGCCAGTATTATTCAATAAATATCACTAGCTTAGCTAGCAAGATAGCTAGCTAGCTAGTTCGTTAGCCTAGCTAGCTAAGTGAATAAAAGCATTGAAGAGCCATTATTTGGCTACTTATCTAGCGTTGCGAGCATTTCACAAGCTGGCATTTAATAACTAAATGCGCCAAAGATAAAGTTAGACCAGTAAAGAACTCGGTAAACCAGCTCGCTGGCCAAGTTTGCCTGCTTACAGCGAGTTCGCCATCCGATATGCTTTGACAAGGCTGATAAGCTCATTCGCTGACTTCTGAGTTTATAAGCAAACAAAAGTTGGCCAAAGATGCTTGGTTATGAAAGTAAATTGGCGCCAATTGTAAAACTTGATTTTTAGCAAGGAAAGCGAAACCAAGTAGAACGCAGAGTGGCTAACTAATTAAGCAAGCAAATGGTCAGACGGGTGACTTCTATCCATTGACTGTATAAAACGCGTCCTGAACTCATTTAGCCCGGGAATCAGCAGGATCAGGGGACGTGTAATTTTTACACTACAAAGAGGATAAGCATGGTGGTGAAAAATTAAAATGATGTAAAATATAGCCGAGTCCGGTCAAGAAAAATTATTTGATTTTAGTCGGAAAGGTAATGCAAAATCTCTAAAAAGATGGAGGCTCAAAAACAATGGGAAGTGATTCAAAAGTGAACTGAAAAAAAACACGTTAATAGGTAAAATCAATGGGAAATTTTACTTCCGACACCAGCGTGACGACATCAGTTTAGTACTCTATTGGCAACTGAAGACACAGTTTCTCTCCATAAGCAATCTAACAATGATGAAAGGGCTAAATTCAGTACAGAAAAATAATTTGCTTATTAATAAGTCAATGCTTTGCATTGATTGAACTGGTCCGCGTTCCAATGAAATATCGCTTTTCGCTCTTGGTACTACGTGGGTTGATTTAAAAAAATAAATAAATAAAAGAGGCATTCGGCAGTTAAGCAGGCTATAAAAAAAAACGTGCGGCTCAAGCTATTTGCATGAGAGTCTATAGGTCTGCAATTTTGAATAACGCTGATTTAAATACAGCAAATAGGCATCCAGATGAATGACTGTGGTCTTACCTAATCAGGGAAAACAAGCAGCACCTGATAAGTGTGGAGTGCTCCCGGGGTGAACCTTTCGTTAGTTAGGAAAATGACTGAGTACAGGTCAGGACTAATAATTGTTTTAAACAGATGTTTTGTGCACCAATTCTCAGTTCGGGCTCCGCCACTGTACTGAAAATAACACCCATGAATTCATTGCTGTTAGATCGCATATGGAGAGAAATGGTGTCTTCATTTGCCAATTACAACAAGTCAACATGCTCAACAACATCCCCCGCCAATCGTGTGCTTCTTATTTTCGAACTGCATCAAGGCCTTTATGGTCTGAAGCTACACACCAAATTTGGTTGTCCTAGCTGTAATAGTTTCTGAGAAAAGTTGTCCCCTTTCTCTCGAACGGACGGACGGAGGTAAACCTATATCCCCCTCCCACTTCATGTTGGCGGGGGATAATAATTGGAAAACGCGTTAATAAAGGAAAATGATTGAAAACTAGCCAGGACAAACTGTTGTTGTAAAGGGACACGTCTGCGCCACCCCAATTCCCAGTTCTAGCTCCGCCACTGGGGCGCCAGCGCAATCGCGCCCATTCCCTTGCATGCACTGCCAAATGTGGGCATCATTTTCAGTATTGAAGTACGTATACAGCAAATAACCCTTTAATGTAGTCCACTCAATTTAAGCAAGAAAAAGTAAACTAAGCAATTTTTGGCATGGCCTAGGCCAGAGGGCTCTGAGTCAATCGGAGCACCAAAGTGAAATTCATCTTTAACTAGACAGTCCGGCAGCTCCTGACCACATGGGTGTAGCCCGAGTGCCCGCCACTCAAAGCTTGAAAACTGACTTGTGGCGTGTTTACAAACCATACACTAAAAAGGGGCACATGTTCAGCATAAATTTGTGCTCAAGTTATCCAACGCTGTTGCCATGGTGACCAAGATTGATAGGTGTCCTTCTTTAACCATAACCTAGACCTGCACCAAAATATATCGAAGGAATCGGGTGAAATTTGTGGCCTGTGGAGTGTCCACAACAACCACCAATTCACAGTAACTGCTGGACAAATTCGAAACAAAGTAAGAAAGTAAATACTGTATGATTTGATTTTTTACATGGTTATATATGGCTACATGCTTATTTAAACAAAGCTGGGGTGGACTCTACACAGACACACAAATCAGCATTTCTGAGCAATCATGGCTATATTTAATGCACTCAGTTTAGCAGTCCTTATTCAGCTTGAAAACAGTAATATTTCTAACAAAGTGTTCAAGTATGACAGCAGATAAAGAGCTTCCCACAACACCAGTTTGCTCCCAGATTACCATACTTACCATTTAACCAACAGTGCTCATAACATCCATATTCTATTTTTAAAAAATAGGACCAAGGGTCCTGTAGCTTTCCGGCAAGCAGTCTTACAGCGATGATACAAGATATGAAAATTTCATGTGAAGTTTGACATTTGAATCAATGAAAACTAGAAATGGTTTTTACACGTAAAAACAGATGTCTCCCCCTTCCCCCATTTCACATTTTAGAGTTATGGTCCGGAAATGAGTCCCACCCTTCAATATGCCTAAGTCCAAATTGTTGCCATGGAAACAGAAAAAATAAAATTCAAAAGCAGTTCAAACCCTCAAAAGGCATATCTACATGTTATGGAGACACTATATCAAATTTGGCGAGAATCGGTCGAACGGTTTCAGAGTTACGCTCCGGAAACAAATGGGAACGCCGACACCAACACCTAAGGAATTCAGGCAAAAACAATATGTGTCCCCCCCCAGGAAGGGGGAGACATAATCAATGTCAAGGTCACTAAATAAAAGTTCAAACATTTATAAGACCTCCTGTAATACAATCCTTAGCTCAATAACAGTTTTGGTGATAAAAGTCATTATAATATGTAATTCAATACGTCAATTGTGAACTTTAAAAGGTCAGAGAGTGTCAAGTTGCGGTCAGCAAATGGACTTCATATATGACTTTCTAAATACCTTGGCTCAATCTGTGACCATTTTGGTGATAAGTCATTGTAATTTCTCTGTTGAGTTCGACCCTCAAAAGGTCACTGAAAGTCAAGTTGAATGTCACCAAATTAAAGTTCATATGTGACTTCCCAGAAGTCAGTAACACAAACTTAAGACTCCATCTGTGACCGTTTTAGTGATACAAGTCATTGAGTTCACTCGGTCACATTTGACCTTTGAAGGTCAGTGCAGAGGTCACCAAATGAAAGTTGATGTGACTGCTTATATGTTTCTAATACAATCCTAGACTCCATCTGTGACCGTTTTGGCAATACAAGTCATTGTAATTGTATTATGTCAAGTTTGACCTTCAAATGCCATCAACAGTCAAGCTGAATGTCACCAAATTAAGGTTCATGTGTGACTTCCTATATCAGTAACACTCCATCAGTGACCTTTTCAGGGACAGAAGTCATTGAATTTTCTCTAAGTCAAGTTAGACCTTCAAAGGGCAATATGAAGGTCACAAAATGAAAGTTCATACAGGACATCCTATACGTTTCCAATACAAACCTACACTCAATCTGTAACGATTTTGCTGATATAAGTCATTGAAATTCCACTGTAATGTTTGGCCGTTGAAGGTAAAGTTCAAGGTCACGCAATGAAACTCCATGCATTACTTCCATTATTATGGCCACAATACAAACCAGTTTGGGTGACTATATGAAGTTTGACCTTCAAAGATTGCTGAAGGTCAAGTTCAAAGCCACCAAATGAAAGTTCATACAGGACTTCCTGGAAGTGTCCAATGCACAAATGTTCCCAATCTTCAATATTTTCAAGCCTGGAAACCTTCGAAAATTGTAACATTCTGCTTGACCTTAGGTTTGGCCCTTCAAGGTCATCTGCGGTCAACTTTAACACAGACAAAATGTAGGTCATATTACTTCCTATATGTCAGTAATACAAACTTAATCACTATCTGCAACCATTTAGCTTCCATAGGTGATTTGGCCCATTCTCCATAAGACCCAATGTTACAGTACAGCGCCCCCACTAGACCTACTTCCATCGATTCAATCAAAATGACACTCGCACTGTAGTGTATCGAGGCGAGTTGATTGCCGGATTTTAAAAAAAGTTATTTTGAGAAATAATTTTTTGAAATTTGAAGTCATATTCTTTAACATTGTGAATATATTCCCTGACCTGAAGTTTGTCCTTTCAAAGTCATCTGTGGTCAAATTTAATATTGCCAAAATATAGGTCATATATGACTTCCTATATGTCGATAATACAAGCTTAATCTCAATCTACAACCATTTGGCCTCCACAGGTCATCTTGGATATTCATAAAGTACAGCGCCCCCAATAGACCCACTTTTGTCGATTCAATCAAAATGGCGCTCACACTGTACACTGATGGCACCAAGGTAAGTCAATTGCCTGATTTAGAAAAAAATCTATCACCCATTTTTTGAGAAATAATTTTTTTTAAATTTCTCAGTCCCGTCTTTAACATTGGAGCCAAAATTTCAAGGGCCCATAAAACAGACAAAAATGATTCAATCAAAAAAAACTGAGAAAAACAGAATCTGGAGATATAGTCTAGTAGTAGTAAAATCTGGAGATATAGTCTAGTAGCATGTTACTGCAAATTCACATGAAAATTCATCAGGCCAAAAAAAGAAAAAAGATAAAAAATGTTCCGGACGACGGACGCCATACCGCGACAATAGCTTATCGGCCCAAAGGGCCAGTAAGCTAATAATTCACAGGCACAGAAGGATTATTACATCAGACTGTTCAACATGCACAGCTGCAAGCACACAGGAGCCACACGAGACACCATCACAGGAAGAGTTTTGGGGCGAAACTTCCTGAGCAAGAAGGAAGTAGCCTTTCAAGTGGGTTCTTTCTTCACTTTCAAAAACCAGGTACTTCTTGGTAATGTCACTGTTCCAATTTTTGTATTAGCATGAGAACATTGCTCGAAGAACTTAGACTGCAGGCCAAGCAGTGAAAATTCTTCTAGTTTTTTGTTTTTGTGACACACATCTGGTAACTACTTGAATTTTTGTCTGATAGCAAATTTATTTAAAAAAAAAACAAAAAAAAAAAAACAATGAGCATGAATTTTCAACTCTGCAAGGCCAGAAGTTGCACACTTAAGATTTAATTAGCATTAATCATCCAGAGCAACGGCGCCCTCTTTTTTCAATAAATGAAAAATCATGCACAAACTTATGAAAAATATATCAACAAATGACAACACTGTCCTGAGAAAAGCATTCAACTCACACATGCCTTCAATCAGACATGTGCAGACATTTTTGCCACATTTTGACAAGCAATCTCAGGGATTTACAATTGGCACAACAGCCATCAAATTTTACATGCTGTTAGTCGGGGTCATTAGATTTTTTTAAAATCTTAGGCTGGAATTCAATTCAAAAACAGGTGAGAAACCTAGTGATGAGGAGATATTGATCATTTCCTTTGTATAAAGCTTTTGTCAATACCACATATTGAGTAACAAATCATGATTGATACAAAAATTTTCAGGTAAGAAAGAAAATTATCCTCACATCACATATAGGTGCAAAGCTATCAAATATGGAGAAGACCTGACAAAGATCTGAGTTGTAACAAAACACAGTCCCTTTTTAATTAAATAAAACATTTTTGGTGGCTTGGAGTAAGTGTGCCAGCGTCACTCCTTTCTCCACTCAAATGAGAAGTTCCTAATTTCAGCTGATGAGTACATTGGCAGATATTTAATGAGATAATTTGCAAAAATAATCACTAAAAATACAGAAAGACAAAATACAAAAATTATTCACAAAGAAGCAAAGGAAACAATTTAGCCTGTTCACCAGGGCCACTGTAAAGAGTTAATTCAATGCAGAGAGAAAAGTTGGACTAACGAACACATCCTTTCTGCTACAGTCCACAAAAGTTCACTCTTTGCGGCACAAAAATTAAGAAGTTAAAGAGCAGTCATAACGCTGAAGCACACGTTTAAGCACATTTCTAAGAGCACTTCACATCAGCACTTCACTATGACAACAACACACAGCAATGATTACTGGCTACGGTAGGGAACCAAAACGGCACTCCAAAACAGAAACAGCACAAAACAATCAGACAAAAGCTGCATTATTGGCCCTGCAGTTTCGTGCAGTGCAACTGAATGTAGAACAGGGGCTTCCCCATATATGAGTGAGAAGGGATTTGGACACCACAGCTCACTCTTGCAGGCATACCTGCAGAAAGAGGGGCTGTGTGTGGGCACTGAATAAATCATAACTGATTACAAACACTTGATAACTAATGTTTTGTAGTCCTATATTTTTTATCTCCTGCCGCTCACGGTGCGGGACCTATGGCATCAGGCTCCGTGCGTGCCTGCGTCAACACATTTCGCTTCATCTCATTAACAATTTCATTCACAGGCTCCTAATTTTTACTGGACATGCATGTCATAACGCCCTACAAATGACATGCCTAAAGGTGACCTTAGCCTATTTTTCCAAGGTCACTGGTCTAAAAATATCACCAAAAACTTCAACATTTTGCTGCATCTCATTAACCATTTCAGTTACAGGCTCATAATTAGCTCCTCCCGCCCAATTGGCACAGGAGCTACAGTATCGGGCTCCCATCTGTGCGTGCGTCCGTCAACAAAAACTTTGACATTTTCTCCATCTTAACGGCGGGAGCTTCTGGGGCTGCCAGTGCCCTATATTTCTACATTTTATCCCAGGACATTTCTGTGTTATGTGGGCCAATAGGAGTCATTTAAAAAGCCATCATGCTTCTTGCTTTATTTGTTTCTCTCTCCTCAGTCCTGGTTATGGCAGCATCACAGGATCTGCAGCTGAGTGCCCTCAGATAGAAGCCTCACCTTCAATGTGTGACAGATCACTACTCGTCCCCGTTTGATATCACCTGATTAACAATCAAGCCATGTACTTACCAATTTACTGACTTACTCTCCTCTCCACACCCCTCCTCCTCTCCCTGCTCAGTCCCCCATCACTGCTTTACTTTACAAGACCAGAGATCCAAAACTCATGTGGACCTCCACACTCACCGTCTCTCTCCCCTCTGTTCCCTCTCTCAGGGTCTCCACCTTTTTCTCCCCTCACAGACTCCAATGTTTCCCAGCTCCTGCTCTCCCACAACCCTACCACCTGTGCTCTTGACCCAGTTCCTTCACCCCTCCCCATCGCCATCACTGCTGCTATCCTCCCTGTTGTCACTTCACTTGTGAACTCCCCCATCATGCTCTGGGAGCTTTCCCTCCTCTTTCAAGTGTGCCAATGTCACCACTCATTTAAAAAAAGCCAAGTCTTGATCCTTCTCTCATAAACAACTATTGTCCGGTTTCTCTTCTCTGTCAAAAACAACTGAAAGAGCTATCTGTAACCAAGTCTCAGCTTTCTGGTCACAGAATTGCCTAATGGACCTTCACCAGTCCGGATCGAGGCCCGACCACTCAACAGAGACGGAGTAAATCGCTTCATGCCCCCCATGCTCCAGCACTTCCTGGTCATGTCTGCGGACTATCTTACCACAGGAGGTGGTGGGACGACTAACCCACGGAGGTCAGAACAACAGAGACCCTGGGGGCTGTTGCAATAAACACGACAGACCGTCCGACACAGCGACAGACTATCCCCAACTGGATTAGACAACTCGAGAGTTGTCCCAAAACCCAGTCAGACAAAAAAGGTCTTAGTAGTTAATGATCTACCTAATCAAAATTGTTTTTTTTTTTTTTTTAAATTTAACGTTAACTTATTTTGAATATTTGAACGTCAAATAGCGAAGCAGTGCATCGCCGAGGTGTAAATTCTCACACAACTTCAAACGAACAGTGATGAACCGTCCGTCCGTGTCGAACATCCTACTTTTGTTTTATTGAAACACCTGACGGGCACGGTCTGTCGAAGGTCTGACTTGTCACTCGACAGATGGTCTGACTCGGTTGGACTAGGCTATACATCAGGCTATATACCTCTCTCACCCCCCCCTTAACCTCAGCAGCTGCAACTTCATTTGTTGTGCTAGAATTACTTCATATTCCAAGCTTTGTGGCTGCCACTGGCACTAGTACTACTACCATCTACTAGGATTTTCAGCACTTGGTCCTTCTAAAATGCACTTCGTGTTCTGAGAAGCTCTGGATAAGAGTGTCTGCTAAATGCCGGGGATGTAATGTAATGATTGAGAAATTATTAATAAGAAAATGACCACCGACAGGCTACAGTGAAAACACAAATATTATACACACTACGTCGTAAGGATGACAATTATGCGTGTAATTAATCCGTATTTTTCTCCGAATCCCATTTTGCTACATTTAATCCCAGTAAATTCCAGTCTTATGAAGGCCTACGTGTTTTTCAACACCTTCGGACCCACATAGAAATTTCAGCATTATTCACTCCTCTGCCCAAATATGGATTTTTCAGTGTTTTTCCAACTGCCTCAGGATCCTCAATCTCATCCAGAATGGGCCGGTGTGGGAGCAGGAATTTATTCCAACTAAGCAGTTATACACCAGATTCTACTAAACGAGGTCAGCAAAGATTCAAATTCAAGCTGATCGTGCATCTCTGAATATTTGCTCTCGATATGTAAAATCTGCTACATTTTGCAGTAAATAGATGTATCCAACTTATGCTGACACGTATAAGCAACATTTAATTTTACCATGTCGTACCATAACACGCTATGGTTAACTTGAAATTCAATAAAAACTTTGAGCATATCTGGTATGTGGTCTGAATTAATTTGGGCAGGGCAGTCATGTTTGGTTTTGCACAAGCTGGGTGTCAAGGAGTTTAAGCCCGTTGCTTTATTTGATTCAACCTCAGTTTAAACGCCATTAAATATGGATTCAAGCATAATATAATCGCCACGAAATATGGTTTCAGGCAGAGTATTTTGTTAGATAAAACATGAATCTTGGAAATTGTTACAGCAATCATTAAAGAAATTTTCTCTTTTGCAATTTTGACCTAAGGCTACAATGGGGAGTGATTGGATCAGAGCCAGAAGCAATTCTATGCGACCGCCAATGGAGTCTTATTCTAATGAAAGTATTATTCTAATAATATTGGTAAAGCCTATCCTTTGTCTGCAACTGTACAGAAATACTCAGCTAAAACTAGACGCAGTCCAGTCGGTCGACTGGTGTCCCCCGGTGCACAGCTGTCAGTTGAAATTGGGCAAAACCCCATGGGCATGTCCATTGCCCATCTAGTAGATAATGCTGTACTTGCAAATGTGAAAAATGGTAAGCGTAAGGGATAATTAATGAGAAGGTGTGCATAACACGGTTTTAATGCACGACGCGGATGCAAATAACCACCTGACGCGAAGCGGAGGGTGGTTGCCTCCGCGAAGTGCATTAAAACTGTGGAATGCCCACCTTCGAGTTAATTATCCCACTTATACCATGGTCAATTGCCAGCAATATCAACTCGCAGCAATGAGAAATTTTTGGCAAAAGTTTTGCATTTACACTAAAAAAATCATTAAACAGGCCTTCTCGCCTTCTCACACCCAATAGCTTACTATAAGCCAAGTTAAATTTAACCAGCTATTTTAGTTCATCTCACGTTCTTGGAGAAATAATTTTTTGCACACGCTTACATCCGTTTACCAGCTGATTTGATAAAGGATTCCAGCTGAAATGGAGATTATTCATAACGCAACATTATGTGCGATTATGCAGACTGTGGCTAACTTGCTACCCACAATTACAATGAACTTATGACTGTTTCCGCAGTCAGTGAGCTGAAGTCTGCTGGCATAGCACGTAGCTAGCGAACTGTCAGCAGTTGAAGTGGACACGTTAGCTTCCTTTCTAACCGTACACAATTACAATCATTTAATGAATAAAGCCTGATTACTTCGCTCCTATAATATTTCCGGTCATTATTGCTTGAGTACCTATAGTTAACCGCCCCGCAGGACGCAACTTATGTGACGCCGCAATATTTACTGGAGATAAATGAGCAGCTAGGTTATCGTTGTACCTAGCCGAATACCAGGTCTAACGTTGCTAGGGTTACAAGTTGGCCTGTGGATGAATTTCGAATGGTGAAACGACCGTAGCCGAACTACCTGTGCGGTTCCACGGTTTTAATGCATACCTGCCCGCCAATCAGAAAAAAGTATTGACTCAGACCATGGTATAAATAATTATATACGTGGGGTTCAGGATTCCAAGGGAGCGGCTTAAGAAGGCAATGGAATCAGTCAGGGTAATTTTTGTTGAATTAGACCTCCTTTTGAACGTTTAGGTGCAATGGATATGCCAAAGCTGCGACGGCATCTTAGTAATGCCAGTAAAACATCTAAAGGTATATGGCTCTAGAATATTTATGCCAAATTTCGTACAAACTCACTGATTTTCGCTGTATGACTAGCATGGCACATGGAACATGATGGCAGAAGTCCGTTGTACCATAGATCCAAATAACGCATGCATGGTGTGGTGTGGTGTGCGTGCGTCTCTCACCGTCTCTCTCTCAAATACCATGATGTACAACATATTGGGCCACTGGACGTTAATCGGGCTCCTGAAGGGAGAGGCTTACAATAATGTGAAGAAATGACCAAGTGTATGGGTCAGTAATCTCTGTCATTTGTTTACAATATTACAGTACGCCACTCGGATCATAATACCTATTTATTTTAGCATCAAATTGTTACTATATTATTTTAATCTTTAATGGAATAGATCCACACCTGTGCTTCATTGAAATATCCATCTCTGGAATAAAAATTGCATGCTGCACTCGTTATCATAACGTTTCCTTTCCCTCCAGGAGCCTGATTAATGTCCAGTGGCCCAATATGTTGTACATCGTGAATACTAATTTTAGATAACTTAATATAAAACTGAATAATTATGTGTATTTATTTTGAAAGAATATCATTACACACAGGCTGCATTAAATAGGAGTAATGAGATGGACATATTCAAGTATAATTAAAGTCATGATACATTTTTGCAAGTTATATTTTTCATGTGATCAGGTTATACTTATGCGAAACATCAACAAAGAATTATTGCAAAAATAATTTGGTACATTCTGCTTCTAGCCATCGTTGGAACAATAATTGTGCTAACCATATGAAATTGAATAACTAATTATTTATAAGGTAGAGCGACCATTACAACAAAGTCCCAATTTTTGTTCTCAAAGAACTTTTTTCTGAAAATAGCAACCTACCTCAGGACCAGATGAGTGTATGAAACGTTTCGTAATGATATCTTCATAAATGTTCATAAAAAGTGTGTGACTGTGGTACGGCGATGCAACCAAAATTCAAGATGGCCGCCATTGCGGCCATGTTTTTTTTCCCCGATTTGGCCGAAATTCAATAGCAACCTACCTCAGGACCAGATGTGTGTGTATGAAAAGTTTCGTAATGACATCTTCGTAAATGTTCATAAAAAGTGTGTGACGACGTGTGGTACAGCGGTGCAACCAAAATTCAAGATGGCCGAATAGCAACCTACCTCGGGACCAGATGTGTGTGCATGAAAAGTTTCGTAATGATATCTTCATAAATGTTCATAAAAAGTGTGTGACGTCGTTTGGTACGGCGCACGATAATGATCACAATAACGATCACGGCGCACAGGAATCGTCACAAACGCTATATGTCACCCCTCCGGATGACATAATAAAGCTGGCCAAATACATGCAAACAAAACAAAAAAAAAAAAAAAAAGATGGGCTTCTGTAGCCACCCACTCCCAAAACCCGTTTTTGACCTAATGCGTGGAATGCAAATTCAAGATGGCAGCCATATTAGATATCCAAGCACAACAAAAATCGATAGGCTTGCGTAGCTACCCACTCCCAACATCCACACCAAAAATGGCGCTGATCGGCAATGGCATTTTTGACTTAATGCGCGTAATGCAACTGTGGACAGACGGACACACGCCGTGCATGACGACAATACCCCAGAGCCCGAACGTTAGAGCTGAGGGGTAACAACAAAAGACCGCAACATTCCGATGTTGATTCAGAATTTGACTGTCAAAGTAATATGAACGACGCTTCAAACTATTCGATGCAGCCCCAATATCAAAATAGACTGATGAATAACACTGAACAGCAGCCTAATGCTGCTGCACAGAATGAACTCATGGAGAAAAGCAGAAAAAAACTACAGTGATTTAGAGTACTCTAACACAATGGGATGAGTATTCAATTTGAGAAAAATGTCAAATTTCTGCACCCCAAGCATGCATTCATGCTGCTCTTCTGTTCAGCAGCACTTCACAGCACATGCAGTGATTACCCCTTCTGATTACACACATTTACTCCCAAACACAAGCGCGCACACGCGCACACAGACACAGACACAGACACAGACACAGACACAGACACAGACACAGACACAGACACAGACACAGACACAGACACAGACACACAGACACACAGACACACAGACACACAGGTAACAAGATACACTGGGCAGCAGCAGCAGTACCCTGAGCACTTAAAGCGCCCCCTGACACATCAACACTTTGGGCACAAGCCCAAACACAACACCAGGAGAAACCGGTCGGACCCCCAGACTGGGCCTCTCAAGGCCGGGGGCCCGGCAGCGCACACACCCCTCCAGCGGAAGAGGGGGGCGTAATCACTTAAGAGGCTCCAGCTGGAGGACGGGCCCGCCTTTGCCTTTCACATGCAGCCAGGACACAATCTATGCAACTGCACTTACAGCGCAGGGTCCCCGTGTACGGCCCTGTGTCAACACTCATCACAATCTGACTGCACTAAACTAGTAATACTAGCACTGCCAGAACAGCTGTAGAGTGTTTACATTGAAAGTAAAGAGTATTCCTCCAGGTTCAGACTACAAATCAAAAGCAGGGATGGGAGTACTAGATTACTTCTCTGATTACATCCAACTAGATGACAGTATTTTTTTATTTTTTTAACACCCAATCATTTAGTTTCCTAAAAGCTAAGTAAAACAAGTATTTGCCACAAACGTCCCTTTGTCCCCCTCCACAAAATGTGAAATTGTGTCAAAATGAGCAATCTCTCGGTGTGACCTTGTGCGTGACGCGAAGGTCACCAAAATCGACTGGCGCCGGGTTATCACCCAAATACATGTTGACATCAAATTGGAAGAGAATCCGTCCATTCGTTCTTGAGATATCTCGCTGACAAGGATTCGGGACGTACGGACGGACGGTCGTGAATACTATGCCCCGCCGCTTTGCGCGTTCTGCGCGGCGGGGGACAATTAATTTACTGTACATATTTCCTAGTTGTCAGAAATCACCTTTTCTCCCCTCTCCCACATCATGCTTAGTGAAGCACTATAGCCCAGAGTATGTACTGCTACACACAAAAAGACTTTGCGAACAGTTAGCCCAAGCTTTCCTAAACTACGAATGAGTGGAATGCAGTTACAGGGGCTCTTTTAAGATTGAGTAGCATCCCAAACTGCTGTAGCCCAGTGTTACCTCACCAACTCCAACCAGGATCCTCATCCCTCTACCATCAACTCACAGATTCTGACACACTAATTAATAAAGCGCTGCGACTGTTTGATCTTACCACTCCCTGTCCCCGATACCACTGCTGCTCTACTCACAACACAGTACTGATGTATCTTAGCAATGCCAAGAATCATTATATGGGAAGACAGAAATGGCACTGAGGTCAAGAAACAGAGGGGCCAAAAAAAACAAACAAACAAAAAAAAAACAGTATTTGTTTATTTGTTACAATGTTTTCCATTCAAATTGTTTTTAAATGGTTAAGATGGGCACATTCTTTTAATTTGATATGTACTGACATAGTGGATTTTTCTGTGCAGATCAGTTGTCTTGACATAATGCCATCTTGCCCCATTTAAGTTGACGTGTTTTAGTAAATGTCACACTCGCTGAACTGTGTTCTGTTCCTAGAATTGAGATAAGATCGCACTTTGAAGCCAAATGGTTTGTTTTCATCTGAGTGTGATAAATGAATAAGCTATGAAATTTCAGAGTTTGCTATCCAACCCAACTCCGTGTTCTGGTGTTTTGAAAGTCGTAAGGCCAACCGTCGTAACATGCTTGTGTGCTGTATTTTTTTTTTTTTAAACACCAAAAAACATCAAATGTGTCTTTATTCAACCTTTTTTTTTTTTTTTACACTCCACCAGTTGGCAACATCATGAAATCTCTAGCAATTAAGAGCTTTGCTTTGTTAGGGTCCCAGCGAAAACCTGAAGAACCCATAGATCTTCAGTAACAGAGTTAAACAACCCAGTTCCTGTTAGGGTTGGGAGTATACAAGACTAGGTGCAACCTTGTATATGGCGGGGCCGCCAAGTCCTGTATGAGAATTTGGGCCCAAGAAAAGGGTAGTAAGTGAGGCAAAGCTCACGCAATTATGAAGTGCAAGTTTAGTAATGAACTGGAGCTGATAAATTATTTACAAAGTGGGTGGGGAGAGTGGGAGAGTGGGAGAGTGTGCAAGAGTGAGTATGCGAGTGAGTGTGGTGGGGGGAGGGGGTCTTGAGTAAAGAAAACATATGAAAAGCATGGTATACATTTGTATAGTTAACTGGCGGTTTAAAAACCACTATAATTGACGATAATTAATAGTAGAATTACACAGTATCAATACAATGTCGAATGTTTTCTTCAGAAAACTGATTTTTCTCAAAGGTATAGTTGGTAATCCTGTTCAGCAACACTTTGTTATAATGGGTTAAATGGTCCATCTATCTTGAGAGTAGTCAATACATTATGTATTCAGAAAAAGGAACGAAAAGAATCCGACCTCTGTATTGGCTGCAGGGCTGTAAAAACGGACAAATCCCTGCCATTCAGCCCGAATGGAAAGAATCAATCAGATGCCTTCTGCTGCCCATGCCACCCTCTGTCCCTCCCTCCTCCCCGCGTGCAGCTCATCACGTTTCACCGCTGCCGGAAATATTCAGCCAGTAGTTGTCAGTAATACACCTTAAGTTTTGAAATCGCCATAAAACTCCAAAAAAGAAGGAGGAAACTTTTTTTTTGTAACCGAGAACTTCGCCTGTGCTGTTGCCCAGCGACAGACCTGTGATCCCGCAGGAGTTATGGAAGAGACGCCGGGGTTGCAGATCTGGAGTCAAGCAGAAGGAGAAAAGGAGAAGACAGAAGCCAGCGGTCCCAGCAATTATAATAGGAAACGTGAGGTCTTTGGGGAGCAAGACGGATGAGCGCGCGGCGCTGGTGAAGACCCAGAGGGAATACTGTGAGTGTAGCATTTTTTTACTTCAGTGAAACATGGCTAAACTCACTCAAGAAGGGAGGTGGGTTTGCACTTTATGTGAGTGAGAGGTGGTGTAATCCCGGACATGTGAACGTGAAGAACCCCCTCTGTACCCCGGACATTGAACTGCTTGCTGTGGAAATGCGCCTGTATTATTTACCAAGGGAGTTCACGTTCACCATTGTGATTGCTGTTTACTTTTCTCCGTCAGCTGATGCAGCGGTGGCCTATGACTCGAAATGCGTGTATTCGCATCTTTGCATTGACTTTGCATGCAATTTGTCGTTCGTTCCGTATCCAGTGTGAAAGCGGCTAAAGCTGGTCGTCGGTACTGGTGACGTGGATGGACCTGGCACGCCATTCTGTCGTTTAGCCTCGTAAGTTAGTTAATCAATCCTCAGATTGCCAATCAAGCAAAGTAATAGAGTCATTGATTGTTTAATGGGGAGGATTCCGTCTACCCTAACTGACCTTCAGCGACACGTCACTGCATACAATACAAAATGTCTGAGGTTACCATTGCTAAACATGACATGCTAGCTTGAAAGCTACTATAATAATATAGTTTACTAACAGGTGAATGAGATATGAGGTAGTTTGGTTGATGTCCAAAATGTGTGGAAATGACTGAGTCGGCTCTCCTATGCCCTGCTGAGTCCTACTGTCAGATGTGCCTTCAAGTTTGTGGAGGCGTGGCTTTGGACGGAGCACTGACGGGAGGGGGTGGACCTTAGAGGAGGTGTCACTTTCAAATCTTGCCAGCTCTTCAACATTACCAACTATAGCTTTAACTACCAACTGGGATCCCATTGGCTCACTGTAGCTGAAGTGGTTGCTGCAGAGGACAACAATCATTTCTGTAGAGATAATTGAGATAATTTGCTGGATAGACACCATGGCCAAGTATATTGAGAAGTTTGTATATTAGGCTTGGCTGAGGAGTTTTATTCAGGCAAACTCCAAAAAAAACAGGGATTGGAGTGAACTCCTCCATATTCTAAACCGCAAGCTCTCCTTGCTTGTGAATATTCAAAGTGATCCTAGTGTGCCATCTAGTGATGGAATATTGTAACATTCCTCTCTCTATGGAAATCACAACCGGTACCAGAGAAAACAAGCATGGAGGACTGAAACAAACCAAACCAATCTAGAATTAAAAGAAGATTAGCCAAATTAGTCGGATTGCGCTCCTAATGCAACAAAACTGAATGGAACTTTAACGACCTGGACGCTAGCAAGGGCAAGGGGAACACATGCATCCACTATATTTATATTTAATCCAATCAGATTGTAACCTCCAACTTCATTATGAAAAAATAATCTGGCATCCAGCACTGAGCCACCAAACAGGCCGTTTTGCTTATTCAAAGAGCGATTGCAGGTGGTCTTTCTATCCTTTTAATAAGAGGCTCCTCAGAGCCTGCACTCGGGCCACGCATGTGCGGGACAATTGCGACCCCGAAAAAGAAGAACGGGGCCGAAACTTAGACACGTGGCCTACCGGCCCTAATAAAAAAAATTAAAAAAAATCGCAGTTTAATATCGCCTAATCCCTATGACTTATCAGGACACAATATGACAATATGACTTATCTTTGCACACATATTTGCGGACAAGGCAAATGTTAACAGACGGACGGACGGACGGAACGGATGACGCCGATATACGACCGCCTCTGGCAGCGTATAATGATGCATGAAGGAAATTTATGGAAATGGTGGGTGATGATTAAGTTTTTTTATTTTTTTTATTTTTATACATGTATAAAAATGTATTATATGAGCAGGCATTTACAAGGTCTTTTGCATGAAGCCAGTGTGATGAGACAACTTGCTGTCATGGGTTGTGTAGGCAGTCTCGCTTAATTTCTTGAAATATACACACTTGAAGCGGCTTATATCAATTTAAAATTCCATCATGAAGAAGCTGGAATTTAAATTTCGCTAATTGCAGGTGCTCTGCCTTCCTTACATCTGCTCCCGTGTACTTGGCCTAAATAACAATCAAGAAATTACGCCAGTAGCCTACAATGATTAAGATGTGATGGTGAAAAGCAGACAAACCTAACTTGGCTACGGTGTTAGATTGAAAGAATGCCAATTTGAATAATTAGAAAAAAAATCTTCCTCTGAATTACATCTCTCATTGTTGCATTTTAGGACATTATTAATTAATTAAAGATGAATTTAAAACAGATTTTTTTATAAGATCGCCCTAGAGGTTAAAGTGTCTAAAAATTATGCAAGGGGGAAAACATTCTGAAAAGCGGATGAAACATGAATATGAGATATAAATTATCACAGTCGCACGAAATGGCATGGCAAAGGCAATCGTGTTCATGCAAATCTGTGCTATTCTATGGCCATTTAACCCCTCTGCGCAGAAGCCAAATTTGGCCATTTATGGGTTACCCAATTTAATGCTGTATAATTCAAGATTTAAGCTTCATAAAGAGAAAAATGTGGCTTTATTCAGAAAAGACACTTACAGCATTTAGAATTACATCGTATTTCTGTTTATTTTCATGATTTTGGTAGAGAAAATGGACTGCAAACATAACAAGAGTTGTCAGAAAGACAACAAAGCTCGCCGGGGGGCAAGGTTAAAGTTTTTCTGCACGCGGACGGACGCGGACACCTGGGGTACGACAATAGCTTTCCGGACATTCGTCCCGGCAAGCCAAAAAATCTTCATCAGAATTCACCATTAAAATTGCAAAAAAAAATAATACTGAGTATCGTAAAACTGCTGGGGCTTAAATCTATTCATTTCTCGGATCACAGACTCCTAGACCACAAGCAGAATTCATCTTCAACATTACATTCTAGATAAACTACATGCTATTAGCCAAATTACACAGCTATCCAAGTGGCTCTAAAAAAAAAGTCTGAGATGTTGCACTGTCAAATAATCATGTATTTAACACAAATTAATTTTTGAGGCATGAACTTTACAGTTGACAGTAGAATGTGAGAGAATCCATACCATGTTGAATTTTTTGCTTCATAAAACTGATTTTTCTGAACCACTAATTGGAATACCGTTGGCTCACTATTGCTAAAGTGGATGCTACAGAGGACAACGATTTTTTTCTGTAGGAATAGATCATTTTTTTAAACTGCTGGATCGATACTACGGGCAAGGATATTGACCAGTTTGCAAATCAGGCTTAGATGAGGAGTTTAATTTATGCAACTGTTGAAAAACAGGGAGTGGAGTGAACTTCCCCATATTTAATACCGCGTTCAAACTCTGCTTGCAAGTGAATATTCAATAGCTGATACGGTGGTTTTAGTACAGTATCGAGTAAAGTAACTGCGTGCTTAAATTTGCAGTTCCATAGACGCTAGCGTCTACATCTGCAGAAAGGGGTTAAAATGCAGCAATCAAACATGTCGTCTAAATAAACAGCTCTACTCATTCAACTTAGAGTACACGAATCCACCATTTGATTGCTAATCAAGCAAAGTACACAGGAACAGGTATACTTTTTTCTTAGAGTTGCCTAATTGGTTAATAGGAGACAATTTTGTTTTCATTTGTTTGGCTCCTCAGCACGTAGCCAAAAAATACTGATATCAGTCAAGTTTTTTTCCGGAAGCATTTCCTATGCCCTTTGATGTTAGGCACTTTCGTTCACGACAGCGAGGGGGTTATTAAAGGAAAAGGGAAAGCTCGGATGCTCACCCCATGGTAGCAGGCGGTGTTACTACGTTTTTAAAAAATAAATAAATAAAAAATAAAATCGATTCAGAATTGTTACACCCCTACTTGCAAACCATAAGCTGTGGCAAATAGTGCCTTGCAAAGCTATGTGCTCAAGTTTAGGAAAAGAGCAACATAGAGCGTGGCATATGCCCCCGCCTGTATGTTGATCAAGAGCATATTGAGATGGCTGCTGTGGCGGCCATATTAGATAGATAAGTTTTCGAAGCCACTCCTCTAGCCACTCTCAATACCCCATTAAGAAATGGCATCAATCTGACAAGGGATTCTATAGTTATCCCACAGAAACGAAAAGTTAACGGACGACGAACAGACATGGTGTCGACATAATGCCCCCTTTCCTCTTTGGAGGGCGGGGGCATAAAAATGAACACCCTACTAAAATTCTGGGATTACCACAGTGGTCAGGCGAAAAAACCAGCACAGACAGGCATCCGCAAAGACAGAATTTGAGAACCACAGAGTTAAGCGGACATACTGTATGTGGAAGCTCATTAACAACATATTTGTTCCGCATCTGCTTATTCAAATATGAAGGGCTGTTGGCACACACGCCGCGCGTGCTCTCGGACAAACAGACACACACAGACGCACTCTTCAGTCACAACAACCCAGGTGGAAACCCTCAGCGCAGATCAGAATGCAGGATGGCACGTCTGAATACTCACAGATCTGAAAAAAATACTTAGTTCCAGAAGAAACAATGCAAATGATGCTTCAGAAGCGCTGGAAAGGGGGGAAATGGAGAGGGAGTGAGATGGACACAGCTAGACTTTAACTAGACTGCACATGCAGGCATTGATATGCATCTACCCCCACATATGAATAGTTAATAGAGCACCAGCGCACTCAGCGTATACTAGGGCCCAGGTATATCGGTATTTTAATCTATATCGATATATTTCCAAACGGGACAATATCGCTTGTATCGATATGGTCCATTTTGCGTTAAAATGACAATACATGGGTCGCGAGTTCGCACCCAATTCTCCTCTCCCTCTCCGTGTTCCTGTCTTACACACACACAACTTTTCTGCTCTGCCTCCCTTGCTGTGACCACAAGCCATCCCCCCTCCGCCTCCACTCTCACCTACACTCAGCGACAACATGGTGATGAGTTGCAGAAGATTCGTTAGTCAGCTGTGACGTGCGGTCGGAGGTTAGTTTGGTGAGGCAGAATCCTTCCCTTGATCAGCAATAAGATGATTAACTAGTTTAGTAAGACTATTCGGCAGAATAATGGGCCAGTTTAAGTTTCCACGGCGTTATTACCACGAACCTGAAATGCTCACTAGACAGCAGATTTGCGCGTACTTGCTTCCGGGAAACTGAAGCAATGTCATCAACAAATGTTAAAACAGTTCGACTTATGCAGATTTCAATGCTTAATCAATATACAATGTATTCTCCTTTAAATACAAGCTTCTACACCCCAAAAAAAAGGAGGGCATTTATGTTCTGTCCGATTTCATAATCCGATTAACAAAATGTTTCAACAATATACAGAATTACAGAGAGCCGAGAATTCTTCATAATTATTCAGATTTCCGTCCTTGCAGTCTCAAATTGAAGCGTATACGTGAATGAATCTTTTTGTCATCATCTCCTCTATGATGAATACGGGCTTATTAGGCTTGGTCTTAAAGGAGCTGTGTCACGGTTAATGCGCAGGCTCAGGAGGTGACATACAAATCAGATAAACAGACCGGCTTTCACACGTGCGGAGACTCGTAGGATACAGAGCTTGCAGGACGTGAATCTCTCGAGACAAAATAAAGACTGCATAAGACTAGGAATGACTTCAATTGCTGGTGCAAGCGCGCCACTTTCGGTAAGTATCTGATTTCTATGCGAATGATCTTGTTTTCAAACATATTTGTTGGCCGGGGAAAGAAATTCGAGCGCCTTCATGTAGCACTGCCGTCTGCTTTCTATACAGCAAGAAAAAAACACAGACGAACTTGATCAGCCGAACGAGGATTTTTGCCGATTTTTTCTCTCTTCTCTGTGCTCCTGATAAAGCTTCCTGGAGACAAGAGTTTACGGCCGCTGCCGTACCGCTTCCCTCCTCGAGAGGACATCCTTCGAGAGGACACTAAAACCTCTAGTTCTTCGACTTATACCAGACAAAAAATACCCAAAACAAAAGCCTTATGTTCAAGGAACTAAAATATATTTATATATACAAGAAATTGAAGAATGTAGAGCGCCGATGGAAACGGATTTTCGGAGGATAAGTCACGATCGCCTTGATTTTGATTTCTTGTTAGGATGAACAGTTTTCAAAGTTCTGATCATGCGCAGTTCACGGGACTCAACTCCTTTAATTGTTTTGATTGCCAATCACGAATGGTAGGCGGGAACAGGTTCACAAAATCCGGTGTTAAAAGTTTGAGTAACTGCCTCACCTCACCGCACGTCTCTGTTGGTCAGTAAGTATATTGTTCGTTTGCAAAGGAGCTACCGTTAATTAACTACTCGGCTTTCTGTGGATTTAAAAATCCGTAAACGTTCGTTCAAACGCGAATGAGAGACGAAGCCATGGATTTAGCGCAATACTCAGATATCACAAATGGGAATATGCAAACACCAAGGTGCAAACAGAAATTAAATTTGTTTGGTAGAAAACAAAGCTGTTGAGAACCTCGCACCTCCAACTAGCAAGTGTGTATTCTGCAACTGGCGTAAGAGTTTATAGTTGATAAGCTCAAGCGCAAATAGCCAGCAGTCGTATTGCTTAAACCTTAAGCAGTGACTTCGCCACTCATTGGCGTTTGAACAGACTTTGGCGGATTTTAAATCCACAGAAAACCGAGTAGTTGACTACTGCTAGCTCGTTTGCAAACGATCTATATTGACAAATATTCATTCAGTACCTCCCCGTAACAAAATGGAACTAGTTGGCCAAATAAGAACCTTCACATCGAAATGAGAGCAACAAGCCTACCGATGTGTGTGCAGGACTAGGAAAAGGGGTCGCTTGGGTAATTTTATGAAAATGGACATTTTACAACAAAATCAAAGAGTGATCCAAGTTTTTCATTTTGAGAAAAATGAGAAAAAAATTGGGTGAATTTGAGCACAGCAAAGTGTTGTAAATTAACAGTGCAGTAGTGCTGGGATATCACCATCACTGGGATATCACTGAGATACCCAAATAATCTCAGAATGGAAAAAAAAAATCCCAAGTGACCCCTTTTCCTAGTCCTGCACACATATAACCAAGTCCGAAAGTGATACAACTGCACATGCGTACTGGAGGTCATGGTCAAATAGCCCTAGAACTGTAAACCCCTTTCACGGCCAATAAAATATCGATATATATCAAGTATCGCCATTCTGATAGAAAATAGATACGACTTTTAGTCCAGATTGCCCAGCCCTAGCGTATACTTCTCCAAAGCAGCCAGCATGGACTTTCTTTATGCAAATCAGACACCCAAATGTTGCCAGGGAACCCATCCAACTGCAATCCTGCAGCATTGCTGTCCCTCCCCAAGACCAGGCTATACACTGGGGTACATCCGTCCTGATGTCCATGCAGGAGCACAGTAACCGGGATTTCCCCATTATGCATTAAACTTAAGCAAGCCTTCACAGTTTCCTACTCAAGAAAAAAAAAATATTCATTTCTAACACTGTCAACTCTCTCGCACAAGGCATTCTCTGAAGCCATCTCAAGGCAACTCTTTCGCAGAAAGTAATACACTCTCATGCCCGAAGGCAATTTCATTTTGAGGAAGCTGACAACTCTCATCAGAATTACAACGGTATATGGTGTCTGTCATCACATAACCGTTTTCACTCAAAGCGTATGGGGTTTCCCATCCCCTTGGCTTAGCTGCAACACACCTCAGCCAGTTGGTGTGCCTAGACTGACAAATGCTCAGAGGCTGTGTTCAAATAGTTTTTTTTTTTTTTGCTTAGGCAAGTACCAAACTCCTTAGAAATAATCCAACAGTATTTACCTGGCAGCCATGTCAAATGCTGCTTGAATACTCAACTTTCTAACAAAAGAGTGCTTTTGTGCTGCTTTACTTATGGGTAAGGTCACAGTATTAGTTTTCTTGTAGACGGGACAAAAACAAAACTCACTGTCTTCTACATACACCCGTACCATAGTTCTGTGAAATGTTTTGTATTCATTTGGAGGACATTACTATGAACTACAACTGTGCCGAAGCAAAATGATCTCACTTTTATTTTGAAGCTTTATTGTAGATAGGACAGCTTGTGACATTGTTTTTAGACCCTTCGTGGAAAATCTAATTCCCTGATCTGTTAAATACTTTCAAGGAACTAGTTCAAGTGATCTGTGAAGTAAAGTAACTGCCCTACAACATGGAGTAAAACAATGTTGCTAAATCATCAATATTAAGAGGAGACCAAATAATGAGATTTGTGGATGGGACACCTCAAAAGTTTGTAGATGGGACAGATATGGGACACAGGCAATTCTACAAGTTAATGGGAGTTGAGTATAAAGCACTCAGGTTAGTGCAAACAAGATGATAACAAGAACAACTTAAGAGTCCAAAAAGCAATTTATTGTAGAAAAATCGACTAATTACAGCAACTAACTAGAACTGCAAGCAGTTATGAAAGGGGGGCCAAGCCTACCCGCGCGACTTGGCTCACAGGTCTCGCGGAGCCCACGGAATGCAAATAGCTCTATTTCGTTACCATGAGGAACCTCACCAAGATTTGCTGTCAAACGTGAGGTCAAACCAGCCTGCCCTCAGAACCTTCATGTCACTTAATGCTTCCGTTTATAGCGCCCCCTAAAGGCCAATTTGCGCCAAATTTGGCATAGAGCCTCTGGTTGACGTCTGAAACGAGTGAATTGAGTTTGATGTTGATAGCTTTGACTTTGACAGAAATGTGCAACAGAATGTGCCTTTTTTCTTGCAGATAAAAATTGTTTATTAATAAGTATCACATTTTTTAGAGTAGTTTGATGTGTAATGACTTAGAAAGAGAAATATGCAGTGGGAGTGGGCATGGCCTATGTCAGAAGATGCGACTATTTGGGGAACACATGGATATAAGGTTTAAGAAGATGTGATCAAAAATGTTACAGGCCAAAATGCCTTTGCATCCATTATAGCACCACCCAGTGGAGTAGAAAATTTTTTGTTATGGGTGGTCTATGTGTTATTCTATAAATACCCTGTAAATTTCCCAGCCCTCGGCATAATACTTGAGCTGAAATAAATGTTTGTTGTTTACCTTGTAATAAGCCATGGCCACTTTGACCAGTCATGATTAACTTCAAGATATGGCCTCAGGAGTGACCCAGCATCATACCCACCAAATTTGGTAACAATCAGTGCTGCCATTTAAGAGATGTAAATTTCCCATATTTGCAGTGCCCCCTAGCTGCCAAAATAAGCCAAATATTCCCACAGTAACATGCCAACCAAGGATCTCAGATTTGGTGGTGTTAGAATTTATTTTGACAGAGACATGCAAATGTTTGCGTTTTTACAGCTAGATAGAAAACTTTCTTCGTCAATAATTTGCGAATAGTTCGATGGAACAAAATTCTTTTGATAACTTCAGATCAGGTGTAGCTGAAGACTGTACTTGCCAAATTTCACACTGATCGGACAAAACCCCAAGGAGGAGTTCGAAAAAGTAGATTTTCCAGTTTTCGCAATTTTGCGAAAAATTATAAGTGGAAATGGGCGGCCATGTGATTCAGCGCTATTCGGGGAATCTGTGGGGATGGTTTTTGAATGTGTGACATATAGTGTGGGAGTTATAGCCCAAAACGAGTTGCCCTTGGTTATAGCGCCCCCTGCTGGCGGACCAATGTATTTTTTCGCATCTGAGGTACGTGCAGGGGTCTGGACCAACCGTCCAAATTGCACCACCCTCCCTTGCATGGTTTAGCCTGCACCACCACTTTTAACGACAAAAAAAAAAAAAAAAAAAAAGTAACTATAATAATAATAAAAAGTTGCACAAAAAAAAAATAGGGTTGCCAGCACTGCTTGTCCTGGGAAACGTACCCCAAGCCCCGTGGACTTTGCCCCCTAAGAATACTTCATTTTCTTCTTGATGGCACCTGCTCACAATACAAACAAATGTATCATACAAAACCCAAAACCAGTGAAGTTGGCACGTTGTGTAAATCGTAAATAAAAACAGAATACAACGATTTGCAAATCCTTTTCAACCTATATTCAATTGAATACACTGCAAAGACAAGTTACTTAATGTTCGAACAGGTAAACTTTGTAATTTTTTGCAAATATTAGCTCATTTGGAATTTGATGCCTGCAACGTTTCAAAAAAGCTGGCACAAGTGGCAAAAAAGACAGAGTTGAGGAATGCTCATCAAACACTTATTTGGAACATCCCACAGGTGAAGGGGCTAATTGGGAACAGGTGGGTGCCATGATTGGGTATAAAAGCAGCTTCCCTGAAATGCTCAGTCATTCACAAACAAGGATGAGGCGAGGGTCACCACTCAGTGAACAAATGCGTGAGCTGATTGTCGAACAGTTTAAAAATAACATTCCTCAACAAGCTATGGCAAAAAATTTAGGAATTTCATCATCTACGGTCCGTAATATCGTCAAAAGGTTCAGAGAATCTGGAGAAATCACTGCACGTAAGCGACAAGGCCGAAAACCAACATTGAAAGCCCGTGACCTTCGATCCCTCAGGCAGTACTGCATCAAAAACAGACATCAGTGTGTAAAGGACATCACCACATGGGCTGAGGAACACTTCAGAAAACCACTGTCAGTAACTACAGTTCGTCACAACATCTGCAAGTGCAAGTTAAAACTCTACAATGCAAAGAGAAAGCCATTTATCAACAGCACCCAGAAACCCCCCCGGCTTCACTGGGCCCAAGCTCATCTAAGATGGACTGATGCAAAGTGGAAAAGTGTTCTGTGGTCTGACGAGTCCACATTTCAAATTGTTTTTGGAAACTGTGGACGTCGTGTCCTCCGGACCAAAGAGGAAAAGAACCATCCGGACTGTTATAGGCGCAAAGTTCAAAAGCCAGCATCTGTGATGGTATGGGGGTGTATTAGTGCCCAAGGCATGGGCAACTTACACATATGTGAAGGCACCATTAATGCTGAAAGGTGCATACAGGATTTGGAGCAAAATATGTTGCCATCCAAGCAACGTCTTTTTCATGGACGCCCCTGCTTATTTCAGGAAGACAATGCCAAGCCACATTCTGCACTTGTTACAACAGCGTGGCTCCGTAGTAAAAGAGTGCGAGTACTAGACTGGCCTGCCTGTAGTCCAGACCTCTCCCATTGAAAATGTGTGGCGCATTATGAAGCGTAAAACACGAGACGGACTTTTGAAATACGAGACGGAGACCCCGGACTGTTGAACAACTTAAGCTGTACATCAAGCAAGAATGGGAAAGAGTTCCACCTGAAAAGCTTCAAAATTGGTCTCCTTAGTTCCCAAACGTTTACTGAGTGTCCTTAAAAGGAAAGGCGATGTAACACAGTGGTAAAAAGGCCCCTGTGCCAACTTTTTTGCAATGTGTTGCTGCCTTCAAATTCTAGGTTAATGATTTGCAAAAAAAAATTTTTAATTTCTCAGTTTGAACATTAAACATCTTGTCTTTGCAGTGTATTCAATTGAATACAAGTTGAAAAGGATTTGCAAATCATTGTTTTCTGTTTTTATCTATGATTTGCATAACGTGCCAACTTCACTGGTTTTGAGTTTTGTATATACCATAATTCTATAGGTCATATTTTGCAAGTTACTAACCTTTGCGGCACTAATTACTTGTTTGCACCGCATAAGTATGTTTGCCACATCTCAATTCATAAGATACGATTTGATCCAGTGCACATACTTTCCTGTTCAGTGAGTTTCTTTTTAATCGAGGTGGGTGTTGATGAAAACAAGAGCAACGCAGAGCGTGGCATATGCCCCCGCCTGTATGTTGATCAAGGGCATATTGAGATGGCTGCTGTGGCCATATTAGATATCGCAAGACGCTGGTTTTCGAAAGGAACCTTCCTCTAGCCACTCCCAGCACGCCATTAAGAAATGGCAGCAATCCGACGAGGGACTTTGTAGTTATCCCACCGAAACGAAAAGTTAACAGACGACGAACGGACATGGTGTCGACATAATGCCCCCTTTCCTCTTTGGAGGGCGGGGCATAATGACCCTTTTGATCCGATATTGAGTTAGCATCAATAGTACATAAATCAATGGATCAATCAGTGGTCAACATCTTGTCTGATAATCTACTCAGTCACATAAAAACTTATTAAACAAGAGCAACGCAGAGCGTGGCATATGCCCCCGCCTGTATGTTGATCAAGGGCATATTGAGATGGCTGCTGTGGCAGCCATATTGAATATTGCACGACGCTGGTTTTCGAAAGGAACCTTCCTCTAGCCACTCCCAATATGGCATAAAGAAATGGCATCAATCCGACGAGGGATTCTATAATTATCCCACGGAAACGAAAAGTTTACGGACGACGGGCGGACATGGTGTTGACATAATGCCCCCTTCCCTTTTTGAGGGCGGGGGCATAAAAACTGACTATGTCGATGAACAATAGTAATTTTTTCACTGATATTCCTTATGATTGCACTTAGCCCAATTAGTATTTGCCAATTATATTAAATAGCAGTGTTCTAGTAGTATTTCATGTGATCAGGTCAACCATAAGCTGAAAGAAAAAAAATTGAGGAAAAACAAGTACTTGCCGCTAACGTATCTTTGTCCCCCGCCACAAAATGTGAAATCATGTCAAAATGAGCAATCTCTCGGCATGATCTTGAGACCTGCCAGAACTACTTTCGCTTTGACCAAAACTGGACAGAACTCGGGTCACAGGACACAGTTGGGGGAAAGTCAGTGTATGTGCACGAGACTAAAGACGGTGATGCCATACAGATTCATGTGAAAAATCCTGAACTATCCCTTTAATGCTCTTATCTTGAGAACTAATCAAGATATGAAAAAAACAGTATTCAGATACGAGAGGTTCATTAAAAAATTAATACTATCTGACAAGAACAAGAGTCATCAGAAGATGACATATCCCACCGGTCCCACATAATTCGTGATTTTTGGGCTGTTTTTGGTTAAAAATCCAAAATTTTGGGCAGAATGGAGCTGAAACCCCCAAAAGGCACAACGACACCATAAAAGTAAGTTCCATAGGAAATTTGAAGTTTCTAAGTGGTATAGTTTTTGAGTTCTGCTCCGGAAATGAAAATGATAACGGACGGACGGACGGACGGACGGACGGACAGACAGACGGATGAATGGACAGGGCGATGACTATATCCCACGGTATTACATACCGGTGGGACACTAAAAATTGACACTCATGTTGCAAATACTGTGACTGCACCCTTATCTCCTTTAGCTTAGAATTCAATGAGCCATCCTTTTTGAAAAGAAAGGAGAGAACACCATTGCATTCCTTTTGGCTGCAATATTAAAAGCAACACATCGTGCATCTGGCCATTCATAAAAACAAATAAACACCATGGACAAGGAACGCATGAAGACATCATCTAATGCGAGTGCAGTTGGGACTCTTTTAGCCCTGGGGTTATTTTCTCAAGTCCAAATCAATTGTCCTTAGCATCATTCCTTCACCTCCATCGAGGTTAAGGGGCAGCCATCAGGAAGTAGATGAAAGGACGTAATTTTCAGACTATTAAAACACATCCGCAGATTGTAAGAGATCACAAACCCAAGCGAAAGGGTGCTTCCTTTGACAAATTAGAGCAGGGGTAGGAGAAGTTTACCCAGAGAGGGCCAGTGTGGGTGCAGCTACACACCCGATTCGACTAATCAACCTCTGGAGTTTTTTTTATACGATTCAGTATTATATATAATTATGTATACGATATAGTATTCAGCTCCGTACGTACATACATACGTACTTCCGTCCGTCCGTCCGTCCCGAACCTTGTCAGCGTGATCTCAGTCAACCTATTTCAATTCTTTTTGGTACCAACCTTCCTACTGGGAATACGCAAACATCAGTCGGTTTTGGTGACCTAACGGCAGGGGATATAGTCACTTTAGTGACAAACTCTTGTTTTTGTTTTTAAATTTGCCATCTCCAATCCCACCCGAATCTGGAATGCCCAATTGGTGAACTATGTACAAGCCTTGCTCGTATGCGACCCCTTGCTGCCAATTCAGGAGAGTGAAGACAGTTCACGACTCTCCTCCGAAGCACGCGCCTGTCAGCCACCGCTTCTAATACACTCATTGGTTGAATCTTTGCAAGTTCAGAACAAGGAAGGAGGATACCCGGACATGAACAGACTTAGAATCTTCCTGACAAGCGCCTGTCTGGCCAACAGGAGGTGCTTGAGCAACGAACAAGGCAACTATTATTTTCCCTTGCCAACAGTCCCTCCCCAATTTGAAACCTTGTAGCGCTATAGCCAATTATGCACTACTCTGAAAAAGCTGCCAACGGCTGCCGGCAGGTTGCTCGAACCCGCAACGTGACAGTCACTTCTGCTTCGCAACGCAATGCTTTACCGAGTGAGCTATCCGGCAGCACCTCTGGAGTTTAAGGGCCTTGATGAGTAGAATCAGTTGTGTATGTGCTTGGTTGGAGGGAAAGCCTGCGCCCACACCGACCCTTTCTGGGTAAGGTTCCCCACCTGCTGAATCAGTCAAACTGCAGAAGAAAATTGACAATAGTAGGGTAGTGTGTTCCCCCCCCCAAAAACATGCAGCTGCTGCACAAAAGGCTGGTTAGAGAAAAACACATTACATGGCCAATATCATCATCGCCTTCTTCCAGCAGACTGAAGTCAGCACAAAGACAGAGCAGACAAGAGGCGCTTCCCTCCAGCCCTGCTTCTATATGAACCCTTTCCAATTAACATCAATAATTCAGATCATTCAGACAACACACATTTAATTATACATTTCATTATCTCAGTTAAATTTGTTTTTGCGCCCATTTGTCTTCCACTTGAAAGCAGGATTACAATAAATAAGTTCAAGTGATTTTGATAAAACTTTGAGAGAAAATTATATTCAACAGAAAGTCATTTTTAGATTTTCAAAAAGGTCAAGGTCATTATTTTATAAAAGGAGGAAAACAACATTGCAGGCAGAGGTTAGCATTCCAACAACTGTCCTTCTGTATTTATTAAATTTCTGTGAACTCTGCATCCTTTGACACAGAATCCTGAAAACACATTGTGTCATTAAAAAAAATACAGGCAACCCAAAAGAAAACTGTCAAGCTTCATGTGACTTTCTGAAAACAATCAACCCATGTTGGGCAAGTTTAGACATTTTTGGTAGATTGTGAGCAGATGTGTTCATGGATCTACCTTTTCTCTCTTAAGAACCACTTTTTATAAGAGTCAGGCAGGCAGTGATTCATGACCCCTTCGGATTTGTCCGAAATGTTTTTTATTGATAGATGTGTTAGAAACGAACAAAAATCACATTTTCGATCCTGCGGTTTTCATGAAACTTGCAGGATTTGCTTATTTACCTGGGAGAAAGGAGTTCTGTAGGTTTGAGTGCAGTGTGGCAGCCACTGTGTTTATAGGCTGCCACTTAGTGGCAAAACTGGAACTTAACTGCCAAAAGTAGCACAGTCAAATACCCTTAAATCTCATAAAGGAAGTAAAAGAAGCAAATCTGGCAAGTCTCATGAAAATCGGAGAAAGCTCCCAGTTTACCATATTTGGCCTTTTCGTGAAGTGGCCCAACAAAAATAGTGCAAAAAGGGTTAATACTGAAACCACTCACGGAACTCTTTACCACAGACCCTTGAGATGCTGAGTGACAACATATTTCATTCATTTTGACTTGGGACGCATGGAGAAATCGTTGTTCGCAAGCTTAGGACGCAAGCCACACAACCACTGGGAAAGTGTGCATAATTACAAAAAGTAGCAATTTGCTGCGCCCTAAGTCAGCCACCAAAATTTATACCCGATAGACTCAATTGGGGCGCACAGAAATACAAATATTCAAAAACTTGGTTTTAGTGATTTTGCCATTTTGGCTGATTTTGACCCTGATATTCCAGGACACCCCTTAAAAAACAAAAGCGAAGACCCTATTGAAGCATAGAAAATGTGATTTTTGTTCATTTCTAACATACATCTATCAATAAAAAAAAATTTCGGACAAATCCAAAGGGGTCATGAATCACCCTCTGACAGAATCTGCCTGACTCTTATGAAAACTGGCTCTTAAAATAGACCAGACGATGCTCAAAACTTTCTCCCAGGAGGCATACCCCCGAAAGCCCAAAAAACGGTGCAGGACCCACCCACCATAATTGGCCAAGTTTTGGGCAAAATTTTTTGAAAGCAAATGCACCAGATGCCTAAAAGACTGAGTGTTTAAAAGTAACACATTTAAGTTCTGGTAGAATTAATCCAGTAAGCTAATATCTTTCTTTTTCCTAAACACTGCGCAAAGACCTGAGCATCAAGGATCTGTTGTCTTTGCATAATGACGAACAGTGATTACACAACATAGGGGGCACTGCCTCTTGCTCTCTGCCATCTATTGTGGGACAATAGCAGGACACACAAAAGGAAAATGACTTTTCCCTCTGTCAGGCCTACCAAAGAAAACGGCCAAGCTGTAACAAAAATTTGTAAGATGTCCACCTTTTCCAAATAACCAGCAACACAAAATTTAAACCTGCCACGTTACTGCTAAACTTCGCACTACAACACTTTCAAGTGGATACATTTTCACCAGAACCCAAAAGTAACATTTTCCTATATAAACTATAGTAAATTTCAACCCCTACCCAGGGGCAAACATGGAGCTGGAGGGTCATGAAGTTCACAATTTTGATAAAGCACCTCAAGAGCCTTCCAACTATGAAGAGTATTGATTTCCACCATATCTGGGACTGGAGAAGAGGATTTTTAAAAATTTCTGACAATTTAACCACTTTTAGCCCCACCCCTCAGAGCCCCTGGGGGTGGGCACCATATTACTCTCAATTTTGGTGCATATTTGACCAATGAAGGTTCAACAGACAAAATGCGATTAGAACAGGTCACTGAGACGTTGTCTCTGGTGACCAAAATAAATAAATAAATAAATAAATATCACACGGCCAGCAACAAACCCGGAGACAAACCAAATGAGCTTTAAATTGTGTGTTGCTGGTTCTTTGGAAAAAGTAGACATCTGACAAACTTTTGTCACAGCTTGGCCGTTTTCTCTGGCAGGCCTGTATATGCAAGGACCCCACAGCCTTTCCCAAATTGAATTTGAACACTTTCCAAGCATTTTCAAGCTTTTCCAGCACCTTGCAGTTGTGGTAAATAATATATTTCCCGAACTAATTAGCCAGACAGCGATCCATTCTGGAAGTAACGCAATTAACGTTGCAATTTCAACCAGCGTCAAGAATTCTGACCACAACATTACAATTCAAGCGGTGTTAAGGATTGCCATTTCCCACCCTTAGGAATTCAATATAGATCAAAGCGCTTTGTCGTCCTCTCGTGGCCACTTAAAGCCCCTACAGGCACGTTTCAGCCCGAAAAGCCTCGCACAAAGAAAATTCTCTACGGAACCAACTGACTGTATTTTGTGGAAAATTTCAGAGAAGTCACCCCCCAGTCTGAAATACAGACAATCAAAAACACAAACACCCTGATAATGGCAAAGATTCCATTGCTAACCCATCAGTTCACATGAACTTCATTTGTCACAGGGTCGGGGCACAGGTGTAGAGATGACATTCAGCCAACATCCATCCAACGCCTGTGTGCTCATAAACACAAGTCCATTCATAAAAAAATACGCAAGACATGAAATGAAGAAATATGAGCAATCGAAAGGACCAAGCAGCAGAACAAAGTCAACCACTGAATAATTGCAAAGTACCTCACTGTGGGACAGCCTCAACAAGACGGATCGGAGACATTTTACACTTGTATGACGAAACGAATCACGCAAATTTCAGTACAGTGAATTGGAAAACTATTCATTTAAAATAAATATTCAGTTCAGTGAATTAAAAAGGGGACTTCAGGTTTGGTAGGTATGCATGAAATGTCATCTGCGGCCTAAAAACTTGGCGGTTGAGCATCTGTCTGTCCTAAGTCATGGAGAGAAGAGCAAATGGTTTTGATTTCAGTCCTTAAAACTGTTGCCCGATGACTAGATATGGCGACCCATCACGTGGAGCGATTTCGTGCCGTGGCAATTCAAGTCTCCGGTTTAACGACAATCCATCATGTGTGGGGGGTGCAGTTAATGGTGAAAGCGACTTCTATTGTAGCAACAACAAGCGGCTGATATGAAAGCGAAGACAGTCGGCCAGATCAAAAGCCATGTACAAGCAAATCGGAGACTGGAATCTGGTTATAACAAATATGCCGTCAACTCAGGAAAATGTCAGCAAAATGGCGCTGGAATAAAACAATTTAAAGGTACGACGCCATATTGTAAACAGAAGCACACTGGCGAACTGCAGCGCAGCCTCCATTTTTGAACATTTCTGAGCGCTCTGCACAAAGAAAGAATCCGTGCGGTCTCTCATTGGAAGGCATTCAGTCTGCAGCCATTCTCCGCATCTAATTACGAAACACTCCCAAAAATACAGACAGGCCCCCCTCCGATACCATAAATTACATTTAAGCCGCTTTCACACGAAACGAATTTTTCGCACGACAGGTTAACATTCAAAGTCAATGCAAAGACGCGAATACACGCGTTTCGCATGCATTTGCGTCTCTGCGTTGACTTTTAATGTAATCTGTCGTGCGAAAAAAATCGTTTCGTGTTTGGTGTGAAAGCGGCTTTAGAAGATCAGTAATTTCTGGCCTAAACACAAACATATACGCTAAAACCCCACCGGTAAGACGGCAAACCACGCGTTAGTCAGTCCTGGTAACGCAGCCCGGGATTAAATGCAACGGTCCCATTGCTCGACAAGGTTAACGTTAATCCAAAAGCAGTGACGTTTGCTTTGTAGGGCAATTGCTTTGCAGATAAATGAGTAAAGCTAGCTTTAGCATTCGCGTTAGCTGGCAACCTAGCTAGCCGACTAAGCCGGCGTATAAAAATAAAGACTACAGCACCCGTAACGCCTATCCTTCTGAAGGAGGAGAGCGATCAATCACTGCACCTACCCATCACTAAACGTACTTCCAGTAGTGACATTACTTTTTACTTTTAAGTCTGCATGGTAATAAATCACTGGCAGACATACCAGCACTGTAGGTGGAAGGCGGCTGGACAATGATCACAGCAAAGCAGGTCGCCTCCCTCCCGGCAGCTATCGCAGGTGTCGTGGTTGGTAGCCCGGCCGCTCCTGCTGCGAGCCTCCTTCTCCGGCTTCCGACTCCTTTTTTCGCCATCTTCAGACTTCGGGGGCGCCAAGAGGGTCTGGATTTGCTGAAAGCGTATAAACGTGTAAATATTATCAGCTAGCGACAGCACACTAACGACTAACGTTAGCTGCCAAGCTAACCGAGGTTAGAGGACAGCAGACATTCATGATTATCATTTCCTAACCTCTGCCAACTTGCGAACATTAATTAGCAATGCAGTTATGACCTGCTATAAGCGTTACAAAATAACTTCTGACGCCACATTTCACAATAAGGTTCGCTTAAATGGTGTCTATTCGCTTGTAAACGAGCATCGCTACTTGTTAGCTCCGTTATGTTAACGTTATATTAGAGCAGTAAACTATGGAACGGGCTGACCGTTACAGCTTGACGTTCGCCGGCCGGCCAACATGAGCTCGTCTGAGATGATGGTCCATCTCGGCGGACTGTAACAGTAATGGCGGTCTACAGTTGTAGGCGAGAACGCAGGACTTTAATACGACGAGCTAACAGCAGCCAAGATTTCAAATACAGAAACACTAGCTGACTGTCGCTAACGTTACTCAGAACTACTGGGACCGAGCGAAGCGGACTTCGGTCCATTCGCCCGTAACACAGACCCAGGTACAACTGCTATGCTAGCAGGCAGATCACTGCCCAACCTGCACGCTTTGTTGAATGGGCATTGGGCTAATCTGACCGAGCGACAGTTCTCCGGCGGGTGAAGTCGGTTAGCTTCAGCGGTACAGCTAATGCCTTCGTGCCTCACCTCCATGAGACCACCAGAGGTATCCAGGTCGTACACAATCGTCGGGGTCTCCATTTTGTCCCACATTCATACGGCAGTTGAGGTCTCCGCTTGAAAATGAAGCCCAGTGAAGCTGTCGCTGTCCAGTAAAACAGTCACAGCGACGGAAAGGTGATTTCCACGCGAGCACACAAAATCAAGCACAGAAATGTCCGGCTGCGACCAGCGACGGCTTATTCCGAGGGATTGTTTACAATGAAATGCTAAGGCTAGTTAGCAGTTTCCACAAATGAACGAAACGCCAATGGCAATTCTAGCTAGCTGGCTAGCTAGCAAACCATTCTGCCAGCCTGAAAATACAACGGGTCATCTAGCTGGCCGTAAATGCTCAAGGACGGACTGCTCCCCTTCAAAAGATGCCTTGTGTCGTTGTCAGGTCGAATAAATACTGCAGAAACCCACAGAAATGCGAGACGCGGCTGCTGCGAGGCCTAACCATGGCTCTTGTTGTAGCTGGTCGCGAAGATGCTGTAGAAATCGGCCATCCCCTTCCATTCCATACCACCAGCTGCTAGCAGGCTAACCAGTCAAATCTGAAGACAAACCGACACGATCCCACGAATGTTCTGAATGTCCGAGCTGAAGAAAGCCGCCAGTAAAATAGGTATTCAATACCGCTGTTTCATCCGCACAGTGATATCGCAGATCGATTAAGTTTGGTATGGAAAATGTATAAACCCAGATACTCCAAGCTACATCCTCTCCATGGAGTTGGCGCAAACTCGACCGTAACAAGGTCTACGCATGCGCCAATTGTCTCGTAATGGCGGATTAGGCTCGATGGCGCCATCTTGGTAAAGGTTACGTGTTACAAAGCCCTGCAAATAAAATGCTTTGTCTTTGGAGTTGGATGTGTTACTATCCTCTATTTAACACCGAAACACAAGGCGTAAGATAAAGCTTGAATACATGAGGAGACCAAAAGCGCACTCTTTCCAAGCAAATGCGATAAGAATAAATGCATTGGCTAGTGAAGGGTGGCAGCACAACACTGCTCCTGGTAGGCTTTGCACTTCACAACCCGTGGTATGAGCCTGCAGAATGAGATGGATATATGTGTGTATGCAACCCGTTCACGAAGCGACCAAATAATTAGTGATTTATCATTCAAAACGAAACCCTGTGAAGCTTTTAACCTTTTCCAGTCCTTGTGCTAGAAATTGCTTCAACACTCGAAGCAATTCATAGCGTTCTTGCGTGACATCTGCTGGTAAATTTGATGTGCTGCAATATAATTATGACGCTTTCAAGCATGACGCACACCCTGAAAACATTTTTTTTATGTTCGTCTCAGGCCTATGTGCTGTTTTTTGAAACGCCTGGTAGATTAATAATCTGACTCAGGTGATTTCATGTTTTAAATCATGTTGCATTTCGCAAAATTATTAGGCAGAGGTATTTATAGTGGGGTAGTGAATATCCTTGGTGCACAGAACAGCCAAGCATGAGACCGACAAATTCAACGAATGTCACCGTTGTCCCCACGACCGTGGACCTGGAATCTCCGCCCCCCCCCCCCCCGTTCTTGCCGTAACTGCCAAAATATTTTAAAAAGCAGTTATTTCGTTTTTTCTGAACTCCTTTCCATGTTTGATAATTCATCCTCGTCAGCCACATTGTCCAAAGTAGCTAGAGCTGAGTAATATGAATTTTATTCTGCAAAATCGGCAGGCTTATACGTTTTCATCAGACCAAATTTAAGATTTAGATTTTTTTAAAGCCCCCGCCGGTCAAGCCGAGGCAGTCAGATGGTTCAGACTCTGAGTGAAGTAAAATAAATGGGGGAAAAAAAGGTTCAAACTCCCTCAATAACGAATCCTACATGGAGTTCAATGCGAGCTTCGGAGCCTCAGCAGTAAAAGGAACATAGAATATAGCAAAGCGAAAATTCAGTTTTGATATGCCTTAATCAGTTGCGCAATACAACCACAATTCCGAAATAGTGAGGACAAAGTGTAAATTGTGAATTATATCAAAATGCAACGACTTTCTAATCACACCACCCAGTATTTTATTCACAAGAGAGCAGAGATAACATAGCAAATGTTGAAACAGAGAAATTTTACAATTTTATCCACAAATTGAGCTCATTTCAAATTTGATGGCTCCTATAGGTACCAAAAAAGTTGGGACAGGGGCCTGTTTACCATGTTGTTGCATTCCCTGTTCTTTTTAACACAGAGTGGAGGTGTCTGGGAATTGAGGAGACAAGTTTCTTGAGTTTAGCCATTGGAATTTGATCCCACTCTTGTTTAATACAGGCTTCCAGCTGCTGGAGAGTTTTGGGTCTCCTTTGACAGACTTGTAGTTTAATTATGCACCAAATGTTCTCAATCGGTGAAAGATCGGGACTGCAGGCAGGCCAGTTCAGCACACTGACCCTTCTACTATGAAGCCATGCTGTTGTAATAGTTGCAGCATTTGGTTTTGCATTGGCCTGCTGAAATAGACAAGGCCTTCCCTAAAATAGATGTTGTCTGGAGGGGAGCAGATGTTGGTCTAAAACCTTATACCTTTCAGCATTCATGGTGCTTTTTAAAACATGCAAGTGTCCCACAACATATGCACTTATGCATTCCCATACCGTCAGAGATGCTGGCTTTTGAACTGAATGCCAATAACAGGAGGGATGTTCTTTCTCCTCTTTAGCCAGGATGACACAACGCCCATGATTTACAACAAGACTGTTAAATTTTGACTCGTCTGACCACAGGACACTCTGCTGCAGTCCATTTTAAATGAGCTTTGGCCCACAGAACATGGCGGCACCTCTGAATTATGCTCAACAATGGCTTCCTTTTTGCATGATAGAGTTTTAGGTGGCATCTGTGGATGGCACGGCAGATTGTGTTTACCAACAGTGGTTTCTTGAAGTATTCCTGGGCCCATTTAGTAATGTCAATATCAGAATGAGTGATGCAGTGGCATCTGAGGGCCCAAAGATCACGGGCATCCAGTAAAGGTCTTTGGCCTTACGCACAGAGATTTCTCCAGTTTCTCAGAATATTTAGACGATGTTATGTACTGTACGTTACTGTCAATGAGACCTTCGAAGCATTTGCAATTTGACATTGAGGAACATTGTTTTTAAAGTATTCCACAATTTTGTTTGCGCAAGCCTTCAGAGATTGGAGAGCCTCTGGCCATCTTTACTTCTGAGAGACTCAGCCTCTCCAAGACCACCCTTTTATAGCCAATCATGTTTCACACGTGATGCCAGTTAACTTAATTACTTGCTAAATGCCCTTTCTGCTGATTCTCTATGATATTAATTTCTTTTTCAGTCCTTTTTTGCCTGTGTTCCAACGTAAAAGTGACCTGTTGCAGAAGGAAAATGTGAAATAAGCTCATTTTGTGGATAAAAATTTAAGATTTCACAGTTCCAACATTTGAAATGTTATCTATGTTCTATCGTAAATAACATATAGGCTCATGTGATCTGAAAGTCATTGCATTTTGATTTTATTCACAATTTACACTTCGTCCCAACTATTTTGGAATTGGGGTTGTACTTAGAGAATCCATGTTTCATTCTGCAAGTAGAGCATTTTGTGATCGAACTAGCACCAATAGCTTCAAATTTTGACTAATTCATAAATGGTCATAAAAGTTATCTTATTTGTGTGCTTGGACACAGTTATGAGTCGGGGTCATATGGCGTGGGGGGCGCTGTATCTGTTCTACAGTGGCTTTGTCTGAGCCCCAGCCACTTCATCAGGTACACCTGTTCAACTGCTGGTTGACGCAAATATCCATTCAGCCAATCACATGGCAGCAACTCAATGCATTTAAACATGTAGATATGATCAAGACAGTCTGCTGAAGTTCAAAGCGAGCATCAGAATAGGGAGGAAAATTGATTTAAGGGTTCAGTTTTTCCCAATCTAGTTTTATTAAATTATTTGATATTGTGAAAAGGAGACATGAAGTCAGCGACTCCTAGTAAGGAAGTAGCTACTTGCTGGGCACAGACACGCCCCTTACTGAAGCTCATTTCCCTGTGAACAGAACTGTCACCATACTACTCTGGGCTCCATCCGTGTCTGGCATTATGCTATTCCTATCAATCAACCCTGCTATTGGATTGTACTCAGCCTTCGCTCCTTGTTCCTTGTTTAGGTCAGGGTCATAACAGATGCAAGATGTGAGCAAGGATTCCCTATGGTGACGCCTTAAAGAACGTTCAAGACAGGGCAGATCAAGAGAGACAACCGGCAAACCCCCAGAACATTTTTTGCTCAAGGCCTATAAGTGGAGTTCATCCATCAACTTCTCTCCATATGCAAGAGCAAGTTAGAATTTCTACATTCCCACCTGGGGCTTGAACTAGAAACTCATTCGCTGGTCAAGCAAACATCCAATCTTCTCCTCTGCCTCCAGATATTTGCAGGTATAAGAACCCATTTGAGATTTAAAAAAAAACCATTAAAACAAATCCTTTTTTTTCAGAGTCCGTACATTGCCTCAAATAAATTGTTGTCTTTTACAGATGTTAAAGTGCACCTATTGTGGTTTTTCAGTATTTTAAAGTCATAGTGTGAATCATATTGTTTTTAGGGCCTTTAAAAGGTCTGTTGGAAAACAACTCGAAGTAACCTCCAGAGGAAGCTCTCTCTGCTGCAAAACACACTACTCCAGAGCTGACTGGAACTCCCCGATAGCTTCTGGCTTTTTTTTCATCAATTGGTGATGTAACCAATTGAATTTTCACGCTAAGCAGATAGTTCGGCACACCCTTGAATCAAGTGGGTTACGTCGGTATTTGTTTATAAAGCACATTTACACACTGAAGCAGAAATCCATTTATGGTGAGGGGCGTGACATTTCCAACAAACGCGCAAGCGCTGCCCCAGTCACAAGTGAGAGATCAAGTTGACCGATCACAGCACACTGGGGTTTTCAGGAGGGCGGGGACTGGACCACCACAGAACATTTCACAGACAGGTACTGCAGAAATGGCCAGCATGAGAAAACTCATGTTTTTTTAACAATGACACATTTAAACCATTTTTAGTAGACTTCCAGAATATAAGAACAGCCAATGAAAAGTCACTTAATAAGTGCACTTAAAATAACACAGCTATTGAAATAAACACACTTTTACTTATTTTGGAACCAACATAACCCTGAAGTTTATGAAATTAAATGGTATCACACTTGTGTATTTTCTGATATCATTCTTCTTAAATATCCTGCTCTTCATTGCAATGACAGAATTCACTCCACAGTATCAACCTTGAGATTTCATGCATACCTTGCAACCAGAAAGTTTCACAGTCTGCAAAGTGCAGCTAGCGTTTGCGCTGAGTGCAAAACCCCATCATGTCGGCTGAATTGCTAGAATGGAAGTGCATGCAGATGATACTGTACATATGTCAGTGTCGTTTTATTGAGGTCAGATTTTTCACATAGTTCAACAGGAGTTCTATTAAATAACATGCAGTAAGCATCAAATAGTTGATATTTGTGGAGTGTTCCAGTCCTGCTTGAATTGGGTAGCTATATTATTGTCACAATCCTCATGTGATTTCCGTGTGTGTCACTTCACAATTCAGGTAGAATGACAGCCTGGCTAATGAGTGGCAATAATTACCTCAGCCAACAAAGTTGGGACAGAGGTTATGTTTTCGCCCCTGTTTGTTTGTTTGTTTGTTTGTCTGTCTGTTTGCGAACAACATAACTCATAATGTAATGCACGGATTTGACTGAAATTTTGTGGGTGGATTGCTATTACATTGAGGATGGACCCTATTGATTTTGACCGCGATCAGTGAAACAATATGGCCACCACGGCAGCCATCTTGAAATCTGATGACACGCGATAACTCAACTTCGCTCCCACTCAGGTACATTTGGATTTTGCTGCCTTGGCGGAGGTTTGCACTCTACGAGTGCCTCTAGTTCAGGGATCACCAACTCTGTTCCTGAAGGGCTACCATCCTGTAGGTTTCTACCCCAACCCTAATTCAACACACCTGATTCAGCTGATTAGCTACTTAATTGCCCAGCTCGTGATCTTATTAAGTAGCGAATGAGCTGAATCAGGTGTATTGAATTAGGATTGGAGCAGAAACCTACAAGATGGTAGCCCTCCAGGAACAGAGTTGGTGACCCCTGCTCTAGTTGATCACTTTTTCACTTCCCTGGAAGGAGAGAAAATCAGGGCTGGATTTGGATTCCAGAGCAAAATTTGGGCAGCCCTGGTTTACGTCTTGTCTGTCTTCCCCACCCGGCTGACTCATGTTACACGGTTGTTTCCTAATGACCGTGTGACTGGTATTCAAGCCTTCTGCTTTATGTGCAAGGTGCTGCATTGTAGAGTCAAATTCATACTAAGATCCCCGTCAATATTATTCTTTGTCTTTGTCTTATGCAACTAGTGCTTTAGTGGCGGCATTTTCTCTGAGTCTTAATTGTCATTTAGTTAATTCAGAGAAGATTCCTGTCCTAATCAGGGTACAGGATTGGGACCGAGTTCATGCTAACCGTGTCAAGCCCGTTCATCTATTCAGTCAAGAACAAGCTTCCAATGCTCATCAGGATGCAGGACTTCCTCTCAAGCAACCTCCTCATCCTGTGGAACAGTTATGCACTGGCGAAGCCTGCACAACACTTGGCTACATCCCGGAAGCCACTAGCCGGCAACTGTCTGTCCAGCCTTGCCCGTTACATCTGTGCTGAACTGTGCTGTCCTTGTCTGGGTTTCCACTCCCACTTCATCATCAGGGGTTCCATCCCCAATCTGTATTGTATTGCTGTGAATAAAGTACCTATTCAGGGCTTGACATTGGCTTCAAAAAGGGCACAGCAAAAATGCCACTGGTTGGCTCTAATAGTGAAGGACATGACAGCAAAAATGAAATTGAATGAAGGGTATGACGTGAATTTGCATTGTCAAAGTAATGCATGTTTTGCCGACTAGTAGAAGTGTCTACTAAGATTAATTTCATCATGGAAGCAGTGTATTTAGAAGTAAGAAGTGATACTAAAAATTACTGGGAGTTGCATATCCCTCAGCCCCACTCCAATTCTGATGCTCCTACACTCCATTATGTAACAGTTTTTTTTTTTTTCAATTTCTTAAGCATTATGATGAAAACGGGGCTCGGTTTTTCAAAACACTCCACACAATTAGCACAACCATGCACCCAATAAACAAAACACCTCAGATCCTCTGTAAAATGAAACACTCTTGCAAAAACTATACACTAATTTATAAAATCCATATTTTTAAGGAAACACACACGCACGCACACACACACACACACTTCATTTGACTTAATTCTGTTTGAGCCAGTTACCCACTGCTGTGCTTAACGTAAAACACTATTAGCAATTCTACCTCCCAGTGATTAGAGTACTGTAAGTGAAGTACACAGAGAAAGTATAAATATACGGTAAATTCACCAAACACTATACAAGACCAATGCTGCAGACTGATGAAAATAATTAATTTAATAATTTATTTCTCTCCATATACCCAAATCAGTCAACATCATAGAGAATCACAACAAACCATGCCCCAGTTTTCATGCAACAACAGTCGTGTGCATAACACTGTTAGCTCAGCAAATATCAGACAAACATACAATACTGTATAAAGTACAGGTTACAATAGCAGTAAAAAGAAAAAAAAAATTATGTAGTTCAGGAAATATTAGACACGATGTACCTCATTGCCTATTTGGATCTGGCCAGAGAATTTCATCAACATCACAGGCGATATCCTCTTTGAAAAGACAACAGGTGAATAACCGTCTTGAATGTTGAATCAGACCTTGCACAGCCGCAGCGTCGATTTGGTCACAGGCCTCCTCCATGGCCTGAATGAGGGGTACCTGAGCCTGGGGTACGCAGATCGTAAACTTTCCACTGTCATGCTGAGAAAAACTCTTTGATTGAGTTTAGAAAAGGTGTCATGGTTTTGCCCCTCAGGCTGAAGACGACAAGCCGGCCGGCATTGGGACCATGGACCCAAAAGCTTAGAAAGGGACCCAAACACACAGGCTGAGTAAAAAAAATATAAAAATCTTAAAAACCTCAAGAACTCTGCTCCCCAATGGCCCCTGCGCAAAAAACGCTGCCCCTGCTCCCCTCAACCCAGCCTGGCTGGTCCCACACTGGCAGCTGCATTCTGTAGTGGTTTTGCCCCCGCCCGGCTGAAGACAACAAGCCGGCGGGCGCTGGGACCATGGACCCAAAAGGGACCCAAATGCACAGGCTGTTTAAAAAATATAAAAATCTCTAATTAAAGAAGTAAAATAAAACATGAGGGGAGCAGCAGCAACACATACAGCACTTAAAATCACCAGCAGCTCTTTTTTTTTTTTTAAATTTGGCATCTCCAATCCCACCCGAATCTGGATTGCCCAATTGGGGAACTATGTACAAGTCTTGCTCGTATGCGACCCCTTGCTGCCAACTCAGGATAGTGAAGACAGCTCACGGCTCTCCTCCGAAGCACGTGTCCGTCAGCCACTGATTCTTATACACTCATTAGTCGAATCCTCGTAAGTTCCGAATGAGGGCGGAGGATACCCGGACGTGAACAAACCCAGAGTCTTCCTGACGAGCGCCCGTCTGGCCAACAGGAAGCGCTGGAGCAACGAACAAAGCTGATATTCTTAACCCAAATCCGGCAGTCCCTTCCCAATTTGAAACCCTGTAGCGCGATCACCAATTGTGCGCTACTCTGAAAAGGCTGCCGACCCCTGCCGGTGGGTACGCTGGGGCTCGAACCCGCGACGTGATAGACACTTCTGCACTGCAGCGCAGTGCCTTAACCGAGTGAGCTATCCGGCAGCCCGTACCAGCAGCTCTTTAATACCATTCCCTTCACCTACACTTCAATGAGCAACAGGTGTGGTTCGTTGAAGTGGAGGCAAAGACAGCCGGGGGGGGGGGGGGGGGGGGGGGGGGGGGCTGCATGGCAGAACCATCACAAAAGGACAAAAGGAGAGTATGGTGGAAGGAATAGTACTGCAAACTCTGGATGGTGTTGAAACTGTAGTAGTTTTCTTCAACATATTGAGGTTCCCCCATCCTCAAGCAATTAGAGAGAGACAGATTCTGAAAAGAAAATTAGGCTTTATTGTGTCATGTTGAGAAATGTAAAGCCGAGTTCCTCCTGCGCAAGAAGAACTGAACTCCCGACTTTCACACCCAGGTCTTATACCCTTAACTCACAGGAAATATCTTTCAAATATGGTCTTACGGCTTCTCATTCTCACACTGCAATTAGACAGGCAACCGAAACCCTGTTAGCCAATCCTTCAGGAATTCAAAGTAAAGACGCATGCGCATCACATCAAAAGCTTTGTGGAAACTTCCACTAAGACATGTCCCGACATGTACACAGGCGAGAGATATACAGACAAAAAATACAGCCAGATGAATATGATAAACAGACAAAGAAAAAGATACCAGTGGATGAATTTGATGCATATCAAATTATTACAAATAATTCAATTGATTATGTTTTCAGTAGCAACTAATGATTTTACTGAACAAATATTGGATCAAAGCTACAGAAATCAAATACATCCTCTGATTATGTTTTTTGAATTAACTAAACAGAAGCCTGCTTACTAATCAAAGCTACAGAAGCGCGCTGCTTGTGTGTGAGCTGCTCATGCATGTGTGAACTGAATTGCTTGTATATGTGTGTCTGTCTGTGTGTGAACTGCTTGTATGTATATTTGTCTGTGTGTTTTATGTCTATGTGTCTGTGTTTGCACTGCTCCGCCCCTCCCTATGCACATGTGAACTACTTGTATGTGTGTATGTTTTGTTATGTGATTGTGTCTTTCTGCTGCGTACATAATATGGTTATTGATTATGATTATTGATGGCTAAATATAATCTAAATCTAATTGTTAGTTTATTGATTATTAGTATGAGTAATGGATGAATAATGATAAAAAAATATATATATATATAATCAGTATTGGTGAATATAGTGAATGATGCTGAAATATAATCTTCAACAAAACCAGTTTTGGACCAGAGCAGAGCCGTGGAAAGACACATTGTCCCAGATGACAATGTATTGCATCTGGTTGATTTGTTTTACTGCTGTGATGATGATGTGCAATCAGTCCAAAAATGTGAGAATGTGAGGTGTGTTGTATGGGCCCGTATCGGCATGACGGTTGACCCCACAAATTGTGATCTTACCCGGACATTTATAGACCTGTGGCCAATGATATTTCTGCCCCTCCTTCCTTCTTTTGTGAGGCTAAACCCTGCCTCATCAATGTAAATGAATTCATGCAGAATTTCCTCAGCATCAATTTGTAAAACTCTATGAAATACAATGAAAGATAAGATTGTGTAGCTCAACATTGGTCAAGTATACACTAGTCAATTTACATGTACATCTGCTAAGAATTGGGTGAGCTCTTAGTCCAGCCTCCCTTAGCGTCAATCTGCGGTTCAAGACATGGTCAACTAGTGTGGCATAAATTTGATCCTCTTTTTCTGTGAGCACGTTCTCCTCCTGCTTCAGGTCCTCCTCCTCCTCGTTGGATTCCCCCTCACAACCTCACTCCTCTTCTTCCGATTCCTTCCATTTTGGATGAAGACAGGTGAACTCACCTGCTGCATTTTTACACTGCTTAAACCTGATTGGCGTGTCAAAATAAAGGTATCTAGTAATAAACATCAGTGGTGGCTTTAGCATGAAATCTAAAGATAGCTATTCCATGAAGAACCCCATCCCAACAATGAAGTACGGTGGTGGATCCTTAATCCGGTGCATCTGTTTTTCTTCTACAAGATTTTGCGATCTGTGACATTATGAATTCCCTTAAATTTCAGCAGTAAATGTAAACCTGATGTGTTTGCCAGGCAGCTGAAATGTGGTTGGACCTGCAACTGAACAGTGATCCAAAACATGCAATGAAATCATCACAACAATGGCGCGCCAACTAAGGAATCAAGGTTTTGCGACGAACATCCCTGTCCTCCGGCCTAAACTCAATTAAAAAACCCGTGGGACAAGCTGAAGAGAACAGTCCACATTTGTTCTTACAATTATCACTGTTATTTCAAGGAGTATTGCACCACTGGAAAGAATTATCTTTTCATAAAACTTTGCTGTAAATGCGTAGGAAGGTGGAAAAAATTGTTGAAATTGGTGCTTCATGAAAACAAAGCAAAACGACTGTGGTATTTAGTTTTGAACAAAAGGTAGAAAACCTACAATAACCAGTATGCACTGGGTGCATTGCTTTCCAAGGATTGAAAATTGGGTTGGCACAGAACATCCCTTTACAACAATTACTAGTGCTGACTTGTTTGCGGCCATTGTCCTTTATTAACATAATTTTCCCATGAAAATAATGTCCAATGACAATTAAAGACAGCTTTCTTCTTAATTCGTCAATCAAATCGGCAATAAAATAACAGGCTACATTCAGTACAGAAAGATAATTTACTCAAAAATAGGCTTATGCTTTGAGAAAGGTGAACTGCAATGTACAACCACAATTCCGAAATAGTGGGGATGAAGTGTAAATTGTGAATAAAATCAAAATGCAAAAACTCTCAGACACATTAGCCAAGATGTTATTTACAATAGAACGTAGATAACATTTCAGATGTTGAAACTGAGACATTTTACATTTTTATCCACAAAATGATCTTATTTCAAATTTTCTGGCTGCAGCAGGTCTCAAAAAAGGGCTAAAAAATCAAGTAATATATAAGCGCTTCAGCTGAAAGAACATTTAGCAAGTAATTAAGTTAACTGGCTTCAGGTGTGTAACATGATTGGCAATAAAGGGGATGTCTTATAGAGGCTGAGTCTCTCAGAAGTAAAGATGGCCAGAGGCTCTCACACCTGTGAAGCCTTGCATAAAAAATTGTGAAATACTCTAAAACATTGCTCCTCAAATTGCAAAGGCTTTGAAGGTTTCATCATCGATAGTGCATAACATCATCATAAGATTCTGAGAAACTGGAAAAATCTCTGTGCGCAAGGGACAAGACCTAAGACCTTTACTGGATGCCCGAGATCTTCAGGCCCTCAGACCCCACTGCATCACCCACTGGCATGATTCTGTCATTGAAATTACTAAAATGGGCCTAGGAACACTTCAAGAAAGCACTGTCTGTAAACACAGTCCACCATGCCATCCACAGATGCCACCCAAAACTCCATCATGCGAAAAGGAAGCCATTGTTGAGTATGTGTTCTGTGGGCCAAGGCTCATTTAAATTGGACTTTAGCAAAGTGGCAAACTGTCCTGCGGTTAGTCAAGTCCAAATTTCACATTCTTAATGAAAATCATGGGCGTCATGTCCTCTGGGCGAAAGAGGAGAAAGACCACCCCTCCTGTTATCAGCGTTCAGTTCAAAAGCCAGCATCTCTGATGGTATGGGGATGCATTAGTGTATATGGTGTGGGACACTTGCATGTTTTAAAAAGCACCATGAATGTTGAAAGGTATATAAAGGTTTTAGGGCAACATATGCTCCCCCCCAGACAACACTGATTCCAGGTAAGGCCTTGTGTATTTAGGCAGGACAATGCAAAACCACATACTGCAGCTATTACAGCAGCATGGCTTTGTAGTAGAAGAGTACGTGTGCTGAACTGGCCTGCCTGCAGTCCTGATCTTTCACCAATTGAGAACATTTGGTACATAGTTAAATGAAAAGTCCGTCAAAGGAGACCCAAAACTCTCCAGCAGCTAGAAGTCTGTATTAAACAAGAGTGGGATCAAATTCCAATGGCCAAACTCAAGAAACTTGTCTCCTAAATGCCCAGCTCTGCATTAAAAATAAGAAAGGATGCCACACCATGGTAAACAGGCCCCTGCCCCAACTTCTTTGAGACCTGAAGCAGCCATCAAATTTGATCTCAAAACTGTAACACTTTTCAGTTTCAACATTTGCCATGTAATTTCTGTTCTATTGTGAATAAAATACTGGCTGGTGTGATTTGAAAGTCATTGCCTTTTGAGTTTATTCACAATTTGCACTTTGTCCCAACTATTTTGGAATTGGAGTTGTAACTTTCACGCTACTTTACTGGCAGATCAGGTGATCTAACCTGCGCCCTAAGATTGTGTAAGTTAAATCACAAAGATTTGAAACACCTATGCATAGTTTTGGATAAGGCTGATTGAAATGCTCCACATTGCATATCCAAATGAATAATTATTATGTTACTATAGTGAGGAGAACTTGCAACATTGGATGGTATGAAGTATTTTCAGAGTGAATATATTGATAATTAAAAAAAAAGATTGAAAACAAGCAAAGACCAATTGTTTTATAGAGATTTTCCCTACTTAACCAATCTTCAGTTCTGGCTACACCAGTATTGCTATTGAGGAAAATATTTAAATATTTCTCATTATATTCATCAGTTAATCAATGACCATAATTAATAACCATAATCAGTAAGCATATTATGTACGCAGCTATAATACACACATACACATAAGCAGTTGATTTCTTTAGCAGAGGTTCAAAGGATCTAAGCATTAATATCTATTCAGTTGATTCAGTCAATATCTGTATCTGTTCAGTTGATTTAATCAATATTTGTTCAGTTGAATCATTACTACATAGCTCATAGAATATCTGAGCTCCCCATTACTCACCTGTACATGCAACAAAAAAGAACACATTATTGCCACTTACTACAGGTAGAACAATATTGGGTGAACATGGTGCAAAAACCCCCCATTTCATTTTAATGTGGCCTATCATTAAACAAAGTGGCCTTCGAGCACTGGGACTCAAAACCAGATAGGATACTTTTTTGCATACAGGGGAATTACAGTGTATATTGTGTCTTATCTAATGTATTGTTTAACAACACTTGCAGCACATTATTTTAAAACAATGATCTGTCATCTGTCGTTCTGATCTAAAAAATCAAATCATGTACTATTCGCTCAGATTCCCACTTTAGTCTCCAATCAGCACGCATGTCTTTGGACGGTGGGAGGATATGGGAGTACATGGGGTAAACCCAAGGGCATAGGTTGAATGTGAGAATTGGTAGCGGGCATGTATGTGATGCGAGCGCACTCAACGAGTGAGCTGGAAAATATTTGCAAATATGAGTGCACATACTGCCTTTATTGTATACAGAGATTATCCGAATGAGTGTTTCTCAGTTTATGTAATTATGCTATGCAAGGTGCCTCCAAAATTTTCATACAAGGATGCCACATAAACTTGCCACAACCTTTACTGACAGCTGCAAACCATCTCAGCGCACTCATGAAACCGGCTCAGATCTAGTAACCTAGACAAAACTACCAAGTGAGTGGATATAAAACTAAGGGGTTAATTTTGTGTCTTTAATATGCAATCAAAACGAATGGATTTGAAAACAAAAAAAAATTTGGCAAACAAAATTATGATTTCAAAAATACAAAAAAATGCCCATGAATGGATGAAGTATATTTGTGATTAAAATTGTATCTTGCTAAATCCACAAGTTTTGTTTACATACCAAAATATTGTTATGCGGTCAAATTGGTGTATCTAATGGATTTCTGACATTTTAAGCTGTTTCCATTCATTTTCGCACTGAATCGTAGGACCTTCAAGTGAACAAAAGTAGTGTGTTAGCCGACTAATTTAGCTAGTAAGCCAAAATGAATTGCGTCTACCATTCTAATGATGATAATTTGCACAAGTTGTACGTGCTTATGTGCCAGCAATTAGCAACATAGCAAACCATTATCAGAAGGCAACGACGGCATCAAAACACCGTCACGATGCAGTTGCAGATTTATTCGGCAAATAACGTTTCCATCAGCATTTATCGCGTAAGCCTTTTACCGATCAAAATAAAATCCGATCTGATCAACGTAAAAACTTTGTGTCGATATTCTTCAAATCAAGTTAATATCACAATTTCCATAAGGCATTTTTAATTCGATATGACTTCATTCACATAAGAACGAGTGGATCGAAACATGGCTTGTGTTGAGCAAGCATACTTCCCGTGAATTCTATCCCAAGTGCTATTCTAACTAGCTATGTGCACAAAATAGGGCTAAGTAAATTCTGAAATACACTGGCTCGCTTTACTATTTTAAGTTTGCTTCTGTCATTTATTAGTCTACGTCAGATGCAGAGCAGGTGACAGGAATATAATCTCGAAAATGTGATTTTAACTACTGCAGCTGTTCCCAAGATTTGGCATAATTAACCGTGAATGGTGTTCGCATGATTTGTCTCGATTAGCTGCTACTGTTTGCTCATTGGCACTGTTAATGAGACATTAGCTGTCCCCCTGACAAAGAGGGTTTCCGACGCTTCTTCCTAGCATCATATCCAGCCATTTGCTCTGGTGACTGTCATGAACTGGCTTTAAGCAACAAACATCCAGTGTTGCACGACCCAAATTTCCTCATTAGATTAATGTCTGGAACTAGCTTTCATTTTTTTTCATCGAGCAGTAGCAAAGTTGAGTTGTTAGCAAAGCTCGCTAGAGAGCTAGCAAGATTTTCTGTTCAGGTTTTAACGTTATATTGAATTTACTTTCTTCTGATGCAACTGGCTTGCTAGTACTGCGATATTGTTATGGTTTTCTCAGCTAACCATAGCTCCACATGTGCTGGTCTTGAGTGCGCACCTGACGCTGAGTGGGAGGGGAAACAAAGTATTGACTATATTAAAATATGCGTGGATCGAATGTTAGAAACAGCATTTCGAAGTTATGGATTATTTACACATTAATTATCAGATATTTTCACGTATTGAAATGTCTTCGTTTTGATATTTCTAGGAGGTGTCATGAAACGTCATTTTGGTCATAAATACATTTCGATATACCATGTTGATTACCGATCTCTAAAATTTTTAAAACAAAGGGATAATTTTATTTTGGCATGTGTACTTGCCGACAGTGGCGTAGCCAGCGAGGGTGAGACACGTCCCTTTTTGACTGCAATTAGTAGTTCTCAATCATTTTCATTTATTGACGCATTTTCCAATTATCGTAATTGGCAACCGAAGACACGGTTTCTCTCTGTATGCGATCTAACAGCGATTAAATCATGGGCTAACTTCAGTCCAGTTGCGGAACGCGAACAGAGAATTGGGTTGCAGAAAACTTCCGTTTAGAACGATTATTAGTCCTGACCTGTTCCTAATCGGGAAGAACAAGCCACACCTGTTAACTGTGGAGTGCTCTCGGAGTGAACCTTCTGTTAATTATGAAAATGACTGAGAACAGGTCAGGACCGATAAATGGCCAGTGAAAATAGTTCTCCCGTGAACTGGCTGCATTTGTTTACACTTGCTTAAGCAGAGAGCAGCAGCTGCGAAGTATGTCGAAGGACATTCCAAACGAACGTTAATTGAAAACCCTACGTTTTCAATTAGCGTTTTCACTATGAAGGGAAGTGATTTCTCAGGGTGTAGGATGTAGGGATGATTACCCTACGGAATGAAATACAGCCCATAACGTAACATAAACACTCTACCAATGAGTCTCACGTGATTCCACGACAGGTCCTTCGGAAACCTGACGCCACCAAGGATGTTTTATATTTCACTGGATATACAATTGGAAAATGGCCGCCCATTCATTTCAATGGAAATTTCTCAGTGGCGCAGCAAGCCGACATGGGGGCCAAGCTTCAAGGATGTTTTATATTTCACTGGATATACAATTGGAAAATGGCCGCCCATTCATTTCAATGGAAATTTCTCAGTGGCGCAGCAAGCCGACATGGGGGCCAAGCTTCAAGGATGTTTTATATTTCACTGGATATACAATTGGAAAATGGCCGCCCATTCATTTCAATGGAAATTGCTCAGTGGCGCAGCGTGCCGACATGGGGGCCAAGCTTCCGGAGCCACGCGGACATGCGCTGTGTGATTTTTGCTCACACGTGCGTAGTGTGGGGCTTATGAACGCGCTGGTATCCGAGGTATCCATGACAACGGCTCGGGCTCGTGGAACTCCGACCGAGGGTGCGTGTTCACGATCACTTTTCACCGGAAATGGAAGTCTGACCACTGCAGACTGCACCTTGATGTATGGAACACAAAGCATAGCCGCCGATAAAGGTTTAATTATGGTTTGAGACTCTATTCTAAAACACAAATGCAATAACAAATGTTAAAAACGACTTTGACAGGGAAGTAATACTATTGATTTCAACTCAAAAATCTCGGCCAAATAGTTCAAGTCAATAGTTCTGTTGCGTAACTTTAATATGACATTGCTCAGAGGTGCGCTTCCCGAAGTCACAGATGCTAACTTCCATAGTTAGAACCACTGACTGAATGGACGTATAAATTTCTGCAGCTACGCTATTGGGAAAAACGCCACAGGCTCGTGTTCTCTTTAGCTCAACGTCGAATAACCACATTATCGGAGTCAGATAATTCTTACTTGTCTGCGTGCGAATTCCATTATCTTTTTCCGGATTAAAGACAATAAACCGAACACACAACACAACGAACTTCACCTACCTTATAAACTGATATGTTTTAAAGTCAGGAGCTTTAAACTTTTGTCAATTCTGGTAAGCTAATTTACTTTTAGCTTACGTAACTTATAACCATTCCGTGGAGTATAATGGGTCTACCGTGAAATGTCACGAACGTTGTACAGCGTTATTTTTCCCTTAAAGCTCCTTTTTTCTGTCCTTCCCCAGATATCTGAGCCTCTTGGAGTGCACTGAACATTTCATCCATGAATTTCTGCATGTCAGCGAACCAGAGGCCGTGCCTTTCTATCCATCCCCAAAGCCCTTTCCAATAAAGTCTTTCTCGGTTATAATTTTAATACCGTCTCTACGTTTCATTTCTAAGTGCGAGGTAACATCGATTGTACTTGTGGTAGATTTTATGATAATGGCCGGCTCTGCGAAAGTTAAGCATTAAACCCCTTTTGATTTTGAGTACTTGAGTTCATCTTCAAACGTTACGCAGAGCTGGCAAAAAAATCAAAAACTGACAAAACACAAATAAATCTATTTGAAAACATTTTTAATATATATATGTAAATAATGCCTTGGGGGTGACAAATATGACAGGTGGTGGGGGTGAGCAGATGGATGATGACAGCTACATCCGACATGGGGTACAGAATGTGCATATACGCTACCAACTGTTGCATTCTTTTAGATCTCGTATTTATTTTCGTTCAGATGAAAATCAGCCACACCGTCGAATCTACCTGCATCACTCCGGTTGATATCAGATGCTGCTCACGAACATTAGATGTTCGGATTCATTATACTCTGACGTTTCCACCTCCCCAAAACTTCGATCTAATAAAGGCTGTACCGCAAAAAATGTGTATGCATATTCAGTGCTTTCATGGATATTCGGATCACGCACAAAAAATGAACATTTTAGATGTCATCTGTCAAGTTGCTGAAAAGTTTCGTCGTCGAGTATGAAAGTCAGTAATTAATTTTAGACAGAAGAATGGTTAATAAATGGTTTGCTAAGCAGTGTTCGAACTGAATTTATCTATTGCAATAAATGCACTCATATGGACATTACTTTAGATGCTACACAGCTGACAGTCGATGACTGCGGTCAAGATATCACCAGTTCGCAAATCAAAATACAGACATGTGAATTGGTGTTATTCAAAGTAATGGAAATATACAACTCATTACAATGATAACCATGAACAATGAAAAGGTGAGGTGAGTGTTAGCTGCGTATACATGCTTCTAGGATATCACAACAGCGGCCTTAGCTTACTGTACATTTTGTGGCACTACATAATGGAGTGTGGCGATCGAGTATATTACGGCCATTCATCAATTAAAATAAAATGGATAAAATATTTGCACCGTAACGCCGGCTCGCTTGATTGACTTGGCCACATAAAGAATGTTCATCACAGACGGACGGCAAGGAATGCGCGTTGTTCCACCCACTTGGTTCGGATCATGAACAAAAATAGTTCATTTTGGATCTCACAAGACAAGTTGCCGAAAAGTTTCGTCATCATGTATGAAGGTCGGTAAGTAATTTAACAACGAAGAATGGTTAGGCTGATAAATGGATCGCTAAGCAGTGTTCGAAATTAATTTATATACTGCTATAAACGCACATTACGTTGCGGTAGATGCAACTCAGCTGACACGTTAAGCATAACGCATCAGAATAGAGTGATGCGAATTGGTGCTATTCAAAGTACTGGCAATACACAATGCAATTCATGGATTTAACCATTTCATTTTAATTTGAATAAGTAAGGTGAGTGTTGCCTGCGTCATGGTTCTAGGATGTCACACCAGCGGCCTTAGCTTACTGTACATATTTCTCGCGCTGCATGAAGTGCAGCAATCGAGGTGCTAAGTAACATATTATAACGTATTACGGCCATTCAGCAATTAAAATGGCAAAAATTTACTGAGCAACAAAAGAAACGCAAGTTTGCTAACTTAGTTAGTTAATGTGCTCTTATGGTTACCCAGATAGCAAGCACCTCCGCTCAGGATCTGCCCTTGCTCCAGCTGATCCGCCTCAGAGCCGGGGCAAATCCGAAGCGGAGGAGCTTGCTATCTGGGTACTCATAGTTACCGCAAAAACAAAGATAAGTTTGATAAAACCAGTGTAAATGCGCACACGCTAGTAGTAAATTTGATTTTCAATAATTACGCGCAAACTTATTTTCCGGTTTGCCTTTAATTAACTTGCGTTTCTTTTGTCGCTCAATACATATGCTCCGTGGCTGGCCAGCTCACTTCACCGATTTGGCTTCGTTTGTAATGTTAAGCAGACAGACGGCAAGGAAAGCCCATTGCTCCACCCACTCACATCCGCTGCAGGGCTAAATTCGGAGGAGCGGGAACGCGCTTACATATGAGGACCCGTTGGTGTTCGCATAGCCTGAATATAAATAAAAGATTTTGTCTTTGCCGAGAAACGAGGGATTAATGATTTAAAAGAGAAAAATAAACCGTTTCGGTATCGATAATTTGTGGCTGTCAAAAGAAATTATTCACGGATTTCTCAGCGTGTCTTTTTCAATTATTCCCTATGGAGAAATTTCTTTTTGGCCCCCATGGCATCACGTGACCTGCAATATCACATTCGCCGCTAGGACCATGGAGGCGTGTGTGGTCGACCAGAGTTGTGCGTCCAGATCTCCTTATAGGTCCATGCCAAGCTTCCGGAGCCACGCGGACATGCGCTGTGTGATTTCTCCTCACACATGCGTAGTGTGGGGCTCATGAACGCGCTGGTATCCGAGGTGTCCATGACAACGGCTCGGGCTCGTGGAACTCCGACCTAGGGTGCGTGTTCACGATCACTTTTCACCGGAAATGGAAGTCTGACCACTGCAGACTGCACCCTGATGTACGGAAAACAAAACATAGCCGCCGGTAAAAGGTTTAATAATGGTTTGAGATACTATTTTAAAACACAAATGCAATAACAAATGTTAAAAACGACTTTGACGGGGAAGTAATGCTGTTGATTTCAACTCAACAATCTCGGCAAAATAGTTGACTTGCTGTTGCGTAACTTTAACGTGACATTGCTCAGGGGTGCGCTTCCCGATATCACAGATGCTAACGTCCATAGTTGGAACCACTGACTGAGTGGACGTATAAATTTCTTCGCCACAGGCTCGTGTTCTCTTTAGTTCAACGTCGAATAACCACATTATCGGAGTCAGATATTTCTTGCTTGTCTGCATGCGAATTCCATTATCTTTTTCCGGATTAAAGACAATAAACCGAACACACAACACAACGCACTTCACCTACCTTATAAACTGATATGTTTTAAAGTCAGGAGCTTTAAACTTTTGTCAATTCTGGTATGCTAATTTTCTTTTAGCTTACGTAACTTATAACCATTCCGTGGAGTATAATAAAATGTGGGTCTACCGTGAAATGTTACGCACGTTGTACTGCGTTATTTTTACCTTTGCTTTAAAGCTCCTTTTTTCTGTCCTTCCCCAGATATCTGAGCCTCTTGGAGTGCATTGAGCAGTTCATCCATAAATTTCTGCATGTCATCGAACCAGAGGCCGTGCCTTTCTATCCACCCCCAAAGCCCTGTCCAATAAAGTCTGTCTCGATTATAATTTTAATACCGTCTCTACGTTTCATTTCTAAGTGCGAGTTAACATCGATTGTGTTTGTGGTACTTAATTTTATGATAATGGCCGGCACTGCGAAAGTTAAGCATGAAACCCCTTTTGATTTTGAGTACTTGAGTTCATCTTCAAATGTTCAGCTGATGCTGGAAAAAAAAAACAAAAACTGACAAAACACAAATCTGATTCTAATTTGTCTGTATATATGTGTGTGTTTGTGCGTGTATGAGTGTGTGTGAGTGCATCAGAGCATTGCAATACTATTTACTCTTCTCCAGTGCTCTGTATTTGATTTTTTAAAAGTTATGTAGATTTTCTATCAATCTAATATCATAAGTTGTAAACGGGACGGGACCCTATGGGATCACTTTTCTGTTCTGAATGTGCATATTTACGCTACCAACTGTTGCATTCTTTTAGGTCTCGTATCATCTTCGTTCAGATGAAAATCAGCCACACCGTCAAATCTACCTGCATCAGTCCGGTTGATCTCAGATGCTGCTCACGAACATTAGATGTTCGGATTTAGTATACTCTGTCGTTTCCACCTACCCAAAACTTCGATCTAATGAAGGCTGTACCACAAAAAATGTATATGCATGTGCAGTGCTTTCATGGATGTTCGGATCATGCACAAAAAAGTAAACATTTTGGATGCCATCTGTCTAGTCGCTGAAAAGTTTCATTGTCAAGTTTGAAGGTCAGTAATTAATTTTAAACCGAAGAATGGTTAATAAATGGTTTGCTAAGCAGTGTTCGAACTGAATTTATGTACTGCTATAAATACACTCATATGGACATTACGTCAGATGCTACACAGCTGACGCATGATGTATCAAAATACAGAAATGTGAATTGGTGTCATTCAAAGTGATGGAAATATACAACTCATTACAATGATAACCATGAACTATGAAAAAGTGAGGTGAGTGTTTGCTGCGTATACATGCTTCTAGGATATCACATCAGCGGCCTTAGCTTACTGTACATTTTGCGGCACTACATAATGGAGTGTGGCAATCGAGTATATTACGGCCATTCATCAATTAAAATAAAATGGATAAAATGTTTGCACCGTAACGCCAGCTCGCTTGATTGACTTGGCCACATATAGAATGTTCATCACAGACGGACGACGAGGAATGTGCATTGTTCCACCCACTTGGTTCGGATCATGAACTAATTTTGAATCTCATAAGTCAAGTTGCCAAAAAGTTTTGTCATCATGTATGAAGGTCGGTAAGTAATTTAACAACGAAGAATGGTTAGGCTGATGAATGGATCGCTAAGCTGCTATAAATGCACATTACGTTGCGTTAGATGCTACTCAGCTGACACGTTAAGCACAACTCATCAGAATAGAGTGATGCGAATTGGTGCTATTCAAAGTAATGGCAATACACAATGCAATTAATGGATTTAACCATTTTATTTTAATATGAAAAAGTAAGGTAAGTGTTGCCTGCGTACATGGTTCTAGGATGTCACAACCGCGGCCTTAGCTTACTGTACATTTTCTCGCGCTGCATGAAGTGCAGCAATCGAGGTGCTAAGTTACATATTATTACGTATTACGGCCATTCATCAATTAAAATGGCAAAAATATACTGAGCAACAAAAGAAACGCAAGTTAGCTAACTTAGTTAAAGTGCTCTTATGGTTACCCAGATAGCAAGCACCTCAGCTCCGGATCTGCCCTGGCTCCAGCTGATCCGGCTCAGAGCCGGGGCAAATCCGGAGCGGAGGAGCTTGCTATCTGGGTACTCATAGTTGCCGCAAAACAAAGAAAAGTTTGATAAAACGAGTGTAAATGCGCACACCCCAGTAATAAATTTGATTTTCAATAATTACGCGCGAACTTATTTTCCGGTTTGCCTTTAATTAACTTGCGTTTCTTTTGTCGCTCAATACATGTGCTCCGTAACTTGCCAGCTCACTTCATCGACTTGGCTACATCTTTAACGTTGAACAGACAGACTGCAAGGAAAGCCCATTGCTCCACGCACTCACATCCGCTGCAGTGCTAAATTCGGAGGAGCGGGAACGCGCTTACATATGAGGACCCGTTTGTGTTCGCATAGCCTGAATATAAATAAAAGATTTTGTCTTTGCCGAGAAACGAGGCATTAATGATTTAAAAGAGAAAAATAAACCGTTTCGGTATCGATAATTTGTGGCTGTCAAAAAAAATTATTCACAGATTTATCAGCGTGTCATTTTCAATTATTCCCTATGGAGAAATTTCTTTTTGGCCCCCATGACATCACGTGACCTGCAATATCACATTCGCTGCTAGGACCATGGAGGATTATGTGGTCGACCCGAGTTGTGCGTCCAGATCTCCTTATAGTTCCATGGACGCCACCGAACGGTTTGATGGTGAAATGCTTTATGGCACAGCACGACACAAACGACCTCAACGCAGAACTTCGAAAGGTCCACGACAGCGTCAAGGCGACGGCGTGCCCTTTTCGTGGAGTCGATGTAGAACAATAAATCCAGCTTAAGTGAAGCCCGGTGCCGCTGATCCTGCTGAGTGCGCGCACTCGGCTACTGCAAATAGACCTCCATCACAGAATTGCTGATCATCACCGTGGACACTAAGTAGCAGCAGCAGACGCATGCGCCAGCAACACTCAAAGACTATGCTCAGACAGAGTGACGATGGGATCTCTGAAATGCTTCTGCTTGCTATTCCTTTAGTTTCTGTCTGAATGGTGCGAGATGTTTGGGAGGAGTATTAAAGTGAGCTAAACTCAAGTGAAAGTAAAGTCGGGAGGTGTTTCAGCGCCGTCAAAAAGGAGTAGCTGATGCACTTTGGCATTACCGTGAACCAGATAAGCCATCGCTGTCAGACAGATTTAATGCCGCGTGGGACCATTGCCGTGTGTGTCATGCACACTGTGAAGGCATAGTTAAAGTCAACAAAGCTGAAGAAGCATATTATGTCCCATGTATGCTTCCTAATTTTGCTACAAGCTCGTTTTTGTCCCATACAAGCTGAATTGATAGTCCGATCTAGAAGACATTTACAGATTAGTTGAGTTTACTTTCTGCTTTTAATCACCTCTGATGGAGGCATACTCAAATTTAATAAGTAGAATGTTAGCGTCAGAAAATTACTTCAAGAAGCCTCCTGAAAATGTTTGATTCCAGAATCGCGAAGCGAGCACCATTGCTCTTGTGTCCAGCACTAAGGCGAAAACTCTACCTTACCCGTCGCAGTCTGAATAAAGACGGAGAAAAGTAGCAGCAGTGCTGTAGGTAGGGGGTTACCCCAGCGATTTAAGACCGCGCTGAAACATGGTAACCTACATCATGCAGCACTGCTCATTTTCTACTCTGATGGAAGTCTCAACTTGGGGAATAAGGGAAATCTAATAAAGACGGATTGTAAATATGGTTAAAATGTGAAAAGGAAGCGGGACTGATTGAATTGTGATGGTCACTGTCACATGGATACTTGAATATAATGATCGAATATTGGCTAATTTACTGACATCCTTGGTCACAAGTGTATAGCAATGTGTAGTGGACAATTTAGAATGACTGTTAAGGACATTGATTTTCAAATTGGGTGACTGCTGAATGAGGTGAGGTGAGATTGGCTGCAGGCAGGAGCCTAGCTAGTTTGTAAGCTTGCTCCAGACCTGGCTAGCTCCACAGACTGTGTTTCCATAGTAACAGATGCCATGACTTAACTCCCACGCTCTGTGCAACCAAAATGGGGCTTGAGATCAGGCTAATCCCGTGCCGATCCTGGGCTAATCCCTTATCCCGCCTTTGTGCAATAGGCCCCAGGTTCAGATCGCTAGTTTAAACAAGCGAACATGTTTAATTAACATTCCCTGACATTATTTTCTGGTAAAAACTAACTTAAAATGAAAACTTGCTAGCTATCTTAAGTAACTATCTATTTCTGATTTGTTGACACCATGGAATTTAAAATCAACATGTTTTTCCCTTAAAATGATACATTTTCTCAGTTTAAACTTTTGACCTGTCATCTATATTCTATTCTGAATAAAATATTGAAATTTGGCACTTCCACATCATTGCATTCAGTTTTTATTCACAATTTGTATAATGTCCCAACTTTCTTGGAATCTGGTTTGTACAAACCTATGCCCTTGGGTAAACCCTTGCGAACACTGGAGTAAGAAGGCCGGATTTAAACCCTCAGCATTCTTGTTGTGAGGCAGCAGTGCTATCCATTGCGCCACCATGCCGCCAATCTAAAAAATCTGCAAAAGCACACCAAATGGCCACGAAGCAAGTGTATACAGAAACAAGCATAGTGACCTCTCGATGTCAAATGACACAACCGTTATTTCGATTCAGCATGAGCCTGAAAATAGCCCAATACTTTCCAAGCAGAAACTTGGTGCAGACGCGACCATGATCAAGTTCTCAGTTCTATCCACGTTCGCCCTCAGCACTGCTATAGCAACTCTGACCCCCCACTTTTGAAATGCTCAGTGCAGACCCTTCAGGGCAGGTAATCCTGCTGTGCCCCTGGATTGCTGGCATTAAAACCAAAATACAGCCATGACACTGGATAGCAGGGTGAAAAAATTGTTTGCTACACAGTTTTGAATGAAAAGGGAAAAATACCAAGCTGAATCGCGTACTTTCATGTAAAACTGTGGAAGAGCAATCGACTGCTTCAATGATTGAGCCCACTGGCAAAAAATTTTGTTAATTTGTCACTTGTGATTCATTTGGGCGAACAAAGTGGTTGTTGACCTTCATGTGTCAATAGTATACTACTTTTTATCTTCTCCTTTAATACTATAAAAGGGATGTGCAGCAAAATGTAGCATTTTTTGGGCACAATTTCGCTCCCTGACAGACACATTTTTCTCCTTTGCCCCAGAGCAGCAAAAAAATGCCTGGTTTGAATGCATTCAGTCAGATAGGCCAGCCTCTGTGAGGACTTCATTCATTAGAGGTCGGCCAAGGTCACAGAGGAGGGATGTTTTTTTGTGGATATGGTATGTGTGAGTGTGAGCATTTTTAAATACATAAACATATGCTTTCTCTCAGCAGGTACTGTCACTCACACAAACGCACTCTTTCTCTCATACGCACACTCTCACTTACACAAATGCGCTCTTCCTCTCTTATACAAACTCTCTCGTACAAACAAACGCACAAACACACACACAGCAAGGGATGGAAAGCGTTTAAAATTGCAAAGCGTAAATATAATTGTGCACTGTGCATCACTTCCTCTGGTCACTTGTTAGTCTGGTCACTGACTGCTGCATTTATCCTCCTCTGGGCTCTAGGACATGACCTGAAAGACGAGGCAGCTGGCAGGTGCCAACAGGAAATGAGACCGGCGCTGAGAGCACAAAGGTGCCAGACCGTTGGACCACACAGAATGAGAGGAGAACTTAAAGGTATGCACCGACTCAGTGGTGTTATGGCCCCAATTTGTGACTACATTTATAACACAACAGCAACAGCAAGGGATGACAAACACAGTTTTAACAACTAAAACACATTTAATTTTTAACAAAGACAAAGACTAATAACAACCTACAACAAAAGACCAAGATTGATAAATAAGAAAAAACAGAAATAATTACAGTCCCTTTTTAGTGGGGTGGCTTGGTGATGTTCTGGATGAAGAAAATGCTCAAACACAGGCAAAGAAATCCACAAAAGAAACGTCACAGGTCTTGAACAGAATGGCAGGTCTGGTCATCTTCTTGCAATTTCTCCTACTACTTTACTGTCTCAATTCTTTTCCTTATATACTCTTTTGCAGACCCCACCCACATTTAGACCTCTTTTTTTTAACTTTCTGAGACTTGCCCCAGACATGTCCAGGACATGTCTAAACATGACTCCCAGTCAGAGCTTAACAAAAAAAGGTAAATACTGCCATCTAGTGGCCTATATTCACATTACACCTCCATTCCAAAAGGGAAAAATTTTGACTCATGAAGGCAAAATTTTTCTTTTCAATACAAAATGGTTAAGTGAACACTTGTCTATATATACATATCATACAATATTCAAACACATGATATACACATTCAAACACGGGATAAGCAATCAGCAATTACATTGTCTGTACCCTTCAGATGCTTAATTTCCAAGTCAAACTCCTGTAAAATCAAACTCCAATTCAACAATCTCCGATTCTTGTTTTTCATCTTACTCAAAAACATTAACGGATTGTGGTCAGTGTACACAATCATTGGCTTTTGTCCTGTACAAACATAAACCTCAAAGTGTTGTAAAGAAAGGACCAGAGCCAACAGTTCCTTCTCTATTGTGGAATAGTTCCTTTGGTGGCGATTGAACTTCCTGGAGAAGTATGCCACGGGATGCTCAATGTCATCAGAGTCACTTCTCTGTAGGAGCACAGATCCACAAGCTTGGTCGCTAGCATCGACCGCGATGGAGAACGGTTTGTTGAAGTCAGGAGATTTGAGCACGGGGAAGTGACACAGCAGAGACTTCAGGTGATTGAAGGCTCTCTGGCATGCATCATCCCAGGTGAACTTTATGCCTTTCTTCAGTTGGTTAGTTAGACTGAGAGCAATCTCAGCAAAGTTCTTGCAGAACTTGCGGTAGTACCCGATCATTCCAAGGAAGCGGCGCAAAGCTTTTTTGTTGTCAGGAACTGGAAAGTCCATGATGGCTTGGACTTTAGCATTTATGGGTGCCACCTTACCCTGGCCTATGACGTAGCCAAGATAGGTGACAGTAGCACAACCAAAGTCACTCTTGTTCAGGTTAACAGTCAGGTTAGCCTGGGTCAGGCGCTGGAACAACGTCTCTACATCTTTTAGATGTTCTTCCCAGGAGTCACTCCATGTGATCAGGTCATCGATGTATGCACCCGTGTGTGGCAATCCGGCGATTGTAGACTGTATCATCCTTTGGAACGTGGCTGGGGCATTTTTCATGCCAAAGGGTAGGACTTCATACTGGTACAATCCAGATGGTGTGGCAAAAGCAGAGATGCTCTTGGCCCTCTCAGTTAAAGGCACACACCAATAACCCTTCAATAAATCAATCTTGGTCAGAAACTTTGCTTGCCCTACACTATCAATACAATCATCAATCCTAGGTATTGGAAACACATCCGTTCTAGTTACAGCATTGACTTTGCGATAATCTGTACAGAATCTAGTACTTCCATCAGGTTTTGGAACTAGCACACAGGGTGAACTCCAATCGGAGTTGGAGGGTCTGATAATATCATGTTTTAACATGTACTCAACCTCTTTCTCAGCAATCTTTCTCTTTTCAGGATTCATCCGGTATGGATGCTGTTTTATTGGTTTGGCATCACCAACATCTACATCATGAGAGGCTATAGTAACTCTCTTTGGAACATCAGGAAACAAATCCTCATATTTCTTGATCAACCTTTCAAACTGATCTCTCTGTGAGGGTTCTAAGTGCTGGAGTTTTACATCAAGATTTTGCAACACTTCAGTGTTTGACAATTTACATGAAAGAACTTCAGCTTTAATTCTTAGTTCATCATCTTGAAACTCCCCCTCATCTTCACACGTTTCGACCATTGGAGAATCTGAAGTGACAGCTGCAACCCTAGCATTTCTGTCATGATAAGGCTTTAGCATGTTAATATGACACAATTGTTTTGGTTTTCTCCTATCTGGAGTCTTCACAATGTAATTGAGATCATTGAGTTTTGTCAGAATTTCATAAGGACCATGAAATCTAGCCTGCAATGGATTGGACTGCAAGGGAAACAACACAAGGACCTTGTCTCCTGGTTTAAACTCACGGCTTCTAGCCTTATGATCATACCAAGTTTTCATTTTTCCCTGACTTGATTTCAAGTTCTCTTTGGCAAGGTCACAAGCTGCACGCAATCTTTCCTTGAACTTGCTAACATAGTCTAACAGACTGATTTGCGGCTCTTCCTCTTGCCATTGTTCACTCAATAATAGCAAAGGTCCTCTCACTTCATGACCAAACACTAGCTCAAATGGACTGAATCCAGTAGACTCCTGCACTGCTTCTCTAGCTGCAAACAACAGCAAATGAACCCCTTCATCCCAGTCTTTCTCATGGTCATAACAATAAGTCCTCATCATTGTCTTGAGAGTGGAATGAAACCGCTCTAAGGCACCCTGACTTTCTGGATGATAGGCACTAGAAAGAATCTGTTTTGCACCTAGTTCATACACAACCTGCTGAAACAATCCTGAAGTGAAATTGCTACCTTGGTCTGACTGAATTTCCCTGGGAAGACCAAACAACGTGAAGAACTTTATCAAAGCCTTCGAGATTGCAGTTGCCTTGATGTTACGTAGAGGTATGGCTTCGGGGAATCTGGTAGATGCACACATGATTGTCAACAAGTACTGATTTCCAGATCTAGTCTTGGGTAATGGACCAACGCAATCAACAATGACCCTAGAGAATGGCTCCCCAAATGCTGGGATAGGCTGCAATGGAGCTACAGGTGGGTCTAACTGGTGTTTTCCAACTACCTGACAAGTGTGACAGGTTTTGCAAAAGTTGGAAACGTCTTTCCGAAGCCCAGGCCAAAAGAAGTGTTTCATGATCTTATCAACAGTCTTGTTAACACCAAGATGACCTCCTAAAGGTAAACTATGAGCCATTGTTAAGATCTCATTCCTATAGACCTTCGGAACAACAATTTGCCTGACCACTGCCCAATCTGCATTGGCAGGGATATCAGGAGGGCGCCACTTCCGCATCAACACACCATCCTTGAGATAATACCCAACTGGAACTGCGTCTATTTCTTTTTCAGGAAGGGCTCTCCTCTTTAGTACACCAATTTCAGGATCATTAGTTTGCTCCTCAATCAACCGCTTTCTGGACAGAGACAAGTCTCCAGACACATCAGAATCACCAGACCCATCCGGCTGGCTGAATAGAGAACTGATAAAAGTATCTGATAAGTCCTCAAACGGAGAAACCATAGTAGGCCAATCAGAGTCATGAGGCGAACCACCTGAGTCCTGACTATTCAATGTACTGGACGGCACCACAACATCATCTTCTTTAGCCTTCTTGGCCATAGCACGAGTCACTGCGCAAGAAGGATACAGAGATGGGTCCTCATCCCCATTTTCAGTGCTCGGCTGTGAAGTAAGATGTACAGGGGGAACTACTTTGCCCCCAGCCAGGTCATTGCCTAGCAACAGAGAAACACCCTTTATAGGTAGACTTGACATAAGTCCCACCTTTACCTGTCCTGTAACTAAATCTGACTTCAAGAATATAGAGCGCAGGGGTACAGATACAGTCCTCCCTTCAATACCTTGTACAAGTATGAAATCCCCTGAAGCGGTCTCATCACGTAACTCCAAGGAGTCCATCAACAAAAGAGACTGAGAAGCTCCGGTATCCCTTAGGATATATATGGGGACAGGAGTAGTATGCTCATTCAGAGCCACAAATCCCTCTGACACAAATGGAAGAAATTCCTCCTTCACAAAGTCAGCTGTATTAGGCTTTTTAGCCCCACAAGAAGCAGGCAATTTAGCAGATTGGTTATCTACTACAGGGGTTTCTAACCTTGTTTTCACAAAGGCATTTGGTTTGGTATCCTTTTCTTTTTCTTTCTTAGCTTTAAGGAACCAACAGTTAGTTGTAACATGACCAGATTTCTTGCAATAACTGCAAACTAGACCACTTTTGTCACTGTCAGCTTTCACACTTTGATCAGACCTGTTACTGGATTTCTGAGCACCATCACCAGATTTGTCTTTGTCTTTGGGTGAGGAATCTTGGGTATCACCGTAACCCTTTTTCTGAAATTGGGACCATTTATTGTTACTGCTAGACTGAAATTTGGACTTATGAGTGAGAACATATTCATCTGCAAATTTGGCAGCTGATTGCAAGTTCAGTGCTTGCTTCTCATTAAGGTAGGTCTTAACATCATCCTTAACACAGTTCTTGAATTCTTCAACTAACACCATCTCTTTTAGTGAGTTGAAATCATCCTTGACCTCCATATAAGTACACCAGCGCTCAAAGCAAACCTGCTTCTCATTAGCAAATTCAACATAAGTCTGATTTTCAGATTTCTTCAGACCTCTGAATTTCTGTCGGTAAGCCTCTGGAACCAACTCATAAGCTCTCAAAATAACCTTTTTGACAACCTCATAATCAGAGGAATCATCTGCAGACAAAGCCGAATAGGCTTGTTGAGCTTTACCCTTGAGGACAGTTTGCAACATCAGAGGCCAGTGTTCCTTTGGCCACTGGCAACTCTTTGCTACCTTTTCAAAACACTGGAAATAGTTGTCAACATCCTTTTCTGAAAATGGAGGCACCAGTTTTACCTCCTGACTGGCACAAAATTTATTTTTAGTTTCAATTTTAATTTTTAGTTGCTCCATTTGGAGTCTTTCTTCTCTATCGAATTTCTCTAATTCAAAATCTCTCTGTCTCTGTCTCTCTCTTTCTGCTCTTTCCTCTTTCTCTCTCTCAAATTCTCTTTGTTTTTCTTCTCTTGCTAATTTTTCTAACTCAAACTGCCTTTGTTTTTCTTTTTCTTCCCTCTCAAATTCTCTTTGTTTCTCTTTTTCCTCCCTCACTTTTTCTCTTTCTTCCCTTTCTTTCTCTTTTTCCTCCCTTTCTTTTTCTCTTTCCTCCCTTTCAATCTCTAGCATTTTTAATTTAAGTTCCATTTCTATATTTGGATTTTCCACTGGAAACTGTTCCAGATCTCCTGGTGCAAACACATTTTCATCAATGTAATATTCAACTATCTCTCTAGCCAGTCTTGCTTTTCGCATGGCTGGTTTTACCTCTGTCAGCTCCAACTGTCTGCAAATTTCTAGCAGTTCTGTCTTTTTAAAAGACTTCAAAACCCCTACGGTTGGTGATGCCAAGAAATCATCCATTGCTGTTGTCAATATATATCTAGGAAAATTCACAAAAACAATTTCACAATTTGGAATGTTAGATTTTCAATAAATTACTCACACAATGGTCTATCCCGGACCTTGAGCCCCCAATTTGTTATGGCCCCAATTTGTTATTACATTTATAACACAACAGCAACAGCAAGGGATGACAAACACAGTTTTAACAACTAAAACACATTTAATTTTTAACAAAGACAAAGACTAATAACAACCTACAACTAAAGACCAAGATTGATAAATAAGAAAAAACAGAAATAATTACAGTCCCTTTTTAGTGGGGTGGCTTGGTGATGTTCTGGATGAAGAAAATGCTCAAACACAGGCAAAGTAATCCACAAAAGAAACGTCACAGGTCTTGAACAGAATGGCAGGTCTGGTCATCTTCTTGCAATTTCTCCTACTACTTTACTGTCTCAATTCTTTTCCTTATATACTCTTTTGCAGACCCCACCCACATTTAGACCTCTTTTTTTTAACTTTCTGAGACTTGCCCCAGACATGTCCAGGACATGTCTAAACATGACTCCCAGTCAGAGCTTAACAAAAAAAGGTAAATACTGCCATCTAGTGGCCTATATTCACATTACAGTGGCCACTGACTTTTAACAATTTTAGTCACAATTTTCTTTTTCTCTGCAATTTTTTGCGCAACTACCATCCCACCACTGCAGTATTCTCCATTCGATCTCCCAGAATGTCTCCTTTCAGCCACCACTTCCACTTACTTCTCATTCCCATGAGCTGAAAAGATTTTATAATGTAAACAAGTGTTGCCAGGCAAAACAAACCTCACCCACCCACACTTATTTTAGTGCTTTTGACACTGACTTAATTTTACGAGGGTGACCGCAACCATTTTCAACTTATAACCCTCTGAAAATCTGTGACCTTGAGTTTGACCTTTCAGGGTCACTCTAGGTCAAAGGTCATGGTGCGAAATGAAAGCCCACATTGGAGTTCCATTGAGGTCATAATCGTAAACACCTGTCTGCAACCTTTTCTGAGTTATAATGGAAAAAATATTATTTTTACCAATGACTTTGACCCCGCTGACATTTAAACCCCAACTGCTATGGACACTGTCAAAGTTACCCCATCATGCAGCATATGCTTGGAAGCAGAATTGAAAGATGCAGATTTTGGTTTTTGTTTGAAGTCAAGGTGGTAAATTTGAAGAAAGTGATCACAAAAAACTATACTCAGCAACAAACGTTTCTGTGACACCAATATTGTTAATTATTTTTCATAACGCAATTATGAAATTGTCATACATGGTGATATCAGACTGAAACAGTACACGTAAACACAACATTGAAATGGAAATCATGAAAATGCGAGAAAATGACTTTGCACGTGAAAATGTGCGTAAATCATGCTTGTGGATGGCAATAAAAGAGGAGAATTTTTGGAATGTTCACATTGTGCCTGATGAACGACGGAAGCATCACTTATCGAAAACACAGTCTTTTCGGATCAGGAACTCTACCCTCTAAATGCCAAGACTGTCTGAAAATGATCGGTGGAGGGCCATTGGGATGATTGAATCCGGAACCTCGCAGAGGGAAGTTGCTCATCGCCTGAATGTCCACCGAAACACCATTTGGAACTTATGGCAGCGTCATCAGCAGACAAGACATGTCAGAGACCGTCCTCGCAGCGGCTGTCCACGAGTAACCACTCCCAGACAGGACAACTGGATTCGAACAACCCATCTCCAAAATCGATTCCAACCTGCAACCATAACTGCAAGAACGATACCTGGTTTGAGGCGACTGTCTGCACAGACAATCCGTCGCCGTCTCCGTCATTTTGGCATTGTCCCACGTCGGCCAGCAAGACGTCCAATACTCACAGTACAACACCGACGACTGCATCTACAGTGGGCACAACAACATCGACGGTGGATCCAACGTCAGTGGGATCTTGTACTCTTCACTGATGAATCAAGATTCATGCTTAACCGATGTGATGGTCGTTTACGTGTATACCGTCGACGTGGAGAACGATATGCCAACAACTGTGTTCAGGAATTTGATCGTTTTGGAGGTGGTAGTGTCATGATTTGGGGAGGGATCAATGCTAGAAACAGAACAGATTTGCTTGTTATTGATGGAAATCTGACAGGTCAAAGATATCGCGATGAAGTGCTACGGCCATTGGTGGTACCGTTTTTGATGTAACATGGTCCCGGAATAACGCTGCAACATGATAACGCCAGACCACACGTTGCAAGGATTGTACAGCAGTATCTGATGCAACAACATGTCAATGTTCTGCCATGGCCAGCCAGATCCCCAGACATGTCCCCAATCGAGCATCTTTGGGACGAGATGGATCGACGTTTGCGGCGGTTGGATAACCCGCCAGCTACACTCCAGGAATTGCGACAACGTCTACGTCAGATTTGGAATGACATCCCACAGCAATTTCTGGCACATCTGATTCGGTCCATGCGCCGGAGATGCGTTGCTTGCATCATGGCACGAGGAAGTCACACCCGGTATTGAAGTGTGAAGGTCACAATTGGTTAGACGTCAGACAAGTGCTTCATGACGCATGAAAATGACATTTTTCGTTTTGAGTGACGTTGGCACTGAAAAGTCAGTGTTTCTCCTGTTAAATAAACATATTGATTGCATTGAGATCTTTGCGTGTCATTTATAACATACACATAAATGGTGTCACAGAAACTTTTGTTGCTGAGTATATTTCAACATTACCCAAAATTTAATCAGGCAATCTAAGTCTATTGCCCAACTGCTATGAAAGTTTGCAGTCAGTCAGTACAACCCTGTAAACGCAAGATTCTTAAACACCCAAACACACAATCAAACCATACTGATTACACCTATATGGAAAGAAAATACATTTGAGATACATTTTGAGCATACATTTCAAAATCCATTTTAAAATGCATTTCAAATATGTAAAAATGACCACTTCATATATTTATACTGGTTTCTAACATATCTCATTGTGGATATGAAATTTTAATTCTTCGTAGCATGTGTAGATTTGTCAAATGGGACTTAGGAGGACTGCTCTAAACATAAATGCGCCTAATTAAGGCAAATTAACAGCTTGTTTGAGTCCTAAGATTGCAACTGTGGTCGGAACAAAAACAAGCATACACAGTGGGGCGCCAGGACCGAGTTTGAGAACCACTGCTCTCGGTAGACAAGAGACCGGGGTAATCTGCCTGACAGTGTCTTGTTAGGAAACGTAACCAAACATTAGGCGTATTGAAAGCACCGTTTTACCACGACTGAAAGCTTGTTAAAGGGTTACCTAGTTCTCCAAGTGCAGTTATATGAAAGTAAATGTGTTTTCTTCTTTCCTTGTCCATAGCAGTAGCTACATTGTTTGGCTCCCATACTAATGTCCAGTGATGTCCAGTGCTCCTGCCAGGTTCATCAAACTTGTGCCAACTCTACCGATCAACTAGCTCGGGGGGGCAATACATTGACTATGTTTTAGTCACTCATACAACCCTACTTTACCCAGCCACAGGCTTCTCTGGGCCCGAGCTCATCTGAGATGGACTGACACAAAGTGGAAAAGTGTGCTGTGGTCTGACGAGTCTACATTTCCAATTATTTTTGGAAATCGTGGATGTTGTGTCCTCTGGGCTAAAGAGGAAAAAGACCACCCAGATTGTTATCAGCGCAAAATTCAAAAGCCAGCATGTGTTAGTGCCCATGGCATGAGTAACTTGCACATCTGTGAAGGCACCATTAACTCATTCCCTACGGCAAGCCGCTGCCAACGGCACAGCAAATTCTACCATTCCCTACGGTAAACCGTTGCCAGCGGCTTGGATAACCATTCGCAGTCTGATGAAAACACAAAATCAGTTGACGATCGTGGTTATGGGCCACCTGTACTTCAATACTTTATATTGTGTCATTTTTGGGAAACGTATTCTGTACAGACGCGACAATTTTATATAAAAGTATCCCATACGGAATGAGTTCATGCTGAAAGGTACATACAGGTTTTAGAGCAACATATGCTGTCATCCAAGCAAGGTCTTTTTCAGAATTGTCCCTGTTTATTTCAGCAAGACAATGCCAAGCCACATTCTGCATGCATTACAACAGTGTGGCTTCCTCGTAAAAGAGTGCAGGTAATAGACTGGCCTGCCTGCATTCCAGACCTGTCTCCCATTGAAAATGTGCGGCGCATTATGAAGCGCAAAATAAGGCAATGGAGGCCCTGGACTGTTGAGCAACTGAAGTCGTACATCATGTTGGAATGGGAAAGAATTCCACCAACAAAGCTTCTGCAATTAGTGTCCTCTGTTCCCAAATACTAATTGAGTGTTGTTAAAAGGAAAAGGGGAGGTAACACAGTGGTAAACATGCCCCTGTCCCAGCTTTATTGGAATGTGTTGCAGGCATCAGATTCAAAATCAGTGAATATTCCCAAAAATACAATAAAGTTTATCAGTTTGAACATTATATATCTAGTCTTTCTAGAGTACTCGATTGAAAAGGTTAAAAAAGACAAATCATTGTATTCTGTTTTTACTAACATTTTACGCCACGTCCCAACTTCATTGGAATTGGAGTTTGTAAATAAAACCAAACTTATCAGAAAAAATGAACACTTGAGCGTACATCAGCATAGTAAGAACTACTTAAAACAAGGCAATCAGAGATAGCAGACCTGGCCCCAGCCACGGGCTGACAGACACACACACACAGACACGATCATACATACAGCACAAATGCTCACAGAAATTTAATGTAATGTTCATTTCGCAAAAATAATACAAAGACAACCTAAGCAGACATAGAAAACAATTTAATACACGACAATCCAGGCTCCTCAGGCATCAAGCAAATAGGCCTACGAGCCGCAGCGGCCTCCATTTTAATACGAAGAGCGGTGAACTGTGCTGGTCCCCGAGGCATGGCGTAGTTTATCCCGGGCAGCTAGCTAGCTAGCTAACTGTCCTTGTAATATAAGTCAAATTCATTCATACTGCACAAATGACCACAAAAATGCTTAGCTGTGTCCAGCTAGGTAAAACAAAATGCTAACTAGACACAGAAGACGATAGAACACATTATACCATCTTTAAAAAAAAATTTTTTTAAATCGGTGATTTTAGCAAGCCCAGCTGGCGGGAAAGCGGACCCCGTGTGCTATGAGCAATTCCATGCAAGATCCATGTCAACGCGATCACTTTGTCCGCCAACGAAAAACGGGCAGTATGCAGCGAAAGTATGCGGAATAATCAACGCAAATAGAAATAAAAGCACAAATTCAATCGTAACATCACAACCGACAAATCTCATACAATTGGGAAACATAATTATTTAATGCAAACTAGCATACTGTTTTATGAAAATGCATCGCGATTGTGGTTCGCAGGGGTCCGTGTCACAACACGGAGCTCCATGTAGCTAGCTAGCATGCTAGCTACACACTTATAACAAAATAATGACATACAGCACAAACGTTCTCAGAAATTTTACGTAATGTTCATTTCGCAAAAATAATCGAAAAATTACCTAAGCAGACATAGACAACAATATAATACACGACAATGCAGGCTCCTCAGGCATCAAGCAAATAGGCCTACGAGCCGCAGCGGCCTCCATTTTAATACGAGGACAGACGAACAATGCGCTGGTCCCCGTGGCATGGCGTAGTTTACCCCGGGCAGCTAGGTAGCTAGCTAAATGTCCTTGTAACATGATCATTGCTTAACCTGGCTCCCCCTAGGGGGGGGGGGGCAGGTAATGGCCACGGGCTGACAGACAGAGTGACAGGAACACACACACACACACAGACATGATCATTGCTTAACCTGGCTCCCCCCCTGGGGGGGGGGGGCAGGTAATCACAGAAACCTCAAACCCTCATTTCCATATTCAGATATTTTCTGGTACCTATTTTAGAAAAGCCAATCACAACACTATTCTATAATTTTTTTACCTCAAAATTTAATGGCACCATATTTTTTTACTCCATTGAATATGTAAATAGTCATTCATCAAAATAATTTAATCTAATTTGAAGTGTGTTTCATGAGGCCTAAATGTTAAGCAATGAACCAAAGTAGTTTTGAGTCATATCTTTCATTTGTTTATTTGCTATGAGGTAAAAAATGGTGGATGAACATTCTCTATGTGTTGTGATTGCATCATTTTTGCTGGGGGTTGTGCATAGAAAGGCAAGGGGGGGTCAGAGACACTGTGTTATCGTCTTGCCCCCTTTTGTCATGCTGTCCATGGCATATACCTAATGGTCTCACTTTCAGAAAATTTCCAAAATAATTGTATTGCGTGATTAAATAACTGCAATTAATAAAGATATGGCATCCTGACATTTGGGTAAGAAAAATGAAACCAAACATGACATATTTATCTTAAATGGTTCTGAAGATACATGCAGGTTTTACAATTAGCAGAAATGTGTAGGAAACTTGCAGAATTTAGCTACATATATTAACTAATCTCAAATAACAAAACAAAGATATACTACATAAATTAAAAACCATTAAACATCATAACAAAGCTGCGGCTTTGTAACACTCAAAGGTTACTCATCTGCAGTAACCTGTCTCTTTTAGGAGAGGAGGTGAGGAGCAGTAATCAGAGGGAGGAGTTGTTTTGGAATGTCCCGAGTCCTCCTGGGGGGGATGAATAGTTGCAAAAATGTAAAGGCTGTGCTTCACACACCAGTGATGTGCTTGGAGGGCAGGAAGTTGAGGACTGAACCCTGGTGCAAGGATGGACTGGTTGTATTTATTATGCCTACTGCGCAGCTGGAAGGCACACAGAAAGCAATACATGAACTTAAAGTGCTGGCGTAAACATTAAACAGCACTAATTTCAAGAGTTGTATAAGTCTATACAAGACTGGAGCTACAACACCGGCATGTGGGTTACACTGTTTACAAGACTTCGCAAAGACTAAGTGTGATGCACAGTCTTAAATGGCTCAACACCACCACACAGAGGAAATGAAGAGCAAATGCATACAGTGATTGCAGGACTGAAGAATGCGGTTTGTGTCTTAATAGACCGGTGAGTCCCCTTTTGTCCTTTCTGTTCCTCAGAGAAGTTACCATTCTTTTAAATAAATTCTGGGAAGATAATGAACTGAACTAGATGAAGTTTTACGGCAGTTAAAAAACAGTTCCACAGGTTACAGCAGGGTAGGCAGTTGAGTTGGTCCCCTGCTGCTAGAGGTGCCAGTGTGGGTGCACAAAAACTTTCCAGTTAGCAGCAACCTTAGGCTGTTTGCAGCAACCTCTGAATTTATACCAGTATTCCTGTTTCCTTGGTAATCTTTGAGTGCAGCTGGGGTTCCACTGGCTTCCCATCTGAGTTGTGCTGCCATATGTTCTTCCCAGCTAATTTGCAGCATGGGAGTGGCAATATTTCTGAGCTCTGAGAATTCTTATTATGCGTTAAGTGGGTGCATGCTACAAATATGCCAATCTTTGAACTAAGCCTTCCTTTATCTCAACCATTCACCCGTGAAGTTTGAAGACTGCATCTTAAAAGGTTGTGATGCTATAATGTTCAAAATAATTGTGCACATAAACAGACAAACGGAAAGACTGACAGAAGTATAACCATTTGAGGAAATTCAACAGCTTTCCTGGTAGTTTTACCATAGTTTCAGTCATTTCACTGTGACTTTTCCAAATGACACACAGTCAAACTGAAAGCAATACTAGCTCAGCTATTGCCTGTGGTAACAACTAAGGAGATTCTAAAATCATTTGAATTGGGTGGAGAACTGCCCAATTCATTATTAAAACCTGGAAGGACAGAGATGAACCATCAACTTCTTGGAAAAAATGGGTTGAAAAATAATGTAAGAGTGGTTCAGTGAACATGAGGAATCATTTTCACTCATGAGTTGGTCAGTAAAGAGTACTGACCTTAACCGAGTGAAAGTCTGAATGTGGCATTATGGAGTAGTTTGACTCCCACTTCGTCAATACAAGATCTCAGCCAAAAAAAAAAATCAACTCTGGTCAGAAATGACAAAACATGGTCAAAACAATGCCACAATAAATATGTGCCTTGATCAAACTTAAAGGTGGTCTGACAAAATATTCCACTGTGCAAAATTGTTTTGGCCAGTCAGTGTAATTGATTGAGTGATTGGGGAGGGGGTAATTTTTTTCACATGGTGTTTGATGACGATTGTCCTTGAAAAAATGAAATGATTGCAAAAAAACCTGCATTTTGAGCTTACTCAGGTTGCCTTTGTCCGCTACTATATTTTGCATAAAAATCTGAAACAATTATTTATGACGTGTGGGCTAAAATGTAAAAAAAAAAAAAATCAGGAATTTGGCAAATACTTTTTCTCAGAGATGTAGACTCTCAGCGCCTAAGACTCACTGAACACACTCTGTAGTCACAGCTCATTATATACACAAATACGTTAAACACAAATTGATAATGTACCAAAATATTTAGGGTCAATGTAAAAAAAGACAACACGAATCAAATTAAATGTAAATAATGGCATTGTTTATGATAAAACATAGTAGACCCTGTCCTCACGGTATAAGCCAGGGATGTCCAATCTTATCCATAAAGGGCCAGTGTGGTTGCTGGTGTTTGCAGCAGCCCAGCACTAATACACCTGCTTCTAATTATCAAGGTCTTGATTGAACCTCATGATCACTTCATCAGTTGAATCAGGTGCTGTAGCCCTGGGCTGTAATAAAGACCTGCACCCACACTGGCCCTTCACAGATAAGATTGGACACCCCTGGTCTAAGCTGAGTACTACGAGTTCAGCCTGCATGTCCAGAGCGGTGTGTTTGATCACCACAAGGTGGCGACTCTGGCCTTTGGAAGTAGCACTATTCTCAGAGCGGCAGACTCAAAAGCAAGTGTACATCAGAATTCTCAAATATCTCATCCTAAACCATTCACACATATCCACTAATGCCTTGGCATTACATGTCTGGCCTCAAATTCAAAAGCTCAGCTTTTCACAAAAATTATTCAGATGTGAATATAAAAGGAGATGACTTTAGCATGCCCTAACACAACCAGCCTTGTGTACTAGTCAGCTAAGTCCACATTCACATTTCACTTTGAAACACTTCATTGACTCCGTGCAATTAGTTTTGTAGCAGAGACAAAACAAATACACACGATACCACATATCCAAGTGTTATTAACAACAGTGGTCCGCCTGACTCAACCGCTTAATTAAAAGAGCAATGACAAGGAATAAACAGTGAAAAGGAATAAATATACACTATATGTGATAGTTCTGCCCTGCAGTCCCTCCCCCTCCCCCTGTCTTCACCTCCACTTCAACGAGCCACACCTGTTGCTTGGTGAGGTGGAGGTGAAGTGTCGAGTATTTAAGAGCTGCTGCATTCTGGTGTTTTTAAGCTCTGTGTGTGTTACTGCTCCCCCTTGTCTGTTTTTAAAGCATATTTATTAAACATCTTTTTGTTTCTACCAGCCTGTGCGAGTGGGTCCCTTCACCCATCCATGACACTATATATTTGAGGTCGATGTCTGTCTGTCTGTGTGTATGTACACATTTTTCTCCTACATTTCTCAACCAATTATCACCAAATTTGGTGTGAATATCCACTTGGATGCCAGGAAGGACTTGACGTTGCCAGATTTTAGAAAAACGGTCATGCATGCAAAAAAAAATGGCAATTTCACTCCAGGTAGAAGGTAGCAGCTAGAAAATATATAAGTGCAGAAACATTGCATGCTTATTGCATGATTTACAACCTGTGGCCACAGTATGACTCTTCCAGGTAAGGGCTTGGCCTGAATTTAAAATAGAGATGGCTGCTGGGATAAAGGAGGGCTTATACCTGTTACTCTTAACAGGTTGGAACCTAAACCATGAGCCAAGTCTGCAATTAATTTGAGAATGAATCTGAAAGGATGCTTCTTGCCTTCCTCCCCACCTGTCTGGTAAACGAGTCGGACAGCATGCTGTGCTGTACTCCCAATAGCTTGCTACTCATCTTCACTATCTTGTTGAGTGAATTTTTAGACTTAATGCTGAGGTTCCCATACCAACATATTAGCAAGAGACTAAGAACAGACTCAATGCAAGATTTATTGAAGAGTCACGAGGGACTTGAGGGCAGAACAAATATTGACCCTACTTACACAGCATGTCGGTGTTATCATTAAAATATAAATTCTATTTAAAATCAATACACAAGTCCTTTGTTTTGGCAGCATTCAGTCACATGAAAGAATCATCACACCACCATATAAATTCATTAAAACAGGGCCATGATTCTTTACACGGTCGTGAAGGAGTCAGAATTTCAGGCGAATTTTAAAATGAATCTGTCAACACACTGACTCCGACAGTCATTGGTGTACAGTACATAAAGGAGTGGTGAGAGGACACAGCCTTGGGGGGAACCAGTGGATGAAGTTAAAACATCTGAAGAGGGCCCCTTCACCATCACTCTCTGAGTTCTATTTGCTAAAAAAAATCAAGGATCCATCCCACAATATTAAAATCAGGGCTAAAATTATTAACAAGCTTATCAATGAAAATAAAAGGTTGAACAGTATCAAATGCTGATGAGAACTCCACAAATAACAGTCGGGCATGTGTTTTACTGCCTTCAAGATGTTTAAGAACAAGGTTTGGAAGTGTGCCAGTAGCATCGTCCACCCCGTGACCAGCCCTATAGACAAATTGCAGAGGGTCAAGCAAAGGCTCTGATTGAGGGAGAAGTTCTTTCTTCATTAGCCCTTAAAAGGATTTCATTATTAACAAGTATTTGATAATAACGTGTCTTTGTCCCCTGCCACAAAATGTGAAATCGTGTCAAAATGAGCAATCGCTCGGTGTGACCTTGCGAATGGCGCGAAGGTCACTGAAATGGACTGGCGCCGGGGTATCACCCTAATACATGTTGACATAAGACAGGGGCGATACCAAGGGGGGGCTGGGGGTGGGCAGTGTCCCCCCTGAGAAAAGCTCTGCCCCCCCAATGAAAACTCAAGATAAAAAACTGATTTACTACTATTCGACAGCAAACACGCAATATCCCACGTGATTCACAGCCGGAGATAGACGGCCATCAAGAGAACAGAGCTTTATGCTTCATCTACCTATCACTATGTGTGATTGGTGGATTCCTTTGCCAGTCTATTCTCATGTGAATCTAACCAATGGGCACTCTCGAATTACTAGGAACCCTCTCATTCTCATCGTTAGAATGCCGCGTTTTCACTCAGAGTTCACGTCTCCGCTTCTCTCAAGGAAATAAAACTTCGCCCGTATTTTTTTTGTTGCAACTTCTTCCACCTTTTATTTTTTCTTTGTCAGTCTCGTTGTTGGACATTAAGGTAATTTGTGTTCTACTTTGTCATCTGTGTCTGTCGACTCGTGTAGTTATAACCTGAGTTGGCTTCCGAGTGAGCCCAGGTAGCTAGCTAGCAGTCTGCCAGGAATTGCTAGTCATTCACTGGGGTTGTTGCAACGATAAGTCTGTATCATAAGCACATTTCAATATTTTGAACATCTGCATCATTAGCACTTTGCACATTTGCCAATAGACATGCATAGGTGGCTAATTAAAAAACAAGCAGCTCCCACTCCCGCAAGTGCTGTCTCTACCAGCAGCCCTGCAACCACCAAACAGAGCGTTGCATTCGTGCCGGGCTCCGAGACTGCCTGTGAATCAGCGGCAGATGCACCATGCTCCAGCAGCACTGCACCCATGCTGGGGGCTCAAAACGGCAGTTCTCCCCATGTTCAGGTCCCCGGCTCTACTGTGTCCACTCCTCCAGACTTAAATATGGATCGCCCATCTCAGCCCATTTTAAGCAGTTATCCTAAGCGGCCGTTTGGGAAAATTCAGAGGTGTTTTAACACAGCATGGTATCAAACTCGGCTTGAATATTCAGTACTGCGCGATGCCAGCTTTTGCTTCGCTTGTCGCAAATTTAATTCTAATTCGAATCGTGAGGACATATTTACTAAACGTGGCTATACTAATTGGAAAAAAGCACTTGATAAAGACAGCGGTTTTTACAAACACGCAACAAGCATTTCACACTCCAGGGCCATGGTTGCGTGGCAGGAGTACCAGCGCTGGTCAGAGACAGGTGAAAATATTGTACATCTGCTGGGTCAAACCCAAGTAGAAAAGAAAAGATTCCACATTAAAAGCATGGGTGAAGTCATTCAGTTTCTCACTGTTAGTGAACTTGCACTGCGTGGGCACAATCACAGGGATGTGGATGAGGAGGCACTGTTTACTCGGCTCGTTGATTAAACTCTCAAAAAAGATTCCAAACTCGCAGATGTCGCAAAATTCATACCGGAAAATGCCAAATATACATCAAGTGTCATTCAAAATGAAATCATTGAAACACTGGCAAAAATGGTGTTAGAGGAAATCAGGACCAGATATGAGGACGCTGACTCTCCTGGGTTTTGCGTAAAAAGTGACGGCACCAGGGATCGTTGTAACATCGAAAATTTATAAATTGTTATCAGATTTGTCTGCGACTCCATCCCAGAAGAACACCTGCTTGGCTTGGTTGAACTGGATCAGCTTGATGCTGACTATGTGTGCAACAAAATTCTCTCCCATCTCTCTAAATTGTCTTACAATGCTGATAATATTGTCTCTTAATGCTATGATGGCGCATCAGTCATGTCTGGAATGAGGGGTGGGGTGCAGGCATTACTTCAGCAAAAACTTAGCAGGGACATTCCTTATGTCCACTGCTACAATCACCAGCTGCATTTGGCAGTTATTCATGCAGTGCAATCAGAGCCTTTAGCGAAGAAGTTTTTTGACTGGTCCAGTTCACTGAAAACATTTTGTCACCGACATTATGTTGCACACACATATATACTCAGCAACAAAAGTTTCTGTGACACCAATATTGTTAATTATTTTTCATAACGCAATTATGAAATTGTCATACATGGTGATATCAGACTGAAACAGTCTACGTAAACACAACATTGAAATGGAAATCAGGAAAATGCGAGAAAATGACTTTGCACGTGAAAATGTGCGTAAATCATGCTTGTGGATGGCAATAAAAGAGGAGAATTTTTGGAATGTTCACATTGTGCCTGATGAACGACGGAAGCATCACTTATCGAAAACACAGCCATTTCGGATCAGGAACTCTACCCTCTAAATGCCAAGACTGTCTGAAAATGATCGGTGGAGGGCCATTGGGATGATTGAATCCGGAACCTCGCAGAGGGAAGTTGCTCATCGCCTGAATGTCCACGGAAACACCATTTGGAACTTATGGCAGCGTCATCAGCAGACAAGACATGTCAGAGACCGTCCTCGCAGCGGCCGTCCACGAGTAACCACTCCCAGACAGGACAACTGGATTCGAACAACCCATCTCCGAAATCGATTCCAACCTGCAACCATACCTGCAAGAACGATACCTGGTTTGAGGCGACTGTCTGCACAGACAATCCGTCGCCGTCTCCGTCATTTTGGCATTGTCCCACGTCGGCCAGCAAGACGTCCAATACTCACAGTACAACACCGACGACTGCGTCTACAGTGGGCACAACAACATCGACGGTGGATCCAACGTCAGTGGGATCTTGTACTCTTCACTGATGAATCAAGATTCATGCTTAACCGATGTGATGGTCGTTTACGTGTATACCGTCGACGTGGAGAACGTTATGCCAACAACTGTGTTCAGGAATTTGATCGTTTTGGAGGTGGTAGTGTCATGATTTGGGGAGGGATCACGGCTAGAAACAGAACAGATTTGCTTGTTATTGATGGAAATCTGACAGGTCAAAGATATCGCGATGACGTGCTACGGCCATTGGTGGTACCGTTTTTGATGCAACATGGTCCCGGAATAACGCTGCAACATGATAACGCCAGACCACACGTTGCAAGGATTGTACAGCAGTATCTGATGCAACAACATGTCAATGTCCTGCCATGGCCAGCCAGATCCCCAGACATGTCCCCAATCGAGCATCTTTGGGACGAGATGGATCGACGTTTGCGGCGGTTGGATAACCCGCCAGCTACACTCCAGGAATTGCGACAACATCTACGTCAGATTTGGAATGACATCCCACAGCAATTTCTGGCACATCTGATTCGGTCCATGCGCCGGAGATGCGTTGCTTGCATCATGGCACGAGGAAGTCACACCCGGTATTGAAGTGTGAAGGTCACAATTGGTTAGACGTCAGACAAGTGCTTCATGACGCATGAAAATGACATTTTTCGTTTTGAGTGACGTTGGCACTGAAAAGTCAGTGTTTCTCCTGTTAAATAAACATATTGATTGCATTGAGATCTTTGCGTGTCATTTATAACATACACATAAATGGTGTCACAGAAACTTTTGTTGCTGAGTATAGTACACCCACACTGAAGAGATTATTAGAAATTCGCTGGACCAGTCACTATGAGGTCACCAAGTCCATTGTTAACAATGAGGACACTATCAGGAGACTCCTGTCTGAGGTAGCAGAGGATGTCACTACTCCCTTTCATATTTCTACAGAGGCATGTGGTCTTTTGACCCAGCTAAACAGACAGAACTTCTTCGACACTGGCAAATTTCTCCTTCATCTGCTTGGTGCACTGACACCAGCCAATTCAATCCTGCAGTCACACACAGTGGATTTGTGCACTGCTTGTGAGGTGGTGACAGCTTCACTGGGCTCACTGAAGGAGATGCGCAGTGACTCCTTCTGGCGGGAGCATTTCTCTCAGTGTGACAGTAGGCCTGCCAATCCACCTAAAAGGAGGCGGACAGTTGGCTCACAGCTTGATGGTGCTGTTGTCTCATCTACATTAGGGCAAGGGGACTCAAATGACCAAACTACTGCTCCCAATCAAACCTTTAAAAGGGCTATGCTCAACATTCTTGACAGAGCTATTGTTGAGATGGAGACAAGATTCTGTAAAAAAAAATGTTGATTTAATGAAGGCCACATCCTCTCTCTTGCCTAAGTCAGCATCTTTCCTCGACCCCTCCCTCCTGAGGCCACTTCAGGTGCTTGCAAGCACAGAGAAAAACAGTGTGAGCTTGCAAAATGAAATTGCAGTGACAAAACCAATGTTGGAGGATAAACTGGCCACTGATGCTAACCTCTGTGACGTATGTAAAAGCATTCAGCAGTACAAAGAGGCATTCCCCATGTTGCATAGGCTGTATGCCACTGCACTTATCATTGGTGTGTCATCAGCTGCATGTGAAAGCTCATTTTCCACACTGACCCGCATTCTTACTCCTCTCCGCAGATCAATGCTGCATCCAAGGAAGAGAGATTTAGTAATTTTGGCCCATGAAAAAGACATTACAAAACATCTTGACATGAATCAATTTGCGTCAGATTTTTGCCAAGTCTAGCCGCAGACTAACCCTGTAAATAGTGCCTGGGTTACTGTAAACAGATATCCTGTTTCTTCCCTAATGACTGCACATCTCTTATTGTTATCATATGTTCTATGTTCTACGTTATTGATGTTTGCCTTAGTTCGTTAACCATCGCCTGCAGTCTGTATGTTCTTGTGTTCTACATTTAGTCAAAGGAGAGAAAAAACATATACATATAAAAAAATTTCAAGATGTTGTGCATGTTGTATTTTACGCCAATTTAGAGGTTTTTTTGCCCCCCCAAAAAGGACAAATGCCCACCCAAGCTTTGCATCCTGGTAACGCCTCTGACATAAGATTTGAAGTAAATCCGTTGATTCGTTCTTGAGTTATGTCGCTGACAAGGCTATCAGTGTGAAAATCCACAATCTGTCGGTGTGACCTTGAGAATGGCGCGAAGGTCACCAAAATCGACTGGCGCCGGGGTATCACACTAATACACGTTGACATCAGATTTAAAAGAAATCCCTTGCTTTGTTCTTGAGATATGTCGCTGACAAGGCTATCAGTGTGAAAATACACAATCTCTCGGTGTGACCTTGAGAATGGCGCGAAGGTCACCAAAATCGACTGGCGCCAGGGTGTCACACTAGTAAATGTTGACATGAAAGTTGAAGTAAAACCGTCAATTCGTTCTTGAGATATGTCGCTGACAAGGCTATCAGTGTGAAAATGCACAATCTCTCGGTGTGACCTTGAGAATGGCGCGAAGGTCACCGAAATCGACTGGCGCTGGGGTATCAGACTCATACATCTTGACATCAAATTTGAAGAAAATCTGTCAATTCGTTCTTGAGATATCTCGCTGACAAGGATTCGGGACGGACGGACGGTCTGAGGTTTTCCTGACTTTGGTCTGCTTAAAGGACTTGACCACAGAGTTATCATTAAAGGGGGGTGGGGGGGGACAGTACAACGTAGTTAATTTTTTCAATTTTAAAGTTTAATTGTTAAAATCAAGGGTTAAACCTCAGAATTCATTAAGATTCTGTGCCAAGTGTTTGTCTGATTTAGCATCATTGAGAGCCACCTTAGAATTACTTCTCCTTTTTGACCCAGAGATGGTCTTTAGGCCATCCAAAACAGAACCCAAATTATTCTGGCCAAGTACTATTTCTCGCCTGTCCTTGTAGTTGCTCTCTTGCTTTCACATTTTCTGATTGTGTGTTCACGAGAAAGACGGCAAGGGGATACGGGCGAGAGGTTGCTTCCGCAACCTTTGGGAAACACTGCCCCTTTTACCTTGCTTCCTGGTTTTGTGGGGTAAAGTGCCCCACGAAAGTTTCCATGAGTCTTTTTTACATGAAGCAAATGAATCCATTCATGGGAAAATAAGATCCAGGGGAGGGTCAGCAGATGGTAGATTACTCCACTGGAGAAAAAATCTCCCTGCTGTACTGGATCCTTGATGGTTGCCGATAGGGGACTGGAGATCCTGGGCGAGGTAAAAAGCCATCCACAAAAGAAACACCACTGTCAGTGGCGCACCCAGAAAATTTTCATAGGGGTTGCCAGATGGAGCCAGTTTAAATCTTAGGGTGGCACACCAAATCAGTCCTCCTTGTGTAACCCGGATTCAGTTCCAGCCCGTGGTCATGTACTCCATGCCATCCCCCCGACTCTCTTTCCCGTCTACCTACAGCCAAATCTAATAAACACTCGCAAAAAATAAAGATGCTATAGATGTTATGAAATAAAGATAAAGATGTTCCCTAGGCTATGACCTTGACTCCTTTTCATTAAAAAGGAAATATGCATTTGACAAATTTTCCACAAGTTTCAGAAAAACACAAACATTTGCAATGATTTAAGACACATTTTTTTAGCAACAACTACTATAATAACAATAATAATAATAATTCGAATAATATGAGTAGCAAGTGTTCTCCATTGTAATTACATTTGTAATATTGGCCAATGAACATTTCTATCCAGGCTATTCATAATCTCAACTGCTGACAAAGGTAAATCCAAGATTTTATATACCATGAAAATGCCTCACGCACTGTAAACACACGATAACCACAGATTTATCCAAATTATTTAATCTATTTCATCATCAAGGACACACAGATAAATTCACCTGTTGGTCCAGGGACAGGTTGGTAGCGACTGACCTAAATCCAGCTGAGTCTTCACCAGTCTCTGTGGCTGTGACTGAGGTTGCTGTCTGTTCCACACTTTTGCGCAAAGTTTCTGTCTCTTGCTGTTCCTCCCTTGTAGTCATGTTCTGGCTCTGAGTCTCTTGTCCTTTCATGTTATCTTGCTGCAAGAGTTACAATTACCGCTGCTTCACCGCAAATGGATTCGTTCGATTTTCAGTGCAATATGGTATCAGTATCATTCTATATAGAGAGGCTAGCTAGCTTTATAGCTAATTAAATCTATCCCACGTTATCTAGCAAGCTAGCTAGCTGTCGCTAAATGTGTTTCTTCATAAAGTCCATCATCCACAAGCTCACTAGCTACATGAACCTCATTAATAAGCCAAATGGAAGCGGAAAACAGTGTTGGATGTGAGGTTTGGCCGCAGGTGACAGGTTTTGGCGCAAGATTTAAAATAGATTTACGGATTGTTTGGTTTTTTGAAAATTTTGCACGGCTTTCGATTTTAATTTTAGATTACGGATGAATGGTTTTGGAAAAATGGCTTGTGATGGCAGAGGGAGAGAAAAAGAAAAGGAAAAAGGGAAGTGATAACGAAAATGAAGAAGAAAAAATTGTAGGAATCAAGCCAGATATAAAGGGTGTCGAAGCAAATTGCATATTTAGCAATGCTCATGATATCGGGAAATTTGTAGGAAAAGAAATTGGGGATGTGAAAGCTGTAAGGATAATACGGGGAGGCTTAGTGATTGTAGAATGTTGCACCATCAAACAGCGAGATAAAGCTTTAAAATAAAAGAATATGACCTCACACGGGTAATAAGTTTCCTTTAAGGAAAAAACCGTGCTTTAAGGGTGTGATCGGTGGTGTCCCTTTGGTCATTGATTTAGATGATTTTTTTGAGGGTGGAGGGGGCATGAGAAGCAAAGCGGATGAAAAGTTATCGGGAGGCAAAGATAAAAGAAAGTTTGTCAATATTATTAGAGTTCATCAATGAAGCACCAGAGAGAATATTTGCAGATTACGTGAGTTATAGGCTGAGAATATGCGAAAGGGCTCCATTACTGTGAAGAAGTAGGCAGGGGAACACCAGATACAGGATAGAAAATGTTTATTAAAACACAAAACTGTAAGAGAAAATAGGCACACAGGCCAGAAACAAAACACCGTGCACATGCACTGAACGATTGGGAAAACTAAGGTACACTACCCAGGGCAGGGGGAAACAGAAATACTCACTCCAAGAGTAGATTAACTATAAAACAAAAACTGGACCTAACTAGACTGACGGACACACTGGGAGACTTAAACAAGGGGCAGACAACACGTGGGCGCAGCAAAATACAAGACTCAGGAATCATTCAGGAAGGAAATACTCGGAAGGCACAAGGAGCTGAGATTTCGCCATGCAGATCTGAGTCTAACAAAGTTCCATCTGATGTCTCCTCCCATCTCTGCCACATTTATAGTCATGAGAGGCGGGGACTCAAAAAGCAATCTCAACTGGAACAGAAACACGTGGGATTAATAAACAAATCTACGAGGATAGGGTAAACCATAATGACTTGAGACAAGATGCTGAGACCATTAATCAACTAGACAGTTTAGATAAAGGTTATCGAAACGTTACGAGTAAAAAGCACCATGAGAGAAGGAAAGGAAAGCACAGCTTCAAACGCAGTTAATGAGGGAAAGCTTAGGCAGGAATACAAAAGCTAGAGACACTTAATGAGTTAATTAAGGTTAATACTACGTGACGAAATATTTACGATCACCCTCAAATAAATGCTGGCTAGCAGGGGCGGACTGGGGAAAAAAAGTAATTCGTACCTGACCGGCCCACTCTCCAGACGGCGGGGATGGGGAGGTAGTGGCTGGCCGAAAAAATTTCACATTATTTGACAAAAAAGTATGCATGTTAACATCATACTGGACTTGTGACGACCCTCCTTACACTCTAGTTGGTTGGTTGAGGAGGGCAAACTGCCTGGGGAAGTTTTGCAGGGGGGTGATGTGTTGTCTGCATCGTCACAGTCCCCTGATGTTATGAGTAGTCTGCGTCTTTTGCCTAAGTTCAATGAGAGAGATCCGGATGTTTTTTTTTCATTATTTGAGCGGCTTGCAGAGGCGAGAGGATGGTCAGATTCTGACCAAACGTTGCTGCTGCAGTGTGTTTTGACTGGGAAAGCGCAGGGGCGTTTGCGTCTCTGAGCAGTGAAAATCTCACTTACGCTTCAGTTAAGGTGACGGTACTGAAAGCGTATGAGTTGGTCCCAGAGGCGTATCGCCAGCGTTTTAGGACATGGGAGAAGAGAGTCAATCAGTCACACATGGAGTTTGCGAGAGAATTGACAAATAATTTTAATCGTTGGCATGTTGCCTCTGATGTTAATGATTTTGAAAGTTTATGCAATTTGGTTGTTCTCGAGCAGTTTAAAAACTCTTTGCCTAGTCGGGTGGCCACCTATCCTAATGAGCGCAAGGTTACAACTGCTGCTGAAGCCGCAGGGTTAGCCGATGAGTACGTGCTCATTCATAAGGGTTGGTTTGGTGAGTCTGGACGGGAGCTTGTGGGGCAAAAGGAGGGTGGTATTAGGTTGCCCGCTAATTTCGGGGGTCCGACAGGTAAAGGGTTCCGGGCAGGGCCTCAGAGGGGTGAGAATGTTTGTAATTATTGTCGTGAGGCTGGCCATTGGAAATCGGATTGCCCAATGCTTAGGCCTACAGAACAGCAGGCAGGGGGTGGGCCTGTAAAATCTGCTGCCCTCGTAGCAAGCATTTTGGGGCCCAGGGTTGCTCAGCCTTGTCAAGTTAGGTAGAAAAAATCTGACCTACCTTCTCGGCCCGTGGATGAGTCCTATCTGCCATTCATTTCAGATGGGTTTGTTGCACAGGTTGGTAGTGTTGTTAAAGTGCCTGTTAAGATTTTGAGGGATACAGGTGCTGTTAACTCATATGTGTTGGAATCTGTTTTGGCTTTCTCTGAGAAGACCGATACTGGGGACAGAATCCTCATGAGGGGGATGGGCTTGGATGTGGTGCCTGTTCTGGTACATAAGTTGAATTTGGATTGTGGATTGGTGCAGCGTGAGGTCCCTATTGGTGTGAGACCAGCTTTGCCAGTAGAAGGGGTTGACATAATTTTGGGCAACGACCTTGCAGGCAGCCGTGTTTGGGCTAAGGAGCCGCCGCCTCCATTAGTCTCTCTCTCTCTTTCAGGGGGAGAACATCCTGATGAAAGTGCAGTACTCTTCCCTGAAGTTTTTCCTGCATGTGTGGCTACACGGGCAATGTGCCAGGCTGAGCGCAAGGAGGTAGATGGGGAAGTTGATACTGTTTTGTCATGTCTGCTTGATTTTCCTTTGTCTGTCTCGCACAGTGAGCTGCAGAAGGAGCAGAGAGCAGAACGGTCTTTAGAGGAGCTGTTTGAGTCGGTGCTGGAGCCCAGTGAGTTGAAAAGTGTTGCCAGTGGGTATGGTCTTTTGGATGGTATTTTAGTTCCCTCTAAATTTCGTGGCCATGTGTTAAAGCTGGCACATGATGGATCAGGGCATTTGGGGATTCGCAAGACACATGACAAAATTTTGCGCCATTTTTTTTGGCCGCGACTTAAAAAAGACATTTCTCTGCATGTTAAAAACTGTATTATTTGCCAGTTGACGGGTAAGCCGAATCAAGGTATTAAACCTGCGCCATTGCAGCCGATCCCGGCTATTAGTCAACCGTTTGAGTATTTGCTGATTGATTGTGTGGGGCCACTACCCAAAGCCCGCTCTGGGTGCCAGTATTTTTTAACTGTTATGTGTCAGAGCACCAGGTACCCTGCGGCGTACCCATTGCGAACTATCACAGCGAGGGCGGTGGTTAGGGCCCTGACACAGTTTATTTCTGTTTTTGGCATCCCAAGAGTTATTCAAACTGACCAGGGCTCAAATTTTTCTTCGCATTTGCTGGGTCAGGTGTTAAAGCTCCTGGGAGTTAAACACAATCAGTCTTCGGCGTACCACGCTCAGAGCCAAGGTGCTCTTGAACGTTTCCATCAAACATTGAAATCATTACTGCGTGCATATTGTACTGAATTGAATAGAGATTGGGAGGATGGGCTCCCCTGGTTGCTTTTAGCTGCACGGGAGGTTGTGCAAGAAAGCACTGGGTTCAGCCCAAATGATTTGGTTTTTGGTCACTCGGTACGGGGTCCGCTTGCTGTGTTGAAAGATGGATGGGTGGGAGGAGACCCTCCCACTAATTTAATTGATTATGTTAACGGGTTTGGGCATAGATTGTACACTGCTGGGGAGCTGGCAAAACAAAGGTTGACTGCAGCACAGGCTAAAATGAAAAAGTTGTATGACCGTAGAGCTGAGTTGCGTGAGTTTAGAGTGGGTGGTCAAGTGTTAGCTCTCTGTCCCTTGGTGGGTTCCCCCTTCCAAGCAAAATTCATGGGCCCCTATATAGTGGTTGAACGTGTTTCAGATCTGAATTATTTGATCTCAACACCTGGTCGGAGGAAGGCAGTGAAACTGTTTCACGTGAATCTGCTTAAACCCTACTATTCTCACTCTCCCATTGTACCCAGTGCTGACCAGCAGGGGTCAGTGGCAGTGAGTCCAGTTCTGGTAGTGGGTTCAATGGGTGTGGTTTCTAATGGGGGTGGTGATGATGTGATGGAGCCTGATGAGGGCATGTTTTCTGGGCGTTTAAAGAATTCCGAGACTCTTAAAAATTTGGAGGGCTTGTTTGGCCATTTGTCTGGAGCACAGGCTCAGGAGTTTGAACAGCTAATTTGGAGGTACCCAGGTTTGTTTGGGGATGTGCCATCTCGCACCGATTGGGCTGAACATGACATTGATATTGGGGAGTTGCCCCCTATTCGCCAGCACTTCTATAGACTATCACCTGAGAAATGCAAGTGTTTGGATGCTGAGATAGAATACATGATTGAGAATGCCATTGCTGTGCCGTCCTCATCGAGCTGGGCGTCTCCATGCCTTTTGGTGCCTAAGAGTGATGGGTCATTTAGGTTTTGCTCAGACTTCAGGAGGGTCAACAAGGTCACGAGGGCTGACTCGTTTCCATTACCTCGAATGGAAGATTGTATAGATCAGGTGGGTGCTGCGAGGTATGTGAGCAAATTTGATCTGCTGAAGGGCTCCTGGCAGGTGCCATTATCCAAGCGGGCTCAAGAAGTGGCAGCATTCATCACTCCTTCAGGCTTGTATTCCTACCAGGTGATGCCTTTTGGGCTAGGAATGCGCCGGCCACATTTCAACGTCTGATGAATCGTGTGGTCTCTGGGTTGTCTGGTTGTGCGGTTTATTTAGATGATTTGGTTGTGTACAGTGACTCCTGGTTCTCCCACATGCAGCGGGTGAAGGCATTACTTGATAGGTTGGCCGAGGCAAAGCTCACAGTGAATCTTGCTAAGTGTGAGTTGGCCCGGGGCACTGTGACTTACCTGGGACGGGTCGTCGGTCAGGGCCAGGTGGCTCCGGTACAGGGCAAGGTTTTGGCCATTGAACAGTTTCCGCAGCCCGTGACTAAGAAAGAGCTCATGAGGTTCTTGGGGATGGTGGGATATTATCGGTGTTTTTGCAAGAACTTTTCATAAGTGGTGGCGCCCCTTACAGAGTTGCTGAAGGCTAGGGCTCAGTTTGTCTGGTCGGCCGAGTGCCAGGAGGCTTTCAGTAATGTCAAGACTCTTTTGTGCTCAGCTCCAGTGTTGGCTGCGCCCCGTTATGACTGTCCTTTTGTTTTACAGGTTGATGCGAGCCACGTAGGAGCAGGGGTGGTGTTGATGCAGGCAGATGAGCAGGGCGTTAACAGACCAGTTAGTTTCTATTCAAAGAAGTTTAACCGGCACCAGGCAAAAACTACTCAGTGGTTGAGAAAGAGACTCTTGCCTTGGTTTGGGCTTTGCAGTATTTTGCAGTGTATGTCGAGTCAGGTGTGGCCCCAGTGGTGGTCTATACAGACCACAATCCATTAACTTTTTTACATACGCTGAGGTGCCCCAATCAGAGGCTGATCAGGTGGTCACTTTTCCTCCAGTCCTATAATTTGGACATCCGACACATTAAGGGCCGTGAAAATGTGGCTGCCGATGCACTGTCTCGGGCTCCAGTGATGGAATAGGTGGTTGGTGCCTGTTTAGCTCCTGTTCTCTTTGTTGTTATTTTGTATGTTCCTCGCTATAGGGTGGGATGTTGGGAGCAGATGTTGGTACTGGCAGTATGTAAGTATATTGAAGTATTTGTTGTGATGTAACTAGTGACTGATTGTTTGAACCATTGATTGTATTTGGTCCCCAAATACAATACTGTATTTGGATTGTATGGGGTCCTGTGGCCCCCGTCTTATGGGGTGGGGTGTGACGACCCTCCTTACACTCTACTCTCTCTCGCTCCCTCTTCAGTGCAGCAGCTGGCAGCAGGGTCGTTCGGGGGAATGAGGATCACCTGGGCTGAGTGGCCTGCAGTCTATTAGGCTGTTTGGGCTGCAGTCTTTCTGCTTCTTCTCTGCCTGAAACAGCTCCTGATCTGGCATTTTGGTTTTGTTTTCCACCTTACAACACATACACACATGCTTTCACTCATCCACTCACTTACATGACTGATTTTACAGACGACACATGCCATGTTAGTTTAAGTTTCCTTTTGTTGTATTTTGGTTATTTTTATTTAAAGTAATATTTCAGTTAATTGTTGTTTGGTGTGCATCTCCCTCTTTTTTTTGTCATGGCCGAGCGGCCCGGTTCATGACAGACTATATTTCCCTTAAATAATTGATATTATTAGTTGAGTTAATATAACACCAATTTGCCTACAACAAAATAATTGTTGTGTTTCTCTAACATACAAACCCAGTGGCTATATGCATGTGTTATCTTATCAGATGTTAACATATCACCTAGTCCAAACCCCCCCCTCCCCCCCGCAGCCCCCCATGTACATGTACTTATGTACGTTGCACATGTGAGTGAACTTGCTATTCTATAGGCAGGGGTTGGGTGGGTAATACCCAAAAACAAACAATCCTATTTATATTAAGGATCTTATTTACCTAAAAGATGTCCTGAAATAAACTGAATATAATGATGCTGTCCTATATTAAAAACATGTCATTGTCAACATATAACTAAGGCATTTTACAAAAATATTATTATTATTATTTCATGAATGGATGTGAAACAGGAATGTTACTTTGGGGGCATTGCATTTTTCAATAAGACCACTGCATTATTTGGATTGAGTCATACATAGCCTTTTTAAAAATAAAGTTACATATTTTACAAACAGACCCTAATGGGCGAAGAATAGCTCACTAGCCCTCGGAACCGCAGAAACTTGGTTGCAAGTTTAATGGCAGGTGATTCTGAACGACAGCGTTTTGGAATTGAAAATTTGTGAAGTATTCCTATATTCTAAGACCAATTTTATTTGGCATCGTAAAACAAAGACTCAATATGCATCAAATAGTATGCAAATAACTTGTCTATTGGGGTCATTACGTAAGCTCAAGCTAATTTTAACCAAACTCATACTTGCGATAGCCAATTAATTTAACGCCAGTCTTACCGCTTCCGTTTCTCCAAAAGAAAACTGCTAGCTGCATGAGGATCATCGTGGCAAAACAGCTGGTCAGTTTTTACTTTGCATTTGAAAGCCTGAGGCTCCATATCTTCTTCCTTTATTCTCTTCCCTTTCCCGCCTCTCCATTGCTTTCTGACATTTTCATGATCATGTAGTCATTGAAATGCATTTTTAGACTGTTACCGCACTAGGGGGCATGCAAGGCCATTGGTCAAACAAATTTCCCAGCAAGCCTGCCAACCTAAACTTCAGGACGAAAACAACAAAATGAAATATATTGGGAATAGCCAAAGCCCGTAAATTGTTTTTATTTGCAAGAAAGCAGTTTTTCGTCATTTCTGTAGCATAAAGCAAATATATAGGCCGAAATAAATACGAACAGGCCATGACTTAGAACAATTGGAGAAGTGAAGTACAACCACTAAAAGTGTTATACAGTGCCCTCTATAATTATTGGCCCCCCAGGTTGAGATGTGTTCTTTAGCTTCTAATAAATTCAGTTTTTTACTAAATAATATTGGACCACAATGAAAAAAAGAGGAAAATCCAACCTTTAATTGAAGTCCATTTATTCAGTGGAAAAGAAAAATCCCACATTAAGAAATAATTCTTTTGGATCATTCACAAGATGGGAGAATACAGAAAGAGGGATCTTCGACCATTCCTCTTTGCACAATCTCTCTAAATCATCCAGCGACCTGGGTCCTCTCCTCTGCACTTTCCTCTTCAGCTCACTCCACAGGTTTTCAATGGGGTTGAGGTCTAGGGACTGAGATGGCCATGGGAGGAGCTTGATTCTGTGTCTGGTGATTTGGCCACATGTTTAGGGTCATTATCTTGCTGAAAGACCCAGTGACGACCCATCTTCAGCTTTCGGGCAGAGGCCACCAGATTTTGATTTAAAATGTCCTGGTATTTCAAAGCGTCCATGATGCTATGCACCCTAACAAGGTTCCCAGGGCCTCTGGAAGAGAAACAGGCCCACAGCATCACTGATCCTCCCCCATACTTCACAGCGGGCATGAGGTGCTTTTCTGCATACTCATCTTTTGCGTTCCGCCAGACCCACTTAAGAGCTTTTGGCAACAAACACTCTATCTTGGTCTCATCTGACCAAAGCACATGGTCCCAGTTCCGCTTAGTGAACTCCAGACGTTTGCGTTTATACTTGAGTGAGAAAAGGTTTTTTCCGTGCATGCCTCCCAAACAGCTTGTTGGCATGTAGATAGCACCTGATGGTTGTTTTGGAGACTTTGTGACCCCAAGATGCTACCATTTGTTGCATTTCTTTAACAGTGAGCTTTGGAAAACTTTTTATTTCTCTTTCCATCCTCCTCACTGCGCAGTGGCAAAATAACCTTGCGCCCTCGTCCAGGCTTGTTTACCACTGTTCCAGTTGTTTTAATCTATATGGTGGTGCAGGCGAGTGGCTATTTTCTTGTAGCCATTCCTGAACTGTAAAGGTCGACAAACATCTGCCTTACTTGAATGGTGTGTTCCTTTGTCTTTCCCATGTTGAAGACTGGATGAGAGAAATGGCCTCTGTGTCATGTCATATTTATACCCCAGGGAAACAGGAAGAGATGAATTACTAATTAAATGTTCCAAGATACTCCGATCAACTTGGTAAACTACTGTAGAAATGACAGAAATACTTCAATAACATTTATTTCCCAGGAATTGTTAGGGGTGCCGATAATTGTGAAACAGGTGATTTTATGAAAAAGTATTATTTCTTAGTCCGTGATTTCCCCCCCCCCCTCCCCCGTTAAAATTCACTTGAGTTGAAGGTTACATTTTTCTACAAATTTCAGTGTGAGAGTATGCTTATGCAATAAAAATTAAATTTATTTTAAGGCTTTTAACACATCTCAACCAGGGGTGCCAATAATTATGGAGGGCGCTGTATATAACTTTTACACTCTTGGGACAGTAGCTGAAAGATCGCCACTGGTCGACCGATTACATATCATGTAAAAATATTATAAGTTACACTCATTTTGTTTGTCCACTATAATTGATGTAAAATTTTGATGGGTTAATCCATGCCGCTCGTCCGTAACCCTTTACCGGCCATTAGTCACTATGTTGTGGGCTGTCCGGGTGAGACTCTGGCAGGCTTTTTCACTGACTGGAGCTGTTAACCGGGAAAACTCTGGGTATTCCTGTAGCTAATCCGCCCCTGACTTGAGTGTGAAAAGTACAAAACCCAAAACCAGTGAAGTTGGCACGTTATGTAAATCATAGATAAAAACAGAATACAATGATTTGCAAATCCTTTTCAACTTATATTCAATTGAATACACTGCAAAGACAAGGTGTTTAATGTTCAAACTGAGAAACTTTTTTTCTTTTTGTAAATAATCATTAACTTAGAATTTAAAGGCAGCAACACATTGCAAAAAAGTTGGCACAGGGGCCTTCTAACCACTGTGTTTCATCGCCTTTCCTTTTAATGACACTCAGTAAACGTTTGGGAACTGAGACGACCAATTTTTGAAGCTTTTCAGGTGGAACTCTTTCCCATTCTTGCTTGATGTACAGCTTAAGTTGTTCAACAGTCCGGGGTCTCCATTGTCGTATTTTACGTTTCATAATGCGCCACACATTTTCAATGGGAGACAGGTCTGGACTACAGGCAGGCCAGTCTAGTACTCGCACTCTGTTACGACGGAGCCATGCTGTTGTAACACGTGCATAATGTGGCTTGGCATTGTCTTGCTGAAATAAGCAGGGGCGTCCATGAAAAAGACGTTGCTTGGATGGCAACATATGTTGCTCCAAAACCTGTATGTACCTTTCAGCATTAATGGTACTTTCACATACACTCAACAAAAATATAAACGCAACACTTTTGTTTTTGCTCCCGTTTGTCATGAGATGGACTCAAAGATCTAAAATTCATTCCAGATACACAATATTACCATTTCTCTCAAACATTGTTCACAAATCTGTCTAAATGTGTGATAGTGAGCACTTTTGCTTTGCTGAGACAACCCATCCCACCTCACAGGTGTGCCACATGAAGATGCTCATCAGACACCATGATTAGTGCACAGGTGTACCTTATACTGCCCACAATAAAAGGCCACTCTGAAATGTGCAGTTTTGCCACAAAATCACAAAATGCCACAGATGGCGCAAGCATTGAGAGAGCGTGCAATTGGCATGCTGACAGCAGGAATGTCAACCAGATCTGTTGCTCGGGCATTGAATGTTCATTTCTCCACCATAAGCCGTCTCCAAAGGCGTTTCAGGGAATATGGCAGTACATCCAACCGGCCTCACAACCGCAGACCACGTGTAACCACACCAGCCCAGGACCTCCACATCCAGCAGGTTCACCTCCAAGATCGTCTGAGACCAGCTACTCAGACAGCTGCTGAAACAATTGGTTTGCATAACCAAAGAATTTCTGCACAAACTGTCAGAAACCGTCTCAGGGAAGCTCAACTGCATGCTCGTCGTCCTCATCGGGGTCTTAACCTGACTCCAGATCGTCGCCGTAACAGACTTGAGTGGGCAAATGCTCACATTCGATGGCGTCTGGCACGTTGGAGAGGTGTTCTCTTCACGGATGAATCTCGGTTTACATTGTTCAGGGCAGATGGCAGGCAGCGTGTGTGGGGTCGTGTGGGTGAGCGCTTTGCTGATGTCAATGTTGTGGATCGAGTGGCCCATGGTGGTGGTGGGGTTATGGTATGGGCAGGCATCTGTTATGGACGAAGAACACAGGTGCATTTTATTGATTGCATTTTGAATGCAGAGATACCGTGATGAGATCCTGAGGCCCATTGTTGTGCCATACGTCCATGAACATCACCTCATGTTTCAGCAAGATAATGCACGGCCCCATGATGCAAGGATCTGTACACAATTCTTGGAAGCTGAAAATCTCCCAGTTCTTGCATGGCCAGCATACTCACCGGACATGTCACCCATTGAGCATGTTTTGGATGTGCTTGACCGGCGTATACGACGGCGCGTACCAGTTCCCACTAATATCCAGCAACTTCGCACAGCCATTGAAGAGGAGTGGACCAACATTCCACAGGCCACAATTGACAATCTGATAAACTCTATGCGAAGAAGATGTGTTGCACTGCATGAGGCAAATGGTGGCCACACCAGATACTGACTGGTTCTGAGTCCCCAGACCCCCAATAAAGCAAAAACTGCACATTTCAGCGTGGCCTTTTATTGTGGACAGTCTAAGGTACACCTGTGCACTAATCATGGTGTCTGATGAGCATCTCGATGTGGCACACCTGTGAGGTGGGATGGATTGTCTCAGCAAAGCAAAAGTGCTCACTATCACACATTTAGACAGATTTGTGAACAATGTTTGAGAGAAATGGTAATATTGTGTATCTGGAATGAATTTTAGATCTTTGAGTCCATCTCATGACAAACGGGAGCAAAAACAAAAGTGTTGCATTTATAGTTTTGTTGAGTGTATGTGTAAGTTGGCCATGCCTTGGGCACTAATACACCCCCATACCATCACAGAGGCTGGCTTTTGAACTTTGCGCCTGTAACAGTCCGGATGGTTCTTTTCCTCTTTGGTCCGGAGGACATGACGTCCACGGTTTCCAAAAACAATTTGAAATGTCGACTCGTCAGACCACAGAACACTTTTCCACATTGCATCAGTCCATCTTAGATGAGCTTAGGCCCAGCGAAGCCGGCGGCGTTTCTGGGTGCTGTTGATAAATGGCTTTCGCTTTGCATTGTTTTAACTTACACTTGCAGATGTAGCGACGAACTGTAGTTACTGACAGTGGTTTTCTGAAGTGTTCCTGAGCCCATGTGGTGATGTCCTTTACACACTGATGTTGGTTTTTGATGCAGTACCGCTTGAGGGATCGAAGGTCACGGGCATTCAATGTTGGTTTTCGGCCTTGTAGCTTACGCGCAGTGATTTCTCCAGATTCTCTGAACCTTTTGACGATATTACGGACCGTAGATGATGAAATCCCTAAATTTCTTGCAATAGCTCATTGAGGAATGTTGTTTTTAAACTGTTTGACAATCAGCTCACGCAAGTGGTGACCCTCGCCCCATCCTTGTTTGTGAATGACTGGGTATAAAAGCAGCTTCCCTGAAATGCTCAATCATGGCACCCACCTGTTCCCAATTAGCCCGTTCACCTGTGGGATGTTCCAAATAAGTGTTTGATGAGCATTCCTCAACTCTCTCAGTCTTTTTTGCCACTTGTGCCAGCTTTTTTGAAACATGTTGCAGGCATCAAATTCCAAATGAGCTAATATTTGCAAAAAATTACAAAGTTTACCTGTTCGAACATTAAGTAACTTGTCTTTGCAGTGTATTCAATTGAATATAGGTTGAAAAGGATTTGCAAATCATTGTATCCAGTTTTTATTTACGATTTACACAACGTGCCAACTTCACTGGTTTTGGGTTTTGTAGATTAGCAGGGGGAAAAAAAACGTGATCACTGTGTTACGGCCGTCCTGGAGTACTAGCCGTTCTGTGATTCTCCAGAACGCACAGATGGCCAGTCTGCCCCTGCTGCTTCGTACGGGTTAGTAATTATCCTATCAGAGAACGCATTCCTTCAGAGTTTAGCGAGACCCAGAATTGTACGGAGGGTATTTTTGGTCATTATCCTAATTAATATTAAAATTTATATAATCAGGCCAAAATAACATGTTAAAAATAAGCAAATTGAAAAACCTAATGAAACATGTAAAATGATAATGTCTGGATAAAATGATAATGAAGCGTTAAATTGCTAATATGTAAATAGAAATTGTAGGTGTGTGTTTCCAACGCCTTCTATTCATGAAACACCTTTTGAAACCAGAGTAACGTGGAGTCTTGAACGCAGAAGACAGGACAGGAAAGTTATTGTTTTATCTATTTAATAACGATCTTCCTTTTTTACAAATCATGTTGAATGGTCAAAAAACTGTGACGCTATCAGGAACTGGTTTTATCGAACTGACTGGAGAAGCTTGGGTAGCATTCCTAAAATACCGTGAATTGGTCACATGCCTAATTCTGCGTCCACAATTCTAAATAATAAAATGTTTTTATCTCACTTGTCTATATTTTTAAACTAATTAATTCTAAATGTAATTATGATCTGAAATTATCAGTCTTTTTGACTAAATTATCAAATATGAAAATATTAAAGGAACAATATGCAATATTAGGAATAATAGGAACAATATTATACCAACAAGGAACATGAATTAGCCAATCCCTAATTGGCCCCTACAGAAATGGTCAAATGGAAAACTTAAAATGTAAAGATGAAATTGAAAATGAAAATTTAAATAGCGTTGGGGAAACATCAAATGTAAAACTCAAAATAGGAAATGGAAAGGCTTAAATGGAAATGCTTCAATGGAAAAGATAATAAACAAGAGCAAGAGCACCGCCAACGGTGCATAATACGCCCGTCATGAACATGGATCGGGAAGTGGACAGACAACATCTGGGCCCCATGTGACCTTTGACCTTTGCCAGTGACCTTCACCTTGGAGGGAGGGCCATAAACATGGTACGCGACACTCCGCTCAGTGATGGTACACGTGTGTATGAAAAATCATGGATGTATCTCAAGCGGTTGAGAAGTTATGCTCCGGACAAGCCCCATCTGGGCCCCATGTGACCTTTGACCTTTGCCAGTGACCTTGACCTTGACCGGGTGAACAAAATCATGGCGCGCGACAGCGCCTAGTGATGGTGCACGTGTATGTGAAGTATCACGAATGTCGCTCAAGCGGCTCAGGAGTTAAGCCCCGGACAAGAAATTGCTAACAGACAACAGACGGAGAGACGGACGGACGGGGGTGATGACATAATACGTCCCGTGTTGAGATGGGCGTATAATAATAATAATGATAAAAATTTAATGATAATTTTGTGTTTGCATTTTTCCACCACTATTTTACATTTGGCATTTTGCATTTGCCATTTTACATTTTGATTTTCCATTTGGCTTCTCCATTTGGATTTCTCATTTAGCGTTTCCATTTTTCATTTGCCTTTTTCACCAGTCTCAAAATATCTCCAGACAAGTGGAATGGATATCGTGGCAGCTCATTGGATGATTGTGTCTGCAGAGACACAGCTGAATGGAATGGCCAGAGATTTTCAGGAAGTGAAGACAGCGGCCGACACATGATGATGATGATCTACAGGATCAGAATGAAGAGACAGAGCTGGAGGTTAAAGCTGCTCTACCACAGAGAAGGGCTAAGAGAAAGAAATCCATGCCTGAAGAGATGTCCCAAGATGAGACTGTGTGTGACACTGAAACACTGTACAGGATTGATGTCCTCAATCGCATCATGGATACAGCCATCCAGATTATTGTAATGCAAATAGAAGCCACTAGATGGCAGTATTGACCTTTCTTGTGTTAAGCCCAGACTGGAGTTAGGTTTGGGCATGTCTTGGGCATGTCTGGGACAAGTCCCAGAGAATTAAAAAAAAACAGGTCTAAATGTGGGAGGGGTCTGCAAAAGAGTATATAAGGAGGAAAACTGAGGGAGTGGAGTAGTAGGGGAAATTGCAAGGAGAAGGATACATGTGATCAGACCTGTCATTCTGTTCAAGTCCTGTGAAGTTTGTTGTGGATTTTAGCGTGTGTTGGAGCATTTTCCTCACCCAGGACATCACCAAGCAACCCAACCAGAGGGACCGTAAATATTTTTGTTCTTGTGTTTATCAATCTTGGTTGGTAGACTAGATAGTAGATTAGTTAAAAGTGTTCGTTAAATTAAATGTGTTTAAGTTTTAAAATTTTTTCTGTCATCCTTTGCTGTCATAAATGTCATAACAAATTGGGGCCATAGCAAATTGGGGGCTCAAGTCTGGGATAAACCATTGTGTGAGTCATTTCTTGAAAATCGAACATATCAAATTGTAAAACAGTTTTTTGAATTTTCCGATACATATATATATATATATATATATATATATACATATATATACATATATATATATATATATATATATATATATATATATATATATATATATATATATTGTTATGGCCCCAATTTGTTATTAAATTTACAGCAACAGTAACAACAAGGGATGACCGACAATTCAAAACCCAAACACATTTAATCAAACAGACAATAACAACTAACTAATCTACTATCTACAACTACGACCAAGATTGATTTATATACAAACAAAACAGAAATATTTACAGTCCCTTTTGTTGGGGTGGCTTGGTGATGTCCTGGGTAAAGAAAAATGCTCAAACACAGGCAAAATCCACAAAAGAAACTTCACAGGTCTTGATCAGAAATGACAGGTCTGGTCACATGTATCCTTCTTCTTGCAATTTCTTCTCCTACTTTACTGTCTCAATTCTTTTCCTGATATACTTTTTTGCAGACCCCACCCACATTTAGACCTATTTTTTTTTATTTTCTGAGACTTGCCCCAGACATGTCCAGGACATGTCTAAACATGACTCCAGTCTGAGCTTAACAAAAAAAAGGTAAATACTGCCATCTAGTGGCCTATATTCACATTACACCTCCATTCCAAAAAGGAAAAATTTTGACTCATAAAGGCAAAATTTTTCTTTTCAATACAAAATGGTTAAGTGAACACTTGTCTATATATACATATCATACAATATTCAAACACATGATATATATATACACATTCAAACACGGGATAAGCAATCAGCAATTACATTGTCTGTACCCTTCACACATGCTTAATTTCCAAGTCAAACTCCTGTAAAATCAAACTCCAATTCAACAATCTCCGATTCTTGCTTTTCATCTTACTCAAAAACATTAACGGATTGTGGTCAGTGTACACAATCATTGGCTTTTGTCCTGTACAAACATAAACCTCAAAGTGTTGTAAAGAAAGGACCAGAGCCAACAGTTCCTTCTCTATTGTGGAATAGTTCCTTTGGTGGCGATTGAACTTCCTGGAGAAGTATGCCACGGGATGCTTAATGTCATCAGAGTCACTTCTCTGTAGGAGCACAGATCCACAAGCTTGGTCGCTAGCATCAACCGCGATGGAGAATGGTTTGTTGAAGTCAGGAGATTTGAGCACGGGGAAGTGACACAGCAGAGACTTCAGGCGATCGAAGGCTCTCTGGCATGCATCATCCCAGGTGAACTTTACGCCTTTCTTCAGTTGGTTAGTTAGACTGAGAGCAATCTCAGCAAAGTTCTTGCAGAACTTGCGGTAGTACCTGATCATTCCAAGGAAGCGGCGCAAAGCTTTTTTGTTGTCAGGAACTGGAAAGTCCATGATGGCTTGGACTTTAGCATTTATGGGTGCCACCTTACCCTGGCCTATGACGTAGCCAAGATAGGTGACAGTAGCACAACCAAAGTCACTCTTGCTCAGGTTAACAGTCAGGTTAGCCTGGGTCAGGCGCTGGAACAACGTCTCTACATCTTTTAGATGTTCTTCCCAGGAGTCACTCCATGTGATCAGGTCATCGATGTACGCACCCGTGTGTGGCAATCCGGCGATTGTAGACTGTATCATCCTTTGGAACGTGGCTGGGGCATTTTTCATGCCAAAGGGTAGGACTTCATACTGGTACAATCCAGATGGTGTGGCATAAGCAGAGATGCTCTTGGCCCTCTCAGTTAAAGGCACACACCAATAACCCTTCAATAAATCAATCTTGGTCAGAAACTTTGCTTGCCCTACACTATCAATACAATCATCAATCCTAGGTATTGGAAACACATCAGTTCTACTTACAGCATTGACTTTGCGATAATCTGTACAGAATCTAGTACTTCCATCAGGTTTTGGAACTAGCACACAGGGTGAACTCCAATCGGAGTTGGAGGGTCTGATAATACCATGTTTTAACATGTACTCAACCTCTTTCTCAGCAATCTTTCTCTTTTCAGGATTCATCCGGTATGGATGCTGTTTTATTGGTTTGGCATCACCAACATCTACATCATGAGAGGCTATAGTAACTTTCTTTGGAACATCAGGAAACAAATCCTCATATTTCTTGATCAACCTTTCAAACTGATCTCTCTGTGAGGGTTCTAAGTGCTGGAGTTTTACATCAAGATTTTGCAACACTTCAGTGTTTGACAATTTACATGAAAGAACTTCAGCTTTAATTCTTGGTTCATCATCTTGAAACTCCCCCTCATCTTCACACGTTTCGACCATTGGAGAATCTGAAGTGACAGCTGCAACCCTAGCATTTCCGTCATGATAAGGCTTTAGCATGTTAATATGACACAATTGTTTTGGTTTTCTCCTATCTGGAGTCTTCACAATGTAATTGAGATCATTGAGTTTTGTTGGAATTTCATACAGACCATGAAATCTAGCCTGCAATGGATTGGACTGCAAGGGAAACAACACAAGGACCTTTTCTCCTGGTTTAAACTCACGGCTTCTAGCCTTATGATCATACCAAGTTTTCATTTTTCCCTGACTTGATTTCAAGTTCTCTTTGGCAAGGTCACAAGCTGCACGCAATCTTTCCTTGAACTTGCTAACATAGTCTAACAGCCTGATATGCGGCTCTTTCTCTTGCCATTGTTCACTCAATAATAGCAAAGGCCCTCTCATTTCATGACCAAACACTAGCTCAAATGGACTGAATCCAGTAGACTCCTGCACTGCTTCTCTACCTGCAAACAACAGCAAATGAACACCTTCATCCCAGTCTTTCTCATGGTCATAACAATAAGTCCTCATCATTGTCTTGAGAGTGGAATGAAACTGCTCTAGGGCACCCTGACTTTCTGGATGATAGGCACTAGAAAGAATCTGCTTTGCACCTAGTTCATACACAACCTGCTGAAACAATCCTGAAGTGAAATTGCTACCCTGGTCTGACTGAATTTCCCTGGGAAGGCCAAACAACGTGAAGAACTTTATCAAAGCCTTCGAGATTGCAGTTGCCTTGATGTTACGTAGAGGTATGGCTTCGGGGAATCTGGTAGATGCACACATGATTGTCAACAAGTACTGATTTCCAGATCTAGTCTTGGGTAATGGACCAACGCAATCAACAATGACCTTAGAGAATGGCTCCCCAAATGCTGGGATAGGCTGCAATGGAGCTACAGGTGGGTCTAACTGGTGTTTTCCAACTACCTGACAAGTGTGACAGGTTTTTCATGATCTTATCAACAGTCTTGTTAACACCAAGATGACCTCCTAAAGGTAAACTATGAGCCATTGTTAAGATCTCATTCCTATAGACCTTCGGAACAACAATTTGCCTGACCACTGCCCAATCTGCATTGGCAGGGATATCAGGAGGGCGCCACTTCCGCATCAACACACCATCCTTGAGATAATACCCGACTGGAACTGCGTCTATTTCTTTATCAGGAAGGGCTCTCCTCTTTAGTACACAAATTTCAGGATCATTAGTTTGCTCCTCAATCAACCGCTTTCTGGACAGAGACAAGTCTCCAGACACATCAGAATCACTAGACCCATCCGGCTGGCTGAATAGAGAGCTGATAAAAGTATCTGATAAGTCCTCAAACGGAGAAACCATAGTAGGCCAATCAGTCATGAGGTGAACCACCTGAGTCCTGACTATTCAATGTGCTGGGCGGCACCACAACATCTTCTTTAGGCTTCTTGGCCATAGCACGAGTCACTGCACAAGAAGGATACAGAGATGGGTCCTCATCCCCATCTTCAGTGCTCGGCTGTGAAGTAAGATGTACAGGGGGAACTACTTTGCCCCCAGCCAGGTCATTGCCTAGCAACAGAGAAACACCCTTTATAGGTAGACTTGACATAAGTCCCACCTTTACCTGTCCTGTAACTAAATCTGACTTCAAGAATATAGAGCGCAGGGGTACAGATACAGTCCTCCCTTCAATACCTTGTACAAGTATGAAATCCCCTGAAGCGGTCTCATCACGTAACTCCAAGGAGTCCATCAACAAAAGTGACTGAGAAGCTCCGGTATCCCTTAGGATATATATGGGGACAGGAGTAGTATGCTCATTCAGAGCCACAAATCCCTCTGACACAAATAGAAGAAATTCCTCCCTCACGAAGTCAGCTGTATCAGGCTTTTTAGCCCCACAAGAAGCAGGTAATTTAGCAGATTGGTTATCTACTACAGGGGTTTCTAACCTTGTTTTCACAAAGGCATTTGGTTTGGTATCCTTTTCTTTTTCTTTCTTAGCTTTAAGGAACCAACAGTTAGTTGTAACATGACCAGATTTCTTGCAATAACTGCAAACTAGACCACTTTTGTCACTGTCAGCTTTCACACTTTGATCAGACCTGTTACTGGATTTCTGAGCACCATCACCAGATTTGTCTTTGTCTTTGGGTGAGGAATCTTGGGTATCACCATAACCCTTTTTCTGAAATTGGGACCATCTATTGTTACTGCTAGACTGAAATTTAGACTTATGTGTGAGAACATATTCATCTGCAAATTTGGCAGCTGACTGCAAATTCAGTGCTTGCTTCTCATTAAGGTAGGTCTTAAAATCATCCTTAACACAGTTCTTGAATTCTTCAACTAACACCATCTCTTTTCGTGAGTTGAAATCATCCTTGACCTCCATAGAAGTACACCAGCGCTCAAAGCAAACCTTCTTCTCATTAGCAAATTCCACATAAGTCTGATTTTCAGATTTCTTCAGACCTCTGAATTTCTGTCGGTAAGCCTCTGGAACCAACTCATAAGCTCTCAAAATAACCTTTTTGACAACCTCATAATCAGAGGAATCATCGGCAGACAAAGCCGAATAGGCTTGTTGAGCTTTACCCTTGAGGACAGTTTGCAACATCAGAGGTTCCTTTGGCCACTGGCAACTCTTTGCTCCCTTTTCAAAACACTGGAAATAGTTGTCAACATCCTTTTCCAAAAATGGAGGCACCAGTTTTACCTCCTGACTGGCACAAAATTTATTTTTTGTTTCAATTTTAATTTTGAGTTGCTCCATTTGGAGTCTTTCTTCTCTATCGAATTTCTTTAATTCAAAATCTCTCTGTCTTGCAAATTTTTCTAACTCAAATTCTCTTTGTTTTTCTTTTTCGTCCCTTTCTATTTTCTCTTCTCTTGCTAATTTTTCTAACTCAAACTGCCTTTGTTTTTCTTTTTCTTCCCTTTCTTTCTCTCTTTCTTCCCTCTCAAATTCTCTTTGCTTTTCTTTTTCCTCCCTTTCTTTTTCTCTTTCCTCCCTTTCAATCTCTAGCATTTTTAATTTAAGTTCCATTTCTATATTTGGATTTTCCAATGGAAACTGTTCCAGATCTCAGGGTGCAAACACATTTTCATCAATGTAATATTCAACTCTCTCTCGAGCCAGTCTTGCTTTTCGCATGGCTGGTTTCACCTCTGTCAGCTCTAAATGTCTGCAAATTTCTAGCAGTTGTGTCTTTTTAAAAGACTTCAAAACCCCTACGGTTGGTGATGCCAAGAAATCATCCATTGCTGTTGTCAATATATATGTATTCAATTAAAAAAAAACAATTTTACAATTTGAAATGTTAGATTTTCAATAAATTACTCACAAAATGGTCTATCCCAGACCTTGAGCCCCCAATTTGTTATGGCCCCAATTTGTTATTAAATTTACAGTTACAGCAAGGGATGACCGACACAATTCAAAACCGAAACACATTTAATCAAACAGACAATAACAACTAACGAATCTACTATCTACAACTACGACCAAGATTGATTTATATACAAACAAAACAGAAATATTTACAGTCCCTTTTGTTGGGGTGGCTTGGTGATGTCCTGGGTAAAGAAAAATGCTCAAACACAGGCAAAATCCACAAAAGAAACTTCACAGGTCTTGATCAGAAATGACAGGTCTGGTCACATGTATCCTTCTTGCAATTTCTCCTCCTACTTTACTGTCTCAATTCTTTTCCTTATATACTCTTTTGCAGACCCCACCCACATTTAGACCTATTTTTTTTAATTTTCTGAGACTTGCCCCAGACATGTCCAGGACATGTCTAAACATGACTCCAGTCTGATCTTAACAAAAAAAAAGGTAAATACTGCCATCTAGTGGCCTATATTCACATTACAATATATATATATATATATTTCTATACTGACAGATCAACAGCAATGGATGATTTCTTGGCATCACTAACCGTTGAGGTTTTGAATCTTTTAAAAAGACAGAACTGCTAGAAATATGCAGACATTTAGAGCTGACAGAGGTAAAACCAGCCACGCGAAAAGCAAGACTGGCTAGAGAGATTGTTGATTATTGCATTGCTGAAAATGTGTCTGCACCAGGAGATCTGGAACAGTTTCCATTGGAAAATCCAAATGTAGAAATTGAACTTAAATTAAAACTGCTTGAGATTGAAAGGGAGGGAAAAAGAAAAACAAAGAGAATTTGAGAGAGAGAAAGAGGAAAGAGCAGAAAGAGAGAGACAGAGAGATTTTGAATTAGAGAAGTTGGATAGAGAAGAAAGACTCCAAATGGAGCATCTAAAAATTAAAATGGCAACAGAAAATAAATTTCGGGCTAGCCAGGAGGTAAAACTGGTGCCTCCATTTTCGGAAAAAGATGTTGACAACTATTTCCAGTGTTTTGAAAAGGTAGCAAAGAGTTGCCAGTGGCCAAAGGAACACTGGCCTCTGATGTTGCAAACTGTCCTCAAGGGTAAAGCTCAACAAGCCTATTCAGCTTTGTCTGCAGATGATTCCTCTGATTATGAGGTTGTCAAAAGGGTTATTTTGAGAGCTTATGAGTTGGTTCCAGAGGCCTAACGACAGAAATTCAGAGGTCTGAAGAAATCTGACAATCAGACTTATGTGGAATTTACTAACGAGAAGCAGGTTTGCTTTGAGCGCTGGTGTACTTCTATGGAGGTGAAGGATGATTTCTTCTCACTAAAAGAGATGGTGTTAGTTGAAGAATTCAAGGACTGTGTTAAGGATGATATTTAGACCTACCGTAATGAGAAGCAAGCACTGAATTTGCAATCAGCTGCTAAATTTGCAGATGAATATGTTCTCACACAAGTCCAAATTTCAGTCTCGCAGTAACTATAGATGGTTCCAATTTCAGAAGAAAGGTAACGGTGATAACCAAGATACCCAAAGGCAAAGACAAATCTGGTGATGGTGCTCAGAAATCCAGTCACAGGTCTGATCAAAGTGTGAAAGCTGACAGTGACAAAAGTGGTTTAGTTTGCAGTTATTGCAAGAAATCTGGTCATGTTACAACTAACTGTTGGTTTCTTAAAGGTAAGAAAGTAAGAGAAAAGGATACCAAACCAAATGCCTTTGTGAAAACAAGGTTAGAAACCCCTGTAGTAGATGACCAATCTGCCGAATTGCCTGTTCCTTGTGGGGCTAAGAAGCCTGATACTGCTGACTCTGTGAGGGAGGAACTTCTTCCATTTGTGTCAGAGGGATTTGTGGCTCTGAATGAGCATTTCCTCCTGTCCCCATATATATCCTAAGGGATACCGGAGCTTCTCGGTCACTTTTGTTGATGGACTCTTTGGAGTTACGTGATGAGACAGCTTCTGAGGATTTCATACTTGTACAAGGTATTGAAGGGAGGACTGTATCTGTACCCCTGCGCTCTATATTCTTGAAGTCAGAATTAGTTACAGGACAGGTAAAGGTGGGACTTATGTCAAGTCTACCTATCAAGGGTGTTTCTCTGTTGCTAGGCAATGACCTTGCTGGGGGCAATGTAGTTCCCCCTGTACATCTTACTTCACAGCCGAGCACTGAAGATGGCGATGAAGACCCATCTCTGTATCCTTCCTGTGCAGTGACTCGTGCTATGGCCAAGAAGGCTAAAGAAGATGATGATGTGGTGCCGTCCAGCACATTGAATAGTCAGGATTCAGGTGATTCGCCTCATGATTCTGTTCGGCCTACAATGGTTTCCCCGTTTGAGGACTTATAAGGTACTTTTATCAGTTTTTTTGTTCAGCCAGCCAGGTGGGTCTGGTGATTCTGATGTGTCTGGAGACCTGTCTCTGTCCAGAAAGCGGTTGATTGAGGAGCAAACTAATGATCCTGAAATTTGTGTACTAAAGAGGAGAGCTCTTCCTGATAAAGAAATAGACGCAGTTCCAGTTGGATATTATCTCAAGGATGGTATGTTGATGCGGAGGTGGCCCCCTCCTGATATTCCTGCCAATGCAGATTGGGCAGTGGTTAGGCAAATTGTTGTTCCAAAGGTCTACAGGAATGAGATCTTAACAATGGCTCATAGTTTACCTTTAGGAGGTCATCTTGGTGTCAACAAGACTGTTGATAAGATCATGAAACACTTCTTCTGGCCTGGGCTTCGGAAAGACGTTTCCAACTTTTGCAAAACCTGTCACACTTGTCAGGTAGGTGGAAAACACCAGTTAGACACACCTATAGCTCCATTGCAGCCTATCCCAGCATTTGAGGAGCCCTTCTCCAAGGTCATTGTTGACTGTGTTAGTCCATTACCCAAAACTAGATCTGGAAATCAGTACCTGTTGACAATCATGTGTGCATCTACCAGATTCCCTGAAGCCATACCTCTACGCAAATCAAGGCAACTGCAATCTCGAAGGCTTTGATAAAGTTCTTCACGTTGTTTGGCCTCCCCAGGGAAATTCAGTCAGACCAAGGTAGCAATTTCACTTCTGGTTTGTTTCAGCAGGTTGTGTATGAACTAGGTGCAAAGCAGATTCTTTCTAGTGCCTATCATCCAGAGAGTCATGGTGCCTTAGAGCGGTTTCATTCCACTCTCAAGACAATGATGAGGACTTATTGTTATGACCATGAGAAAGACTGGGATGAAGGTGTTCATTTGCTGTTGTTTGCAGCTAGAGAAGCAGTGCAGGAGTCTACTGGATTCAGTTCGTTTGAGCTAGTGTTTGGCCATGAAATGAGAGGACCTTTGCTATTATTGAATGAACAAAGGCTAGAGAAAGAGTCGCATATCAGTCTGTTAGACTATGTTTGCAAGTTCAAGGAAAGATTGCGTGCAGCTTGTGACCTAGCCAAAGAGAACTTGAAATCAAGTCAGAGAAAAATGAAAACTTGATATGATCATAAGGCTAGAAGCCGTGAGTTTAAACCAGGAGACAAGGTTCTTGTGTTGTTTCCCTTGCAGTCCAATCCATTGCAGGCTAGATTTCATGGTCCGTATGAAATTCCAACAAAACTCAATGATCTCAATTACATTGTGAAGACTCCAGATAGGAGAAAGCCAAAACAGTTGTGTCACATTAACATGCTGAAGCCTTATCATGACAGAAATGCTAGGGTTGCAGCTGTGACTTCAGATTCTCCTATAGTCGAAATGTGTGAAGATGAGGGGGAGTTTCAAGATGATGAACCTAAAATTAAAGCTGAAGTTCTTTCATGTAAATTGTCAAATTCTGAAGTGTTGCAAAATCTTGATGTAAAACTCCAGCACTTAGAACCTTCACAGAAAGATCAGTTTGAGAGGTTGATCAATATATATAAAGACCTATTTCCTGATGTTCCAAAGAGAGTTTCTATAGCCTCTCATGATGTAGATGTTGGTGATGCCACACCAATAAAACAGTATCCGTACCGGATGAATCCTGAAAAGAGAGAGATTGCTGAGAAAGAGGTTGAGTACATGTTAGAACATGATATTATCAGACCCTCCAACTCCGATTGGAGTTCACCCTGTGTGCTAGTTCCAAAACCTGATGGAAGTACTAGATTCTGTACAGATTATCGCAAAGTCAATGCTGTAACTAGAACTAATGTGTTTCCAATACCTAGGATTGATGATTGTATCGATAAATTAGGGCAAGCAAAGTTTCTGACCAAGATTGATTTATTGAAGGGTTATTAGTGTGTGCCTTTAACTGAGAGGGCAAAGAGCATCTCTGCTTTTGCCACACCATCTGGGTTGTACCAGTATGAAGTCCTACCCTTTGGCATGAAAAATGCCCCAACCACATTCCAAAGGATGATAGTCTACAATCGCCGGATTGCCACACATGGGTGCGTACATCGATGACCTGATCACATGGAGTGACTCCTGGGAAGAACATCTAAAAGATGTAGAGACGTTGTTCCAGCGCCTGACCCAGGCTAACCTGACTGTTAACCTGAACAAGAGTGACTTTGGTTGTGCTACTGTCACCGATCTTGGCTACGTCATAGGCCAGGGTAAGGTGGCTCCCATAAATGCTTAAGTCCAAGCCATCATGGACTTTCCAGTTCCTGACAACAAAAAAGCTTATCGCCGCTTCCTTGGAATGATCGGGTACTACCGCAAGTTCTGCAAGAACTTTTCTGAGATTCTTCAGTAGGTTGGTGAGACTGAGAGCAAAGGCGTAAAGCTCACCTGGGATGATGCATGCCAGAGAGCCTTCGATTGCCTGAAGTCTCTGCTGTGTCACTTCCCCGTGCTCAAATCTCCTAATTTCAACAAACCGTTCTCCATCGCGGTTGACGCTAGCGACCAAGCTTGTGGATCAGTGCTCCTACAGAGAAGTGACTCTGATGACATTGAGCATCCCGTGGCATACTTCTCCAGGAAGTTCAATCGTCACCAAAGGAACTATTCCACAATAGAGGAGGAGTTGTTGGCTCTGGTTCTATCCTTACAACATTTTGAAGTTTATGTTTGTACTGGGCACAAGCCAATGATTGTGTACACTGACCACAATCCATTAATGTTTTTGAGTAAGATGAAAAACAAGAATCAGAGATTGTTGAATTGAAGTTTGATTTGTTCTTTTCATTGTATGTTTTTTTTCACGTTGATTTTATTCTTACTAGTATGACAAGAGCGGTGTGTTTGTATGCAGTGCATGGCACGCGCTCTAGTAGGTTCACAGGCTCCAGTTTTTTGGCTTTTTTTTTCTTTTCGTGTCTGAAGCTGGGGCACACACTTTTGATCAGTGCGCTTGACTGCATGGATAATGGAAGCTGCGAGTTCTAGTGCGCCCAAAACAATTCAATTTGCTTTTAAAAACTTCTACTCCGATGGAAAACGAAGGTCTGCTCAATGTAAGACATGTTCAACAACCATTAGCGACAAAGAGGGAACCACTTCAAATGTTATTCCTCACCTGAAGACCAGGGCTCTCAAGTTTTGAATGCAGGCTAGAGTGAGATTTTCTTCGGGGGGGGGGGTGCATGATACTCCCGTTTTCAAAGGTGAATAGTAACGAAGTACATAACAAGTAATAATAACTGTAACAAGTACAGAAGGTTTTTTTTTTTTTGAGGATTTGTACTTCAGATTTTATTTAAACCAGGGCTTCTACTTTTTTCTCCTACCTTCAAAAGATAAAATGTGTACTTTTGCTTTGTTACTTCGACACTGGCAACTTAGTTACTCGTTTCAAATTAAAATATTTATTTAATTAGTCATTTACGGATTTTCTGGATGGCTCTTTAAAAAAATAAATGAATAATGGTCTGTTTTATTGGAATTTTTTGGGGTTTTTTTTTTTGTTAATAGACCATACAATAAAGCAGTTGTTCTCAACCCTGGTTTCTTAAAAAAAAAAAAAAAATAGAAATAGCCAATCTACAAGCTCACAACACATTTTGGAATATTCACCTATGAAATAATTATAATCAAGTAAGGGGTTCCCCAAAACATGTCCCTGTAAAGTGGGTTCCCATATGAAAAAGATTTATATACAACTTGTAATGTTTATATGTGTTTTATGAAAAACATATATGCATCTTATAGGAGATACAATATTCATATAAAATGTCTACAAAATCAAACTTACTCAATTTTACACCATAGAAGAATCATAGATGGCACTAAACCCTCATGTAATATCATTATAAGACTTTTGTACTACATGACATATAACGCCAAACCTTGTATGAGAGATATAGGCAGACAAAGAATACATATAAAATCCTTAGCAAAGACATGATGAAAGTTCGTCAACAAGTTAAGGGTTGTTTTTTTCATGATGATACGCCAGGCCAAGTTAATTTCCAAGCTGTGGTCAGTGATGGCATAGCGGGTTTTCTGTGGAAAAGGAATTATATTTTAATATATATAGCCTGTATATATATATATATATATATAAATTTTTATTTATTCAACCTTCATTTTACCAGAAAAGTTCCATAATTTCTATCCACTAAAATTGCGTGCTAAAATTGGATAGTGACACCTCTGATTATTATGCATGTATGAACTCATGTATTATGACCACCTGGCCTATGACCGTTTTTGTTTTTTTTTCACTCACACAGAGGGCTTTTAAAACCCCTGAGCTAAGTAATTTTGTTTCCTAGATAAGATATTCATGACCAGAATTTGTAGGTTTCTATATTTCAGAAGTAAACACTGATTGCGAGAATTATACATGTTTGCATACTTTATGCTTTACACTTTAAAGGAACATGCCACCGTTTTTCAGTACTGATATATGTTCGTCCCAGCTTTTAGACAAGTTAATGCCGACCTGTCTCGTCTTCCTCCATCTAATCGATCTTGCTAATGAAGGGTGCAAGCATGTTAGCATGTAGCTTAACACAATGCTTTCATTAGGATCCAAGCATGTCTGAAGTTGGAGGCAACCAAGCTCTTCCAACACTATTTAAATATGGTTACCCGAGTTGTTACAAGACCCAGGAACTCTACTAGTGAGTACTTCGATATTAGAGCAGTGGGGAGACATTAAGACAGAGGGAGACCAATCACTGAGGAAATCCACCCATAGAAACACATTGCAGCCATTCTGAACGCGAGTTCTGACTTGTTGTCAGAACATACAAGTATTCATAGTATTCATCAGGACATAGTATTCAGCTCCGTCCGTCGTCCGTCCGTACGTCCCGAAACCTTGTCTGTGCGATATCTCAAGAAGGAAGCATCGGATTTTTTTCAAATTTGGTGTCAACATGTATTAGGGTAATGTCCCGGCGCCAGTCGAATTTGGTGACCTTCGCGACATTTTCAAGGTCACACCGAGGTATGATAGATTCTGACACTGAAATGATTGTCTGCGCAATATCTCAAGAAGGAAGCCTCGGATTCTTTTCAAATTTGGTGTCAACATGTATTAGGGTAATGTCCCGGCGCCCGTCGAATTTAGTGACCTTCGCGACATTTTCAAGGTCACACCGAGGTATGATAGATTCTGACACTGAAATGCTTGTCTGCGCGATATCTCAAGAAGGAAGCCTCGGATTCTTTTCAAATTCGGTGTCAACATGTATGATGGTGATGCCCCGGCGCCAGTCGATTTTGGTGACCTTCGCACCATTCTCAAGGTCACACCGAGAGAATGTCGATTTTCACACTTTTGGCATGTTCATGCTAAATCAGACCATTCCTTTCAACTGACAGGGTTTGGAAGTACATAATTGTCCCTCGCCGCGCGGAATGCGCGAAGCGGCGGGACATAGTATTTACGACCGTCCGTCCGTACGTCCTGAATCCTCGTCAGCGAGATATCTCAAGAACATATTGACGGATTTCCTTCAAATTTGATGTCAACATGTATTAGTCTGATACCCCGGTGCCAGACGATTTCCGTGACCTTTGCGCCATTCTCAAGGTCACACAGAGATTGTGCATTTTCACACTGATAGCCTTGTCAGCGAGATATCTCAAGAACAAATCGACGGATTTACTTCAAATTCCATGTTAACATATATTACGGTGATGCCCCAGCGCCAGTCGATTTCGGTCACCTTCGCGCCATTCTCAGGGTCACACCGAGAGATTGTGCATTTCCACACAGATAGCCTTGTCAGCGACATATCTCAAGAACAAATCGACGGATTTACTTCTAATCTTATGTCAACATGTATTAGGGTGATACCCCGGCGCCAGTCCATTTCGGTGACCTTCGCGCCATTCTCAAGGTCACACCGAGAAATTGTTCATTTTGACACGATTTCACATTTTGTGGCGGGGGACAAAGACACGTTAGTGTCAAATACTTGTTTTGAAAGTAGTCAATCGCATTGTTGGACGTGGAATTTATTACTGGCGGTTAGCCTTTTGTTTACTATCTCCATCTCCAGTGGTAGCCATGCCACAATTGTCCAATGAGCTCATTCACATTTGAATTGAGTATGTACAACCCACCAGTCTGGACTTTTGGATATCTCCCCATTCATTTTGATAGGAGCTGGACTTGTAGTAGCTGCCTGCAGGCGTCACCAATATGGCGGCTGAGTGGAAGAACTTGCCCAGAAGGACTTAAGGACTTGGTAATATCACCAAAGGGTTGTTAGGGAGTTATGGTATCAATGCTGTTGAAGTACTCCCAAGCAGCCTATAGTTCCGCCATACATTATAGTTGTCCTTTGTATCTGCTTCTTAAAATACCCACGGATGCTCACATAACTGTATTTAAATTGGGGAAACATGGAAGTTGTTGGTTTCCTCTCACTTCACCAATGTTTGGATCCTAATTAAATGCTAACACGTCTACGCCAGTGTGACAGAGCACGCATGAAGGCAAGACATACGCCTCAACTTGTCTAATATCAAGGAAGAACATTTCAATATTGAAAAACTGTGGCGTATTCCTTTAGTGGTGTCAGTCAAGAAATTAATTGAAATCAGGCATTTCTTAGGGATTTAATTTTCATAAATGACCAGTAACACATACAAAATTTAGGTTGCAACATCATGAGCAGACAAAAAAATATTCAATTCAATGCATGCATGCAACTGAACATGCAAATGCTAAATGATAAATGCACTCATTTACAGTAGCAAGTCCTCAGGATTTTGCACACAATTGCTGTGGATGATGGGCATGGAATGTACATGTATGGTTGTACTATCTGATTGGCAAGTAGACCTATGGCTTTGTAAAAGCCAGTAAGTAGGCTACGCCAAAGCATCATGAGCATAACCTATGAAGTCATTTAGTTCAGACCAACAGAATTCAGAATCACGTACAGAAAACATGTATGGGCTACCACATATCCCTATATGAATATTAATAGAAATATGTAAGTAATTTATAAATGTTTGCACACATAACATACAGAAACCATATATGTACTTGTAGGTATTCAGATATGATAAGTAATGGAAACATGTAAGAAATCTAAAAAATTTTGTGCACATGACATGCAAAAAACATGTATGGACTTTGACATATTCATATAAGAATAGACATTGAAATATGTAAGAAATCTATAAATGTTTGCACACATAAAATACAAAAAACATATATGTCCTTGTAGGTGTTCATATATGCTAAGTAATGGAAATATGTAAGAAATCTATAAAATTTTGTACACATAACATACAGAAAACATGTATGGGCTTGCACATATTCATATATGAATATTAATAGAAATATGTAAGAAATCTATAAATGTTTTACACGTCATACAAAAAGCATGTATGGGCTTTGACATATTCATACATGAAAATTGATGTTAACATACAAAAAAAACTACATTGTTGTCCATACCTGATACAAAACATTACACTTAACGTTACATGTTTCATAAGCTGACCATATATGTTGGCTTATATGTAATTTATACAAATCCTTTATGATCTGTATTCCATTCATATATATGAAGTGGGCCACTTTTGTAGCATGCGCCATATATGCCATTTCATTACAGTTTTATACTTATCTTTGTAAGTTTTTTATGAATCTTTTTCATATGGGTTCTTTGTATAAAAAGGTTGAGAACTACTGCAGTACAGCATAATTAATAGACCATTTCAGCATTTTAACCTTCGTCTGAATGTTTTTAATATGCCTTATTTTAAAAAAAAATATTATTTTCCTCTATTTGGTGTTCTGTGTGGGTTGCTCAAAACTTGTCTATTAGTGACATCACTACCATTCAGGCATATGGCAGTGATATCACTGACTAGTAGATTACTTTGGCATGCTCCTTGTTGAATTATACCATAGAGTAATAGTGATTATTTTTTAATAAGGCATATTAAAAACACACAGAGGAGGGTTGAAAAGTGTTGAAATGCAGTGGCGGCTCGTGAATCGGCAACAGGGGAAGCTCGAACAATCCCTTAAAGTTAATGATTGTTCATGACCTGTTTTCAATCATTAATTTAAATTACAATAACTGAAACTCCAAAAACTCAACATTATCTGATGCGGCCAGTTTTCACAACGCATACCTGTCAACTCTCACACATTCGGCATGAGTTTAAGTGGCATTTTTACATTTCTCTGCTGTAGACAGCAATTATTCTATTAAGCGTATGTAAGAGATTTTCGCGTGGAATTTAAGTGCTTGTGCATGGTGGAGTTTGAAGCAATGGAATTGCTTTAAGACTTTTCAAACAATCTCATTTCATTTAAACGATCATGAAACAAATGCAACCCCAAACCCTGAGTAAATAAAAGCGTGAGAAGTCTGGAGTTGTAATCAGTATGCGTTATAAATGAAAACTGGCCACATCTGATAATGTAGAGAGTTTTCAGAGTTTCTGTTATGGTAGTTTAAATGAATGATTGAAAACAGGTCATGACCAGTCATTAATTTTAAGGGATTGTTTGAGCTTCCACTATTGCCAGTTCACGAGCCGCCGCTGTTGAAATGGCCCTTTAATAATGATATTGTTTCAATGTATAAAGCAATTAATATATATATAGTTGAATCAAGGTTGATTCATTGTCAGAATTGATTGGAAATTCAACATTATTTCCATGTTGATCACAGCGAGCACTTTCAATGTTTTTTTTTTCAATGTCTGACATCAATGTTGATCGCAATCTTCAGCCTGACAATATCACAATGTTGATTCAATCACTTTCTGCTATCTGGATCGCTATCATTGGCTAGCTGCATTGAGTCGGGAGAATAGTGGTACGCTGCTCACTAGCTATGTTTCCATCCACTTGTGAATCGAATTATCTGAAATTCGCCAAAAATATTCATGCGAATAAAGGCAGTGAAATTGCATTTCCACCTAACAGCATTGAAGCGAATAAAAACTTGTGCGTAATGATGTCACTTGCTGTTATACGATCAAATTGTTGTATGAAATTTAAGACATTTTAAGCTGCTTACATTCATTTTCGCACTGAATCGCAGAATCTTTGAGTGAACAAAAGTAGCTAGTTAGCCAAAATTAATGGCGTCTTCCAAAAAATTATGATAATTGCAAAAGTTGTAATGGTGTGTATGTGCCATCTTTTAGCAACATAGCAAACCATTATCAGAAGGCAACGACGACTTCAAAACACCGTCACGATGCAGTCATATATTTATTCAGCAAATAACGTGTTGTGCTGATATTCTTGAAATCAAGTCGAATTTCAAAGTTTCCATGAGGCATTTGTCTCTTTACATAAACACTTTGCAATGATGAATTCTCATGTTTTTGCAAAATGTTCAAAATAAACAATTTTTTGTATTAAACATGCTATTTCTTTAATGGAATGTAGCCTTTCCCATCTACATAGGTCTTAATGATCAGACATGTAATGTTGTAATGGATAATTGAACAGCTTTATGCTGGTTTAGCCATTCAGACTAGTTTGCACACTCTTTTTTGAGATTGACATTAGGTTTTTCTCTACATGATATAAACCTGAGTGCTTTCTGGGTGGGCTGGGGGACAATAGTGAGGGACTTGACATAACCTGTGACTCGACTCGACTCAACTTGACTTGCCCACAAAAGAAAAGACTTGCTTGAGACTTGGACCAAATGACTTGAGACTCGCATGGGACTCGGATCGGAGGGACTTGGACAATTGTCTGACTGTTACAGGTAAATATCAATCTCAATTACATCCTCTAAGCCATCCTCTAAACTGCAGTCCCTAAACTTCTTGGTTGGATCGATGGATGGATGATTTTTCATGTTGACTGTCTATAAAAAAACATTTTACTAAAAGTTCCTGGTAAGAAACCCATTGTTGGAGGGAAAATATTAAAAAGGTATAAAGTTTTATTCTGAAGAGTATTCTGTTCTCACATTATATTCTTTTATTTTCAGGCTGTAATACAATATGTTGAAGGAAGAGTATGGTGGGGCGAAGGGAGAAATGGTACTCACGGAACTCGACAGAAAAATTAGAGGGAGAGCTGGCCAGAATTTCTGTCAGAATTAAAACTATCCAACCTGAGAAAACATGTTACTGTTGCCATCGTTATGATGAGACAAGTACACAAGGCTCTCAAACATTCTAGTGAGCTGGTCTTCGTCGATTCATCTGGAAATATGGATCGCCAGGGGTGTCAGGTTTTTATTCTCTTGACACACATCTGCATCCTGATAAATTGGACCCTTTTATGCTAATCATACAGCTGGGCCTTTGACTCACATTTTCAATCTCAGCCTCAGCACCAACAAACTCCCAAAAGACTGGAAGTCTGCTTTTGTCCTTCCCTTGTTAAAAGGGGGTGACCCATCGGATGTGAATAATTACAGGCCTCTTTCCAAATTATGCATTGTTGCGAAAATATTGGAAAAAATCATCAGTAAACAGTTAAAAGATTTCCAAGAATCTAATAGTGTTTTAAATAAATTTCAATCTGGCTTTAGGAAGCAACATAGTATCGTTACAGCTTCCCTGAAAGTTTTAAACAATCTCATTGAAGCCCTTGATTTAAAAAAAAGTATGTTAGCTTTTTTATTGATCTCTCTAAGGCTTTTGACATGGTCGACTAAGAGACGCTGTTCAATGTCTTAAAGAAAATTGTCATTTCTAACCAGGCAGCTACCTGGTTTGCTGATTACCTGTCCAACAGGACTCAGCGTGTTCAGATAGCCAACACCACATCATTTGCACTAAAGATCACTAAAGTTGTGCCACAGGGCTTGGTCCTTGGACCCATTTTATTCTCTATCTATATAAATGATCTTTGTGTCAACATGTCAAATGCTGCCTATCATTTCTATGCTGACGACACTTATTTATTGTTGTGCGTCCTCTGTTGTACATGCATTTGAGCTGTTACAGTATGCTTTTAATGTTGTCGAGGCCCTCCTGCGAAGTCTCAAATTGGTTTTAAATGCCAACAAATTAAAAATCATGGTTTTCTCAAAAGCTCCTTATTCAAATGAAAATACACCTACTGTGAAAACTGCTGGAGGTAATATTGAGGTTGTCACCAATTACAAATATCTGGGTTTCCCCTTAGATCGGGAGCTCTCCTTCAAATCACATATCGCAAACTTGGTTAAAAAACTCAGGCTAAAGCTTAGTTTCTATTATAGAAATCGCTTCCGTTTCTCTCTGCGAGCACGTAAACTGCTTGTATTGTCAACTTTTTAACCTTTAATTGACTAAGGAGATGTGCAGTATATGTGTGCCTTGTCTAAAAGCCTATCAGTTATGGACACTGTATACCACAGTGCACTGAGGTTTTTCACTGGCTGTGGTCACCTCACACATCATTGTCAATTCTATGTCCAGTCAGGCTAGCCATCTCTGAGCGCTTGGAGAGAAACACACTGGATGATTATGATCTAGAAGGCACTCCTCAGTTTGGTCCCTTCTTATTTATGTTCGCTTCTCTGAAGAGCAGAAAGCTGTTATGCCTTACAGTTCCGTGACTTTTACTATTTGAATATTCCACGAGTCCGGACTGGACTGGGGGGAAAATGGCATTCAGTTTTGTTGCCCTGTCCTCTTGGAACAATCAAACCGACCAAAAAATGTCTCAATTTGTATCTTTTAATGACTTCCATTGTTTCCTAAAAGATCAATAAGAAAAATCGATTGGACAGTGCTACTGCTTTTAATTATTTCTGCACCTTGCTTTTACTATATTAAACTGTTGCTCTATTTATTTTAATGTATTTGTATTTTATTTTATTTTATTGTATTTTATGAATGCTTCTTCGCGACGTGGGCTGCTGCCTTCTTGGCCAGGTCACCCTTGAAAATGAAATAACGATCTCAATGGGATTTTACCTGGTTAAATTAGTGGACTCCATTTCGGCATCTTGATAACCACTAACGAAAGTACTGAGACAATAAGTCAGGCACTTGACTTGTATATAACTCTCTTCTGGACAGAAAGGCCTATTATGGAAGAGGTTGTGTAGGCCCTGAGCTGTGCATGACTGAAGACTATTCAGCATAGAGGCAAGCATTGGTCAGACTCTACCCTGATTCTGTGAAATAAATAAGCAGCGTGAGCTAGACTGAACGAAACAAAGGAAAATCTCGGAAACCAAGATAAAAGACAAAGCACCTGATGGTGCACAGAAAGGGGAAAGAGAATAGAAAAATTCCCTTTGCTGACACTTTCCTTTTTTTCAACTAATTCCTCAACACTTCTCTAGCTAAAGATCTTGTGGGCTACAGAGCAATGGTAACACTGACACTCTAGCAAAGGCAGTGAGGCGGATCTTGGGTGTAAATAGAGTCCGGGCGCCGCCCACAATTGATGCCAGCTGGCCAAAGAATCCAATTGTGGGCAAAACTAAATTCTCCCGAACGCGAGTAACAAAGAAAGCTCGCCACCTCCAAAAACCATGACAGCATACTACAAGAGACACATTCTCAACATTTGCAGCAATCGTCTTGACCAAGAATTACAGTCTAGATATCTCCCTAGTGTCACAACTGGATCCAACATTGATCTGGCACAAGTGAAGCAAGTTATAGCAGTGACTTTCCTGGTTCTTAGTGAGGTGGACAGCAGCAATAGTTACATGGTGAATATGTCATTGGGAATATGCACATGCAAGGTTGGGATGACTGGTAAGAAAAATGTCTCCACAGTGGTGAAGTTGAAATTTTTTGTGTTATTCAATGAATTTACCTTGAATCTTCAGGGAATAAAGACTTTACGTCTTATATGAAGTTGAATAAAGTTGAATGCTTGAACATTTTATACCATTTTTAGTCATGTTAGTATTGGCATAAAGCAGTATTGGCATAACGCTTTTGTCTGCCGTGCTGCCCTCCCAGTGTCCCTTTAAGTTGGATAGTTGGATTCTGCTTTAAGTATTTTTATGACTCTTCTATTTTTTTCAGGTGGTCCATGCAAACCCCATTACATTGTCCTTCAAAAGTACAACATCAAAATGTGGAATTTCACTCCCTTGGATGATCTGCAGAACCTTGTTTTATCAAGTAGCCACTGGGTCTTTAGACATACCAGAGAAATGGTTCAGAAGCCTGCGACAGTCCACACATTCTTGTGACTGCAACACGGGTCAACTTACTGACTGAGGAAGCATATCTCCTACATCTCGACCCAACGATGACATCTAGGTGCATTCGCAATTGGATGAGAACATTGGGATGGCGCGGGCAGCAGGGCCGGATGGAGTCTGCTTTAACTGGGGGTGCAGTGAAAAAAAATTTTTTTTCTCTATCCCGCCACCACCCCCCCACTTTGGAGGACAACTTTATTCATTCAATCAGATATATAATTTAGTATGAGTCCTCCAACCATCACCCGAGAAAACACGCGCGAAAAAAAAAAAACCATTAAAAAATAAATAAAATACAATAAGGATTACATTCACAGAGTTTTATTCCTTTGGCATTTGTGATTATTTGCTCATCCATTCCATCTCTTATTATTCCCCACCTTCAGCCTCCTGAATTTTATCCTATCTTTTGGCATAAATTACAAGTCCCGTCTCATGGGCCATCGCACACTCAATTCTAATGTAATAAGTTACATGACAAAATTCTTGTCATGGTTCTGGTTTTGTGTTCATGATTATTGTCTTTTATTCCTGTTGGTTATTGTAACTCTCAGGTTTTTGGTTCATTCCATGTCTCTGTTCCATTGCATTGTCTCCCCCGTCTTGTGATCTAGTTGGTTCAGTCCGTCTTGCCTGTCTGCGTGCTCACTGACATCGGGTGATTTAAATGTATTCCGGTGTTGAAAATATTCCTTCTGTTCTGATTACTGTAATGTGAATATAGGCAGTATTTACCTTTTTTTATTCAGCCCAGACTGGAGCTAGGTTTAGACATGTCCGAGACATGTCTGGGGAAAGTCCCAGAAAATAAAAAAAAGAGGTCTAAATGTGGGTGGGGTCTGCAAAAGAGTATATAAAGAGTAGAATTGAGACAGTAAAGTAGTAGGAGAAATTGCAAGAAGAAGGATACATGTGACCAGACCTGTCATTTCTGTTCAAGACCTGTGAAGTTTCTTTTGTGGATTTTTGTCTGCGTTTGAGCATTTTCCTTACCCAGGACATCACCAAGCCACCCCAACAAAGAGGGACTGTAAATATTTCTTTTTTTTGTTGTGTTCAATCCTGGTCAGTAGGTTAGTAGATTAGTTAGTTTGTCTTTGTTAAAAATTAAATGTATTTAAGTTTTAAAATTGTGTCTGTCATCCCTTGCTGTTGTGTTGTAAATTGTAATAACGAATTGGGGCCATAACAAATTGGGGGCTCAAGTCCGGGACAGAACATTGTGTGAGTCATTTATTGAAAATCTAACATTTCAAATTGTAAAATTGTTTTTTGAATTTTCCTATATAAATATATTGACAGATCAACAGCAACGGATGATTTCTTGGCATCACCAACCGTTGAGGGTTTGAAGTCTTTTAAAAAGACAAAACTGCTAGAAATTTGCAGACATTTAGAGCTGACAGAGGTAAAACCAGCCATGCGAAAAGCAAGACTGGCTAGAGAGATAGTTGAATATTACATTGATGAAAATGTGTTTGCACCAGGAGATCTGGAACAGTTTCCAGTGGAAAATCCAAATAAAGAAATAGAACTTAAATTAAAAATGCTAGTGACTGAAAGGGAGGAAAGAGAAAAACAAAGAGAATTTGAGAGGGAGGAAAAAGAGAAAGAAAGACAGGAAAGAGAAAAAGAAAGGGAGGAAAAAGAGAAAGAGAATTTGAGAGAGAGAAAGAGGAAAGAGCAGAAAGAGAGAGACAGAGACAGAGAGATTTTGAATTAGAGAAATTAATTTGAATTAGAGAAAGCCAGGAGGTAAAACTGGTGCCTCCATTTTCAGAAAAGGATGTTGACAACTATTTCCAGTGTTTTGAAAAGGTAGCAAGGAGTTGCCAGTGGCCAAAGGAACACTGGCCTCTGATGTTGCAAACTGTCCTCAAGGGTAAAGCTCAACAAGCCGATTCGGCTTTGTCTGCAGATGATTCCTCTGATTATGAGGTTGTCAAAAAGGTTATTTTGAGAGCTTATGAGTTGGTTCCAGAGGCTTACCGACAGAAATTCAGAGGTCTGAAGAAATCTGAAAATCAGACTTATGTGGAATTTGCTAATGAGAAGAAGGTTTGCTTTGAGCGCTGGTGTACTTCTATGGAGGTCAAGGATGATTTCAACTCACTAAAAGAGATGGTGTTAGTTGAAGAATTCAAGAACTGTGTTAAGGATGATGTTAAGACCTACCTTAATGAGAAGCAAGCACTGAATTTGCAATCAGCTGCCAAATTTGCAGATGAATATGTTCTCACACATAAGTCCAAATTTCAGTCTAGCAGTAACAATAGATGGTCCCAATTTCAGAAAAAGGGTTACGGTGATACCCAAGATTCCTCACCCAAAGACAAAGACAAATCTGGTGATGGTGCTCAGAAATCCAGTAACAGGCCTGATCAAAGTGTGAAAGCTGACAGTGACAAAAGTGGTCTAGTTTGCAGTTATTGCAAGAAATCTGGTCATGTTAAAACTAACTGCTGGTTCCTTAAAGCTAAGAAAGAAAAAGAAAAGGATACCAAACCAAATGCCTTTGTGAAAACAAGGTTAGAAACCCCTATAGTAGATAACCGATCTGCAAAATTGCCTGCTTCTTGTGGGGCTAAAAAGCCTAATACAGCTGACTTTGTGAGGGAGGAATTTCTTCCATTTGTGTCAGAGGGATTTGTGGCTCTGAATGAGCATACTACTCCTGTCCCCATATATATCCTAAAGGATACCAGGGCTTCTTAGTCACTTTTGTTGATGGGCTCCTTGGAGTTACGTGATGAGACCGCTTCAGGGGATTTCATACTTGTACAAGGTATTGAAGGGAGGACTGTATCTGTACCCCTGCGCTCTATATTCTTGAAGTCAGATTTAGTTACAGGACAGGTAAAGGTGGGACTTATGTCAATTCTACCTATAAAGGGTGTTTCTTTGTTGCTAGGCAATGACCTGGCTGGGGGCAAAGTAGTTCCCCCTGTACATCTTACTTCACAGCCGAGCACTGAAGATGGGGATGAGGACCCATCTCTGTATCCTTCCTGTGCAGTGACTCGTGCTATGGCCAAGAAGGCTAAAGAAGATGTTGTGGTGCCGTCCAGCACATTGAATAGTCAGGACTCAAGTGGTTCGCCTCATGACTCTGATTGGCCTACTATGGTTTCTCCGTTTGAGGACTTATCAGATACTTTTATCAGTTCTCTATTCAGCCAGCCGGATGGGTTTGGTGATTCTGATGTGTCTGGAGACTTGTCTCTGTCCAGAAAGCGGTTGATTGAGGAGCAAACTAATGATCCTGAAATTTGTGCACTAAGGAGGAGAGCCCTTCCTGATAAAGAAATAGACGCAGTTCCAGTTGGGTATTATCTCAAGGATGGTGTGCTGATGCGGAAGTGGTGCCCTCCTGATATCCCTGCCAATGCAGATTAGGCAGTGGTCAGGCAAATTGTTGTTCCGAAGGTCTACTGGAATGAGATCTTAACAATGGCTCATAGTTTACCTTTAGGAGGTCATCTTGGTGTTAACAAGACTGTTGATAAGATCATGAAAAACTTCTTTTGGCCCGGGCTTCGGAAAGACGTTTCCAACTTTTGCAAAACTTGTCACACTTGTCAGGTAGTACGAAAACACCAGTTAGACCCACCTGTAGCTCCATTGCAGCCTATCCCAGCATTTGGGGAGCCATTCTCTAAGGTCATTGTTGATTGTGTTGGTCCATTACCCAAGACTGGATCTGGACATCAGTACTTGTTGACAATCATGTGTGCATCTACCAGATTTCCCGAAGCCATACCTCTACGTAACATCAAGGCAACTGCAATCTCGAAGGCTTTGATAAAGTTCTTCACGTTGTTTGGCCTTCCCAGGGAAATTCAGTCAGACCAAGGTAGCAATTTCACTTCTGGTTTGTTTCAGCAGGTTGTGTATGAACTAGGTGCAAAGCAGATTCTTTCTAATGCCTATCATCCAGAAAGTCAGGGTGCCTTAGAGCGGTTTCATTCCACTCTCAAGACAATGATGAGGACTTATTGTTATGACCATGAGAAAGACTGGGATGAAGGTGTTCATTTGCTGTTGTTTGCAGGTAGAGAAGCAGTGCAGGAGTCTACTGGATTCAGTCCATTTGACCTAGTGTTTGGCCATAAAGTGAGAGGACCTTTGCTAATATTGAGTGAACAATGGCAAGAGGAAGAGCCGCATATCAGTCTGTTAGACTATGTTAGCAAGTTCAAGGAAAGATTGCGTGCAGCTTGTGACCTAGCCAAAGAGAACTTGAAATCAAGTCAGGGAAAAATGAAAACTTGGTATGATCATAAGGCTAGAAGCCGTGAGTTTAAACCAGGAGACAAGGTCCTTGTGTTGTTTCCCTTGCAATCCAATCCATTGCAGGCTAGATTTCATGGTCCTTATGAAATTCTGACAAAACTCAATCATCTCAATTACATTGTGAAGACTCCAGATAGGAGAAAACCAAAACAATTGTGTCACATTAACATGCTGAAGCCTTATCATGACAGAAATGCGAGGGTTGCAGCTGTCACTTCAGATTCTCCTATGGCCGAGATTTGTGAAGATGAGGGGGAGTTTCAAGATGATGAACCTAGAATTAAAGCTGAAGTTCTTTCATGTAAATTGTCAAATTCTGAAGTGTTGCAAAATCTTGATGTAAAACTCCAGCACTTAGAACCCTCACAGAGAGATCAGTTTGCGAGGTTGATCAAGAAATATGAGGATCTGTTTCCTGATGTTCCAAAAAGAGTTTCTATAGCCTCTCATGATGTAGATGTTGGTGATGCCAAACCAATAAAACAGCATCCGTACCGGATGAATCCTGAAAAGAGAAAGATTGCTGAGAAAGAGGTTGAGTACATGTTAGAACATGATATTATCAGACCCTCCAACTCAGATTGGAGTTCACCCTGTGTGCTAGTTCCAAAACCTGATGGAAGTACTAGATTCTGTACAGATTATCGCAAAGTCAATGCTGTAACTAGAACTGATGTGTTTCCAATACCTAGGATTGATGATTGTATTGATAGAGTAGGGCAAGCAAAGTTTCTGACCAAGATTGATTTATTGAAGGGTTATTGGTGTGTGCCTTTAACTGAGAGGGCCAAGAGCATCTCTGCTTTTGCCACACCATCTGGATTGTACCAGTATAAAGTCCTACCCTTTGGCATGAAAAATGCCCCAGCCACGTTCCAAAGGATGATACAGTCTACAATCGCCGGATTGCCACACACGGGTGCGTACATCGATGACCTGATCACATGGAGTGACTCCTGGGAAGAACATCTAAAAGATGTAGAGACGTTGTTCCAGCGCCTGACCCAGGCTAACCTGACTGTTAACCTGAGCAAGAGTGACTTTGGTTGTGCTACTGTCACCTATCTTGGCTACGTCATAGGCCAGGGTAAGGTGGCACCCATAAATGCTTAAGTCCAAGCCATCATGGACTTTCCAGTTCCTGACAACAAAAAAGCTTTGCGCCGCTTCCTTAGAATGATTGGGTACTACCGCAAGTTCTGCAAGAACTTTGCTGAGATTGCTCTCAGTCTAACTAACCAACTGAAGAAAGGCGTAAAGTTCACTTGGGATGATGCATGCCAGAGAGCCTTCGATCGTCTGAAGTCTCTGCTGTGTCACTTCCCCGTGCTCAAATCTCCTGACTTCAACAAACCGTTCTCCATCGCGGTCGATGCTAGCGACCAAGCTTGTGGATCTGTGCTCCTACAGAGAAGTGACTCTGATGACATTGAGCATCCCGTGGCATACTGCTCCAGGAAGTTCAATCGCCACCAAAGGAACTATTCCACAATAGAGAAGGAGCTGTTGGCTCTGGTTCTTTCTTTACAACACTTTGAGGTTTATGTTTGTACAGGACAAATGCCAATGATTGTGTACACTGACCACAATCCGTTAATGTTTTTGAGTAAGATGAAAAACAAGAATCGGAGATTGTTGAATTGGAGTTTGATTTTACAGGAGTTTGACTTGGAAATTAAGCATGTGAAGGGTACAGACAATGTAATTGCTGATTGCTTATCCCTTGTTTGAATATGTAAATATATGTCACGTGTTTATTTGAATATTGTATGATATGTATATATAGTTTCCACTTAACGATTTTGTATTGAAAAGAAAAATTTTGCCTTTATGAGTCAAAATTTTTCCCTTTTGGAATGGAGGTGTTATGTGAATATAGGCCACTAGATGGCAGTATTTACCTTTTTTTATTCAGCCCAGACTGGAGCTAGGTTTAGACATGCCCTAGACATGTCTGGGGAAAGTCCCAGAAAATAAAAAAAAGAGGTCTAAATGTGGGTGGGGTCTGCAAAAGAGTACATAAAGAGTAGAATTGAGACAGTAAAGTAGTAGGAGAAATTGCAAGAAGAAGGATACATGTGACCAGACCTGTCATTTCTGTTCAAGACCTGTGAAGTTTCTTTTGTGGATTTTTGCCTGCGTTTGAGCATTTTCCTTACCCAGGACATCACCAAGCCACCCCAACAAAGAGGGACTGTAAATATTTCTTTTTTTTGTTGTGTTCAATCTTGGTCAGTAGGTTAGTTGATTAGTTAGTCTTTGTTAAAAATTAAATGTATTTAAGTTTTAAAATTGTGTCTGTCATCCCTTGCTGTTGCTGTTGTGTTGTAAATTGTAATAACAAATTGGGGCCATAACATTACTAACAAGACTAACATTTGATTTTTGTATCATAGTCAACTAACACTACCACAAAGTGGAAGTATCCAGGTGAGTTTCTTGGGGGCCCAAAATACCTAAAATAGGATTAAATCAAATAAAACATTTAAAACAAGAGTTATATGCGTGCCAGTGCAATTTCTGATGCAAGTGAGTTTTACGATTACCTAACACCTAACCAGCCTGTGCCGCAAACTTAACAAAGGAAACACGAAAATACTGATTTGTCCTCCAATACCTATAGTAATATCCTTGGGTGAACTAAAAGGTTGAACCTAACTAGAAACAATGAGCTTGATATTTAATTTAATAATACATGGATAATAATGGGTTTAATTTAAAATAGAGGTAAAATCCTAATTGTAGCAAGTGCAGCTGCTCTTAATTAGTTAATAGGACTCAGTCTACCCAATCACTTTCACCACCTCTTTTCCCCACAATTCTTAATATAAGCCTTTTTTTTCCCTTGTCTTAGTTTACTTTCCTCCTCTGAAGAAGGCAGACTTTGCCGAAACGTTAGGCTGCTTTTAAGATTCTTTTAAATGATTTTATGCCATTTTGGGGGTTCTACTTAGCTCTGCTTATCTAGCCTTGACTTCTGCTCTAACTTCTTTAACTAGTATTTTGAAAAAAACAAAATACAATTAAGGATCTTTGTCCTTAATTCTCAAAAAATACTTTGTTGCAATTTCTCCTTTACAAAAGAATTTCATGATTTAGAGCCAGGTTGAGAGTGGGGAAAAGCCTCCCCTTGAGGGGCTGGCAATTAGGCCTTAGGGCCTCACACTTTTTTTATTTTTAGCACTGGAACCAACACTGAGATCTTCACTCCAATTGCATGATATGGAGTCACACTGATGTAGTGCTTGTGTATGTCACGTTAAATGCATTGCCAATTTATACTTTTATGATTTAAAAAGTATTCTTTGGAGGATATGGCCCATTAGTCCTTTTTGACAGCCCATAGTAGATCTCACAAAATAACAACCTCTGAACCATTGTTTTTAATTAAACTACAAATAGGAGAATTGTATAAGAATTCAGAACAAGAGCAGAAAAAATAAGCCCCCTTTTCCTTTGTTTCCTTTTCTCTTGTCCTTTTAGCTAAAACATACAAACTAAAACACATCAAATTATACTCACCAGAAATATAACCTTATCATCACAGGATTCTGTGGGAGAGAGAAATCAAACTTATGATCGATAAGTTAATAGAAAATTTATGGGAGAGAAATTAAATACAGGGACCTCAAATTCAGAGGAACCCTAGAAGGAAGAATTATATACAGGCTTATCAAACTTCGACGAATCTTTTGGGGGGGAGAAACCATACATTTGGTCAACTAATCCAAGGGCAATTACCAAGAGAGGAAAATCAAATAATGGAACGTGAGAATACCATCAAAACAGAAAAATTATACTTTAAACTTTTACAAGCGATTCATCATTCAACAATCATAGCAAGGGCTGAAAACACTGGGGAATTTCCACAGGGAATGATGAGACAACAAAAACACTAACTGCCTTTATCAAACCCTCTTCCCCAAGTCCTAATACTGCACATAAAGTTGCACTAAATACAGCTCTCTGGATGCAAAAAAAAACATTCAAATACTCAGGGAACACTACGATGGAGTCATGGCAGAACTCATCCAGGCTCTGCCTGAATTCAATAAAGTGGCCCTTGAAAAAGCCAAAACATTTGGATTTAAACGACATAAGAAAATATTATAGTATTCTGATCCAAGAACACTTACTTCTCAGGTCCAAGAATGTTCCAGGACCTTTTCAGAAGTGGATTCCATTTTCAGCCCAGCAGATTTTCCACCTTTACAGGCCCAACACCAACATGGTTCGTACCCTGGTACATCATCTGTGGAGCAGGGTGATCTGACTCGAAACCTGGCTGGCACTTTGATAGCTGACCAGGAAAGTAATACTCTCTTGAGGTCCAATAATAACTCCTCCTTTGGGAACTTGGATAAACGTCTTGACCATTCTACTCTCCCCCTAAATTCAAATTATACCCACACTGTTTTCTGGATCTGGGACTCACTCTAACCTTAATTCCAGAAACAGGTTGGAGGTCTCAGCACAGTTTCATGCCCCGCAGGGACCGGAAAGTCTCATTCCAGATCCTGTAGACGAAGGGAATTCGGTTGGCCAGTTTGCTGTAATTCGAGGGGATTAAAATCGAGATAACAGCATAAACATTGAAAACATTGACATTCAAAATATATATTTACCTTCCCGTAAATCCAATGTCGTGGTTTTTAGCCAAGATATGTTGATTACGACCTCCCCCTTTTTGTTCCTTTTGTTCTTATCCTCCCTCCCCCTCCTCTTTTTCCTCTACTTTCTTGTTGTCCCCAAAATAGGGAAAAGGTATAAATAATAAGATGATGAGCATCTACTATAAATGTCTTTTACACTGTTGGGTAAGAGAAATTAGATGGAACCGTGCCCATGCCTCAAAATGTTTAGGAGTTTTTAAACAGTATGCTGATACTCCTTTACATCTGATTGTTTTCAAACACCCTAACCCTAACCACAATGCTAACCGCAACCCCACACCTAATCCTAACCTCAATCCAACACCTAATCCTAACCCCAACCCCACCCCTAACCCTAACTCCACCGCTAACCCTAACCTCACACCTATACCTAACCCGACTCACCCACTTACACCTGTTCCCCCACCCCACACCCCCAGGGCCAGAGAGGAAAATGGAACCTTCTACCCCACAAGACATCCATGATCCACCAAGAAGATTCAAGAATGGAGGATCAACATCACTGGCAGCAATGTGATCTTGGGGGACTCCAACCTCTCCAGGATCCCATCCCAGCCCAGAGGGGACCTCCAGATCGACTGCGACCCCGGGGCAACATTTTATCATGCCGCGGGACTCCTGGAGAAGACGGGTACAGACTCCAAGATCCAGCGAATCATCCTGTCCTTTGGAATCAACAACAAGGACCAGCACACAAAAAAGACAGCAATCAAGCAACTACAAACCATGCTGAGAGCTGCAAAAACCACCTTCCCTGCTGCAGAAATCTGGATCCCACTCATCAATTATTCCATCAGCCTAGATCCCCGCCAGAAGTCCAACCTGGAAGAAATTAATGAGCACATCCGCCGGAACATGCCACACATTCCGAAGCTTCCAGAGGGGGACTTCAGTACAACACAGGACAACATCCATTGGACAGACAGGACAGCCAGCAAGATGTTGGACCACTGGCTCCACCATTTAAACTAAAAATCCCCACAAATCCAAACACAAACAGGGAGGGGAATAAGAACATCATAATTCTGGCCAGAAACTATAAACCAATAGAGGACCAATTAAGCCTGTTAGACAAATGTTTATCATTTATACCCAGCACAAACACACACAAAAAACAAGAAGAAACCCTCATAGGAGAAACCCAGGAATTCCACAGGAAGCTAAAACTGGCGACCTTCTTTGAGGGAGCAGAAAACACACAATGCACACCATTCATCCCAAAGTCCACCTGGGAACCAAGGACTAACCAAATCCCAGAGGAAATCACACAAATCATGAAACACAACAACACCCTGATCAAGGCACTGATCACATCTGAAGAAGCCTGAGACAAGGCGAAACGTTGTGTGTCCACCGACGCGCTTTGGAAGGCAGCAGAGCCAGGATCCCTTCGATTACCTGAAGGAATCCACCCGCTGCTGATTCCTAAAAGAGCAAAACTTCTCAGACTCCATTAGCAAAAGGACCCCAGGGGGAATTCTGCGACAACCCTGCACAGACTGTACTATCCTGTGGTGGAAACCTAACGGTGCCAACAAAGCCACAGGGTAACAGTCTTGGCCAGTATAGACTGCATAGAGAAGCGTCAACCTTGAGTTGACAGCACGCTATCGATCAGTCGAACCCTACACCGCCACTTGCACTAGAAATACACAAGAACACTAGACCACATTTTTTCTCAACACACAACACACACCAAAAATCATGGCGGCTTTCCCGAAGCGACCAGGATCCTCTTCAGGATCATCCAGACAATGCACCACCTGCAGAACACCGCAGTGTCAGGAGCCAGAACAACACCACCAGCAAGCCAACAGAAGATGATGCAGGAGCTGGCTACCCTAGTGAGACCCGCCTCTCCAACGGAGGAGACGTTGAGACAGCTTGCAGGGAATGCCCTCAACTGGCTCCACACATGCATGCAGATTCTGGAGGAACCCTCATTGGACAGCCTGAAAACCCTTAACGAAAAACTGGAGAGGATACGGCTACTTAACTGGCTGGAAGCTTTCAAGGTGGCGAGCAGATGAGCCACAAAGAAGTGTAGCAGACGACTGCACCCGGCTACCCTAAACATTGCCAAAGAGACTGTAACCCCCATCCTCGGAGCCAGAAGACCCACAACCCAGATCACAACAAGCCACAGATTTGCAGCCCTGACAGATTCTCCACCACCCCCACAACACCACAGGACCGAACCCAATCCCAGGAAGAGTGGCCAACACTGGGACAGGCCCACTCCAGCAGGAGTGGAACAACAACCAGGCACACCGGGGGGACCCATCTACCACAGGAAGAATCAGGCAACCTGGGTGGGAGAAGAGACAGGGAAACTCCCAGATGCCATAGAGACTGGGAACCGGAACCACACCCACAAAGACCCCAGAAGACCAGACGCAGACGGGACCAGGACGTCTCTGGCCCCATCTCAGCCCCCCACCCAATCCTAACACTAACCTTAACACTAATCCCAACCCCACACCTAACCCTAACCCTAATCCCAACCCCAACCCTACACCTAACCCTAATCCTAACCCTAACCCCAATGCTAACCCAAACCGTGTAAAGAGATTCTTTTTGCAGGGGTTGAACACTCTCAGTCATGGAACCTACTTCAAAGAAGGCGGGCGGAGAGGAAGTGGATTGGGGCCCTCAAAACATATTCACCATGGGGACTAAACAATGTACGTGGCTCCTCATGGTCCCCTTCAGGTTCTCGTCTGGTTTCTCCTTCTGCCCCTTAATCCTCTATATTACCTTAAAGTATTGGATCACATACAGAGTAATACCCACATACTTCTATTTTCATATATTGACACAAAATATTGGGTTTTAGTACACAAAATACGTCATCCCAGTTAGCAGAACTCCACTGGAGACACCTTTTAAAATTGATATACAAGGCATTCAACCCTCTGTCTTTATTTGGTGTCATATTTGGTCCTCTGCATTCATTATACATTGTTAAAAACATTTACATATGTCTATTATTACATTTATCTTGCCAATTTCATTTCCTTAAACAGAAACATTAAAAAAAAAAAAAATCCAATTTTTGGACAAATATATTGGTCCATGATGTGTTTCTCTTTAACCCCCTTTTTGTTCCTTTTGTTTTTTCCTCCCTCCCCCTCCTCTTTTTCCTCTACTTTCTTGTTGTCCCCAAAATAGGGAAAAGGTATAAATAATAAGATAATGAGCATCTACTATAAATGTCTTTTACACTGTTGGGTAAGAGAAATAAGATGGAACCGTGCCCATGCCTCAAAATGTTTAGGAGTTTTTAAACAGTATGCTGATACTCCTTTACATCTGATTGTTTTCAAACACCCCAACCCCAATGCTTACTCCAACCACACACCTAACCCCAACCCTAACCCCAACCCCACACCTAATCCTAATCCTAACCTCAATCCAACACCTAATCCTAACCCCAACCCCACCCCTAACCCTAACTCCACCGCTAACGTAGACCCAGACTGTTGTATTAGTTTGTGCCATACAATGTATTTTAGCTTTTATTTCAAATGCTTTTAACAAGGAGGACATAACTATCCTGATGTTGGACCTTGAATAAACTGATCAAGACTAACCACCATCAAGGGATCTCCAACCTTCATGGAACCTGATATTCCAAGGACAACTTACTTTGACGTTTGAACTGCTTCTCCATTTTCAAGAAGACTTCACCAACAGCACACACCATGGATTCCACATTGTGATCGTATACACAAAGACTTTCATCCAACGAACTTAAGGTAACCCGGGTACCTTGGACCCTTTTCACCTAACTGTGGCTTGCAAGCTTTATCCACCCGGTCTATGTATTGGATGAAATTATTTGACACAGTGGCATATCCTAAATCTAATGTGGGTGTGTGTGTGTGAATATGCACATGTTGTTGGTGTTTTGCATTCTGGAGAGTTGTGCAACGAGAACCATTATAAGTGTCCTGGAAATCTCCTCCAAAAAGCTGTTATTTTAACCTCTTTTAATTAGTTTTCCCATTCCTTTGAGTCCACTCCATTGTTTCATTATTTTCACAAATTATTTATTTTACCTTTTATTTGTTTTATTTTTTTTTTTCAAATTTCAGATCACTTATTGTATAGCCAACAATATTTAATTTCTTAACTTTGCAGTGGGTTGTTGGCCTTTTGGTTATTTATTTATTTACGTATGGTTTGTGTGATTTGGCTCACTATTTTCTTATTTCCTTATTTACTTACCTTTTTCACTCTGCTATAAAAATCGGGGCTATTCACTATGAAGGTCCTTTCTTAATACTGGGGTAAACAGACTAATTTCATCTTGGTCCATTTGGAGGTCATAGTAATACATTCCATTTCCCTTTTTCCCATCCCCTTCTTAAGACCACTAATTAATGATATTTAATTCTTTTTGTTTTCTTTCTCCCTTTTGCACAAACTGAGTGTGGCATAAGTAAAACATTGTTTTTATAACTTATAATTCACTTTTTGGAGTGTTGTAAAAGAGTGAAAGTATTTCTAATATTAGTGGTTTGAGATTCCTCTTTCCCCAGTAACCATGTACAACAAATTGACATAAAACTACCTCTCTCATATTGTTGATCTGTGGCCATTCTTCATTGAAGGTGACTCCTGCTTGGTATATCTCGGCTTTATTTATTTATAAAAACTGAATTGAATCTTACTTATTGATCACATGATATAGAACTCCTCCTTTTTTCCCTCCCCCTTTTTAGACATTATATACGGATTGCCCTTACTTTGGTCCCTCATCTTGTGGGTTTTCATATAAATTCCGGAAACTTTTTTCTTTAATATTTTTTTAGTAAATTGAACTTCTATAAATATGACTCTTCCTTTGTATAATAGATTTGACCCTCTTAGAGACAGTCATGCTGGTGCTGGTAACTCAGGTGCTGCAACACAGATTTTGAATTCAAATGTTCAACCAGATCTAACTAAATCGTATTTTCGCCTTATGCAATGCATTCATCATTTAGAAATTTTAGACAAATGCAAAGAGAATGATACTTATCCTTTGGGTATGTCTAAAAAAGTTGAAAAATTATCCTTGTTTATTAAACCGGCAGTTCCCAATGAGATCATTACAACTAGAGTATCTATTAATACTAAAAGATGGATGAAAGAAAATATTTTAGCTTTGTGTGATCACTATTGTAGTCTTCCACAAAGCATTCAAGAAGGTTTGGGTCCCTTTCAACCTATGGCATTAGAAAAAGCCCTTAGATGGGCCAAAACTCGTTATGGTAGAAAACTCACCAAATCTTCAATTGAGAAATTGCAGACCAAACTCCTAATTACCAACACCAGCCCGACTGACATCTCCCCCATCGGGAAGTATCAATCATCATCTTTTTCATCTAAGCAACCACAACCTTCCACCATTCCTATTATGGATTTACCAATAGATGTACCCTCTAAGTTTTCTTGCCCGAGTAACAGTAACACCTTTAAACATCTAACACCAATCATGGCACCTACTACTGGTCCTCCCATAGCTCAAACACTTGTCTCTGTTCATTCTGCTTGTCCGAATTCCCCCATGGCTCGATCTGGCCCCTTTCATTCTCCTGGTCCGCCCGTCCTCGTCAATCGGGCCACGGAGGACTCCCGTGCTCCTTCTTCAAAGAACATTCCTAAACTTAATTCAATATTGAATTCCAGTTGGCCACAAATTAGGCCCTGTAATTCAATTCCAATCAAATCTCAATCATCAGATTAACTGGAGAACAATCGATCTCCTCCAGCCTTTTCAACTCCCCGAGCTCTTGGTGCTCGTGTACATAATACAATTGAAAGCCCACCACTTAGTCCCATCTCGGTCCATGTATCGGCTCCTGGGCCCGTTTCCTCCCCCTCCGTCTCTGTTACCGGAACCGCAGTCGCTCCACATCCTGTAATACATAGTTCTCCTACAGTTGCTTTATCTTCGGTGGCGATTAACCCATGTACAACCATATCCCCTGTATTGGGAAAGAAAAATAAGTTATCATTACGTAGTCAGAAATTATTGTTTGGACATGATCCCAATTGTTGGGAACCTATTAAACATGCTATGGTTAAACAAAACAAAAGTGCTACCTGGCAGGTACGCCTCCGTAAACCAGTGGTCTTCTTGGGCGATTCGAATCTTTTAAGGATACCTAGGTTCCAGAAGCCAAATGTGCAGGTTGATAGCTTCCCTGGGGCTAATTTGTTACACATGGCTGAGTTGTTGGAGAAAATGCAAAAACCACTCATCTCTCCCAATACAGTAGTTCTATCAGTGGGAATTGTTAATTGTGCTAATGCCAATACAGAAATTACTTTACAAAAGAATCTCAAACGATTATTGCGAGCTGCTACAGCTAAATTTGGAACTGCCCAGGTATTTGTACCCTTGTTACATCCTCATCCCTTTCCAGAACAAGCCCAATGTGAGGCAATCAAACATTTTAATGCCATTGTACTTAAAGAAGGTCAGTTCCTCCCTGAGATAAACACTCTGTTCTTTGAAACCCCACAATCTGACCCCATTCATTGGACGACATCAACAGCCCAACGCATTTTCAATAATTGGCTTGATGAGCTAAACTGCTGAAGGGGGCTGAGAATTTCAGCACTCAGCCCCTCCCCTCAAATATTATGAACTTGTGTTCTCATTTCAGGTTATCGGATGCCCAGAAACCGCTCTTGGAGCGTGGTCTTACCTTTATCCCTACTCCGCGGAGTTTTGATATGCAACAGATGAGGCGTGATTTACATTTATATCATCGACGGTTGAAAATATTGGAACATTTCCAATATGATACATCTTATACTCCCCTTCCCTTTTGTGAGCCTTCAGGCTGGGAACCGATGGAACGAGAGGCTTCCGTCCATCTTTGCCGCCTTATTCAGGAAGATAGGGAGACACTCCGAGCGTTCCGTTACATACCCGAAAGAAGAAAAAACATTAATTCAGTCCAAAGTAGGGCCATTATAGATCTGGCCAATAATCCGCATGTAGTTATCAAGCCTGCTGATAAAGGTGGACAGATCGTTTTACAGGACCGAGCTAATTACCTCAGGGAGGCATATAGACAGTTGAATAATCCTATGTATTATCGTCCCTTGGATCATTCTTTACAATTTGAAACACAAAAAATAGTTAGGACCTGTGTAGACATCTTGTTCAGGGAAGGTTATTTAAATAAAAAACAGAGAACTTACCTTTATGGTCCAGATGAACCACGTACGAGACAATTTTATCTATTACCCAAAATTCACAAGGCTCCCGATACTTGGCCAGTCCCCCAGCTTATTCCCGCCGGCAGGCCTATAGTGAGCGACTGCGGTTCCGAGTCCGACAGAATAGCGGAATACATTGATCAATTCCTTAATCCTTTGGCACACAGACACCCAAGTTATGTTAAGGATACGTACACCTTTGTACAGACTCTTAAATCTTTTTCTTTTCCCATAGGCAGCTTCTTGTTTACCATAGATGTTGATTCACTTTATACGAACATAGATACAGATCTGGGATGTGAGGCAGTCGCTGAAATTTTTCGACGGTATCCAGATCCCCTTAGACCAGATTCTCATCTTTTACAACTCTTACGTTTAACATTAACACGTAATGACTTTGAATTTGATGGTAAACATTTCTTACAAATTTGCGGTTGCACTATGGGACGTAAATATTCTCCTGCATATGCAGATATTTATTTGGCCTTGTGGGAGGAAAGTGCTTTTCGGAAGTGTACGAAAAAACCGCGTTTATATTTGCGGTATTTGGACGATTTATTTGGTGTGTGGTGTGATACTGAAACCGACTTCTTGGATTTCGTATGCACACTCAATAGTCATCATCCAAAAATTAATTTAAGACATAATTTACAGAGAGAAAAAGTGGAATTTCTTGATACGATGGTCTTCTTTACTATGCGACATCAAACTGACAATCAACTGAAGTTGGCCACTAAAGTTTACTTTAAAGACACGGATCGGTATGCCCTACTGTACAAATCTAGTTTTCACCCTAAGCATACATTTAGAGGGATTATTAAATCACAATTTATACGGTTTCATAGAATTTGCACTTACCCACAACATGTGGCGGAAGCGACACCTACTTTGTTTCAAGCTCTCAAACCCAGAGGCTATTCCGAGCGCTTTTTGAGATTGGTTAAAGCAGAGGTCCATCAATTGTTTGTTGTTCAATCAGGCCAATACAGGGGAGGCGTTGAGCCTTCCCAGAAACTTATTCCACTAGTAATGACCTTTTCAGAGAACAGCATACGTATTAAACAGGATTTAGTCCAACATTTTCATCAAGCACAACGTGATTGACCCCAGCTGGCAGAGTACCGACTCATCACCGCCTTTCGCAGGAATAAAAATCTTCAAGACATTTTGGTTCATTCCAAATTGAGAACAGAAAAAAAGATTCCCAGAACCCATAGGGCACTACGATCATCTTTCCGCCAATTGAAATATCTGTATAACACACATACTGGTTTGGGTCTTCCAGTTTTAGGTAATTTTACTTTAGAGTCTAGCAACTTGGTCTATTGTCTGTGGTGTAAAACATGTAGGAGTCAGTACATTGGTGAGACGAGTCAAACTTTACATGCTCGCATTTACCAACATCTTTATCACATTAATAAACAAGATTTGTCTACTGTTTTGTATGAACATTTTCGGGGGGGACCGTGCAAAGAGATTCTCTTTTCAGGGGTCGAACATTCTCAGACGTGGAATTTAGTTCAGAGAAGGCGGGCGGAGAAGAAGTGGATTGGGGCCCTCCAAACCTACTCACCTTGGGGATTAAATGACGGACGGGGTCCCTCCGGAGTCCTTACACATTCTCCTCAGGCCTCTCTCCTTACTCCTTAATTTTTTATATTTCCTTACCTGAGTCTAGTTTCCCTTAAATTACTGCATCATATATAGGGCAACATTACACATTTTTTTTATAAAATATTGCATTTTAGGACATAAAACTAGGTTATTTCAGTATGCAGAGTTCCACTGGAGACACTTTTTAATCTGATATACAAGGTCTACAACCCTTCGTCTCTAGTGTCTTATCTGGTCCTCTGCATTTACTACATGTTGTAAAATATATCTATATATGCTTATCATCATCGTCACTATTATCATTATTTGCTTACCTTTTTTCCTTTAAGAGAAACATTTAAAAAAAAAAATTTAATTTCTATAATAACCCCTGAACAAATATTTGTTTCTCTTAATTTTTCATCTTTCTTCCTTTTTTTATTTTCTAACATGGGGGGGAAAATATAAAGGATGGAATGATAAGTATTTGTTAAATGCTTTCTTCACACAGTTGATTAGGAGAAATAAGATGAAACCGTGCCTATGCCTATAGATGTTCAGGAGTCTTAAACAACAATTTGATACTCCCTTACACTTGATTATTCTCAAATACCCTAACCTCACACCTATACCTAACCCGACTCACCCACTTACACCTGTTCCCCCACCCCACACCCCTGGGGCCAGAGAGGAAAATGGAACCTTCTCCCCCACAAGACATCCACGATCCACCAAGAAGATTCAAGAATGGAGGATCAACATCACTGGCAGGAATGTGATCTTGGGGGACTCCAACCTCTCCAGGATCCAATCCCAGCCCAGAGGGAACCTCCAGATCGACTGCTACCCCGTGGCAACATTTTACCATGCCGCGGGATTCCAGGAGAAGACGGGTACAGACTCCAAGATCCAGCGAGTTGTGCTGTCCTTTGGAATCAACAAAAAGGACCAGCACCCAAAAACGACAGCAATCAAGCAACTACAAACCATGCTGAGAGCTGCAAAAACCACTTTCCCTGCTGCAAAAATCTGGATCTCACTCAATTATTCCATCAGCCTGGATCCCCGCCAGAAGTCCAACCTGGAAGAAATTAATGAGCACATCCGCCGGAACATGCCACACATTCCGAAGCTTCCAGAGGGGGACTTCAGTACAACACAGGACAACATCCACTGGACAGACAGGACATCCAGCAAGATGTTGGACCACTGGCTCCACCATTTAAACTAAAGATCCCCACAAACCCAAACACAAACAGGGAGGGGAATAAGAACATCATAATTCTGGCCAGAAACTATAAACCATTAGAAGGACTAATTAAGCCTTTTGGACAAAGGTTTATCATTTATTCCCACCACAAACACACACAAAAAACAAGAAGAAACCCTCAAAGGAGAAACCCAGGAATTCCATAGGAAGCTAAAACTGGCGGCCTTCTTCGAGGGAGCAGAAAACACATAATGCACACCATTCATCTGGCCACCCTAGTGAGACCCGCCTCTCCAACGGAGGAGACGATGAGAAAGCTTGCAGGGAATGCCCTCAACTGGCTCCACACATGCATGCAGATTCTGGAGGAACACTACCTGGACAGCCTGAAAACCCTTACCGAAAAACTGGAGAGGATACGGCTACCTGACTGGCTGGAAGCTATCCAGGTGGCGAGCAGATGGGCCAGAAAGGAGTGTGGCAGACGACTGCACCCGGCCACCCTAAACATTGCCAAAGAGACTGTAACCCCCATCCTTGGAGCCAGAAGACCCACAACCCAGATCACAACAAGCCACAGATTTGCAGCCCTGACAGATTCTCCACCACCCCCGCAACACTACAGGACCGAACCCAATCCCAGGAAGTGTGGCCAACACTGGGACAGGCCCACTCCAACAGGAGTGGAACAACAACCAGGCACACCAGGGGGACCCATCTACCACAGGAAGAATCAGGCAACCTGGGTGGGAGCAGAGACAGGGAAAATCCAAGATGCCATAGAGACTGGGAACCGGAACCACATCCACAAAGACCCCAGAAGACCAGACGCAGACGGGACCAGGACGTCTCTGGCCCCATCCCAGCCCCCACACCCAATCCTAACACTAACCTTAACACTAATCCCAACCCCACACCTAACCCTAACCCTAATCCCAACCCCAACCCCAACCCTACACCTAACCCTAATCCTAACCCCAATGCTAACCCCAACCGTGTAAAGAGATTCTTTTTTTAGCAGGGGTTGAACACTCATTCATGGAACCTACTTCAAAGAAGGCGGACGGAGAGGAAGTGGATTGGGGCCCTCCAAACATATTCACCATGGGGACTAAACAATGTACGTGGCTCCTCATGGTCCCCTTCAGGTTCTCGTCTGGTTTCTCCTTCTGTCCCTTAACCCTCTATATTCCCTCACATCGGGTTTATTCTCCCTTGAAAATATTGGATCACATACAGAGTAATACCTACATACTTCTATTTTCATATATTGACACAAAATATTGCGTTTTAGTATACAAAATACGTCATCCCAGTTAGCAGAACTCCACTGGAGACACCTTTTAAAATTGATATACAAGGCATTCAACCCTCTGTCTTTATTTGGTGCCATATTTGGTCCTCTGCATTCATTATACATTGTTAAACACATTTACATATGTCTATTATTACATTTATCTTGCCAATTTCATTTCCTTAAACAGAAACATAAAAAAAAAAAAAATCCAATTTTTGGACAAATATTTGTTTGTCCAAACAAACCCCAACCGTGTAAAGAGATTCTTTTTGCAGGGGTTGAACACTCTGTCATGGAACCTATTTCAAAGAATGGAGGGTTCCAATCCACTTCCTCTCCGCCCGCAAACATATTCACCATGGGGACTAAACAATGTACGTGGCTCCTCATGGTCCCCAAATTAGGACTCACCTGCAATGATTTTGAATTTTACGGCAAATATTATCTCCAAATACATGGTACAGCGATGGGTAAGAAGTTCGCCCCGGCTTATGCCAATATTTTTATGGATGAATGGGAGCAAACTGTCTCCCCTTAATGTGACAAAAAACCTACCCAGTACCTAATATATCTGGATGATATTTTTGGAATTTGGCCATACCCTGAAGCTGATTTTGTTACCTATATGAGAACCTTGAACTCACATCATGAATCTATTTCTTTGAAATATGATCTACAACGGGAGAAAATACACTTTCTGGATACGGAAGTGTTCATTAAAAAGAATGGAGACGACACATGGGGACTTGGAACTAGAGTTTACTTTAAACCTACTGACACACATGCCCTGTCACACAAATCATCTTACCACCCACGACATACATAAGGGGATAATTAAATCCCAATTAATAAGGTTCCATCGAATTTGTGAAACTAAAGATGTTTCTTTGGCAACAAAAACTCTGTTCCAGGCTCTGAGACCCAGGGGATACAGTAGAAGCTTCCTAAGACAGATAAAAACGGAAGTACAACAACTTTTTCAACATAACTACATGGACCCTGGAGAGAGAGAAACGAAACAACTGATCCCCATGATAACAACCTACTCACCCAGCCGCGATGGCGCTTAATAATAGAGTGAAAGGTAATTTTTTAAAACTTCAGGAAAAGGTCCCAAACTTTCAAGGTTTCAGAATCATTGCAGCTTATCGTAAAAATAAAAATTAAAAAAATATTTTAGTAAGAGCAACCTTATCGGATAAAAAGAATGATTCTCTTGCATCTCACTTTAGACTCTTAAAATTATTCAAAATATATTCACCAATCGTTATTCACCTATCACACAGAATTTTAACCTCGACTCAAAGAATCTGGTCTATGGCATTAAATGTACCAGGTGTAACAAATGGTACATAGGCCAAACAAAAAATTCTTTACGAGTGAGGCTCAAACAAACACCTCTATTTAATTAGAATATTAAATAAACCCATAGTTTTATATGAACATTTTCATGCCCATGGCGTTGAGAACTTATATATAGTGGGCCTGGAAAAAGGTCGAAATTGGAACTTGGGAAGGAGATTGAGGGAGGAGAAAAAAGGATTGTAAAATTACAGACATTACATCCTTTTGGATTGAACAAAAGACAATGAAAGTAACATTTACTTCAATACTAAAAGGTCTGTTTATTTTGCATCCCCTCCCTTCCTTCGAAATCTTCACCCAATTAACAAAGTAGAAGCATCCAGGTGAGTTTCTTGGAGGTCCAAAATACCTAAAATAGGATTAAATCAAATAAAACATTAAAGAGTTATATGCGTGCCAGTGCAATTTCTGATGCAAGTCAGTTTTACGATTCCCTAACACCTAACCAGCCTGTGCCGCAAACTTAACAAAGGAAACACGAAAATACTGATTTGTCCTCCAATACCTATAGTAATATCCTTGGGTGAACTAAAAGGTTGAACCTAACTAGAAACAATGAGCTTGATATTTAATTTCACCTAAAGAAACCACCAACTTTTATAGGGGATCAATGTGTGGTGGCTTTACTTATTGGAGAACATCTTTATTGGGATTATATTTCTAATACATGGATAATAATGGGTTTAATTTAAAATAGAGGTAAAATCTTAATTGTAGCAAGTGCAGCTGCTCTTAATTAGTTAATAGGACTCAGTCTACCCAATCACTTTCCCCGCCCCTTTTCCCCACAATTCTTAATATAAGCCTTTCTTTTTCCTTGACTTAGTTTACTTTCCTCCTCTGAAGAAGGCAGACTTTGCCGAAACGTTAGGCTGCTTTTAAGATTCTTTTAAATGATTTTATGCCATTTTGGGAGTTCTACTTAGCTCTGTTTATCTAGCCTTGACTTCTGCTCAAACTTCTTTAACAAGTATTTTGAAAAAAACAAAATACAATTAAGGATCTTTGTCCTTAATTCTCAAAAAATACTTTGTTGCAATTTCTCCTTTACAAAAGAATTTCATGATTTAGAGCCAGGTTGAGAGTGGGGAAAAGCCTCCCCTTGAGGGGCTGGCAATTAGGCCTTAGGGCCTCACACTTTTTTTATTTTTAGCACTGGAACCAACACTGAGATCTTCACTCCAATTGTATGATATGGAGTCACACTGATGTAGTGCTTGTGTATGTCACGTTAAATGCATTGCCAATTTATACTTTTATGATTTAAAAAGTATTCTTTGGAAGATATGGCCCATTAGTCCTTTTTGACAGCCCATAGTAGATCTCACAAAATAACAACCTCTGAACCATTGTTTTTAATTAAACTACAAATAGGAGAATTGTATAAGAATTCAGAACAAGAGCAGAAAAAATAAGCCCCCTTTTCCTTTGTTTCCTTTTCTCTTGTCCTTTTAGCTAAAACATACAAACTAAAACGCATCAAATTATACTCACCAGAAATATAACCTTATCATCACAGGATTCTATGGGAGAGAGAAATCAAACTTATGATCGATAAGTTAATAGAAAATTTATGGGAGAGAAAAATCAAATACAGGGACCTCAAATTCAGAGGAACCCTAGAAGGAAGAATTATATACAGGCTTATCAAACTTCGACGAATCTTTTGGGGGGGAGAAACCATACATTTGGTCAACTAATCCAAGGGCAATTACCAAGAGAGGAAAATCAAATACCATCAAAACAGAAAAATTATACTTTAAACTTTTACAAGCAATTCATCATTCAACAATCATAGCAAGGGCTGAAAACACTGGGGAATTTCCACAGGGAATGATGAGACAACAAAAACACTAACTGCCTTTATCAAACCCTCTTCCCCAAGTCCTAATACTGCACATAAAGTTGCACTAAATACAGCTCTCTGGATGCAAAAAAAAACATTCAAATACTCAGGGAACACTACGATGGAGTCATGGCAGAACTCATCCAGGCTCTGCCTGAATTCAATAAAGTGGCCCTTGAAAAAGCCATAACATTTGGATTTAAACGATATAAGAAAAAATTAGATCAGAATACTATAAGAACACTTACTTCTGAAAAGGTCCTGGAACATTCTTGGACCTGAGAAGAAGTGGATTCCATTTTCAGCCAGCAGATTTTCCACCTTTACAGGCCCAACACCAACATGGTTCGTACCCTGGTACATCATCTGTGGAGCAGGGTGATCTGACTCGAAACCTGGCTGGCACTTTGGTAGCTGACCAGGAAAGTAATACTTTCTTGAGGTCCAATAATAACTCCTCCTTTGGGAACTTGGATAAACATCTTGACCATTCTACTCTCCCCCTAAATTCAAATTATACCCACACTTTGTTTTCTGGATCTGGGACTCACTCTAACCTCAATTCCAGAAACAGGTTGGAGAACAGGTTCAAGAATGGAGGATCAACATCACTGGCAGCAATGTGATCTTGGGGGACTCCAACCTCTCCAGGATCCCATCCCAGCCCAGAGGGGACCTCCAGATCGACTGCTACCCCGGGGCAACATTTTACCATGCCGCGGGATTCCTGGAGAAGACTGGTACAGACTTCAAGATCCAGTGAGTCGTGTTGTCCTTTGGAATCAACAACAAGGACCAGCACCCAAAAACGACCGCAATCAAGCAACTACAAACCATGCTGAGAGCTGCAAAAACCACCTTCCCTGCTGAAAAAATCTGGATCTCACTCATCAATTATTCCATCAGCCTGGATCCCCGCCAGAAGTCCAACCTGGAAGAAATTAATGAGCACATCCGCCGGAACATGCCACACATTCCGAAGCTTCCAGAGGGGGACTTCCTTACAACACAGGACAACATCCACTGGACAGACAGGACAGCCAGCAAGATGTTGGACCTCTGGCTCCACCATTTAAACTAAAGATCCCCACAAACCCCACAAACAACACAAACAGGGAGGGGAATAAGAACATCATAATTCTGGCCAGAAACTATAAACCAATAGAGGACCAATTAAGCCTGTTGGACAAAGGTTTATCATTTATACCCACCACAAACACACTCAAAAAACAAGAAGAAACCCTCAAAGGAGAAACCCAGGAATTCCATAGGAAGCTAAAACTGGCAACCTTCTTCAAGGGAGCAGAAATAACACAATGCACACCATTCATCCCCAAGTCCACCTGGGAACCAAGGACTAACCAAATCCCAGAGGAAATCACACAAATCATCAAACACAACAACACCCTGATCAAGGCACTGATCACACCTGAAGAAGCCTAAGACAAGGCGAAACGTTGGGTGTGTCCACCCACGCGCTTTAAAAGGCAGCAGAGACAGGATTCCTTCGATTACCTGAAGGAATCCACCCGCTGCTGATTCCTAAAAGAGCAAAACTTTTCAGACTCCATTAGCAAAAGGACCCCAGGAGGAATTCTGCGACAACCCTGCACAGACTGTACTATCCTGTGATGGAAACCTAACGGTGCCAACAAAGCCACAGGGTAACAGTCTTGGTAAGTAAAGACTGCATAGAGAAGCGTCAACCTTGAGTTGACAGCACGCTATCAATCAGTCGAACCCTACACCGCCACTTGCACTAAAAATACACAAAAGAACACTAGACCACATTTTTTCCTCAACACACACCAAAAATCATGGCAGCTTTTCCGGAGCGACCAGGATCCTCTTCAGGATCATCCAGACAACGGACCGCCTGCAGAACACTGCAGTATCAGGAGCCAGAACAACACTACCAGCAAGCCTAATGAAGATGCAGGAGCTTGCCACCCTAGTGAGACCCGCCTCTCCAACGGAGGAGACGATGAGAAAGCTCGCAGGGAATTCCCTCAACTGGCTCCACACATGCATGCAGATTCTGGAGGAACACTACCTAGACAGCCTGAAAACCCTTACCGAAAAACTGGAGAGGATACGGCTACCTGACTGGCTGGAAGCTATCCAGGTGGCGAGCAGATGGGCCAGAAAGGAGTGTGGCAGACGACTGCACCCGGCCACCCTAAACATTGCCAAAGAGACTGTAACCCCCATCCTCGGAGCCAGAAGACCCACAACCCAGATCACAACAAGCCACAGATTTGCAGCCCTGACAGATTCTCCACCACCCCCGCAACACCACAGGACCGAACCCAATCCCAGGAAGTGTGGCCAACACTGGGACAGGCCCACTCCAACAGGAGTGGAACAACAACCAGGCACACCAGGGGGACCCATCTACCACAGGAAGAATCAGGCAACCTGGGTGGGAGCAGAGACAGGGAAACTCCAAGATGCCATAGAGACTGGGAACCGGAACCACATCCACAAAGACCCCAGAAGACCAGACGCAGACGGGACCAGGACGTCTCTGGCCCCATCCCAGCCCCCACACCCAATCCTAACACTAACCTTAACACTAATCCCAACCCCACACCTAACCCTAACCCTAATCCCAACCCCAACCCCAACCCTACACCTAACCCTAATCCTAACCCCAATGCTAACCCCAACCGTGTAAAGAGATTCTTTTTGCAGGGGTTGAACACTCTCAGTCATGGAACCTACTTCAAAGAAGGCGGACGGAGAGGAAGTGGATTGGGGCCCTCCAAACATATTCACCATGGGGACTAAACAATGTACGTGGCTCCTCATGGTCCCCTTCAGGTTCTCGTCTGGTTTCTCCTTCTGTCCCTTAACCCTCTATATTCCCTCACATCGGGTTTATTCTCCCTTGAAAATATTGGATCACATACAGAGTAATACCTACATACTTCTATTTTCATATATTGACACAAAATATTGCATTTTAGTATACAAAATACGTCATCCCAGTTAGCAGAACTCCACTGGAGACACCTTTTAAAATTGATATACAAGGCATTCAACCCTCTGTCTTTATTTGGTGCCATATTTGGTCCTCTGCATTCATTATACATTGTTAAACACATTTACATATGTCTATTATTACATTGATCTTGCCAATTTCATTTCCTTAAACAGAAACATAAAAAAAAAAAATCCAATTTTTGGACAAATATTTGTTTGTCCAAACAAACCCCAACCGTGTAAAGAGATTCTTTTTGCAGGGGTTGAACACTCTGTCATGGAACCTATTTCAAAGAATGGAGGGTCCCAATCCACTTCCTCTCCGCCCGCAAACATATTCACCATGGGGACTAAACAATGTACGTGGCTCCTCATGGTCCCCAAATTAGGACTCACCTGCAATGATTTTGAATTTTACGGCAAATATTATCTCCAAATACATGGTACAGCGATGGGTAAGAAGTTCGCCCCGGCTTATGCCAATATTTTTATGGCTGAATGGGAGCGAACTGTCTCCCCTTAATGTGACAAAAAACCTACCCAGTACCTAATATATCTGGATGATATTTTTGGAATTTGGCCATACCCTGAAGCTGATTTTGTTACCTATATGAGAACCTTGAACTCACATCATGAATCTATTTCTCTGAAATATGATCTACAACGGGAGAAAATACACTTTCTGGATACGGAAGTGTTCATTAAAAAGAATGGAGACGACACATGGGGACTTGGAACTAGAGTTTACTTTAAACCTACTGACACACATGCCCTGTCACACAAATCATCTTACCACCCACGACATACATAAGGGGATAATTAAATCCCAATTAATAAGGTTCCATCGAATTTGTGAAACTAAAGATGTTTCTTTGGCAACAAAAACTCTGTTCCAGGCTCTGAGACCCAGGGGATACAGTAGAAGCTTCCTAAGACAGATAAAAACGGAAGTACAACAACTTTTTCAACATAACTACATGGACCCTGGAGAGAGAGAAACGAAACAACTGATCCCCATGATAACAACCTACTCACCCAGCCGCGATGGCGCTTAATAATAGAGTGAAAGGTAATTTTTTAAAACTTCAGGAAAAGGTCCCAAACTTTCAAGGTTTCAGAATCATTGCAGCTTATCGTAAAAATAAAAATTAAAAAAATATTTTAGTAAGAGCAACCTTATCGGATAAAAAGAATGATTCTCTTGCATCTCACTTTAGACTCTTAAAATTATTCAAAATATATTCACCAATCGTTATTCACCTATCACACAGAATTTTAACCTCGACTCAAAGAATCTGGTCTATGGCATTAAATGTACCAGGTGTAACAAATGGTACATAGGCCAAACAAAAAATTCTTTACGAGTGAGGCTCAAACAAACACCTCTATTTAATTAGAATATTAAATAAACCCATAGTTTTATATGAACATTTTCGTGCCCATGGCGTTGAGAACTTATATATAGTGGGCCTGGAAAAAGGTCGAAATTGGAACTTGGGAAGGAGATTGAGGGAGGAGAAAAAAGGATTGTAAAATTACAGACATTACATCCTTTTGGATTGAACAAAAGACAATGAAAGTAACATTTACTTCAATACTAAAAGGTCTGTTTATTTTGCATCCCCTCCCTTCCTTCGAAATCTTCACCCAATTAACAAAGTAGAAGTATCCAGGTGAGTTTCTTGGAGGTCCAAAATACCTAAAATAGGATTAAATCAAATAAAACATTAAAGAGTTATATGCGTGCCAGTGCAATTTCTGATGCAAGTCAGTTTTACGATTCCCTAACACCTAACCAGCCTGTGCCGCAAACTTAACAAAGGAAACACGAAAATACTGATTTGTCCTCCAATACCTATAGTAATATCCTTGGGTGAACTAAAAGGTTGAACCTAACTAGAAACAATGAGCTTGATATTTAATTTCACCTAAAGAAACCACCAACTTTTATAGGGGATCAATGTGTGGTGGCTTTACTTATTGGAGAACATCTTTATTGGGATTATATTTCTAATACATGGATAATAATGGGTTTAATTTAAAATAGAGGTAAAATCTTAATTGTAGCAAGTGCAGCTGCTCTTAATTAGTTAATAGGACTCAGTCTACCCAATCACTTTCCCCGCCCCTTTTCCCAACAATTCTTAATATAAGCCTTTCTTTTTCCTTGACTTAGTTTACTTTTCTCCTCTGAAGAAGGCAGACTTTGCCGAAACGTTAGGCTGCTTTTAAGATTCTTTTAAATGATTTTATGCCATATTGGGAGTTCTACTTAGCTCTGTTTATCTAGCCTTGACTTCTGCTCAAACTTCTTTAACAAGTATTTTGAAAAAAACAAAATACAATTAAGGATCTTTGTCCTTAATTCTCAAAAAATACTTTGTTGCAATTTCTCCTTTACAAAAGAATTTCATGATTTAGAGCCAGGTTGAGAGTGGGGAAAAGCCTCCCCTTGAGGGGCTGGCAATTAGGCCTTAGGGCCTCACACTTTTTTTATTTTTAGCACTGGAACCAACACTGAGATCTTCACTCCAATTGTATGATATGGAGTCACACTGATGTAGTGCTTGTGTATGTCACGTTAAATGCATTGCCAATTTATACTTTTATGATTTAAAAAGTATTCTTTGGAGGATATGGCCCATTAGTCCTTTTTGACAGCCCATAGTAGATCTCACAAAATAACAACCTCTGAACCATTGTTTTTAATTAAACTACAAATAGGAGAATTGTATAAGAATTCAGAACAAGAGCAGAAAAAATAAGCCCCCTTTTCCTTTGTTTCCTTTTCTCTTGTCCTTTTAGCTAAAACATACAAACTAAAACGCATCAAATTATACTCACCAGAAATATAACCTTATCATCACAGGATTCTATGGGAGAGAGAAATCAAACTTATGATCGATAAGTTAATAGAAAATTTATGGGAGAGAAAAATCAAATACAGGGACCTCAAATTCAGAGGAACCCTAGAAGGAAGAATTATATACAGGCTTATCAAACTTCGACGAATCTTTTGGGGGGGAGAAACCATACATTTGGTCAACTAATCCAAGGGCAATTACCAAGAGAGGAAAATCAAATACCATCAAAACAGAAAAATTATACTTTAAACTTTTACAAGCGATTCATCATTCAACAATCATAGCGAGGGCTGAAAACTCTGGGGAATTTCCACAGGGAATGATGAGACAACAAAAACACTAACTGCCTTTATCAAACCCTCTTCCCCAAGTCCTAATACTGCACATAAAGTTGCACTAAATACAGCTCTCTGGATGCAAAAAAAAAAAAACATTCAAATACTCAGGGAACACTACGATGGAGTCATGGCAGAACTCATCCAGGCTCTGCCTGAATTCAATAAAGTGGCCCTTGAAAAAGCCATAACATTTGGATTTAAACGATATAAGAAAAAATTAGATCAGAATACTATAAGAACACTTACTTCTGAAAAGGTCCTGGAACATTCTTGGACCTGAGAAGAAGTGGATTCCATTTTCAGCCAGCAGATTTTCCACCTTTACAGGCCCAACACCAACATGGTTCGTACCCTGGTACATCATCTGTGGAGCAGGGTGATCTGACTCGAAACCTGGCTGGCACTTTGGTAGCTGACCAGGAAAGTAATACTCTCTTGAGGTCCAATAATAACTCCTCCTTTGGGAACTTGGATAAACATCTTGACCGTTCTACTCTCCCCCTAAATTCAAATTATAGCCACACTTTGTTTTCTGGATCTGGGACTCACTCCAACCTCAATTCCAGAAACAGGTTGGAGAACAGGTTCAAGAATGGAGGATCAACATCACTGGCAGCAATGTGATCTTGGGGGACTCCAACCTCTCCAGGATCCCATCCCAGCCCAGAGGGGACCTCCAGATCGACTGCTACCCCGGGGCAACATTTTACCATGCCGCGGGATTCCTGGAGAAGACTGGTACAGACTTCAAGATCCAGTGAGTCGTGTTGTCCTTTGGAATCAACAACAAGGACCAGCACCCAAAAACGACCGCAATCAAGCAACTACAAACCATGCTGAGAGCTGCAAAAACCACCTTCCCTGCTGAAAAAATCTGGATCTCACTCATCAATTATTCCATCAGCCTGGATCCCTGCCAGAAGTCCAACCTGGAAGAAATTAATGAGCACATCCGCCGGAACATGTCACACATTCCGAAGCTTCCAGAGGGGGACTTCCTTACAACACAGGACAACATCCACTGGACAGACAGGACAGCCAGCAAGATGTTGGACCTCTGGCTCCACCATTTAAACTAAAGATCCCCACAAACCACACAAACAGGGAGGGGAATAAGAACATCATAATTCTGGCCAGAAACTATAAACCAATAGAGGACCAATTAAGCCGGTTGGACAAAGGTTTATCATTTATACCCACCACAAACACACTCAAAAAACAAGAAGAAACCCTCAAAGGAGAAACCCAGGAATTCCATAGGAAGCTAAAACTGGCGACCTTCAAGGGAGCAGAAATAACACAATGCACACCATTCATCCCCAAGTCCACCTGGGAACCAAGGACTAACCAAATCCCAGAGGAAATCACACAAATCATCAAACACAACAACACCCTGATCAAGGCACTGATCACACCTGAAGAAGCCTAAGACAAGGCGAAACGTTGGGTGTGTCCACCCACGCGCTTTAAAAGGCAGCAGAGACAGGATTCCTTCGATTACCTGAAGGAATCCACCCGCTGCTGATTCCTAAAAGAGCAAAACTTTTCAGACTCCATTAGCAAAAGGACCCCAGGAGGAATTCTGCGACAACCCTGCACAGACTGTACTATCCTGTGATGGAAACCTAACGGTGCCAACAAAGCCACAGGGTAACAGTCTTGGTAAGTAAAGACTGCATAGAGAAGCGTCAACCTTGAGTTGACAGCACGCTATCAATCAGTCGAACCCTACACCGCCACTTGCACTAAAAATACACAAAAGAACACTAGACCACATTTTTTCCTCAACACACACCAAAAATCATGGCAGCTTTTCCGGAGCGACCAGGATCCTCTTCAGGATCATCCAGACAACGGACCACCTGCAGAACACTGCAGTATCAGGAGCCAGAACAACACTACCAGCAAGCCTAATGAAGATGCAGGAGCTTGCCACCCTAGTGAGACCCGCCTCTCCAACGGAGGAGACGATGAGAAAGCTCGCAGGGAATTCCCTCAACTGGCTCCACACATGCATGCAGATTCTGGAGGAACACTACCTGGACAGCCTGAAAACCCTTACCGAAAAACTGGAGAGGATACGGCTACCTGACTGGCTGGAAGCTATCCAGGTGGCGAGCAGATGGGCCAGAAAGGAGTGTGGCAGACGACTGCACCCGGCCACCCTAAACATTGCCAAAGAGACTGTAACCCCCATCCTCGGAGCCAGAAGACCCACAACCCAGATCACAACAAGCCACAGATTTGCAGCCCTGACAGATTCTCCACCACCCCCACAACACTACAGGACCGAACCCAATCCCAGGAAGTGTGGCCAACACTGGGACAGGCCCACTCCAACAGGAGTGGAACAACAACCAGGCACACCAGGGGGACCCATCTACCACAGGAAGAATCAGGCAACCTGGGTGGGAGAAGAGACAGGGAAACTCCAAGATGCCATAGACTGGGAACCGGAACCACGCCCACAAAGACCCCAGAAGACCAGACGCAAACGGGACCAGGACGTCTCTGGCCCCCACACCCAATCCTTACACTAACCTTAACACAATCCCAACCCCACACCTAACCCTTATCCTAACCCCAATGCTAACCCCAACCGTGTAAAGAGATTCTTTTTGCAGGGGTTGAACACACTCAGTCATGGAACCTACTACAAAGAATGCGGGTGGAGAGGAAGTGGATTGGGGCCCTCCAAACATATTCACCATGGGGACTAAACAATGTACGTGGCTCATCATGGTCCCCTTCAGGTTCTCCTTCTGCCCCTTAACCGTCTACATTCCCTCACATCGGGTTTGTTGCCTTTAAAAATATTGGCTCACATACAGAGTAATACCTACATACTTCTATTTTCATATATTGACACAATATATTGCATTTTAGAATACAAAATACGTTATCCCAGTTAGCAGAGCTCCACTGGAGACACCTTTTAAAATTGATACACAAGGCCTACAACCCTCTGTCTTTATTTGGTGTCCTATTTGGTCCTCTGCATTCATTATACATTGTAATACACATTTACATATGTCTATGATTACATTTATTTTGCCAATTTTATTTCCTTTAAGAGAAACATTTTTTTTAAAAATCCAATTTTTAGACAAACATATTGGTCCATGATGTGTTTCTCTTTAACCCCCTTTTTGTTCCTTTTGTTTTTTCCTCCCTCCCCCCTCCTCTTTACTTTCTTGTTACTTTCTTGTTTTCCCCAACATTGGGAAAAGGCATAAATAATATGACGATGAGCATCTACTATAAATGTCTTTTACACAGTTGTGTAAGAGAAATAAGATGGAACCGTGCCCATGCCTCAAAATGTTTAGGAGTTTTTAAACAGTATGCTGATACTCCTTTACATCTGATTGTTTTCAAACACCCCAACCCCAATGCTTACTCCAACCACACACCTAACCCCAAACCCCCCCCCGGTTCTCTGATGAAGCCGACTACGTGAAAATGTTTAGACCCAGACCCTTGTCTCTGTCTGTGCCATACAATGTATTCTATTTTTGGTTTCAAATGTTTTTAGTAAGGAAGATATAATTATCCTGATGATGGACATGAAACAAACTGAACAAGACTTACCACCATCAAGGGATCTTCAATCCTCATGGAAGCCGATACTCCAAGGACAACTCACTTCAACTTCTGCACTGCATCTCCACCTTCAAGAAGATTATTTCACCAACAGCAAACACCATGGATTCCACATTGTGATCACATATACAAAGATTTTCATCCAACAAACTTAAGGTAACCCAGGTACCTTTGGACCTTTCTCACTTCACTGTGGCTTGTGAGGTTTGTTCACCTGGTCTATGTTTGAATGAAATTACTTGATACACAGTGGTATATCCTAAACCTAGTGTGTATAGATGCACATGTTGTTGGTGACTGGTAACCTGGGGAGTTGTACAAAGAGAACCCTAATAATTGTCCTGGAGATCTCCAAAAAGCTGCTTTTTTAACCTTATTTTAATTAGTTTTTCCATTCCATTTTTTTATTTATTCAAAAATTCTCTTCTTTTTATGCTTTAATATTTTTTTTACTTTCCCAATCTTCAGACTATTTACCATACGGCTAACAACATTCAGTTTCCCTACTTTGTAGTGGGTTGTTGGCCCCTTGATTATTCATTTGTCAATGTATGGTTTGTGTGACTTAGATCACTATTTTGTTTTATTTACTGATTCCTTTTTTTACCTTTATCTTTTCCCACACCAACTACAAAATTTGGGCTATTATGAAAGTCCTTTCTTAACAAGGCAATCAGAGATAGCAGACCTGGCCCCAGCCACGGGCTGACAGACAGAGTGAGTGACAGACACACACACACACACACACGATCATACATACAGCACAAACGTTCACAGAAATTTTACGTAATGTTCATTTCGCAAAAATAAAACAAAGGCAACCTAAGCAGACATAGAAAACAATATAATACACGACAATCCAGGCTCCTCAGGCACGAAGCAAATAGGCGTACGAGCCGCAGCGGCCTCAAAGAGTAGCAAAGAGTTGCCAGTGGCCAAAGGAACACTGGCCTCTGATGTTGCAAACTGCCCTCAAGGGTAAAGCTCAACAAGCCTATTCGGCTTTGTCTGCAGATGATTCCTCTGATTATGAGGTTGTCAAAAAGGTTATTTTGAGAGCTTATGAGTTGGTTCCAGAGGCTTACCGACAGAAATTCAGAGGTCTGAAAAAATCTGAAAATCAGACTTATGTGGAATTTGCTAATGAGAAGGTTTGCCTTGAGCGCTGGTGTACTTCTATGGAGGTCAAGGATGATTTCAACTCACTAAAAGAGATGGTGTTAGTTGAAGAATTCAAGAACTGTGTTAAAGGAACAGTCCACCGTATTTTCATAATGAAATATGTTTTTCTTTGAAATGAGACGAGATGATACGTACCTCTCCGAGCTTTGAGCGATCACCCAGTCAGCCAGACGGGCTGCCACTCCTGTTAGCATTTGTAGCTAGACTCATTGTGGTCAACGGTATTTTTCGGGGCTGTAGTTCGATGCGACCAAAGTCTTCCACGTTTTTCCTGTGTACATAGGTTTATATGACCAGTGACATGAGTTCGGGTTCGGGGACGCAAATCCAAAAGTGGCCTTTTCTATGCTGTGGGAAGTGCGTACTATAATGACAGACGTAGTAACACCTTCTGCGCGCTTCGACAGCGCATTGATACCTTCACTTCTGATTTCTTTTCTCTCCCACGACCCCCCCTACTTCCGTAAATACAACCAATGTGACTGCACTGCACTACTTGGTACACAGTCAGGAAGCTAGAGCTTGCAGAAAATTACAAGTAAGGGATAATTAACGAGAAGGTGTGCATTCCACGGTTTTAATGCACGACGCGGAGTTCGCGTCGGGTGGTTGCCTCCGCGAAGAGCATTTAAACCGTGGAATGCTCACCTTCAAGTTGATTATCCCGCTTATACCATGGTCATTTGCCAGCAATATCAAATCGCAGCATTAATCTGAAACGGAGATTATGCATAACCCAACATTATGCGCAATTATGCGGACTGTAGCTTACTTGCTACCCACAATTACAATGAACTTATGACGGTTTCCGCAGTCTGCGAGCTGAAATCAGTCTGCTGGCATAGCACGTAGCTAGCGAACTGTCAGCAGTCGCTGATACATGAAGTGGACACGTTAGCTTCATTTCTAACCGCACTCAATTACAATCTTTTAATGGATAAAGCCTGATTTTTTTCGCTGCTATGATATTTACGGTTGTTATCGCTTGAGTACGAGTCAGCGAGGTGAAATCAGTCAGCTGGCATAGCAGGTAGCTAGCGAACTGTCAGCAGTTGCTGATACATGAAGTGGACACGTTAGCTTCATTTGTAACCGCACACAGTTACTAATGGATAAAGCCTGATTACTTCGCTGCTACAATATTTAAGGTCATTTTCGCTTGAGTACCCATTGTTAACCGCCCCGCAGGACGCACTTATATGACGCCGCTAAATTTAGTGGAAATAAATGGGCTGCTAGGTTTCTGTTGTACCCAGTCAAATATCAGCTCTAACATTGCTATGGTTACAAGTTGGGTAGTGGATGAATTTCGAATGGTGAAACGACCGTAGCCGAACTACCGGTGCGGTTCCACGGTTTTAATGCATATCTGCCAGCCACCAGCCAATTAGAAAAAATTAGAAAAAGGTATTCACCCAGACCATGGTATAAAAGAAAATAATCAAGTGTGCAACTAAATTCAAATTCAATTTATTTGTATAGCGCTTTTCACAGATAAACTGTCACAAAGACGCTTTACAGTCAGAGATGAGTTACTGAAAGGGCAGTGCCCAGCCTATTCCCCACTACAGCAAATGAGGCAAAAAACTCCCGGTAGGGAGAAAAATCCTAAAACAGTGGTGAGAAAAAACTCCCCAGTGGGAAGAAATCTCAGGAGGAACCCGGCTATAGTGGGGAAGCCCATCCTCCGCGGGCTAGCTAGTTAATCAGAAGATAATGACAATAGAGTTCCATAAAAGTCCATCTAAACAGTGCTATGGAACATTTTCAAATGGAGGACATAGATGCCGACGACTGGCGGAGCCCGAGCCATATCTATTTGAACCGGAATATACTGAGGAGGACCTAGCCGAAATGGACCGTGAGAGGGAAGAAGAAACGGACGAAGATGAATCGTCTGTGAAGAAGTGAAGTGAAGGTTCGCAAGCTACGTGCTTTGCCAGCAGACTGATTTCACCTCGCTGACTCGTACTCAAGCGATAACGACCGTAAATATTATAGCAGCGAAAAAAATCAGACTTTATCCATTAAAAGATTGTAATTGAGTACGGTTACAAATGAAGCTAACGTGTCCACTTCATGTATCAGCGACTGCTGACAGTTCGCTAGCTACGTGCTATGCCAGCAGACTGATTTCAGCTCGCTGACTGCGAAAACCGTCAAGTTCATTGTAATTGTGGGTAGCAAGTAAGCTACAGTCCACATAATTGCGCATAATGTTGGGTTATGCATAATCTCCGTTTCAGATTAATGCTGCGATTTGATATTGCTGGCAAATGACCATGGTATAAGCGGGATAATCAACTCGAAGGTGAGCATTCCACGGTTTTAATGCTCTTCGCGGAGGCAACCACCCGACGCGAACTCCGCGTCGTGCATTAAAACCGTGGAATGCACACCTTCTCGTTAATTATCCCTTACTTATAATTTTCTGCAACCTCTGGCTTCCTGACTGTGTACCAAGTAGTGCAGTGCAGTCACGTTGGTTGTATTTACAGAAGTAGGGGAGGTCGTGGGAGAGAAAAGAAATCAGAAGTGAAGGTATCAATGCGCTGTCGAAGCGCGCAGAAGGTGTTACTACGTCTGTCATTATAGTACGCACTTCCCACAGCATAGAAAAAGCCACTTTTGGATTTGCGTCCCCGAACCCGAACTCATGTCACTGGTCATATAAACCTATGTACACAGGAAAAACGTGGAAGACTTTGGTCGCATCTAACTACAGCCCCGAAAAATACCATAGACCACAATGAGTCTTGCTACAAATGCTAACAGGAGTGGCAGCCCGTCTGGCTGACTGGGTGATCGCTCAAAGCTCGAAGAGGTACGCATCATCTCGTCTCATTTCGTAGAAAAACATATTTCATTATGAAAATACGGTGGACTGTTCCTTTAAAGATGATGTTAAGACCTACCTTAATGAGAAGCAAGCACTGAATTTGCAATCAGCTGCCAAATTTGCAGATGAATATGTTTTCACACAAGTCTAAATTTCAGTCTAGCAGTAACAATAGATGGTCCCAATTTCAGAAAAAGGGTTATGGTGATACCCAAGATTCCTCACCCAAAGACAAAGACAAATCTGGTGATGGTGCTCAGAAATCCAGTAACAGGTCTGATCAAAGTGTGAAAGCTGACAGTGACAAAAGTGGTCTAGTTTGCAGTTATTGCAAGAAATCAGGTCATGTTACAACCAACTGTTGGTTCCTTAAAGCTAAGAAAGAAAAAGAAAAGGATAGCAAATCAAATGCCTTCGTAAAAACAAGGTTAGAAACCCCTGTAGTAGATGACCGATCTGCTAAATTGCCTGCTTCTTGTGGGGCTAAAAAGCCTGATACTGCTGACTTTGTGAGGGAGGAATTTCTTCCATTTGTGTCAGAGGGATTGGTGGCTCTGAGCATACTACTCCTGTCCCCATATATATCCTCAGGGATACCGGAGCTTCTCAGTCACTTTTGTTGATGGACTCCTTGGAGTTACGTGATGAGACCGCTTCAGGGGATTTCATACTTGTACAAGGTATTGAAGGGAGGACTGTATCTGTACCCCTGCGCTCTGTATTCTTGAAGTCAGATTTAGTTACAGTGTAGAACCTGAATATTTAATTTGGTTCACAATATATGTCAAAAATCATATTGTTGGAACACGTGCCCATTATGCATGTAAAATCTGAATGTTTGGTTGATCTGGTGCAGCCCAAAAGCTAGCAGTAAAGTTTTATAACCCTAGAATGGTCTTATTGCCTGCCTGCGAGAGTGGCATCCTTTGTTCCCCACGGCGGGGGGGTGGGAGCCATCAAGTCTAGCAGGCCCAGCATCTCTGGAACTCAAACTCACTGGTTTCATTGAAGTTAAAGCGCAGCTACCTTAATCGGCTTAAAACAACCTAAACAAAATATGAATTTTATAGAAGTTTATGTTCAATATCCTAAAAGGAACCTCTCATATATTTATCACACTATTGGGCTATAATATTACATTTTAAGGCTTTTCCATGACAACTGCATCATTTTAGCACACATTCCTATCATGTTTGGTCTCTATTCTCGGGGGAGTCCAAGGAGTTGAATGGAACATGTTTCATTTCCCTTGGAATTATGGTTCGTTTGTAAGATTCATTCAAGCAACTACCCTAGTCTCCCTGCAAATTATCTTATCACCTAGGCCAGTAAAACTCTGATTCGGCCAACCTTCCCTCTACCTTGTTCGGACGTGTGGTTTGGATCCTGAGGGGGGGGGCTCTTCTTTCTTTGCTCTTCTTCCTGTCCTGTCCTTTCTTGGTCAACTTCTGACGTGCGAATAGGTAAGTGGGGAAAAGTCACATGTCACCTTGTTCCGGAGCGGGGAAGCATGTGAATTCTCCCCGACCACGTGGAGCGACTTTTAGCTCCACGTGGTCATTCATCTTTTCCAGGTATGAAAATACTATAAATCCTTCTAAATTATATGTAACGGTAATTTGTTTGATTCAAGTTGTGCCTACCTGGTGAATTAAATTATTGTTATTCCTTTTCCAGCCTGCGTGTTCTCATTGTATATTCTTTCTGGCCTTGTTGCGATTGGGACTTAAGGGGAGACTCCTACCAAGACATGTGTAGGCAGCGATACTTCTAAGTTAGATTGAGATTGGGTTATGAAATTACCGGCTCTTAAGATTTTGCTATTGGTTAATCTTTCTAAGGGGCCCTTTGATATACATAAACCTAGGTTCGTGGTACGTTCATACTCAGAGCTATTTGCCTGATGTTGCTACCATGCCAGTCTCCTCTATCCAATGGAAGTATTGTCGAATTAGACCAGGCAGTGACGCCTATTTTAACCCTAGGGGGTGTTTTGCTTAGTGACAATGGTTTTCGCAGATAGAGTTCGGGTGCGTAACTGCCCTGAGATTCACGCATGCTGTTTCAATTCTAATTCTAATTTGGAGTCCGATTTTTAATGAGATTATAGCTAAATTTTGTATTCTAACTGTTATATGGAGTCAGATAAATCGTAACCATTGCGCTTTCATGCCCCGTCCTCAGACGGTGAAAAAATATCCATTATATTGTGATTCACACCAGCCAGAAGAATGCTCTAATTAAAGTTAGACTAAGAGAACACGTGAGGCCTTCACCCCGGCAATATCCGCCGTTTGGTCATTGCTCTTTTGGGGTTTTACAGCTGGTGACCCCGCGTAAATAGTCTAATTATTTAATTTTAAACTGTAATTTGTCGTTTTGAAAACCTTTGCATCTTGCGGCGTAATGGCTTGCGTACCATACTGGCGAAGCCTATGGTCGTGAGTGCATGGTTCTGTTTTCAAACGCGTTCTGAGGTGTTCTGCCTTCTGCTGGCTGGTGTGTGAATCTACACATCCGAAGTGATCCTGGTTTGTGCGATCCGGACGGCTCTACCAGTCATCCGAATTCGGTAAGTAATGCAGTGTTTTTTGCTTCGTTAAAATTCACCGCATAAAAGACCGATGCTAAGGGATCGAGATATCCCCCATAGGCCTGGGACCGTAGAAACCAGACACATGTTTTAATTTTATCTTTTCGGGATCAGAGAAGAAAGTGTAAGTTGATGAAATGTTTGTATAAACTACGTTTTCCGTTATCTCTTGACTTCTGTGTCTTCAGAATCATTTGGGCCATTTGGTATTCTCGGGCTTTTAAGTAGAAGGTTTAATGGCAAGTTGGAAGTGGTTGGATTTCTGTGTGCAGTCGGAGTTTTCGGCATTCTTGGATGGACGCGAATATCTGTTGTTGCGAGGCACATGGCCGTGTTCGTCTTAAACCCGTAGTTTGGATGGTTGTAATGTACCTAGGCTGCGCGGTTGAGGGGAGTGCGTCTTGCGGCCGCGCAATGGCAGAGATGAAGCTTGCCACTGAAGGGGTTGAATACTCTTGACCTGTACCGGGAAATTGTGTAGCTATATTGCGTTTGAAGGTTTACGTAGGTGTACTGAAAGCAATCGGCAGTTGTATATATTTCATGGATTTGGTGCAAGGTCCTGCGGGAATTTTTCAGGTAATCTTGACCCAATATTGGAAGTTATTGTTTGAATGAATCTTGTATGTAGGGGAAGCGAAGTGAGCTTCGAAATACCATTGATTTTCCGTATTTTTCTCGTAATAATCGCGTGGTAGTGGCAAGTATGTTTGTTGGTGCTTTCACTCGCCTCATTAGTTCGGCTGGATTGGCGAATGTTTTCTATTCTCTTGTCTTGTTAAACTTTGTGCAAAGTTAATACGGTTTCACTGCCCCGTGGGGGCGCTTGAGAGCTCAATTTGCATTCAAAGTTTAATTTCCGGTAGGTTGCAGTCTGCACCATTTGGGTTTTTGAAGTTAAGTAAATTCGATAAGTTTTCATGCCGACAGTCTTTCGGGACACGGACAGTGAATAGATTTAATTCTTGAATAGGTTTGTTATGCGGCTTTCCGCAAGCAAGATATTCAGCAGCTTCCGTGTGAGCTAAAGCTTGTTGTGCTGTGACACGTCGGTTTTCAGGTCGTCGAGTGTTTGTGCTTATGCAACTGGGCTAAGCGGTTTGGGCATTTGTGTTAAGCATAGCGACGCAGGGGCTTATCATTGGAGATGTTGAATATTTTTGCAATTTACGCCAAATTGAGCATTTGAAATGGCAGCTTTGAAATTCGCTTTAAATTTGAGCTTCTCTGTGGTATACATTGAAGCTGCCATATTGCCTTTGCACAAAGGGTTATCAAGTTGAACAGCCCGCCATTTTGGCTCGAATTGCTGGGGAATATGACGTGGTTTCTTCTGAGAGTCGCCATTGGTCGAGTTTGCATGTGGGCTGGTTCTTCCTCAGAGGGGGAAGTCCTAGCCGGCCCGTGACTATGAGCCGGTGAGCTGGTTGGCTGGTACAACCCCCATGCCAATCCGTGTAATAGGGTGACGTGACCCGTAGCCCGTTAGCTGGTTGGTTGACACAGTCCTCATTCTAAATACGAGCAAAATGGCGCCCTTTGAATCGGCCAATCACCGCCACGTTTTGGGGTTGCTTCCGGTCGTCCTCCCGAGAGGAAGGAAAGGCGGAACCAGCACTAAGTTGCACGTGGTACGACAAATCGCCTGCCTTCGACCGCCATTTTGAGTGAGGCTTTTCACTGACAAACTTACTTGCCGTCTTACTTTATATTTGAACTAAACCGATTAATCTGTTTGCGTTTTGTGTGGATCTCGCTAGCCACCAAATGCATTGTTTTAAATTAATATTTATTTGACCACTTCTATATCGTTATTGCCTCTGTGTATCAAATGACATCTGAAGTTCTAAATACTTAATGGGACTTTAAGTCTTTATTGTCTGCTTCCCCTGGGGGGACAATTTACAACTTTACTAGAGTAAGTAATTGAATTTTCAATTGCTTGCAATGTACTATCTTTTGGGAGATGAGTTTTCCTCCCATTTTAAAATTCATTTTACTTAATTTACATTCTTCCTAAGGTATTGGAACCAGATGATTTTGGTCACTTTTGGCAATGATTGATATATTTCTATTAATTACGTTATTTCTTTATAGCATGTCTTTCCTCTACTTCTGCCTTCTCTCTGATCCCCTTCACCCTTTTTCAGAGTCAGCTATGTTCAACAAGAACATAGTAGACGTAAAGTTTGGGCCTGCGTTCTGACAAAACGCATTGTTTTTTCGTTTTTTTTAGCCATTTCAGGCTTAACTATGCAGACAGTCACCCTGCATAGCTCTTTATTTTACAGTCTTCACACCAGAGAGCATCAGGGGGTGGACGAACATCCCTATTGCGGGGCCATAAAACACCCGCTCTTGGTAACAGGCCCCCTCAGACCCACTTTACAGCAGTCATTCACATCTCCACACACACACACCCACCCACGCCCACACGCGCACACACAAGGGTACCCTCATCAACATCATTTGCTCTTCCCCATGTTTGTCTGTGGTTCGTCCTGGTGTGAAAGGAAGGCCATAAAGCATTGTTTCATCTAAACTTGAGGTATTGACTACATCTGTTTTTCTTCTCTAGAAGCAGGGGTGATGGGATTTCTGGTGCCACTCACACCTCCTCAGTCACTGTTCTCCTTGAAGCATCGTAAGGTTGCACAGACGGGAGAGACGTGAATTGTGGGGTGATTCCAGGGATCGGGTTTAACTCATCTATTGCTTCCCTACAGGACATTTTGCTGGCTCAGGGAGATTTCAACTCACACTGAGCACCTCACACCAAAATGTTTTTAATTAACTTCAACATTTTCTGATTCTTACAGGAGGAACGATAACATTGCTTTGGGTTATGTCGTGTTTTGAATGTGGTGGGATGCTTCTCCAAGTTTCTCTATACAGGCACAAGGGATTCAAGACCCGACTTGGCCAGACTCACCTAAAGAACAGAAACTCCATAATGCTTTCGACTAACTTTGATATCAGGATCTTCATCAGACAAGACTCAGCCCATTCCTCCTCTGCACAACTTAAAGGACACACACTCAGATCTCACTTCACATGTGCACCAACTCGGGCGCCCGCAAACTTTCAACAACATTTTCAAAACATCAACTGGACAATACAAAGGACACCGCCAAACTTCGGACAACATCTTCACCACGGAACAGTATATAGGACATTTTCATATGGACAAACTGTAGTTGTTTGTGGTTGATTTGTGACTTACTTGTAAAGAGTGCGAGTTGATACAAAAATGGGTTGCGAGGAATCAATTAAATTCTATTTCATAATTTGGCAATTAATTGGATTGTAGTATATAGGTTCCTTACATTGAAGGCCAAAGATGGTGTGCCTTATGTTCATAAAAGTAAGGTAAAACTACATATGCCATGATCCAGATTAGCCTAATTCTTTATAATATTTTTCATAATTTTATCGGAAATTCTTCAAAACTGTTTCTGAGCAGCCTATTATGTGTGTCAACCCCACTCTCTCAGTTGATCGCAAGATCATATCATGTAACAAAATTGCTGATTGTCTTTATGATTCGCAAGTTCTCATTTCACCGCATTTCCTACTTTATCTCTTGTAAATATTCATTGTTCTTTGTCTGTAACTGTGTACGTTTACATGGCACTTTAATCAGACCCGTTAATGATTTGATATTGTAACCTCCATTGGATTTTTTCCCACTGGGTTTTTCTAATTGGATGGTTACTTAGTTTTAGCAGCACATATAATCTTTTTGCTTTCCCTAGTCAAGAATGGGAAAGTTTTTGGTTTATGTGCTGGTTTGTCCTGCGATCTCTATTGTTCATGATTTTAGGAACAAGTACTTTTCACATTTTCATTTATTTGGCATAATAAAATTGATTCGGTTAGTACATCAACTAATTTCAGAACATAGACTCATAGAACAAACCTAGATATTACTTTTAATTAAAATGTTTCGTTCTTGTCTTGTGCCAGTTTTTCTATGTTTTATGTTAAATTCCCCGGTGGTCTCTCTTCCTTTTGAGGTCCCAAACCAGACTTCTCTAAATTTTCAATCAAGGAATCCATTTTTCTCAAGTGATGCAACTGTCATGAAAAACTCCATTACTCTTAGAGTCAGTAACTTCTTATAGTTTTAATAAGTATGCTTAATATTCACGTCATCCACCAGAAACTATTTGAGTCATCTTTTGTGACCACGTGTGTAGATTTGTGTTCCACGTGGTCAGGGGGTAGATTGTAGAACCTGAATATTTAATTTGGTTCACAATATATGTCAAAAATCATATTGTTGGAACACGTGCCCATTATGCATGTAAAATCTGAATGTTTGGTTGATCTGGTGCAGCCCAAAAGCTAGCAGTAAAGTTTTATAACCCTAGAATGGTCTTATTGCCTGCCTGCGAGAGTGGCATCCTTTGCTCCACACGGTAGGGGGTGGGAGCCATCAAGTCTAGCAGGCCCAGCATCTCTGGAACTCAAACTCACTGGTTTCATTGAAGTTAAAGCGCAGCTACCTTAATCGGCTTAAAACAACCTAAACTTCTATCAAATTCATATTTTGTTTATGTTCAATATCCTAAAAGGAACCTCTCATATATTTATCACACTATTGGGCTATAATATTCCATTTTAAGGCTTTTCCATGACAACTGCATCATTTTAGCACACATTCCTATCATGTTTGGTCTCTTTATTCTCGGGGGAGTCCAAGGAGTTGAATGGAACATGTTTCATTTCCCTTGGAATTATGGTTCGTTTGTAAGATTCATTCAAGCAACTACCCTAGTCTCCCTGTGCAAATTATCTTATCACCTAGGCCAGTAAAACTCAGATTCGGCCAACCTTCCCTCTACCTTGTTCGGAGGTGTGGTTTGGAGCCTTTAAAGGTACAAGATCCTGAGGGGGGGGGGCTCTTCTTTCTTCGCTCTTCTTCCTGTCCTGTCCTTTCTTGGTCAACTTCTGACGTGCGAATAGGTAAGTGGGGAAAAGTCACATGTCACCATGTTCCGAAGCGGGGTCATTCATCTTTTCCAGGTATGAAAATACTATAAATCCTTCTAAATTATATGTAACGGTAATTGGCTTATCACTGATTTGTTTGATTCAAGTTGTGCCTACCTGGTGAATTAAATTATTGTTATTCTTTCTGGCCTTGTTGCGATTGGGACTTAAGGGGAGACTCCTACCAAGACATGTGTAGGCAGCGATACTTCTAAGTTAGATTGAGATTGGGTTCTACCTATGAAGGGGTTATGAAATTACCGGCTCTTAAGATTTTGCTATTGGTTAATCTTTCTAAGGGGCCCTTTGATATACATAAACCTAGGTTCGTGGTACGTTCATACTCAGAGCTATTTGCCTGATGTTGCTACCAAGCCAGTCTCCTCTATCCAATGGAAGTATTGTCGAATTAGACCAGGCAGTGACGCCTATTTTAACCCTAGGGGGTGTTTTGCTTAGTGACAATGGTTTTCGCAGATAGAGTTCGGGTGCGTAACTGCCCTGAGATTCACGCATGCTGCTTCAATTCTAATTCTAATTTGGAGTCAGATTTTTAATGAGATTATAGCTAAATTTTGTATTCTAACTGTTATATGGAGTCAGATAAATCGTAACCATTGCGCTTTCATGCCCCGTCCTCAGACGGTGAAAAAATATCCATTATATTGTGATTCACACCAGCCAGAAGAATGCTCTAATTAAAGTTAGACTAAGAGAACACGTGAGGCCTTCACCCCGGCAATATCCGCCGTTTAATCATTGCTCTTTTGGGGTTTTACAACAGGACAGGTAAAGGTGGGACTTATGTCAAGTCTACCTATAAAGGGTGTTTCTCTGTTGCTAGGCAATGACCTGGCTGGGGGCAAAGTAGTTCCCCCTGTTCATCTTACTTCACAGCCGAGCACTGAAGATGGGGATGAGGACCCATCTCTGTATCCTTCTTGCGCAGTGACTCGTGCTACGGCCAAGAAGGCTAAAGGAGATGTTGTGGTGCCGTCCAGCACATTGAATAGTCAGGACTCAGGTGGTTCGCCTCATGACTCTGATTGGCCTACTATGGTTTCTCCGTTTGAGGACTTATCAGATACTTTTATCAGTTCTCTATTCAGCCAGCCGGATGAGTTTGGTGATTCTGATGTGTCTGAAGACTTGTCTCTGTCCAGAAAGCGGTTGATTGAGGAGCAAACTAATGATCCTGAAATTTGTGTACTAAAGAGGAGAGCCCTTCCTGATAAAGAAATAGATGCAGTTCCAGTTGGGTATTATCTCAAGGATGGTGTGTTGATGCAGAAGTGGCGCCCTCCTGATATCCCTGCCAATGCAGATTGGGCAGTGGTCAGGCAAATTGTTGTTCCGAAGGTCTACAGGAATGAGATCTTAACAATGGCTCATAGCTTACCTTTAGGAGGTCGTCTTGGTGTTAATAAGACTGTTGATAAGATCATGAAACACTTCTTTTGGCCTGGGCTTCGGAAAGACGTTTCCAACTTTTGCAAAACCTGTCACACTTGTCAGGTAGTTGGAAAACACCAGTTAGACCCACCTGTAGCTCCATTGCAGCCTATCCCAGCATTTGGAGAGCCCTTCTCGAAGGTCATTGTTGATTGCGTTGGTCCGTTACCCAAGACTAGATCTGGAAATCAGTACTTGTTGACAATCATGTATGCATCTACCAGATTCCCTGAAGCCAGACCTCTACGCAAATCAAGGCAACTGCAATCTCGAAGGCTTTGATAAAGTTCTTTACGTTGTTTGGCCTTCCCAGGGAAATTCAGTCAGACCAAGGTAGCAATTTCACTTCTGGTTTGTTTCAGCAGGTTGTGTATGAACTAGGTGCAAAGCAGATTCTTTCTAGTGCCTATCATCCAGAAAGTCAGGGTGCCTTAGAGCGGTTTCATTCCACTCTCAAGACAATGATGAGGACTCATTGTTATGACCATGAGAAAGACTGGGATGAAGGTGTTCATTTTCTGTTGTTTGCAGGTAGAGAAGCAGTGCAGGAGTCTACTGGATTCAGTCCGTTTGAGCTAGTGTTTGGTCATGAAGTGAGAGGACCTTTGCTATTATTGAGTGAACAATGGCAAGAGGAAGAGCCGCACATCAGTCTGTTAGACTATGTTAGCAAGTTCAAGGAAAGATTGTGTGCAGCTTGTGACCTAGCCAAAGAGAACTTGAAATCAAGTCAGGGAAAAATGAAAACTTGGTATGATCATAAGGCTAGAACCCGTGAGTTTAAACCAGGAGATAAGGTTCTTGTGTTGTTTCCCTTGCAGTCCAATCCATTGCAGGCTAGATTACATGGTCCTTATGAAATTCTGACAAAACTCAATGATCTCAATTACATTGTGAAGACTCCAGATAGGAGAAAACCAAAACAATTGTGTCACATTAACATGCTGAAGCCTTATCATGACCGAAATGCTAGGGTTGCAGCTGTCACTTCAGATTCTCCTATGGCCGAGATTTGTGAAGATGAGGGGGAGTTTCAAGATGATGAACCTAGAATTAAAGCTGAAGTTCTTTCATGTAAATTGTCAAATTCTGAAGTGTTGCAAAATCTTGATGTAAAACTCCAGCACTTAGAACCCTCACAGAGAGATCAGTTTAAGAGGTTGAGTTTCTATAGCCTCTCATGATGTCGATGTTGGTGATGCCAAACCAATTAAACAGCATCCGTACCGGATGAATCCTGAAAAGGGAAAGATTGCTGAGAAAGAGGTTGAGTACATGTTAAAACATGATATTATCAGACCCTCCAACTCCGATTGGAGTTCACCCTGTGTGCTAGTTCCAAAACCTGATGGAAGTACTAGATTCTGTACAGATTATCGCAAAGTCAATGCTGTAACTAGAACGGATGTGTTTCCAATACCTAGGATTGATGATTGTATTGATAGTGTAGGGCAAGCAAAGTTTCTGACCAAGATTGATTTCTTGAAGGGTTATTGGTGTGTGCCTTTAACTGAGAGGGCCAAGAGCATCTCTGCTTTTGCCACACCATCTGGGTTGTACCAGTATGAAGTCCTTCTCTTTGGAATGAAAAATGCCCCAGCCACATTCCAAAGGATGATAGTCTACAATCGCCGGATTGCCACACACGGGTGCATACATCGATGACCTGATCACATGGAGTGACTCCTGGGAAGAACATCTAAAAGATGTAGAGACGTCGTTCCAGCGCCTGACCCAGGCCAACCTGACTGTTAACCTGAACAAGAGTGACTTTGGTTGTGCTACTGTCACCTATCTTGGCTACGTCATAGGTCAGGGTAAGGTGGCACCCATAAATGCTAAAGTCCAAGCCATCATGGACTTTCCAGTTCCTGACAACAAAAAAGCTTTGCGCCGCTTCCTTGGAATGATCGGGTACTACCGCAAGTTCTGCAAGAACTTTGCTGAGATTGCTCTCAGTCTAACTAACCAACTGAAGAAAGGTGTAAAGTTCACTTGGGATGATGCATGCCAGAGAGCCTTCGATCGCCTGAAGTCTCTGCTGTGTCACTCCCCCGTGCTCAAATCTCCTGACTTCAACAAACCGTTCTCCATCGCGGTCGATGCTAGCGACCAAGCTTGTGGATCTGTGCTCCTACAGAGAAGTGACTCTGATGACATTGAGCATCCCGTGGCATACTTCTCCAGGAAGTTCAATCGCCACCAAAGGAACTATTCCACAATAGAGAAAGAGCTGTTGGCTCTGGTCCTTTCTTCACAACATTTTGAGGTTTATGTTTGTACAGGACAAAAGCCAATGGTTGTGTACACAGACCACAATCCGTTAATGTTTTTGAGTAAGATGAAAAACAAGAATCGGAGATTGTTGAATTGGAGTTTGATATTACAGGAGTTTGACTTGGAAATTAAGCATGTGAAGGGTACAGACAATGTAACTGCTGATTGCTTATCCCGTGTTTGAATATGTGTATTTATATATATATATATATATATATATATCTCGAGTTTATTTGAATATTGTATGATATGTATATATAGACAAGTGTCCACTTAACCATTTTGTATTGATAAGAAAAATTTTGCCTTTATGACTCAAAATTTTTCCCTTTTGAATGGAGGTGTGATGTGAATAGAGGCCACTAGATGGCAGAATTTACCTTTTTTTTGTTAAGTTCAGACTGGAGCTATGTTTGGACATGTTTCAGACATGTCTGGGGCAAGTCCCCGAAAATAAAAAAAAAAGGTCAAAATGTGGGTGGGGTCTGCAAAAGAGTATATAAGGAGTAGAATTGAGACAGTAAAGTAGTAGGAGAAATTGCAAGGAGAAGGATAAATGTGACCAGACCTGTCATTTGTTCAAGACCTGTGAAGTTTCTTTTGTAGATTATTGCCTGTGTTTGAGCATTTTCCTCACCCAGGACATCACCAAGCCACCCCACCAAAACAAGGGACTGTAAATATTACTGTTTTTGTTGTAAATCAATCTTGGTCATTTAGTTGTAGATAGTTGAGTAGTTATTTGTTTTTGTCTTTGTTAATTAAATGTGTTAAGTTTTAAATTGTGTCTGTCATCCCTTGCTGTTGCTGTTGTGTTGTAGATTGGCATAACAAATTGGGGCCATAACAGGTGTAAAACATGTAAGTGTCTGTACATTGGTGAGACAAGTCAATCTTCACATGCTCGTATCTACCAACATCTTTATAACATCAATAAACAAGATTTGTCCACTGTTTTGTATGAGCATTTTTGGGGGGGGACAGTGCAAAGAGATCCTCTTTTCAGGGGTCGAACATTCCCAGTCATGGAATTTACCTCAGAGAAGGCGGGCGGAGAAGAAGTGGATTGGGGCCCTCCAAACCTATTCACCTTGAGGACTAAATCATGGACGTGGCTCCTCCAGGGTCCCTTCACGCTCTCCTCTGGCTTCCCTTCCTGCCCCTTAATTTTCTATATTTCCGAACATTGGGTTTAGTCTCCCATAAAATATTGCATCATATACAGAGTAATATAACATATTCTCATTTTTTTTTTACAAAACGGGTTATTCCAGTATGCAGAACTCCACTGGAGACACCTTTTAAATCTGATATAAAAGGTCTACAACCCTTTGTCTTTAGTGTCCTATTTTAGTGTCCTCTGCATTCATTACATATTGCAAAATACATTTACATATGTTTATCATCATTATTGTTATTATTTTGCCTACTTTACTTCCTTAAGAGAAACATTTATACATTTAAAAAAAAAATAAAAATGTATAACCTTTGGGCAAATATTTGTTTCTCTTTTATCTTCCCCCCCGCCCTTTTTTCCCCTCTTTCTTTATATATTTATTTTTCCTAACATAGGGGAAAAAGTATAAAGGATAAAATGATGAGTATCTGTCAAAAATGTTGTTTTCACACCGTTGGCTAAGAGAAATAAGATGAAACCGTGCCTATGCCTTCAAATGTTTAGGAGTCTTAAACAGTAATTTGATACTCCTTTACATTTGATTATTTTCAAAACACTTACACCTCCAGATCGACAGCTACCCTGGGGCAACATTTTACCATGCCGCGGGACTCCTGGAGAAGACGGGTACAGACTCCAAGATCCAGCGAGTCGTGCTGTCCTTTGGAATCAACAACAAGGATCAGCACCCAAAAAAGACAGCAATCAAGCAACTACAAACCATGCTGAGAGCTGCAAAAACCACCTTCCCTGCTGCAGAAATCTGGATCCCACTCAATTATTCCATCAGCCTGGAAGAAATTAATGAGCACATCCGCCGGAACGTGCCACACATTCCGAAGCTTCCAGAGGGGGACAACATCCACTGGACAGACAGGACATCCAGCAAGATGTTGGACCACTGGCTCCACCATTTAAACTGAAGATCCCCACAAACCAAAACACAAACAGGGAGGGGAATAAGAACATCATAATTCTGGCCAGAAACTATAAACCAATAGAGGACTAATTAAGCCTTTTGGACAAAGGTTTATCATTTATTCCCACCACAAACACACATGAAGAAACCCTCAAAGGAGAAACCCAGGAATTCCATAGGAAGCTAAAACTGGCGGCCTTCTTTGAGGGAGCAGAAAACACACAATGCACACCATTCATCCCAAAGTCCACCTGGGAACCAAGGACTAACCAAATCCCAGAGGAAATCACACAAAATCAAACACAACAACACCCTGATCAAGGCACTGATCACACCTGAAGAAGCCTGAGACAAGGCGAAACGTTGTGTGTCGACCCACGCGCTTTGGAAGGCAGCAGAGACAGGATTCCTTCGATTACCTTAAGCAATCCACCCGCTGCGGATTCCTAAAAGAGCAAAACTTCTCAGACTCCATTAGCAAAAGGACCCCAGGAGGAATTCTGCGACAACCCTGCACAGACTGTACTATCCTGTGGTGGAAACCTAACGGTGCCAACAAAGCCACAGGGTAACAGTCTTGGTAAGTAAAGACTGCATTGAGAAGCGTCAACCTTGAGTTGACAGCACGCTATCGATCAGTCGAACCCTACACCGCCACTTGCACTAAAAATACACAAAAGAACACTAGACCACATTTTTTTCAACACACAACATGCACCAAAAATCATGACGGCTTTCCCGGAGCGACCAGGATCCTCTTCAGGATCATCCAGACAACGCACCACCTGCAGAACACCGCAGTATCAGGAGCCAGAACAACACCACCAGCAAGCCTACAGAAGAAGATGCAGGAGCTGGCCACCCTAGTGAGACCCGCCTCTCCAACGGAGGAGACGATGAGAAAGCTTGCAGGGAATGCTCTCAACTGGCTCCACAAATGCATGCAAATTCTGGAGGAACACTACCTGGACAGCCTGAAAACCCTTACTGAAAAACTGGAGAGGATACGGCTACCTAACTGGCTGGAAGCTTTCCAGGTGGCGAGCAGATGGGCCAGAAAGAAGAAGTGTGACAGACGACTGCACCCGGCCACCCTTAACATTGGCAAAGAGAGGGTAACCCCCATCCTCGGAGCCAGAAGGCCCACAACCCAGATCACAACAAGCCACAGATTTGCAGCCCTGACAGATTCTCCACCACCCCCATACACAACACGGAGATCTACCCCCACAACACCACAGGTCCGAACCCAATCCCAGGAAGAGTGGCCAACACTGGGACAGGCCCACTCCAGCAGAAGTGGAACAACAACCAGCCACACCAGGGGGACCCATCTACCACAGGAAGAATCAGGCAACCTGGGTGGGAGCAGAGACAGGGAAACTCCAAGATGCCATAGAGACTGGAAACCGGAACCACGCCCACAAAGACCCCAGAAGACCAGACGCAGACAGGACCAGGACGTCTCTGGCCCCATCTCAGCCCCCACACCCAATCCTAACACTAACCTTAACTCTAATCCCAACTCCACACCTAACCCTAACCCCAACCCCACACCTAAACCTACTCAGCATGCAGCCAAGCAGCAAACATTAAAATGAAGCAAAATCTAAACAGATCCCTGTGGAACACGGACATACTCCAGGACTACAGAATCATCTCGGTATATAAAAGAGGAAAAAATCCTCAAGGACCATCTGGTAAACAGCAAATTACCAGAAATCAACATGGTACATCCACAAGACCCAGTTTTTTACAAACAAGCCACAACAATCAAGAACAACACAACATACCTAATCAGACAAACGCACAGTCGATACAAAAAACTGCATATATGTCATTAGGTGTAACCACTGTGACTTAAAATATATAGGAGGGACGGGTAAAAAAAAAAATCAGGACAAGATTAGCTCAACGCATATATCACATTAGTAATCATAGAGACACAGACACACATCTAATTGCTCACTTCCTTCACCATGCACTTGAGGCACTAGAAATATCCAGGCTTCAGACAAACAACAACTGGACACCAGAGGACAGACGTAGGACAGAAAAACATTGGATCACAAAACTAAACACTTTGTTCCCAAGAGGACTCAACAAACGCACTTAGTACTTCACCAAAAGAGGGACCAATTTCTTCCTATATAAAAGCTCCAGTACACTGAAGGGACTGAGCAAACTTTATTTCCCAAAGGGCTCTCATAAGGGGAAACTTGAGAAAGGAAGATCACTCTCCTAAACCTAACCCCACCGCTAACCCTAACCTTACACCTATACCTACACCTATACACACACACAAAACAAAAAGAAACCCCCAAGGGAGAAACCAAAGAATTCCATAGGAAACTAAAACTGGCGGCCTTCTGCGAGGGAGCAGAAAACACACAATGCACACCGTTCATCCCAAAGTCCACCTGGGAACCAAGAACTAACTAAATCCCAGAGGAAATCACACAAATCATCAAACACAACAACACCCTGATCAAGGCACTGAACCCACAGAGTTACAAGGACAAAAATAACCTCAGCAGAGGGGAGAGGCAAGTCCTACACCAGCTGGGAAAAAACAAACAAATCATCTTAAAGCCAGCGGATAAGGGGAGTGCCATAGTGATCATGGACAGAGCACAATACATACATGATGCTAATAGACAGCTAAATAACAGCACACTACAGAAAATTACCAAAACCATATATCCAGACACAGCCCAGGAAATACACAACATAATACAAGCACTTTTAGAGAACAAGCATATCACTAAAAAACAAAGCTTTTTACCTCAGGGGAGAGAACAATCCTAGACCCAGGATTTTCTACCTGGACCATACCATATGAGATCCCAGCAGGGAGACCCATTGTTTCAGACCGCAACAGTGAATCTTACAGGATTGCTATAGACTATTTCCTCACTCCACTATCCACAAAGCACAACAGCTACATTAACCCCTTTGTGCAGAAGCCAAATTTGGCTATTTATGGGTTACCCAATTTAATGCTGTATAATTCAAGATTAAAGCTTCATAACGAGGAAAACTGTGGCTTTACTCAGAAAAGACACTTACAGCATTTAGAATTACATCGTATTTCAGTTTGTTGTTATGATTTTGGTAGAGAAAATGGACTGCAAAAATAAAAAAAATCTTCATCAGAATTCACCATTAAAATTGCAAAAAAATAATACTGAGAAGAGAAAAACTGCTGGGGCTTAAATCTATAGATTCAATCTCGGATCATAAACTCCTTCACCACAAGTAGAATTCATCCTCAACATTACACTCTAGATGACCTACATGCTATGAGCCAAATTACACAGCTATCCGAGTGTCTCCCCGAAGTCTGAGATATTGCACTGTGAAATCATCAAATAATCATGTATTGAACACAAATGAAGTTTTGAGGCATGAAATTTTATATGAACTAATGATTTTCTGGTTGAGTTTAGCATCAATTTATCAATATTTATGCTATGACCATGATTCAATGTGTGTTATGATTCAGAATTATTTCTGCTAGCACTTCCGGCTACGTTTCCCCTCGCTGCCGCCGCGGCTGTTGCCGTGATTGTGGATTGCTCTTGACTACTTGTGAATGGCCTGCTTCGTAGTACCTGACTGGGTTGTTTAGCCTTGCTTGCATCTTTTCCACCACGGTGGTGTGTCCTCGCTGGTAAGTACATCTCTGTTTGTTTGTCCAGCGGGACTTTTAGTTGAAGCCCAGGCGCCGCTTGTGGCGGATGGTTGTTTGCTAGGGCGACTGCTTCCTAGTCGGTGTTTTATTTGTTGCTGGGTTCGTTTAAAGGAAAGAGCGTGGTGCTTCCACTAAAGAGGAGAGTGCGTCACGATTTCTGTGTCGGCCAGGTTTGGCGTGACGAAAGCTTATTTTTAAACCATCAACATTATACAAAACTAGCGTGTCAGCTTTCAACTTTACTGTCCTTTTAGTAAAATTGCTTTACCATGCCACCCAAGCAAGCAGCAAAGCCTAGTGAAGATGACTTCATGTCCACGGTCTTTTTGCTGTTGTAATAAGTCCTTAGCCTGGACCATTTTATGAACCTGCTCCAACAACAACAAAACACCTTCAAATACTTTGTTCAAATAATAATGGACAGTACGAATAAATGTCAAAAGGAATTCAAGAACTTAAACACAGCATCCAGTTTACCCAAAATAACATGAATGACATTAAAAGTAAAATACATGTGCAATCCAATCAATGCGATGCAATGCAACAAGACATTTACAAACTCTGAGGGTTTGCTCTCTGTCACTACCTCTACGGATAATTTTGAAAACATGAATCATCGGCCGAGATGGACCGTGAGAGGGAAGAAGAAACGGACGAAGATGAATTGGATGGAGTCATGGTGAGGACACGAGCAAACAGCACCTGGTGGTGCAAGTGTGACTGTTGTAAACAGATGCCTACTGAAATAGAAAGTCTGTGCTGTGCTGAATGGGACCAGGTGCTTCCATCGGTACAACTGGAAGACCCTACGAATTGTGCCACGGCAACAGATGCGTTTGCAGCGATGATTCATCTCACGGTCCATTTCGGCTAGCTCCTCCTCGGTATATTCCGGTTCAAATAGATATGGCTCCGGCTCCGCCACAAGCCAGTCGTCGCCATTGTAACGTTCCATTGCCTCATAACAGCTGGATCTACACGCGTAAACCTTCGCCCCTGGCTCCTCCGTCGTTGGTCGAGCTGTGTGGGGTTTTACAGTTGGTGACGGCCCGACGTGATTCATCCGCATTCAACAGTACATCTACAGTGGTGATTCCAACGCGTTCTACAGTGGTAAGCCTGAGCTGATTTTCTGCTGTGCAACGTGGTGACGTCACCATTCTACGCGATCCTGGCCTTGTGAGGTACTTCGGACGTGTATTCCAGTCCGCGAGTTTTGAGTCTACCTTCTGCATACGGCTGCCTTGGTGAGTACCGCGGTGTTTTCTACCTACTAGTTTTGAGGGAAAGCATCTCTACATCCCATCTAGACACATTCTCAGAACGGGTCGAGGTACCCAGTGCTAGACCGGAGACCGTAGAAATCCGGTGGGATAAGATTAGTGGGAAAACATGGATAGCGAGGAGCAGCAGAGGGCGGATCAAAAAGTGATGGACAGCTTTGGCCTATATTATAAGGAATTATTGATTCGAATTCACAATATTGGTGTATCGCTTTCGTGGAGTAATGAGCAGCTGCTCCATTGGTATGAAACGGAGGGACAAAAGTTGTTGGAAAAGCGCCCGTTCCGTAAATTGCCGGCGGTAATGGTGTATTTGTTGCGTCGGAACGATAAGAGTTCACTTGCTGCTAATGAGAGGGTCTTAACTAATACTCGTGAGTTGGAAAAGTCGCGATCGGATGAACTACGGCGATTGCGGGCTGAAGTAGAGGCCTTCACTTATGATAAGCAGAACTGGGCCAGCTAGCATGCTGCTTTTCAGAAGCGAATTGCCGAGCTCGAGCAGGAGCTCTCTAGAAATCAGGAGTATGTGCGGGCCTTAGAAGTTTGTTGTGGCAAAGTTGGGCTTCCCGTGGCGGCTATCCGACAAGCGGGATCTGTTGATACTAGTGGCGTAGCATCGGACGAGAGTGATGAGGAAATTCTCGCCGTTTGTAATTCGTCTAATAGAAAAGCGTCCTCGGCCGGAGAGGCTCTGGCGACTCCGAGTGGGTCGACAGAGCCTCCCCTGGCTACTGGGACTAGGTCAGATTATCGCCCGAGTGAGCCTGGTAAACCCTGGCAGCGTAGTCCAGTGGCAACGCGCCAGCGAACCGGTATAGCAATTCGTAATTCTTTTAAAGTCGCTGTTTTAAAAACGGTTACCAATGCCGATGGCGAAGTCACTGTCATTAGTCGTCCTCTTACATGTGAGGAGTGTGTGAGACACAGAGAGGTGGTTGGGCTGATGCCACGGTGGGGTCCATTCCAGCCTTATTGGGATAATTTGATGTTGCAGGCGTCCGTTTACAATTTAGAGTTACGGGACGTGTGGCAGATTGCCTTGCTCACGATTCCCGGGGAGTTAAGATCTCAATTGTCGGACGAGTTAAGAACGGGAACAATCATGATTAAGGATGAGGACGAGAATGATGGAGATGTGTACGATCGGTTAAAAGAGGCGTTATTGCGTTTGCGGGGACCGACACATGCTGCTTGGCATAAAATACTCGACATTAAACTCTCTCTCATAAAGAGACTTTCGAATCGTTTGCCGAGCGAATGTGGGTTATGTTCAAGGAGCACTCGGGGGTCGAGAACGCTACTCGCGATCAGGAGGTGTTACTGCAACTCCTTAAAAACAATGCTGGCCCACATATCCAGCAAGCGTTGGCCAACGGGGCCGAACCACCAGAAAATACCTACCGGTCTCTGGGTCTCTGGTGGAATGGGCTTCTAAAATCGAAGCCCGTGTGTCAAAGCAGAACAAGTTATGCGCCATTGCCACAACCCAGTGGGTAGCCGAAGGGAAAAGTGGAGCTAGCGCTAAAGGGCCAGTAAATAGCGAGCAGTGGGAATGTCCTTTTTGTAGTCGAAAGAACCACACTTTAAATCAGTGTTGGGTATTGCGGGATTCACTAGGCCTTCCGAATGCAGTCTTCTAATAGCGTACTTCGCGATTTGCGGGCTAAACAGAAGGCCGGTGAGCCGATTTCGCTGGGTAAAAATTCGAAACCCACTAACGATAGGAACCCTTATCAAGCTCTTCAGGCGGCTCTGGCGGCGCTTGCGGCTGACGGGGAAAATTATCTATAGGGGTGCGTGGCCTCCCTTGCTGTTGGAAGCGTTATCACTAGTGTTAATCGTATTAAAATAAGGGCTAATCTTGGAGGCCGATTACTTAATGTTTTAATCGATACTGGTGCTTCCTGCTCCTGTACAGACGTTCCTTTACCGTTGACAAAGAAGACCATACAAATTCAAGGAATAGGCGAGACTGTCATGTTGGCTACTCGCACCCGGCCTGTCCGGCTAGATCTGGGGGTTGCGGTGCTCAAGGAGCCCTTATGGTTCCTGCCGGGTAATGGAGAGGGTACTGTTTTGGGAATGGACATTATGGGGAAATATGGCTTTGTTATTCATTGTTTTGAGAAGCAAATAGCATTCAAAACGAAGAGGGCCATGTAACTGCCCTCCTGGAAACCGCCTTAAGTCCATTTCCGCAACAGATCCCCTCCAGCAATTTCTTATCGCATATTTTAGCTGACGTTGAGCTGGGTGTAGTTCTTGTGTAGTCTGCGCGTCAGTAAACTAGGGTAGGGCAGGCCCCACAAACCTGCGTCGGCTTGATCCACCTAGGGGGCCATGGGAATTTCTTCAGTTAGAATTCACTGGTCCACTTCCCAGTGCGAGAGGGGGGTGTCGCTATTGTCTTGTGATTGTCGATACATTTTCCAAGTGGGTTGAAGCGATACCCACAAGCAGCAACACCATAACAACAGTTGCACAAGTACTGGCGAACCACATCATTCCGCTCTGGGGGGGCCAATGCAAATGGAATCTGACCAAGGGTCCCATTACACCGGCCAAATTACACAACTACTTTGTAAAATGCTTCTGATCTAACTGTCATTTCATGTGCCCTACAGGCCTCAAAGCTTGGGATGGTACGAAGGGTTAATTGCACCATCAAGGAGGGGATTGCTGAGCTAATTGCACATCAAAACAAATGGACAGAGGCGCTGCCCAAAGTCCTGACTATTCTGCATGCAATCCCTTACCGAGCTATAGGCCTTGATCCATATGAATTTATGACTGGGAGAATTTTGAAGCTGCCAATTGATCCAGAGGTCTCTCCTACAGATCTGGGACCTCTGATTATAGTGAAACAACAAGGGGTATTGGAGCAGCTCCAGAAGCGGCTCAAAGTACTTCACCCCCAGGCGGCATTAAAACAACAGCAGGCCGACCTGCGCAATGATGCTCTATTTAACCCCACCTCCGAAATTAAGTTTGCAGACGGCAATATGGTCATGGTATGAGTCTTTGTAAAAACAAGATGCTTTCGCTCCTCGGTGGCGCGGGCATCTGAAGTCAAGGCCGTTTGCCACAGCTGCATAACCGTCACCATCCGAGGAAAGTTAAAGTGGTACCACATGAGCCAATGCAAACTATTCCGAGGGGTGGGGGAGACAATTAAACTTGTGCTTCTTCTTGTGTATCAAAAGTATCAGTAGTCTTGTACACCAGCTGCAGTTGCCGTTTGCGACACCGGAGAGGAGAAGCACCCCAGTGAACGGTTTTCCATCGCCATGGGCTGGTTGTGAATAATGTCTTGCGTGTCCTGTATGCCCATCCCAACTGGCAGATAGGACCCCACACCAGCCCCACCGGCAACTTTCTCATCATATTCTTGTCGAATTTATATCATCTATTGGCATTCTTACACCAGAAAGCTCTTAATAGTGCCAGTAAATTTCTAGTTAAAGTAATGTGTACACTTATAACATCTCTGCATGGCTATAGCCACAGCTTGATGATTAACCTCTGACCGTTCACGCAAATTTATCAGAAGCAATTTTAAATCATATTCTTTAACTCAATTTCATTCCCAATTCAGCGAAAATCTTAACTTCCATTCCTCAACCAATATGGGTTGAACTCAGAAGGCCACTGATTTCTAACAACCCCACAATAACCATCTCCTGGTCATACAGGCGACTTGGGCAGAAACGCGGGCGTTTCTCTCCCTCTGCCATCCAGCATCCAATCAGATCCGTACCATCGAGCGTAGATTAGTCTGCAAAACATCGGTTACTGGATCTTTTACTCATGCTAGAAGGCGTATTTCTAGGTGTAGGTGTATATATGTATATATTTGTAATTATCTGTCCTTTCCTTCTTTTGCTTTCCTTGTTAAAGCAGACACTGCAGTCTCTAGGCTCATGAGTTTCATAAGATTCTTGCCGTGAACTTTCGATGCTGCCGCGTTCTCTCTCTCTGTTTATTTCAGATGCTGAACCATCTTGGGAGTGGCAGTCCGAGCAAGGACAACAACTTCGGCCAACTGGAGCAGGGGGACACCGGACCGGATCGGCGCTGACATCTGCTGAGCATCGGGACCGTGAAATCTTCGCTGCGTCGGGCTGACTCGGACACCGTGGGACAACAATATCACCGTTCACCACTGCCGAATCACAGATCGCGGAAGGCATTATCGCTCCAGTAAAATCGAAGGATAGGTGGAGAATTTTCCCCCACTATTGCATAATTAGCGGGGTTTTTCGCTCCACCCTGTGATATCGGAGTGGACTTTGTGGATCATTTACATTTTCCATATGACTGTCTTTTTCAAATACCCCAGAATAACTCTGTAAGGACTTTTAATTGCTGGTACCAGCCAATACTTCATCCGTCAAACCTCTTGGCCAACTCCGTATCCCTAAGCTGCTGTCTCTATGACCCCTCGGAAGTATGATCTCAGCTGTCTCCCTTGGGGTCAGAGGGGGGAATGTAAGAGAGAAGCCAGGAGATAACATGGACAGTGCCTGTTGCCCTCTGTTCTTAACATAGTGGCATAATAAAGGCTTAAAAACCTATACTTCCACCTCAGCTGGCCTCGTCTCCAGTCAGGCATGGCTGGGAACAGTGGGGCAGTAAAAGTTATCAGGGTCCAAACATCCTCTACAGATGCACCCCCAATTCTACCACTGAGATAAAGGGGCCTGAAACGAAACACTTCAGCATGGGTGATTGAGCACATTAAGCATGGGGAAGGGAGCGCATGGCTTGGTTGCTGCAAGGAATTCCTCTCACAGCAGGGTGTGACCTGTGCTCTCTGCCCTATTAGTGCCATAGTGACCTCTTCTGGTCACACTGTCACCGCACCTTTTTTATTCATCACTGTAACTGTTCTGATTTAAGAGTTTCAATTTACACAAAACCCACTGTTACACTGTTTTAATTGCCCTCATATCATCACTGAATTACTGTATTATACCTGGGGTAATAGTGATGTGAATCTCATGGGGAATGGGTCTGTTGGGAAGGAAATTCATAATAATTACATCATTATAATTCTGTATGTAACCGTGTTTGGTATGCATCTCTTCAGCTAAATTCAAGGAGTTGAATGAGTTGTATTTCATATCCACGATATTTCAAGAATACATAGTTTCTGTTCCCCAGCAATGATTTGTCCTTAACCAGAGGTATCTCTTGAGGTATTTACACTCATCTCTCCCCCTTTGCCGAAGCGCTTTGGGACCCCTCCCTGAGGTCGGTCTCTAAGGGTCCTGGCACTGATCTAAGAACTTTTATTATCTCCTTTGAATAATAAATGTTTTCTTATTTCCTCCGGAGGGGGAAGTCTAAATTCCGATTTGGGCCATCTGTGCGGCCTGATCAAAGGCGCCACCAACCTTAAATTTGAGAGAGACGACCTAGTCTGGGAAGATCGTATCCGACTTCCCATACATTGGTCCGTGCATATTCTTCGTTTAATGGTTGCGTAATTCGGACTTCTGCACGACCATTTGTATGTAGCCTTTTCGCCAGGCATGACTTTTCTCTCATTTTCTAAACTGTGTGTAACTTGTAATTGGGTTATGTTGATTTGTTCGATTTAAGCTCTTGCCTACCTGGTGAATAAACTATTGTTATTTCTTTAAACTTGAGTGGCTCATAACTCTTGTACCTTCTTTTTAAGCTACGTCACGCCGGATGACCTAGGGGTATGCTCAACTAAGGACTGACTGATCAGCGGCTTTAGGATGAGCATCGGTTTTAATCAAGTTAGATAGGCAGCCAGGATCTACCACCATAAGGATTCATGTTTGCCGACTCTGGGAGTTTTAGCCTGAAGAAGACCCATGGACAAAAAGTCGGTTATTTGTTAAAATTCCTATGAAAGTCCATGGGCGGATTGAATCTGGGTTCGCTATAATTCAAGCCAAAAGATGCTGTTATAGTGCTGACTGACTTTTAATCCTCTGGTATTACCGACGAACCTAAGCAACCGAAATAGTACTAAAAACCCGGGGGTATATATTTTAGTGACGCAGGCTTGCATTTATGAGTCCGGGGATAATCTCCCCGAAGTCCACGCAGGCGTTCCTTAAATGATCAATTCTAATTCTAATTTGGAGTCAGATATTTAAACGAGGTTATAACTAAATTTTGCATTCTAAATTTATTATGGAGTCAGATTTGAAGCAAGAGTAACATTGTAATCGTTATGCTTAGTTTGCTTAAATCACTGATAAATCTGACGTTTTTAGTTGCTGCGGGTGTCCCAATGTGCACCTGGGATTATTCGCAGCACGACATTAAGTTAGATGATTCCGTGATTTCGGCATAGCCCCGTTTTCGAACGGAGAACTATTGAGAACACCTCAGGTAAGTCTCAAACTGGGTCCAAGGCGGGACACAGGCATAAAAGATTTAATTGACACGTTCCATTGCCTCATAACAGCTGGATCTACACGCGTAAACCTTCGCCCCTGGCTCCTCCGTCATTGGTCGAGCTGTGTGGGGTTTTACAGCATCTATGTCCTCCATTTGAAAATGTTCCATAGTTTCACACTTGAGTATTTTCTTTTATAATTTTCTGCAAGCTCTGGCTTCCTGACTGTGTACCAAGTACTGCAGTGCAGTCACGTTGGTTGTATTTACAGAAGTAGGGAGGGTCGTGGGAGAGAAAAGAAATCAGAAGTGAAGGTATCAATGCGCTGTCGAAGCGCGCAGAAGGTGTTACTACGCCTGTCATTATAGTACGCACTTCCCACGGCATGGAAAAAGCCACGTTTGGATTTGCGTACCCGAACCCGAACTCATGTCACTGGTCATATAAACCTATGTACACAGGAAAAACGTGGAAGACTTTGGTCGCATCTAACTACAGCCCCGAAAAATACCGTTGCCCACACTGAGTCTAGCTACAAATGCTAACAGGAGTGGCAGCGCGTCTGGCTGACTGGGAGGTCACTCAAAGCCCGGAGAGGTACGTATCATCTCGTCTCATTTCATAGAAGAACATATTTCATTATGAAAGTACGATGGACTGTTCCTTTAAGAACTGTGTTTTATGTCAACAAAATAATCCTGCTCCTGCTGTTCGCACTTCAGCCGAGAAAACGCCTGCACCACCTGGTCCATTCAGACGGTTGCAGCTAGACTACATAACTCTGCCCCCTTGTCAGGGAAAACAGGATGTGCTTGTAGTGGTTGACACTTTTTCTAGATGGGTTGAAGCTTTTCCCACTAAGAAGGGCACTGCTACTCACACTGCGAAAGTTTTGGTGAAAGAGATCAATCCCAGGTGGGGTTTGCCACAAGAGTTAGAGTCTGACCAAGGGACCCACTTCACAGGAAAGGTGGTTCAGGAAGTAAGCAGACTTTTGAGTGTCCGTTGGAAATTGCATTGCCCATACAGGCCGCAGGCCTCAGGACAGGTGGAAAGAATGAATCGTGTGCTGAAAGAAAGGTTAGCTAAAATGCACCAAGATGGAGTCCCCTGGCCTGATGCTCTCCCGGCCGTACTTTGCAGTATCAGGGCAACTAACAATAAGACAACTGGGCTTAGCCCACACGAGGAAATCACAGGAAGGCCAATGTCACTTCCAGGAACCATAGACCTCAGAACAGCTGATGTTCATTTGATGTCAGATTCTCTGTTGCAGTACTGTATCAAATCTAAGTCAGGCAGTACAAAATGCCCAGAAGCAAGTAAAGGAAGCATGGCAGGATCCCCCTAAGGCAGGACATTCCTTAGTTCCTGGTCAATGGGTCATGATAAAGAAATTTGTTGGATCACCCCTCTCTCCCAAATGGGAGGGCCCTTTCCAAATAATGCTCACCACAGATGCAGCTGTGAAATGTCAGGGAAGAAAAACCTCGACACATGTTCAGCATTGCAAGTTGGTTCCCCCTCCTGCAGGGCAGGAAGGGACAGACCAGGGCCAGTGAAGGGAGAGGTGGAGAGCCGGAGCCCCGAGGAAGAACCAGTGGCAATAGGCGCTGGGGGCCACCCGAGGGGTGAAGACTCAACATGCACCGGCCCTCCTCCTTACACCACTTCCTAAGGGACAGAGCAGGGGAAGGTGTGAGGAGGAAATCACCTTACAAAAAAAATAAATAAATAAAAATAAAAATCTGCCTGACAATAACATGATGCCGCTGAAGAGAAAGTTCTGTGTGTATGTGTGTGTGTGTTTCTTTCTCCTGCAGGCCCGCTGCCCAGTGTCTGCCATACCCGCTTCCCAGTGTGTCTGCTGTCCACTGTGCCTGCTGTTCAGTCTGCCCACTACAACTGCAGTTGGATGTTTCTGGTGGAAGAAGCATCCCAGTAACACAGATAACATCCGGGAAACTGTGCTACTGCTAAGGAACCCCGCATCGTGGACCTCTCATCATGAGCTTGCTGGTGTTTCTTTCCTTCATGTACTGTCTCCCTATCACAGACGGCAGATGGTGTTCTCCACCTGAAACACTGATGAGATCACCATCATCACCAACAATCACATGAGTAGTGAATATCTCCCAGGCAGCAAGCCTACCTTGTAACCCAATTAATTGCTATTTGTGCAAGGCTAACATTGCCTGTACAGTATGGCAATAGGGCTAATGACAATCGGCTAACACAAGTAGCAAGAGCTTTTGGCAATGGGACCATAGTTCCCTTGAACAGAATAATGAATACCCAGTTTCAGCTGCTCTACTGCAGGATGTCAGCTGGAAATTCCACGGGCTAAACTCCATGATGCAGGTACTCATCATTGCCAGACAAATCATGCCAAACTAAAGACTACTCCCGATGTCATTTTGTATGTGAAGTGATGAACATAAGGTTATGAGACCCTCCCCACTTATTCCATCAAAGTCTAATCACCAGGCGATACCACATCCTCCAAAATTTAACGTGTTCAAAACTATGTTTGACTATACACGTTCCTTGTTGTTTCCAAATCAGAGTGTTTGTGTTCCCCATTCCGTTAGCGTGGGCACTGGTATTCCCTGGGTTGCACACCCAGTTTCACAATGTGATACATGTGCAGTTTTGAAACTAAATATGAAGAGTTACGTCAACATATCTACCTGTCATAATATTGCTATTCCTCCCCTCTCCCAATGTTGCATACCAGGCTTAAATTGCAATCAAGTTCATTTGCCTTCTTTTAATTTGTCAGATGTCATTGCCCCAAACATGTTTCCATGGTGCTTAGAGCAAAACGGAGCATCCCTACCAATGGGAGTGATACCCCAAACTGCTTGTCAAAATACCTACACTATAGACAATGACAGAATCTACCATCGCATAGGGCCCCATAGCCACCTCATAACCCGGCAATATTCCACTTCTCTCTCATCTCATGACTCCCCTGAAGACTGTGTAAATGAAGAGGATGGTTGGGTGTTACTACTTGAGCTAAATAAATTTTGCTGCATTCCCGCTCCAAAAAACCCATTGGTTAAGTGGTAAGACGGTGTGGCCTGAGTTACCAGCTCAATTCACTGGAACTTGTACCCTAGTGTATATGTACCCGGCCATGCGTCCATCTCATGTGCCATTTCAGTCCCACATCCCTCTCCTTTCCAGCAAAAATGAAGATGATAATTCTGGTTGTGTGCAAGGTTTTACATGTGAGCAGACCTTTTGGTGCGCTTATACCCAGTTATGGAGTTGTGCTGGCTCTAGACCAGGTGCATTTGTTATGTCATTATGTTGAAAACTTAGCAAAAGACACAGCTATGGCTTTGGGACATGTATCTTTGGCGTTGTCATCACAAAGACTAATGATTCTTCAAAATAGGGTAGCCTTAGACTATACCCTGTCCTCACAAGGAGGCAACTGTACCATAATACAGTACAGCCACCGTTAAAACCAAAGAAAAATTCGTTAATCCGCCAGTACGGGAGCGTTATACACTCAGTAGGACTGGGAAATCTCGTCAGCCGTGCAGTACCGGCGTATTGACTCGCATGAAGACGAAAGAAGTCCTCCAGCCGCCTACCGCTCACGGGGTAATACCCGGGTGTTTGTTTAATCATAACTGAGCCACGAGGGCGGTTGGGATGGTCGTTTTGACAGTAGTCCGTACATGTAGATAATGGCACAGCTTGTTGGCGATTTATTTCCATATATAATTGCAAAAGTAACGTAAGCCTACATAAAATATTAATTTGCTTTGGTGGGGGTGATGTTGCCGGTAATCATTTCTGCAAACCGTTTTATATTTGATGATAGTAGCACAGGTTGAGCAAACTATTTAAAATTTTAGTACGGTATAATACGCAATTGGATTATTAAACATTATGCTATTTTTGGTATCATTTCTGCAATATTTTATGTTCGGAGATAATAGCCTACACATGCTTGTATGTAGGCCTATTTTACACTCAAGTGCTGAAATAGATTATTTTTCCTGTTGCAAACCTGAAATTTAGTATAGCCTATTCATTCCTACAGCACGTGGACCGGTTCCGCAAATGGAATTTGTTTGAAGTGTCTGGTATCGAATCGATACAGAATTCGCTGGCGGAAAGTTATCTGTTCACAAATTTGCGGAAATTACTCACGCTTTTTGTGGATCAGTTAGTTTTCTTCAGTCATGAGGAATAAAGCCTTGCACAGTCATTTTTCAGTGGCACGTCCTTTGATTGGTTTCGCAAACAGCGCCCTTTGTCAGACCGAACTTATGATATTCTTTGTTTATTGGCATTATTGCGTGCCCCTGGCCACAATGAAACAGACACATGTATTTTCCACCAATTTTAGCCAGCATTACTCTATAGGGGATATCACAATAATTGGTCAAATTCCTTGCTAACTGTTCCGTGTGTCGACAATGTGTCAGTTGGAATCCACGTGCGCTGGCCTCAGTTCACGATGATTTGTGCATCCATCGATATTCAACTGCTATCAGAGACTACGGATGATTCTTTTTACTCTTTCCAATTGAAGTAGGCCTAGTACATGCTAAGTATACGTTAAAATGATCAGGATGAGACTACAAGTTCAGAATAACACAGGACATGGGTCATGATCAGCCTGTTGAGCCACAGAAAAACAGTACAGTTATAGTGGGAGGGAAAATGTTTTATTTCACACTGACTACAATAAACTTTCATAAAATTATTTCAGAAAAAATAAACAAGAATAAACAAGTTTGAAAACCTACAAAATGGCGCTTGCGGAACTAGTCAAATGACAAGCAGTCACTCCCAATGGGTGATGAAGAAAAAGTATCACTAGTACGACATTGGGATTTATAAGGTCAATTATACGATAATTTCCGATCATAATGACACTAATAACGTGATTAATCCCTGGAATACACGTGTTTAACGGCCACACACTGCACAATGCGCCTTACCACAAGCGTTGATTTGGTAGCCTACTGCTGCAACGGCAAACAACAGTTATCGGGCATTTATTCCTCTATGAAGCCGAATATCTCGAAACGATATAGTTAGAGTTAAATCCACTATAATTTACCGTTCTAGTGGTGTCAAACCCAAGGCTGACAGCGAAGTCGTTTTTCTGCCAAAAAAAGTTTGATTTCTGCAAATTGCGTATTCGGTCAAATTGCGGAACCGGTCAACCCACTGTATATCGAAGATTACTCGCACCCCGTCTCAGTAAAATTCATTTAGGGAAAGAACTTGAACTATATAGGCCTACTGTTTCATTTTAAAATGCTAATTGCCAATTTTTCAAAACGTTTTGCATCGTCTGTATTTGTTTTAATCACTTCTCATAACCATTCAGATAACCATTCAGATGTTCAAACATAATGTTCGCAAAGCTTGCAACTATAAAATAATTGCGTACAATATGAATTTAGTTCGACAATAACGACTCTGGAATGCACAAAAAAAGCAAAATAAACTATTTGCGGAACCTTGCACAGGATGTTTAGTAAGCTTATTCTATATCTATCAATAAGGAAACGGAATTTAAAAAAAGATCTGCTCAATATCTTTTCTCGACATGATCACTTAAAACTGAATGGCTCTTTCGTAAACTGAATTCACGGAATTAAAAGCGGATACACTTGGCACTGATTTAATACAGCTCAGTTCGTGTCATCTCTGCTTATCACTCATTGTAGCCTATTAAAGAATAAATGACTTGGTCAGCGCGTGGCAGCAATTTTCTATAAAATGCCCTACCATGAACTGACTATGGAACCTGTCACGATACGACGCATTTCCCCAAATTTAGGACAAAGATTGACTCCTTGGCGAGAGACAACCTCTCACCTCTGCAGGTCCGAAAACGCATAATTTCGGAGAATAACGTGAGCATAAGCTCACAGCCTATGAAGTTGTATATTGCGGCTGGCTTTTCAAAACCAATAAATCAATTGCACTGTCGAATTTTTCATAATGGGCTATTTTTTTTTCTGTTCATGCTTGGCCATTTAAACAGAGGATCAGCCACACGCTTTCCAGAGGTCGCATAAGCTCTCACTTGTACTTTCGCTGCAAGAGAAAATAAAAAGATGGTAAATTGTCCTGTGATACGCCTCATTGGTTAGATCGCAGTTAGAAATGAGTTTGAAGGGCGAAATGTTCGAGATAACGGGGCGTGAACTAACGCCGTCTCTTTGGTTTTAACAGCGGCTGTACTGTAGGTCCTGAATGCTGTTCAGATGTAGTAGACCCGAAAGATAACTTGAACCAACTAATTGAGGATATGGAGCACATCCGTCGACAAATTTCAGGAATGAATAAGGGTAATACTTCATGCTTAGGAGAATTTGTAGGCCCCTTCTGGAGAAACATTGTAGAAATGTGTGAAATTGTTGTAATTTCTTTCCTCTTTCTGTTAATATTAATAACAAGCTTCAGATTATTTTTGAAATATATATGCCACAGATTACACGATGTAACAAACACCAAACATGTCTTACGTGTGATGAAATGTAATTTTCTTCCTTTTCTTTCTTCTTCTTCTTCTCTCTTATGGGGGGGCCAAAGGGGGGATTGATGAATTGTATACGCTGTTTTTGTAAAATGCACAATCTTTGTACTGTGCCACCTAGACAAGATTAGCTGGAGAGGAATGAGTGGGTTAATCAGACAACATTGTTTCCTGTGATTAATTAGTGCCATTTGTCAGCACTACAGTGCTACTTTGGAAAGTGCGAGCAAATCACACATTATCACTTCCTGACCTTTTTTACTGGTGGACCGTTAGCATTACAAAGGCACACACACTACTCATCCATCCCATGTATATATATTTGAGTGACACAGGCTCACTTTAGACTCTTCTACCAGCTTGCTGTCGTCGTGTGGAATAAACTTCATTTTCCCCGATCGTACTGCCAAGTCTCCTGGTCGTCTCTTCGGAACAAAATTCTAACAATGGTGAAGTCCCAGCTCCTCGTGCGTTCTGAGTGTCTCCCGTGTATGATTCCTGAGTCTTTCTGTTTGCTGAGCTTTAGTCTTGTCTGCCCCGTGTATACAGTATCTCACAAAAGTGAGTACACCCTTCACATTTCGACTATTAATTTAGTATATCTTTTCAAGGGACAATGCTCCAGAAGTGATACTTCTATATATTCTAGAGTATTTATGGTACAATATGTGTAGCAGTGTAGATTTACTGCGCTGTCCAAATACCTGAACAAACAGTCACTATTTCCAAAATGGATGGCAACAAAAGTGAGCACACACCCCAATTGATAATGGTCAACCAAGCAATGAAACGCGACTTGTTCATCATATGGCCCAGTCAAACAGACAAAAGTATGTATATGAGGTTGTGTCCCAGTGTGTCCGTCAGTATAGTTAGGTTCAGTTTTAGTTTTCTTAGTTTATCTTCTCTTGGAGAGTATATTTCGGTTTCCCCCTGCCTTTGGCAGAGTACCTTAGTTCTCCCATTTTTCAGTGCTTGTGCACGGTGTTTTGTTTCTGGCTTGTCTGCCACTTTTCCCTTAGTTTTTTGTGTTTCAATAAACACTTCTGGATCCTGCACCTGGTGTTCCTCTGACCTCTTCTTACAGCTCCGAAATTAAAAAGGTATCCTCTGCTCGCTTTCTTGGTGTCATGGTTAACGAAAATTGTACTTGAAAAGAACATATTGCATTTGTGGCAAAAAAAAGTGTCTAAGTCTCTGGGTATCATCAGAAAGATCCGTTCATTTCTTAAAAGATCCAGTTTACTGGTTTTGTATTATAGCTTAATATATTCATACCTAATTTATTGTAACTCTAGAGCTCCATCCTCTCCACTATTTTATAAACTAAGGATCCTAACCATATTTGATATCAATATCATACAAATATGCACTTTTGTTTACAAAGTAATTCATCAAAATCAAGAACTGCCCAATCACTTTCAACAATATTTTTGCAGAAATTTCAGTTCTCACTCATATAGGACAAGACAACAGAACACTTGCATCTTCCCCTCCGCCACACGAGCAGAGGGCAGCACTCTGTCAAATACAAAGGGAGTACATTGTGGAATGAACATCAATCTTGCTGACAATCCCCCCTCCTTGTCAATATTTAAAAAGAGACTATTCTTGAAATTATTAGAACACTATGTATAGCGGTCTCTTAGGACCAGTTCATCTTGTGGTGCAATCTATGTTTGCTGTTACTTCTTTTAATTAGTTTGGCCTTGTTCACCTTTATTTATCATGATTTTTTTTCTTTTCTCTTCTTTTTGTTGTCTTTTTTCTCCCATCCTGTATTTTATCATTGGCATCTTATTGATCACTTACTTTTCCTTCATTTTTCCCATAGGATGTACATTAATTCTTTTCTTGAATAAGCATTCATAAGGTCAGGCAGGGGCGTTACCAAGTGGGGGCAGAGGGTGGGCAGTGCCCACCCAATGAAAACTCAAGATAAAAAACTGATTTACAACTATTTGACAGCAAAATACGCAATATCCCACGTGATTTAAATTATGCAAAAGCGTCCAGATGAATGATTGTCATCTTACCTAATTGGGGAGAACAAGCAGCACCTGTTAAATGCGGAGCGCTCTCGGAGTGAACATTTTTTTAATGATGAAAATGACTGCGAACAGGTCAGGACTAATAATTCTTTAAAACAGATGTTATGTCCACTCCAATTCTCAGTTTTACGGAATTTACCCCATGACTTCAATGCTGTTAGATCGCATGAGAAACCGTGTCTTCAGTTGCCTATTATGATAATTGGAAAACGCGTCACTAGCCAGGACTATCCTAATTGTCATAAAGGGACGTGTCGGGGCCTCCCCAATTCCCGGTTCTAGCTACGCCCCTGATTGGTGGATTCCTTCGCCAGTCTATTCTGATGTACAACTAACCAATGGGCACTTTCCAATTACTATGGACCCTCCCATTCTCTAAGAGTGCAGTCTTTGCTCAGTCTGAGGTCGCTCATACAGGATCTGTGCTTCTTAGGGAATGAAAACGTCGCCCATATCTCTTTTGTTGCTACTTTTTCAGTCTTGCTGTTTGACATGAAGGTAATTTGTGTACTAGTTTGTCATCTATGTGTGTGTCGACTCGTGTGGTTATAACCTGAGTTAGCTACCGAGTGAGCCCAGACAGCTAGCTAGCAGCTAGTCTGGAGTTGCTAGTCACTCACTGGTGCTGTTGCAACAATAATTCTGTATTAAAAGCACATTTAGATTTTGAACATCTGTATCATTAGCAGTTCGAACATTTGCCAATAGAAGTGCATATGTGGCTCATTAAAAAAAACAAGCTGCTCCCACTCCCGCAAGTGCGGTCTCTACCACCAGACCTGCAACCGCCGAACCGCGCGTTGCATTCGTGATGGGGTCCAGGACTGCCCGAGAATCACCGGCAGATTCATCATGCTCCAGCAGCTCTGCACCCATGCTGGGGGCTCAAAATGTCTGTTCTCCCCATGTTCAGACCCCTGGCTCTGTGTCCACTCCTCCGGACTTAAATATGGATCGCCTATCTCAGCCCACTTTAAGCAGTTATCCTAAGCGTATCAAGCTCGTCCATGTTATGGCTTGAATATTCAGTACTGCGCGATGCCAGCTTTTGCTTCGCTTGTCGCAAATTTTGTTCTAATTCAGATCTTGAGGACATATTTACTAATCATGGCTACACAAAAAGGGGGACGGAAGCCCTCAATAAAGACTGTACAAACACACAACAAGCATCTCACACTCAGGGCCATGGTTGCGTGGCAGGAGTACCAGCGCCGGATAGAGACAAGTGAAAATATTGTCCATCTGCTGGGTCATGCCCAAGTAGAAAAGAACAGATACGACATTAAAAACATGGGTGAAATCGTTCAGTTTCTCACCGTTAGTGAATTTGCTCCACGTGGCCGCAATCACAGGGATATGGATGAGGAGGGATTGTCTATTCCGCTCGTTTATTACACTCTCAAAAAAGATTCTGAATTCGTAGATGTCGCAAAATCCATCCCGGAAAATACCAAATATACACAATGGCTAGCGGTGGATGGAAAACTAGGGGACGGCAAACATCCCTTGAAACGGATGAGATTAGTGACCCGATTTCAATCATTGTTCTTAGTCAACATGTTTCTTTCGCTTATAATGAAATGTTTCGGCGAGTGAATAATAAATTCTACGCCTTAATAGGCAACTCTTCACAAAAACTAGAGTGTTCAGATGAACACGCGTCGCCTGCGTGTGACTACCAACTGAAAGTGTGACTACTGGACAGACAGACGGACAGATGACGCCGGACAAAGTGATCCGTATGTGCCGCTATGCTTCGCAGGCGACACAAAAACCACCGCGGATTTTCCGCTTTAAATTTTGTTACATCCTGAGCAAGTCGTCAAACCTGTGCGTAATGATTGTTTAATTGAAAAAGATTGCAATGCGCTCTTTGTGTTCAACTGGTCTGCGTTTGATTTCTCGTCTTAACGAAGACAATTAGCTACACCTGAAGGGGGAGAGTTCAAGTGTTGTTTACCAGGGAAATTGACTGAAAAAGATCACGAATAATAAGCAGTTTAAAGACATATTTATCGTGCTCCTAGTTCTCTGTCCACCGCCCGCCACTGAATATAGGCCTACATCATTCTTGCATGGAATTGAAGTCCTTGTGCATGGAGGTTTATCAGTTTCACCTGCGTAATGACTCCAGAATTCTCACCGCTTTTCTTTACTGAGGGGTTGGAAGCAATGTATGCGTTTCTTGATCGTTTAAACTGTTTAAATGAAATAAGATTATTTGAAATGTCTTTATGCAATTTCATTAAATGAAATAAGATGCAAACAGTTTAAAAAAACAAACTGTATCAAAAAAACACATGCATTGCCAGAAGTCCGGAGTCATAATGCAGGTGAAACTGAAACCTCCATGCACAAGGACTTCAATTCCGTGCGAGAATCTCTTACACATGCGTCGATTGCTGACCCTAGCAGGGGAACGTAAATATACCCTTAAAACTCACACGAAATGCATGAGAGTTGACAGGGGTGCGTTATTAATGAAAACTGACCACACCTGTTAATGTTGAGTTTCCTGAGCTTTTGTAATGGTAATTTAAATGAATGATTGAAAGGGATGGGTTTGAGCCTCCCCTATCGCCTGTTCACCAGCAGCCACTGACACACACACGCACACTTATTCCTGAATAAGCATCAAGGTGAGGTCCAGGAAAATTCAGATAAGAAGTGAGGACCACCCTTTCTGCTATACTTAGAGACAAATGTATGCCACATTTAAATACTGGGTGGCTCCCTTATTCCAGTTGCCACCTCAACTTTTGAAAAAAAACAAGGGAAAAAATATAGATTTTTCAGGTATTTGACTGCTGGAGTGAGGACCATTTCAGGGGGGTGCTATGGGGTTCGTTTCTGATCAGACTAATTTAGCTACTTTCTTTCTTCAGCTTGGAGTAATTATTTACACCCATTTTGTGTTTTAATACAGTCAAATAATGAAATAGACAGTAAGTGTTTGGGGGGAAAAAATGCAGTTTCGCTAAGCAGAACCATGCCCTATGGACAAACATACTATAAAACAGTTGCATTTTTGCTCCACAAATACTCCTTTCATAAAGTGCAATACAATTATCAAATTCCAAAACAGCTAAAAGAAATGCCAACTTCAGAGAACGAAACTAATAAAAGGTGACCACTAGTGGATTTATAAAGGATGAAATCAAAATAGTTAGGAGCAGGAAAAAGTCAATAGCTGACTGAGGGGTCAGTTCCAGGTTCATACTAATGAATTCCAGTTTTTTTCCACTTTGAAAAATGAAGCGAAGATGGTCCACTTTCATATAAGCAAGACTTGAAAATAAAATTTAACAAGCCTCCTCATTGCTTCAGTCAGTGTACACTATGCATGGCAGATATGGACTGGTCAGGATTCCAAGGCTTTTGGCAAGCGTAAAATCCACATTTTAAAAGATTATAATCTCAAATTTTCACCAGAGCTTCAGTACATTGTTGTCTGTGCAATGACGTAGCTGTTTTCAAGTAGACTATTGTAAAGTGTTTCTATGACACATCTTGCATGAGGGCTCCAATACAAATTTCATTCATTTTTATGACACCATAATTTTAAAAAGTTTCCCTTGTGAGGACCAGCCAAATTCTATGTCATTGTGAAGCTTGCATTAATAGCTTTAAAATAAAGACCATGGTATGGTTACTGAGATATGGGCACCACAATATTTCTCCTCTAGGGTCATTAATGTACAAAACCAGTTGGCACGTTATGTAAATTGTAGATAAAAACAGAATACAATGATTTGCAAATCCTTTTCAACTTATATTCAATTGCTTGATGTACAGCTTAAGTTATTCAACAGTCCAGGGCCACCGTTGTCATATTTTACGCTTCATAATGCGCCACACATTTTCAATGGGAGACAGGCCTGGACTACAGGCAGGCCAGTCTAGTACCCGCACTCTTTTACTATGGAGCCATGCTGTTGTAACACGTGCAGAATATGGCTTGGTATTGTCTTCCTGAAATAAGCAGGGGCGTCTATGAAAGAGACGTTGCTTGGATGGCAACATATGTCGCTCCAAAACCTGTCCTCACTTTGCAAAAAGGTCCTCACTCCAAAGGTTTAAAACCCTCACAAAGATAGATGTACAAACCCACACACACACACACACATACATATTTCAAGATGTTGTGCATGTTGTTTTTATGCCAATTTAGAGGTTTTTTTTTGCCCCCCCAAAGAAGACAAATGCCCACCCAAGTTTGGCATCCTGGCTACGCCACTGAGGTCAGGGTGAGGCCGCTCTATAAGCCTTTTTGGGCTTCAGACCTCACCTGCACATTCTTCTTCTTTTTATCACACTCCTCTTGAGTGATCTCTTATGTAATGTGTCTCTCACATGTGCAAATAAGTAAATAAATAGATACAAGTGCAGCTGACCATCAGTGGTCACCAGTAACCTCTTCTAAAACAAAAAATGCCTTTTCTCCATAATTAAGTTTAGAGTTTTGTCCATTTTTCTTTTAAGTCCCCCAAGCCAGCACACACAGTCAATAAATAAACTGCTGATTAAATGGTCAGGACATTCACTCTGCAATGAAACCGGCAGTTCTGACATCCAAGCTCACAAACTAATTTCAACACTTAAGGAAAAAGTACAACTCACTAAGTCAAGTGATATATGAATTCTGAAATATAGCTTATTTTAACAGAATAGACATTCCACTTTCAGGGTAGATAAAACTATATATCCTCCCTGGATTCAACAGAACCGTGCAATGAACGTACCAGGGGGTCCATCCAACTGCATGGGAAGTTCACGTTTTAAACAGGACAAAAACCTTGGAGTTCGACTTTTTCATGAACCCCTCCTCCGGAGACCGATGTATCCAGAGAACTTCTTGACAAAACAGTTGTGTTGGATTGGATTGTTGTGTATAAGCGCTTGTAAACTCTCTGCTATAAATTTGCAGATGTAGTTACATGCTCTTGCTGTCCTTCTCTGCACTGCATGGTATACGATGTCACTTTTGCCACTATTGCTCTCATTTTTCAGATGGATGCTTTTGTCTGTTTGTTCCCGCAAAGAGGCCTAACCTTGGTGGTGAGGTTGGAGGTCCAGATATATATGGTAAGCAAAAGGCTATATGAAAATAATTAGGTTATCAAGGAGGGCCAATTATGAAATATTATTATTTTTTTTTAATTTTAGAAAAGATCTTTCTTTGGGAACTTCTCTTGACTTGAAAGAATCCTGACCTTACTCTAGTAGCTCAAAACAGTTGGCCAGATTTATCACAATCTTTTAAGTACTGTGAATGTTACAGGCTCTATTTTGCAAAAGAAAAATGAACCAACTGAACTGCTAAAGTCAATGGTTAATACAACCTGTGAATGACATCATTGAGCACGGGGGGCTGCATTGTAGCATCAGATGGACTAGAGCATGGCAACATTTCCACCCCTCACCCAGACCACAAATAGTAAAGATATTTATGAATTGGATTAGATGAACTCATAGCCTGATATGAAGAGCTGATATGATTCATAATCATAATTTGGAGGGTAAATGTAATGCAACACGGGAAATGGGGAGCAATTTTCTGACAGGCTTAGACTTTTTCGTTATGTCAGCTTCTTTTAATCAACTGTACTATTTGTGCTTGAGTATTTGAGCACTAATATTCAATCTTTGTATTCTTTCTCAGTTGAAAATCCCACATCGACATCTACTGTCCACAAGAAAGACGGAAAGCATGGCAGAGAGATGGATGAAGGTATGTTTCATATGAGTAAAGATGTAGTCCATATTAAGCATGGATATATAAACTCTGCACTGGAGGATTTGAGCACCAATATTTGACCTTTTGTAATCTTTCTCAGTTGAAAATCCCACATCGACTTCTACGGTCACTAAGAAACATGGGAATCGTGGCAGAGAGATGGATGAGGGTACGTTTCATATCAGTAAAGACGCAGTCCATATTCAGCATGGATATATAAACTCCTGTGAACTCTTGGCTGTTTGCAGATAGTGGCATGCTTTTAATGTCCTTCCCTGCACTGTGAAGTTTGAGGTAATGCTTGTCACTGCATTGCTTCCCTTTTCAGATGGATGTTCTCACCTGTTCTCTCCTAAAAAGAGACCTGACCCTTGCTGTGAGGATGGCGAGTTAAGAAACTTCTTTTATTGTAGCCCCCGGATGAATTCGGGCCGCTAAAATGGAAGTAATCTTGTCTTCTCTGCTGCCACCGCATCCTTAGACACTTCCTTGTGGACGCTGTACAGGCTGTAATTAACAGATTACTTTCTTATTTGGTATGGTATCTCTGATAAGCGATTTCGCTTCCCCCGCGACCCTTTCGGTCATAATACATGCGGTGTGTTGAAATTGTCATGAATTGATTTTCAATCATGCCGAAATTTTAAAAAAATAATAATGGACATGCATTGTACTTAAGTTACGACACCTATTGATTTTTGGCTGCCACGGCGACAGTATTGCCCAAATAACACGTAAATTTGTGCTAAAACACACAAGATTTCCTTGTGGACGCAGTACAGGCAGGAGAAGGGGGCTTTCAGGGGCTTCATTCGTGTGGTCTTGGGCGAACGGCCCATCTCGCTATACTTCTGCTTTTGCTCGTTGTGTCATAATTTAATCTCAAGACAAAAGTATCAGCATTCAAAGGCAAGTAGAGCAATATATTAATCTCAATTGTATTTACAGTTCTCAGCATTTAAACATTATTTAAAAATTTACTTTCAGTACCTTATACAGCGTTTTGAGATGAAATGTTCATATCAAATTTTTTATTTTTTTTTTTCACTTAATTGTTGTCATCTGGTGATATAGTCATGAGGTCATTTTTATGTTCATTGACGCTCTGCTATAAACAATTTTGAGTTGGCAGCCACCTGTCAGGTTGTTGTAGTTAGATGTGGGATTAATGTTTGTTTAATATTTTTAGTTTGGGAATATTATATTGACATTTTAACTCACGTAAAATGTCATGAGTACCCTGAAAAGCTTCCTATAGATGAAATATATTGATATTTTAATATTAGCACTTGAATGCACGGACCTGAGTGGACCTGAGTTCTCACTGTCTGACAGGTACTAGGCCTAATGCATGTTTGTTACTGTTGTAGATAATCCCCCGGGAGCCGACCTGATTAAGCTCTCGCCAAAAAAAAGAAGAGAACGGAAAGCAGCGAAAGAAACGGGTTAGTTGCTGAAGATTGGGTTTAAAAAAAAAGCATGTGCTTCAAAGTGATCATTAGGTGTTGCCTGTGACTGTCTGCAAGCTGCTTATGAGACAAGTCAAGAAACCTGAGTTGAGGTCTGTTTATTGGATGTTACAGTCTACATTGTCTTCCCTGTTATTTGTAGTGTCACCTAAAGTGAACGTGAGGAGACCATGGAGTGAATTAGAAAAAAGGGCTGTCTGGAATCGCTTGGGAAATTATGGCTGAGCGGCGAGTTCCTGGGAAAGAGGACTGCCTCAAAACCCTAACAGAAGAGACAGCTTTGGGTCAAAGGTCCTGGAAGGATGTGAAGAACTTTGTGTACAATGCTATTGTAACACTAAACAGAAGATCTGCTTCACGCCATCTTAAGTTCCAGAAACAGCATTTTTTATTCTAATTGCTGTTGTATCTTTTACTGTTTGGTTTTTCAGACAATAGTGGTTGCTGTTTACCTTTATTGTCATTTAGAACACGATTTTGCATTATCTTGTTGAAATATGCAAGGGTGCCCCTTAAAAAGATAGGCAGTAAGCATCGCTCCAGAATCTGTACTTTTCAGCAGTAATGACACTTTCACGGATGTGCGATTTTATCCCAGCCAATAGGCACTGAAGCAAGCCCACACCATGATAGAGCATGGATTTAGAATTGTTATATATAACCCTCTGGATGGTCTTGTTTTTGAGCCCATGCAGTTATCAATTATAGATTAACGATTGCTCTTGATGCAGCGCAATCTGACAGGGTTTTCGGCGAACACTTGCACCCTTGTCCTTCACGTGAAGGCATTGCTCCGGATTGCTTGGTTTTTTTTAATTGTTATGCACTGTTGAAGGATTTGAAATATCCCAATCCCCTCAGATATGTTTTTTTAATATATGTAATGTTTCGAAGCTTGATTATGATTTTCTCGCATGTATGGACAAATTGACAATCCTATGTTGATCTTACTCCTGGAAGACTAGGCCTTTATGAGAAACAATGGTTCTTAAATACCAAATTATGATTACAATCAGCTGGCGTCTGATGTTTTGAAGACAGATCATTATGCAACTTTCTACCTTATTACTCATCCTAAATGACCCTTGTCCTGGATGTTATAGAAGGCATTACAGGCCTGAATGTCAGTACTGTGAACAATGCCTTTTGTCCCAAACTCTATACCTTCTGGCTGCTCCGAGATGAAGTTTTGAAACAAACTAAGAAACGCAGCACAATCTTGCTTGTCACATGATTTTTTCAGACTAGAACCATTTTAAACTTTATTTTAAATAATTTAGTTTCGTATATGGAATTTAACAGCCTATTGATCAAAATTATCCTTTCACAATTGAAATATGATCATCTGAACTTAAAATCGACACGCAAAATTAAAACTGTTTTAATGCTGTCTGCACGCTAGATACATGTTAAAATCTTTGCAACAATGTAGATGAAACTTGCCAAAATGATTCTGATTAATCAGCGCCCCTCCAGTTTAAGCGGCGATCGCGGTGGTAGTTTTTGCTCAGATTCCAATTTAAACGCCAAATAATTTTTTGTAGCGCCTAAATTAAAGACTGTATTGTGTATCCGCTGGTCACAGCACTTCGCTGAGGATACATTGCACTTACATTAAGAGAACTATTCAAACCCAGGACGCCTCAGCATAAAACAGTACTTATTTGGGAGAGTTAAACTTTGATCTCCTATGGAGTTGGAAAGAAGCCAATAAAAGTTTCACTAGGTGGAATACAGCAGCTGCATTTTACAAAATGACATACGGGTCCATCGGTTTTATCAGATTATACATCGAGTTCATATTGCGTGCGATGAAAGGCACGTCATAGCAAATTTAGAAATCCCTGTGTTCTGTTTTTTGTGTGCGTTTCCACATTTTCCTAACATCTTTGAAGTAGGGGTCAAACAGTAAATTTTAACGTCCACAAATGTCATTTAAAAGTTTACTGCGCTAAAAGGAAGCCGAATGTTGTATCCAAAAGTGCCTGGGGTATCTGCGGTGTAAACCAGTATTCTTGTTTGACAAATCAACACTACAGGTGTGTTTTTGAGAATGAGAAAAGGCTCATCTTGGATGCACTCTGGGCCAAAGAATAGAACCATCCAGAATGTTAAGTGCAGTAGGTCCAAAAGCCTTGCACTGTCTTGTGAAAGGGCAACTTGTGCAAAATGTTGCAACAAAGATCCTGTGCTGTTGCACTCAAAGACTTGTTTGCAGGAAGAATGGGACAAAGTTAATCCTCTGACACGTAATCCCATTGTATCTTCTGTCCCGCAACTTTTCAGTGTTGTGAATAGGAATGGCAGTGGGAAATACTTCATTTTCCTTATTTGTTCTGAAATATTTTTCAAGAATCAACATTGGAATGTGTTCATTCTGAAAAATCAATAAAAATCATGTGAGTAAACATGAATTGCTTTTCTATTTAAGATGTGCGTGCATGTGATGATCAAAGCGATAAGACTCCATGAAATGGCAGTCATCTCACTTTTCAGAGATGAGAAGGGTACTTTTAAATGCCTGACTGACCTTTGAAGTGCGAGGCTGAAAAAGTGAGCGTTTTTGCTTAAAAAAAAAAAAAAACTATGAAGCTGGATGCTCAACTCAAAAATACTAATGTAAAATCCCAACAAGGGTGAGCAACACACCAAAGATAAACCCAAAGACTCATTCCTTAACGCACTTTATCACCATTACATTTTGGTGTTTGCCTTCATCAGAGTAACTTGCGCTCTGATGAAAGCAAACACTGACCGGTTAATGGCTTGTAAGAGAGGCATTTAACAATGCAACAGAACTACACCTGGTCAGTCACAAGCCACTCAACAACACACAGAACATGTTCTGCACCAAATTACACACAATATTCTTCTACTGATGATGTATTGGATTGAATACTGCAAGATCCCCTCCTGCTAAGGATTGAAACTGGAATTGTAGAAAATTAGTTTATTATAAATAATTAAAAGTTACTGGACTAGGCCACTACAGCAGTGATAAAGGGGTAATTCCTTTCTAGATTATAAGATTATTTATGTAACTACTTCTATGCTACTAGAGTTGTGTAATGAAAATGCTTTATTCAAACAGCGATCTTGGAAAAGAACTGCATTATCATTTTTTGCCCTTTACAAAAGGAAAATTTAAATGATTATGTCCCACCCTCCCAAGGGGAAACGTACTAGTTTTGTATGGTTTCCCGTGCCCGTCTGTGCTGGCATTCGCGCAGTTTCCAGGCTATAACTTGGAAACCATTAAAGATACATCAGACCTTACGCGCACTTTCTATAATGCAAGCAGATGTGCCTTTTACTATTTCTTCTAAAATAGCACAGTGGGGGGCAGACAGCTGAATACCAATTGGATACTTAAAAGTTAAATTTGTATACAGCTTGTAGCTACTTTAATTCTTGTTATTGTGTATATGGAAATAACTGTCAATGTTTCTTCAGCCAAGTGCTGAATTTTATTTATTTTTTGCTTTTACTCCAGATGTGGGCCAAATTAGTTAACCAAGAATTTGGTCGCTTTGACCTATGGGTGCAATATGACGCGCGTCAGATTTTTACTATTCGCCACTGCTCAATTTCTGAGGCGTCAACTGAATAGAAACGCATGTGTCTTGTAGGTTATTTAACCATTTCACCTTGTCATGGTTGGTGGCACACATTTAGCGGCATCCTCACATGCAATTGTCAGAACCAGTATGCCTGCTTTTTAACCAAGTCGCATTTTTGAGAGGAAATCCGTTATTTTGCGAGCATTTAAGTTATCAAGCGATCTACAGTTAGACAGTACCTAACTCAGCAGTGTACTTCTCGGTGTACCCTAAGTCAGCTAGCTAGCTAATTCCCTGCTGGGTGAAGTAAAGTGAATCATAATCAACATTTACAAGACGGCTAAATTCAGGAGGGAAATTATGCCTGTATATAATGGATAGTGCATAGTAACCTGGCCGTCGCACTTTGTCATCACTTAAAATAAGCTTGATCGGTAGGTTTTTTTTTTTTTTTTTTCAAAATTAAACGTTGTCTTGTTGAATATATTGAGATTGACACGCACGGCTTCTCGGTCATGTTGACAGCAGTCAATGTTGATGCAGCTGACGCTTTCATTGGGCGTTTAAAAGCGTCAATTCAACCTTTGGAGTTTGACGTGACGCTTCGCGGCCAGTGGGCGTTTGGCTTAAATGTTGCCTACCATATTGAACCAATATGGTACGCGATTTGTTCCGTATTTTCGTAAATGTCCAATACACACACACACACACACACACACACACACACACACATCACTAAATCTAACAATAATGAACAAAATAAAACACAGGAAATACTAAGGCAGGCAAAATAGTCGTGGCACTGATTTACGCAGCCCCTGTGTGTCTGTGCCTGGCTGCCTGTGTGTTGCTGTCACGGTTGCCTAGAGACAGACACCACACACCGGCGCTGCTTGCAACACCTGCGCCTTTTAAAAATTCCTGATGCTGTCACCCATTGGAAATTTAAGTAAACTGATCGAGCCACTACCCTGCACACTGTGGCATCCAGGAGAGATGCACGAACGAGGAGGAGTCATGACTAGTTAGTTAGCTAGCCAGCTGATGCTTTGAGGCTCGAGAACGAGCAGGAATACTACAGATGCTTATGCACTGAAAGTATTTATACTGTTACAGTGTCCGTGGGAGGAGTTATGAAAGTAGGGGCCACAGTGCGTCATGCGGCCCCCTGTTTAAGCCTGCCCAAAAAATCCTAAACCACTAAAACAGAGTGAAACAGTTCAACCGTCTAAATCTAAAATTGAGCACTATATATAAGTGAGTCTTTTTGTGTGTTTAACAATTAATTTGCGACATTTATAATATGTTTTGAAACAAATCTCTGATTTTTTTACACGGCCTTTAATGACCCAAGAGGAGAAATATTGTGGTGCCCATATCTCAATAACCATACCACATATTCTTGTAATTCTTTACTTTAAAGCAGCGGCAGAGCTAAGCTCTCACCCCAGAGGGGGCGAAGCATTACAAGGGGCCCCTCAGATCGTCATTGCAGTCAAATGTAAAATAATGGATAGGTCTGCATCATATTCTATCCTAACCAACACAAATCGTCACTTATTGAGCCGAGCAAACTTATGTTTCAGATAAAATACAGTGAAGGCCCATTGTCAATCAAATGGTTCAGAAGGAAGAGGGAAAAAGAAAAAAGGTGCCAGTGCTGTGGCAGCAAAAGCATATAGGGTATGGTTGCCAGACTTATGTTAAACAAGAAGAGTCATTTCATTTATTCCAAGCCTTTGGCGAGGACAAAAGTCGTCATTTTCATTTATTCCAAGCCTTCGGCCAGGTAAAAGTGAGAATTACTACATGAGTTTCATTAATTTGATTTGTCGGTAAGGCTGGATCTTCCAATTTTTTGCCACAAGCCGGTTGAGCTTGTGAGAGAAAGAGTCACTAGCCCTCAGAAGATTTAACAAGCCCGACTGAAAAAGACTGGAATATCACATGAAATTAAATTGCACTGGTACAAACGTGATTAAAACACTTTATACCAATATAAAAGAAATTTAAATAAATAAAAAACGCTAACAGTTTAAATGAAGCAAATTATTTCATGTCTTGAGTTCGTACACTGCCCGGCCAAAAAATTCACCTCATGGATTTGACTAAACAAGAAGGTAAGAGCCTTCCATTGGATAATTACTGCAGTGATTAATACGTTACAGCTGGTAATGAGTTATTTAACCCTAACTGCTGCAATGAGTAGCCTCTCATTTTTAAGCAGCGATGTCAGATTATATCCTGCGGCCATGGAAATGGTGTTGTTGTACTGTTTCAGAAGGGTCAAAATATTGGCATACATGAGACAAAGAAAACAACAGAGATTTCTGAAACTACTGAAATTAAGTTAAGAACTGCAATTAAGATCAGTAAATTCAGATTTGGTTAAGAGATGTAAATATTGTAGCTTACTACCCTGCCAAGACAAGGACCAAAAGCATATACATCAGCAAAAAAACAGAAACGTTATGTTACTGCAAAGAGTGAGATAATGACGTTGATCTTTAGGCATGGGCACTCTGACAAAGCGGCTGTGAACCCACGGATTGGCTTTCGGGGGAGCCCCATGCACATGCACATGTGTGTGTGGCAGCGCGGTCAGTAACAGGGTTACTGCGAAAAACACTGTATGAATATCACTGCTAGGAGTTAATATCGCCAGTAATATTTGGCTTACTGCGAAAAAAATAGAACAAATACCAGTGTAAGCAATTAATATTTCAGAGGCCCAAGTGAATGTCAATTTTATGGGAACAAAACGAGATTGGCAATTACCTTGGAAAGAATTCCTGTACAGCAATAATTGGGTCAGTTAAAATGTCCAAAAACGCATTGCCGTGCAATTACCTCACGAGTGCAATATCTGAAAGGGTGACATAAGTGACTTGAAAAAGCATGCGATGAGACGGACGAAAGCTGCAATATTTAACGATTTTTAAATAAATTTAAAACAGCGCCAAAATGTCCCCTAAAGCGTCTGCATGAACCCCATAAAATGACCAATTAACTGCACACTAACTGCTTCATTTCTGCCATAGATCTCAAATATACAACAATCGACTCTGGACTAAACGAAATGTCACTTGTAGGCCTACTCACCTATTTGAATGGCATTCGTCAAACTTTGCGCTCAGCAAAATCATTGTCTTGTCTTGAAATTATTACAGCAGCCATGGACGTTATCATTTATGTCAAACTTGTTGGCTGCATTGCTGCTTGACGAGGGGTCGTCCGTAGAGCGGCAACTGCTTGAAGCCAAATGAACTTTAGTGTTGGTAGCTTTGCTACCCTCTCCTCCAGTTCTCTCTTTTCTTTTTTGACTGGAATGACTGCTCGCAAGTTTGCAAATATGATGTTCAGATTTTGCGTTTGAACTCAGAGGTTACAGACATTTACGTGGTCACATGATCAAATCAAATACAGACTTGACATTGGGCAATTCATTACCCTGCAATCATCTTGACAATTTGCATATCAGTATGAAAGAAAAATATCAAATAAAATAAGAAAATAGTTGATTTCAGTAATAGTCTTTAAAATGTGGGTATATTAAGCATGAAAACTTCATATAATAGTTATGAATAATTTTTCAAAAAAAAAAAAAAACAACCCATGATAGTGACATGGGGGTTTATATATAGACCATCATGCATCTTGTATTATTCTATTATGGGAGTACATGTAGTCACAGTACACCTGATAACTTGTGTTTGTTTTTTCTGTTGGACGCAATGAGACTGTAGCTCAGCGAGGCTGCGGCGGGGCCCCCACTGGCCGTGGGCCCCGCGGTTGCTGCGCCTACGTTTTAAAGCTATTTTTGCAAGCTTCACAATGACATAGAATTTGGCTGGTCCTCACAAGGGAAACTTTTTAAAATTATGGTGTCATAAAAATGCTTGGATTTTACGCTTGCCAAAAGCCTTGGAATCCTGACCAGTCCATATCTGCCATGCATAGTGTACACTGACTGAACCAATGAGGAGGCTTGTTAAATGTTATTTAAGTCTTGCTTAAATGAAAGTGGACCATCTTTGCTTCATTTTTCAAAGTGGAAAAAATCTGGAATTCATTAGTATGAACCTGGAACTGACCCCTCAGTCAGCTATTGACTTTTTTCTGCTCCTAACTATTTTGATTTCATCCTCTCCAAATCCACTAGTAGTCACCTATTATTAGTTTTGTTCTGTGAAGTTGGCATTTCTTTTAGCTGTTTTGGAATTTGACATATGTATTGCACTTTATGAAAGGAGTATTTGTGCAAAAAAATGCAACTGTTTTATAGTATGTTTGTCCATAAGGCATGGTTCTGCTTAGCGAATAACCTAAACTGCATTTTTTTCCCCAAACACTTACTGTCCATTATTTCATTATTTGACTGTATTAAAACATAAAATGGGATTAAATAATTACTCCAAGCTGCAGACAGAAAGTAGCTAAATTAGTCTGATCAGAAATGAACCCCAAAGCGCCCCCCTGAAATGGTCCTCACTCCAGTAGTCAAATACCTGAAAAATCGATATTTTTTCCCTTGTTTTTTTTCAAAAGTTGAGGTGGCAACTGGAATAAGGGAGCCACCTAGTGTTTAAATGTGGCATACATTTGTCACTAAGTATAGCAGAAAGGGTGGTCCTCACTTCTTATCTGAATTTTCCTGGACCTCACCTTGATGCTTCTACAGGAATGTGTGTGTGTGTGTGTGTGTGTGTGTGTCAGCATGGTTGAGCTGAAAAAATTAAGCCATTATGCGTCTTGGAGAGCAAACATCTGGCATGGATTTTACCTGATAAGACAACATTTTTAAATGATAATTTGCTACAGTTGTGCAGTTAACCATTTTGTCAATCAGAAGTGTATTTGTATAGACTTTGTACATGATGGTGCTGCCATAATTAAAGTGTTCCTTTTATCTACAGATATCCCTCTCTACTGCCTGTGAATTTTGATGCTCTCCTGTTTTGACTGTTGACAAAAGCGATCTACTTGCAATCATCTTCCGTACATCTGTGATCCACAGATTCAAATCGCCTTGCACATTTTTCCTCGCATATATATTCACTTGGTTAATACACACGTAACTGATAATTACTCAGCCATTCTGCTCATTGACTTACTTGCACACCCACGCATCCGCACAGACACTTGCGCGCGCGCACACACACACATGCAGTTTTATAGTAATTGCCTAAGTCCCACAGCCAAGGTAACTTTAAACATTTATATATTTGAATGTTGTGGTGAAACTTTGCCTGGCAAAACAATGAGTATGATCGGCATGCATTCATTATTATTCTCTGAACCTTGAATAAGTTTGTGATTTGAATTTAGATGCCACGTGGAAAGTCTTACTGACGCGCTCAAGCTTTGAAGCAGAGGATGGCATTGCAGCAGCCTTGGACTCCCCAGCTGCCTGTCCCCGAGTTTGTTGCTCGTAAGTATCTTTTTTTGTAATGTTCAAGTTGCAGAGTTTAAATACAGTATAATATGAATGTCATTTCAATTTCACAGGGCGCGGTACTGGTTTCCGCCATCGTGTGCGGAGATGGCCAACTTGTCTCCTGACTCAGCGATCCTTCAAGTTGGTCACTCCAGCTCAGCATCCAGATTAGCGGGTATTTGTTTTTATTAATGCAGAGTGTAGTGGTAGCTGGTATTTGTGGTCTGTCTGTGTTCAAATTCAGTATGTCGGTTCTTGCAGCTGGTGTTTGTCGTTGGAGACTCACCTACGGGCCATGGTGGACGGTTTTGTGGACATGCCGGAGGGACCCCTGTCTTTTTCTTTTCTGTCTGTTCCAGGTGCGGAGGCTTCTGAGCTGAGGACAGAGGTGTTGCATGCTGCTGTTCAATGGACCCTAGATGTTGTCTGCGTGTGTGCCCCGAGCAACAACCTCACAGCCAGCAGGACCATCGGTGAGGCGTCGGTGGACTTCAGTGCGCTCCTGAGTGCTGTTTGCAGTCGCTGGACCAAGGTGAGTATTATGCAATTGCTGTTGACCGCTGTTGTGAGCAGCTTGTATTTTCTTCCTTGTTTCTTCGTTCATTTTTTCCCCTCTCTCTCTGTAGGTGTTCTTGCTGGTCCATATATGAATGTGCGGTCTGATGTTTTGTTACGAGAAACATTTGAGTCAATGTTATTTGTTTCAGGTCTCCCGTACGTGTCTGTGGCTGAGCACTTCCCTCTGCAGCGAGTGCAGCTGTGGTGCCCCGATGGCGTAAGTTCTGCTAACAGTTTTTTTGACGTGATGTTTGGAGTTTAAGGTTTTCCTCACCTCAAATAAATATATAGTTAAATGTATGGTGTGTTGACTGTTTTTCAGGTGCACCTCAGTGACACCGATGGATCCCCTATCCTGGCGCAGCTACTGTGGGTGGCTGCAATGCACCAGCTGGCTCCTCCTCCTCCCAGGCCCCAGGTGTCTCCCCGGACATCGCCGAGCAGCAGGATCTCCTCCAGGCTGGTTGTGACGGGACCCCCCCGTGCCGCGTCGCAGTGACCCTTTGGAGTGGACTGATGTACATCAGGGAGCCAAGGTAATTTGTTGTATTTTGAACATTTATTTTGGCAAAAAGAAAATCTGACATTTTTTATATAATTATTCTAAGCTTTATTTGTTTTCTCAAGGCTGGAACGTCTGGTGGAGTCGTCCGTCATCTCGCCCAACCCTGTGTGGTTCAGCAGCACCGTGTTGGACGCCCTGGAGAGCGTTTCTCCTTCTGGATCTGACTGCACTGCCTCTCCTTCAGCCGGCCGGGTAACTTTCACTCAAATTGTAAAGTATCATTGTTCAGAAAAAAACAGGAAGGCAATTGCTAATTTTTTTTTCCCCTCTCTCTTCAAGCTTACCGTGTGCAGCATCAGGGCAGAGGTGTTGCCAGCAGGCGCAGAAGACGACAGCGGCAGGTTGGAACTATTTCCAGTATGTGATTGACGTGGAAATGTTTTTGGTATAAGTTCAGAAAAATAGAGTGCAGCATTTCAATGATTTTGTCCTTTCCATTTTTTTGTAGGTGTCGCCACCCACGTCAGCAAGAATAGCAAGGCGTCTCCAGTTGATCCAGTACAAAATAGTTCATAGATTACATTACTCTAAAGTCAGATTAAATAATTTTTCCTAAACTCTCTCCACTGTGTAATAAATGTAATGCAACAGAAGGTACTCTTGCACATCACTTCTGGTCCTGCCCAAAATTACACAGCTTTTGGTCCCTCATTTTTCAGTGGTTTTCTTCTGCCTTTGATATCACTGTAACACCTGACCCTGAAACCGCTCTGCTGGGACACTCCAACACTTTGAAAAACCTGGACTGTAACACACGAACTGCTTTGATACATGGTATGATTGCTAAGAGATGTATCCTGAAACTGTGGAAGTCTAACTCAGTTCCCAAGTTTGAGACTTGGCTGAGGGAACTCATCAGCATTCTACATGTAGAGAGACTGAGATACGAACTATCTGGTAATATCCTGAAGTTCTTCAAGATATGGAACCCAGTGCTAGAGCAAATGAATGACCAGTGATGCCCTCTTTAACCTCCTACCCTGCTCACAGACAGTTGTACAGTGGAGCATCTCATTGTTGCAACTCTCGCCCCCCACTTTTTTTTTTTCTCTCTTAATTGAATTCTCTTTAATTTCTGTTTTATTTTATTGTATCTTATATGTCTGCGATACTGTTGCTTTTTTTTTTACTTTCTTATTCTGTTTCAGTGGACAGTACTGATTCTGTAGCAGAGTCTAGTAATGTTACTGAGGGAAAGGGACATGAATGTATTTCTAAAGGCAGTTTGTCTGAATGTGGTGCTAATGTTGCTGTGAGTCCACCGCTCTCTGCCATTAATTTCAGTACAAGCTTTTTCCAGCAAGGTAAGCAGTGGTTCATTAGCCGCATCTTCAGTTCCTGACGGCAGGAGGCGTTAAACCTCTTCCAGTACTTACAATTCAAAGAAGTCAGTTTTGATATTGGTGAGGTTGACTGTGATGTTGAGTTTATTAATGCTGTGAACAATGAGGAGCTGGTCTTTCGTCCCGTGGGTGTACATGTTTGCAAAGCTTTTTGTGAAAAGTTGAATGTTGACTTTGTGAAGGTTGGTGCTCAACTGTCCACAGAGGTTGGGGCATTGGGTGCTCCATGTAGAAATGAGAGGATTGTGGCTGATGGCAACTTTTTTTAGAGCCATTTCTCAAGCTGTGAGCGATTCACAGAAGCATTATCGTAAGATTAGATTGGCTGAATGTAAAGTGTTGGAATGGAATTCAGATAAATATCAAAGTATTTTGAGGAGTGAGTATTCCTGTGTTGGAATACCTTCAGCTGTCCAAGATGAGAGCTGTTTACACCTGGGCTACAGAGGTAGAAATCCAAGCCACAGCAAATTGGTTAGGGGTTGATGTCATTACTTTAGATGATAGACGTTGGCGTAAGTACAGTAGTAGCAGTAAGTATTTGTCAGACGAGTGCATTTACCTATATAATATAACGGGGAAGCATTTTGAGAATGTTGTTTGTGTTTGTAAGCCTGGATGGGCAAGCTGCTATGGTTACTGTAAAGTTGAAGTGGCAGGTTACAATATTAGGTCTCGATTAATGGATGTTTTCGATAGTAACAAGACAGCAATTGAACGTAATGTTAAGTTTGTAGATGCTGATGAAGGTGTAGGTGATTGATTTTACAGCCTTCAACACATCACCACAAAGTATCTGACACAAAAAAAGGACACAGGAGAAACTGAAAAAGTCACTTGGGGGGGAACGTCATTTAAGGTTTAGAAAGATGTATCATGGTAATGTGGTGTTCAGGGAAAAGATTAAATTGATGAGGGCAAGTAAATACAGGAAAAAATATCCAGCACAGAGAGATGGTTAAAGCAAGCAGTAAAGCCAGGAGTTTGAAGAATTATCAGGACAACATTCAGCACAGGGAGAAAGAAAGAAAGAGTATGCAAAAATATCAATCCAACATTCAGCACAGGGAGAAGAAGGAAATATCATGATAGTTTAGAACATAAGCAGCGAGTTATTGCTCGTCTCACATTGAATCGAAAACAGAAAAAGGATGAAATCCAAAGATTTTGGTTGTGGGACGGATCAGTTTTTGGAGCAGGTCAGAGATGGACCAGATTTTGTGTTGTGCTTGTTGTAGGTTGTTATTCAGATTTCAGGTGCTTCCCTGCAGCAAAGAAGTTTATAGCTCAAATTTGGCAATGGCTGGTATTGCAGAGAATTGCATTAGTGAAGCTTATTTGCATAAATGTAATGAGGAGTGTAACGTACCATGTCAGGTGGTTCTATCTAGAGGTCAGCTATGGATTTGTTATACATGTCATCACAAAATTAGCAGAGGTCAGATTCCAGCTGAATGCTGAATCAATAACTTGGAGCTTGAATAGCATTTGATAGCTCTGCATATTCCGTTTATGAAGACGCTGTTTGACTAGAGGAGGTCAAGGGGGTGTCCATGGACCGGTAACTTGTGTTCCAGCGAACATTGTACAGTCTGTAAATGCGTTGCCACGTACTAGTATGGAAGGATCTTTGGTGCAGGTCAAGTTAAAGCGTAAATTGACATACAAAGGGCAATTTGAATATCAGTTTGTGGATGACTTGCATGAAAGACAAGCACTAGAATATTTAAGGAGGACAAATGTTCATTACAGGGAAATAGAGTTTAATGAAGAGTGGGTAAACGAGTTTAGGAGGCAGACAGATGAGGTGGAAGAGGCTGAATCCACTAGTGAGCTTGAAGCTGTCAGAGCTGAATTCGGTCAGCAAGAACAGGTTAAGGGCAAGTAAACTGAGGAAGATGGCCAGGTTACAGATGATGCTGAAGTTGATGTAGAAGATTCATCAGACATGGCACAAGATGAAATGTTACACGACAGGCAGCAACACTGTTTCAGGACACTTGCCTTATGCCAGTAGATATAGGTCAGGAAATGTTAGACCAGTACATGGATGTTGTGAATATTGCACCTGCGGAGGCTAATAGTCCAGTTCGAATGCTTTCAGACCACAGCAATGAAGCAAAATGTTTCCCTGTGTGGTTTCCTCTGGGTGGGAATACTTTCCACGACAGTCGTTGTCATCGTTTAACATTGTGGCGCTATTTTTATAGGATCATGCATGTTGATGGGCGTTTTGGGCGTAGAGTACATCTTTTATGCTCAATACATGTCTGAGCTGGATATGGTAGTGTCTAATGTTTCTGTGGCACTGCGCAAGGGTAGAAGGTGGTCAGAAGTCTCAAAACATTAGCCAAAATATACTGGAGGATGAGGAGTCATTAAAGCAGTTGCTGGAATTTGATGGTTTCAGGTATCTCAGATATATTAGAGGGACCCCAGCTTTTTGGCAGTCTGTTCAGAAGGATGTCTTTGCTTGTGTTCTCCAATTGAGGATTCTCAGCTGGTTTTGCTCATTTTCGTCTGCAGATCTGCGCTGGCAGAATCTCCTGACCAGCATCCTGAGACAGGGAGGCAGAACACGGACTATGGATGATTTGGAGTGGGCAGGTGAAGAGAAACTAAATTCTCAGAGCTGAATTGAGCCACCTCCAAATCTTCATTGATGAAATCAGCATGGTTGATCACAATCTGTTGGCTTATTTCCATGGCAGGTAATTTTATGCATTATGCATTAACATTATGTAAGAATGTCGATGTTGAAGATGGTCTGGTCAATGGAGCATGTGGCACAGAAACTCAGATGGATTTAGGTCATTATGACTCATTTCCGCTAACAGTTTATGTAAAATTTGATGGTTCAATAAGGAGGGAAAAACGTGCACATGTAGCAGTAGAATGCAGGTTTACTGCAGTTGATCCAGAGGAGGAGAGGACCCGGAAACACCGTCGGCAGTTTCCTTTGCAGTTAGCGTGGGCGTGTATTGTCCATAAAGTGCAGGGATTAACTGCGAATGAGGCTGTAGTTTCTTTAAAGCAGGTGTTTGCTCCTGGGCAGGCATTGAGTCGCGTTAGGGCTTTATCTGGCCTAATCATCAGAGATTTTGAAGAGCGAGCCATTTATTGCAAAGGAACCATTGGAGAGCATGCCTCAATTTTTAATCGAGCAGCCAAAGCATTCATTAAATAAACACAGTTTCTCTGCGTTTAATGAACGTTCAAAATTTAAGTCGCCACTTGTTAGATTTAGTGTCATTTACGGCCGCACTAAATTGGGGTCACTGAAACGCGGCTCACTACACAATCCTCATTACACTGTGTCCAAATCAACGGTTACAGTTTCCACAGTCGTCCACAAAGTCTGTGTTACAGCAGCAGTAACCCCAAATGGTCAGAGCTGCAGAACTTGGAACATGGTGGAGTCGGTTTGTACAATGTGAACCATTTAAACTGACATTTTGCAGGTACCAGATTTTAATCTGGAGTGCTTGGTGTGCCAGTGTATCCAATTTATCATCTTGATAGCAGTAATTTACCGTCCACCATGTTATCCAATTTCTTTATTCAAACAAAGTCTGGGAAAGTTGCTTGATTGTTTTGGATTGGATTAAGCCAATTATAGTAATGGGCGATTTCAATGAAAACATTTAGAAAAGAACAACACTGTCGATACATGCTGAAAAAAGGATTCAGTCAGCAGGTTACACAAGAAACGTCGGAGAATGGAACACTGATTGATCATGTTTATGTTAAAACACAGTATGACGTGGAATGTTCAGTGATGCCCACATACTTCAGCGACCATGAAGGTATTCTGTGTAGTTTTAGTGTCCAAGATCTGGCGCAGTTAGAGGACATATAGGTGTATTTGTAAACGGTTAGGATAAACGTGAACTTCAGGATGTGGAGTAGAATTTATTGATTGCATTAGGAAACAGACTTGTCGTCTATATGTAACTTCAGAGATGTTTGTTACTTGTGCTGTCTGTTCCACGACAAATCTAAAGATCAATTATTTTCATAGATTCACATGTGTACATGTGGATTTTACATTACTGTTGATTGGAAATAATTCATTAGTTGTGTTAAAAGTAGATTATGCAAAAACTGCAGAGAAACCTCATTATCAATCACAAGCAAACAGTCTTCAAGTAAAAGGGAAGGGGGGGGGAAATGTTTCCTTTTCCTGCATTGCAACAGCATTTATGGGTAAAACATTTGGCGCAAAACCAATTCAAAACTGCACGTAGTTATCCACAATAGGTGAATAACATGGAATACAATTGCCTACATACCTACAATGAACTGCTGTTGCCCATATGCTGTTGTAAAGCAGGTTTTGCTTTACCTTTCATGCACGTTCAAAAAGCAAAAGGCACTGGTAATGACTACTCTTGGTTAATCCTGGGATGGGGTTCGATTCCCTGCGGTGCCCTGCTGACTTTTCTGGTATGTACATGAAAGGCTGTATTCATTTCACTCAGTTGTCTAAAACAACTGGTTGCAAGTCAATACAGTACAACATTCTTTTCCCATGAATTACCTCTCCGGTCACTTTCTGCAGGTATTTCTGCCTCCCAAAGTAGTGTAAATCTGTGATGGCAACCAATCGGACTATAGTACATCAAAGTATTGCCATTCTCTCCAACGGGCGCGGGTGGGCGAGGACCCGTCCAACGCTGCTTGCAGCTTTAATTAATGATATTATTATTATTTATTATTATTATGATGATATTTTTTCTTCTTCAGAGATGGTTTTGCAAATTCACGTGAGTCGGTATATTGCAGAGACGTGAAATTTTGCACACTGGTTGGAAGTTGTATGTAAATGCTGACCAAGGCATTTTTAACTCAATAGGCCTAATGGTGGCACTATAAATCAAGTAAAACAGGTTTTCACTTTAAAAAGGTCAGAAGTCCTACTGTGTAAGTCCAATTCACACAAAACTTGGTAAAGACATTCCTTGGTCCATTCTCTACAACTTTCCCATAAGGACCTTGAAGGTATTTGATTTTCCAGAATTTTTTGAAAAACACATTTGACATCTCCTCGGCCGTAGGTCCGATTCCTTCGAAATTTGTTGTGGATCAGTGGACCAAGCATATCAAAGATTGCATAAAGCTTGTTGAAATCTCATTTCATTTCCAAGATATTGACCAATGAACTTCAGCAGGGGCGTGACTTAGCACTTAAATGAGCAAAATTCAACAACCAAATCGGGCCAATCACAGAACTTGCAGGATATGTCCATATAATTACCAGGAACATACCCTGAGTTTCATGCAAATCGGCCCATAGGGCGTGCTATAACTCAAAACAGACTATAAATTAGCAACTGTTTGTCCTATAGCCATAAAACAGCTCCGTCTGGCTGTCTGTCACGTCCTGTTTGTTCTGAACGCGTTCTCAAAAACACTTTGACCGATTCCATTCATCTTTGGTGTTAAGGTATATTGGTGTGGTATGCCGACCCCAGTAGATTTCCGTGACCTTGGCATTGTTCAAGGTCATTATTGTGGAATCATTTTTTTTATTGATTGATTTAATTATTATTAAATTGTTTATCCTTGCTTGCTCCTACTTTGCTTTCTTTCATAACCTTTTAGGCCTAGAGTGTGTGTATGCTTGCATATTTCTGATTTAGCAGGGGCCTGCATAACTGTACCAGTGCGTCATGACATATAGCCTATCTAAAGTCATGCAAAGCTGAATGTCTGTACCAAGGACAAGATGTTTTTCTCTTTCTCTAAGTTTGTGTTTATAGAAAGCTCCGGAATGCATAACAAGATAGACTGGAGCCGGGGCTGATAGAGAAGACAGGTGCTCTCCTCCCCAACGAGATGTATGTGTGCAGGCTTACGACAGCCTGACGTAGGTTGAATAAGACGACGAGGGCTCTCCAGATTACATCATGATGTGTAAATCAGCGCGGGGGGAGGAGAACGTCATGGAGTACCCCTACAAAAACCAGAGAGAGACTAACTGTATCATCCTCCATCTTGACTTGATTTGTATGGGGATCCTTTGCTGCAGAAAAGTAAACTGACTTTGGCTTGAATATTAACTTCTCTGCCTCTGACTGATTTTTTCCCTGAGTAGTCTGGGTTTCTTATGTGAAGGTGATACGAGGAATTTAATGTTAAAATTCCTTTAACAATTATGACCACTTCCAAATTCCTTGTCAACATGATCTCTCAAGTACGGTTCAACCAATTCCATTCATCTTTGGTGTCAAGGTGTATTAGGGACGGGAAACATAGTATTCAGCTCCATCCGTCCGCCTGGCCGTCAGTCCAATACAGTTTGTTGTTAATGTGATCTCAAGAACGGTTTGACCGATTCCATACATCTCTGGTGTCAAGGTGTATTACCGGACTGCTCACAGCCCACTTGATTTACGTGACCTTTCCATTATTCTCAAGGTCATTACAACCATTTGACCACTTACAAATTACCTTGTCAACATCATCTTAAGAACGGTTTGACTGATTCCATTCCTCCTAGGCGTCTAAGTATATTAGGGGTGGGGGATATAGAATTCAGCTCCATCCGTCCAGCCGTCCATCCCATCCGGTTTGTTGTGAGCAATCTGAGTTTGACCAATTCCATTCATTTTTGGGGTCAAGGTGTATTAGGGCCAGTGGACATGGAGCTGAAGACTATCTCGTCCCATTTGTTGTGAATGCGAAATCTTGTGAATGCTTTTACCGATTTTATTTATCTTTGGGCTCACTGTGTAATTTTGTGATATGCCGACTCTAGTTAATTTCCGTCACCTGGCGGGGGACATGGCCACGTTTAGTGGCAACACGTTATTTAAGCTGTTAAAGCTCTTTGCTTGAACCCCAGAATTGCCGCTTGCGACTACATTTGTCCTCTGGTATTCCAGCCAGATTTTAAATCACCCACTGACACAGCAGGTTAATGCACTTCCATCGACTAATACACCACTTTCTGAAAAGTGTTTTTACTGGGCCGATCAGACCCTGTTATCCCCCAATTCCTCCTGCACCCTCCCTATGCCAGATGAATTACAGCCTCCACCAGAAGGTCCCTCCCTCTCTGTATCTTATCCCAAAGGTTTTTCTAACCTACTGTTAGCCAGTGGGGATAGGTGGGAAATATCAGTCTCTAAAACCACTACATTTGTCACCATTGTACCCATCTCTTTATCAACAACAGATGCACTGTCTAGTAGTACACCCCCATCTCCCACTGATCCTGAATTATACGTAAATTCCAGATGTATATTGGGAAGAAACTCCGGGCTCTCTTCCAAACCATCCGGAAGGTTGGCTGCATGAACCTGTGCAACATCTATCTGCCCAGTTTCATGCATATCTTCCTCCCATTCCAGATACTGGCTCCCTGCCAGGCGCAGCTCTCGAGGGGGAACTAGTTAGACTAAGACTGGGTGTTGTGGTATCAGAATTAGTTGGGTTTGGAGTAGGGTGTACACTCCTACTGGAATTAGGGTTGGGGATAAATTTGGGGTGCATGCTAGGGTCATTCAGGGAATATGAAAAGGTGGGGATGCACCTAATATAAGGGAACAAACAGAATCGCGGCAAAAGTTCCGACATGCATGCAAATGTATACTCAATTTTATAAGGTCAAACTGGGGCTGTGTGCGCACGTGAGTTTGCACAGCTTAATAAAATGGAAGAAAATTACTGATTCAACACTTTAAACATTAAAATCATGCATTTATCTATGAACAAACCTATTCACATATCACTTTCCATGGTAACGTTAATGCAAGTAACTATCGTAGAAGCATGGAGCAACAATGGTAGCGTGCAGACAGAGAGGGATAGAGGCTTAATTGCAGGATAGGAGTCCTGTCTGACGCGCCATTTACTTGTCTCAAGAACTCAGCAGCTCGAGCTTACTACGAACTACCATTAAATGAACTAGCTATATCCTCTGCATTAACAGTGTCAATTATTGTATTTTGCTTCTTTGAAAATTGACATTTAACAATTAATGGGACCGTATCAACCGACATGTTCCATTGAATTATTTAAATGGCACGTTATTCCCTCCGCGCAAAGGAATAGTTTGGATTTTTTAGCATGAAGTTGTATCAGTGTCGTGCATAAACAGTGACTTTCCCCCCTTCCGCGTCCCATGAGCGGAGTTCTGGGCCGGTTTTGGTGTCGTCAGAAGTAGTTCCGGCTGCTCTGCTGGGGTCAAGGAAAAATGTTTTGATTTCATTAACAATATGCATTCAGAAGAGTAATACATTCGCGTCACAAAAACCAACCCCTGAAGAAGTCAGACCTCACGATCTTATCTTCCTTCGTATCACTGCGCGCTGCTGCGCCTTGACATCAGCGCACCCTTCCATCCCCTTGAAGACGTCTCAACGTACGATCCCTCTGCTATCAACAACTAATTCCTTCAAAGACATTGCCGCCACAAGTTTTTCTATAAAAGTCTATGAGTTGTCATAGTGAACACATCTCACTTTTACTGAAGATGCCTCGCCAGTCGTTCTCAGCTGTGTTCAAGCTCAAGGTCATCCAAGTCGCCGAATCAAAGGGAAACCGGGCAGCGGGAAGACGATTTGACATCGCCGAGTGAATCGTACACTGGGGGAGGGCAGAGAAACAGCAGCTTTTGCAAGCAACCTAGCAGCAGAAGGCGCCTCAAGGGAGGACAGCCAAGTCGCCCGAGATGGAGGAGCAGCTCGTTGCATGGGTTACAGAGAAGCGTCATGAAGCTTGCGCCATCTCCACAACAGCTCTCTGACTGAAGGCTAGGGTCATTGCCATTGCCACCGGCATCGAAGATTAAGCCCAGTCAGCACTGAGCTTTGGAAGGCGCGGCATCTCTGTCCGCCGACGCACGCACATCTCCCAACACCTCCCAGACAACGTCGACCAGGTCGTCGAACTTCGAGAGATTTATCATTAAGATCACGATTATCCCCTCTCACGAATAGGCAACGCCACTGTAGCGGCGAAGGAGACAAAGTTAATCAGCATCACCACGACTGGTCACGAGAAAAGATCGCTTTACGGTGATGCGGTCGTGCACCGCGGACGGAGGGAAGCTGCAGCCCTACATCGTCTTCAAGAGGAAGACATTACCGAAGGGCAAGCGCCTCGTTCCTGGCCGCATCGCTGTTGTGACAAGAATGACGGTCAAGCACACCCTCACGTGTAAAAATGCTTAAAAACAAAAAGACAATCATGTTAGGCGATTTCATTCCAGTACTTTTTCTTGAAATTATTTATTTCATTTCCAAAGAAGAGAAAATGCCACCCCATTAGATTTGTTCTGCTTTTTATTCATTCCTGACTTGCGAGTCATTTCTCTCTTGGTTGCTTCAACCAGCAAAGAAAAATTTATTTTCTATTTGTTATAAGTAATGCTGCCGTTTCATTGTTGGCGATTAGAATTTGCTGGGGGCTATCGTGGACATTTAGCAGAAATTGTTGGTAGTAAACCAATATATTCCTGCCCGATAAATGGTGAAATATGCGTGGGCATACACGCTGTCGGCATATTGGTTTGTGTCTTGCGCCTTCCATTTTTCGGCGATGTCCTATGAATAATTACTTTTCTATTTCTTCATTCATTAAATAAATAAATAAATAAAAAGGGCCAAATACATGCAGCATCCTTGGAAAATTGAGGAGAGATTATATGTATGACACACACACACACACACACACACACACACACACACACAAGATTTGGGTTGTAATTTGTAGGATTTTTGCTTTGGACCAGTCCCAAAGTCGGGGTCCACCTTATAAACAGGTGCGCCGTATACATGGTACTTTACTGTAGGTGTACGAACCACTGGGCTCAGGCCTGAACTCGAAATAGTTAGTATGGGGGTTAAAATTGAAATTAGAAGGGTTATGGGTAGGGTTATTAGAGTTAGCATTGGGGTTAGGATTTGAGCAAGAGTTAAAAATTGGGATTGGGTTTACACTTATGGTTTAAAAATTGGGGCCAAGGTTGAGATTAAGATTAAGGGCAGAATAGTGTTTTGAGATTGCCCGAATCCTGGCTGGAAGAAGTCCTGGACTTGGTTTATTATTGGTGTTGGGGTCCTTGCTAAAACTAGGCCTATGCCGGCCTGCAGACTAAAGTAGGCCAATCACAATCATCCTGCCAATTTCTTGCTCTCTTTTCTACTGTAGAAGATGTATTGCCCTGTCTTCGTGTCGAGAGGGTAGCAACTGCTGCATTCTTAAGTCCATGTTTACACCTTGAGTTCCCACATGTGATCGCTTTTTCCATTACCAATTTCTCAAAGGGGGGGAGGACGGCGGCAGAGATCCTCAGGAGTGGGTGCAATCACTGAGTCATAGTGATCTCATAGTATCCTCATGTTGTTCTTCATCCACTCAGCATTATGTCTCACCCTAGTTTGTGTGTGTCTATATTGGGGGATAACATCTTAGGAAAAGTTAAAATTTTAAGAACTTGTCTTGTCCTCCCCACTGGGAATCTTCCCAATTGCTTGGTTTCCTCCACTACCTTGGCATGGATTGCTTGGAGTAACTTGAAGTATTTCTTCTCTCCTGTCTTCCTCGAACCACTGTGGTCCATTCCCCCCCCCTCCCAAACTCATGTTGGACTCTATAAAGAATGTAATCAAATGAAATATTACAAAATACTCGCTCAATTAGTGTTTTGTCATGTGTCTAGGCTCAATTAAATAAATACTTAAACATGTGTCAAACCAAGGAACATGTGGCTGACGAAGAGTTTAAATTCATGTTTTTCCCCCCTTTCAACTAGTTTAAGTCGGGGGGTTTTGTTTGGCCCCTTTGATGGTTGATCACTCAAAAAAAAAAAAGGCACACTAAGCACAGTGCAAACCCCATATTTAAAAAGTGTGTGATCAAACCACACAACAAACACTGGGAGTAAGAGTGTTGCCACCTGGGGCCAATGCCCCTCAACTAAATGTTTTACCACAAACTGTAATTGTGTTAGATTGCTTCTTGCAAGAGATATAAAAGATTTTTTTTTTCTCAAAATTAGAAATTACACATCCTTCAACACTTTAAACATTCACTAGTGCTTATGCCATAAGAGATTTTACAATAATTAACCAAGAGCTCCTAACATTTCAGCTGCTTGCAGCAGCAACAGAGGTTAGAGTGAAATGAAGAGCTGAAAGGCTGACCAGTATTTATAGAGAAATGAGTGGGCGGGGTCTCAACTACAGCTCCTGATTGATCCACTCACTCAGTGCTGAAGGACAAATACAATGAACAGGCAGCATTACCTTATTAATTAACTACTATTTGAGGGTCCCTAGATACAAAAATCAATCTGGAGCTTCCTGAAACAATGTTATATTACGCCATTATATTTCCCCATCAGGTGCAATCTGTCTGAAAGTTGTTTATTTTCCCTTTAAATTTTAGTTTTCAAACACTTAAACTTCAGAGATTCCCCAGGCAGGAACTTTGTTCAATTAGTTTGTTCCTTTAACCTGGTGAGTTTTTATTCAATGAGAGTTGATCAAAGTTTGTGGCACAGGCTGGCTAGGTAAGGGTAAATTTTCAATTTTACCTGCATAAGCACAGGGACACAAAACCTTTCCATGTTTTAATCACTCCTCAGATTTAAAGATGTGCTCGATAAAAAACCTTATTAACCCCCCACTAATAATTTTTAGGTTGTTAAGAACCCTTTCCGACCCCAGATCTTAAGCATGCGGTTTCAATCAGCAGAGTTAGCCCCAGAGATTTTACTTAGGGAGATGTCCTTAGATCTTTTAAGGACCTTTCATAAATATTTTTAAATGTCTTTTTTGAAAAATGTTTTTAAACCTTTTTAAATAATCTTTAAATAATTTTTCAATATTACACCGATGTTAACCCATTCCTGCCGATCCTCCCCAATTCATGTTCCTGTTCCTGCTTCAAGTTCCAGCTTCTGTGCCAATCAAGAAATCAAAATTCGAGAAACGAAAGTGCTAATCAAGTCGTTTACTGAATCTGGTGCATTCAATTGGCATCTAAACGGAAAATTGCAGGTGGCATACTCACTCAAGGAAAAACCAATGAAAATCTGCCGAAAGCAACCATTAAAGGAACGCATCTCCCCATCCTTTCCACGATTTTAAATTTCATTTAGACCATTGGAAAAAATTGTTTCCAACTTTTTAATCCAATGTTTCTCTCTGGCCAATCTCTGTATCTTTGACCAACACACCTCACATTCCAGGCCTGAGATAAACAAGTTATCACTGCCATGTTGCCTAAAATGTGTATATAGTATAATATTAGTCCGGTCAATGAGGTAGAGGTGTTGTTTTAACCTTTGTAGTAGACTGTTATTTGTTTGTCCAATATACAATCTCCCACAGGTTCCACAATCAATTCTGTATTTTAAATTGGACGATCCCAGGGTCTGTCCCACAGGAGCCCCCAAGTTTGTATGTTGATTATTTTAAAAAAAAGAAAAACGTACTTTTCGATAATGCGTCTCAAATTTGTCCTTTCCCTATTTAAAGAGAGATGAACCAAAACATCTTTTAAATTTTTATTCTGTCTGAACGCAGCAATGATTTTAAAATTAACCCAAGATTCTAGCGTATCCTATAACTTTTTAGAACTTGTTTCAATCTCCCTATTTGATTTTAATGAGGCTGGAGAGAAAGTTGAGACAAATGGGATAATGTTGCATTGATTTTTATCTTTTATCCTTAGATTAATACCTTTTCAAAAGTCATGTTCTACCCCAGCGTTAATGTACGGTGAAATGTCCCACTATATCCTTTAGACCTTAGGGAGAATACTAGTTGCAGACTCGATATCTTCCATTGCTGTGCAAATCCTATGAAACCCTGATGAACACCCTTCCGTTCATTCTCTAATGCGTTCATTTACTGATGTGTTCATTCTCCAATGCATGCTCAATGCCTGATGCATGCATCGATGTGTGAAGTGAGCTTTTAGATTATGGGTGCAGATATTCTTTTGTGAACGATGACTGAATATGGATGATGTATTATATAAACGCTTGTATAGGCCTATTTTAAATTCTAAGCTCCTGAAAGTGAAATAGTTCTCATTATCATTGTTAGTTTTTTTTCATAGACTTGGTATAATCCGCCTTCTCATTTGCCAATTTGGGTGACGGTTCAGGAATGGGATTATTTGTGAACCTCTCTGTACAAAAACATATTCTGGTTATCAAAACAAAAACATATTAAACTTAGTCGACTGAACAAATTAAGTATTAATCGCACACGTCATCCAAAAGTCTTGTCACCACTATTCCAGTGTGTTGCATGAATTCAGGTCTCACTCCGTGATCTCGTATCCCTCAACCAGCTAATCCCCAATCGCAAGACTACTTCGTCGTTTATCTTGCAATCAAGCTTATTCATTAATTGAACTAATAACAGCCTTATAATAAGGGTTATATTCATAGGGGGGGATAAATATTTATTAACATTCAGACATGCTGATTTTATAATAGCCTACTGTGCACATGCAGAGGTTTTACTTTGCTCATATGCTTATCTAGGTCTGGACTTGTCGTCGGCAACTCCCTTAGAGAAGTGGTTTCATGTGTTGTGATTTCAATCTGAAAAAAATACTACAAGAAATGAGAAACACGGACGCAAACACTGCATTTTAAAAATGGTCCAAATAATTTGATTGCAGTACTCATTGATTTTGGTGATTACATTTTTATTCTTTATGTCGTGATAAATGTGCTCTCATATCAGTACTTCTACTTCCTGCTGGCTGCTGGACATGGAGTATTTTCATTTTGTGTCCGACAGTCTTGATCTTACATACGATATTTAATTCACAATGTCAGTAGTCATGGAATTGATTTGCTCACTGATTACAAGCACTATTTTATCTCTGCTGTGGAAATAAAGCATGAATACATTCGTTCCATCTAACTAATTTTCAAAAGAGAGACCGAATAAAGACTGTTACCTGGAAGAAAACAGACGAAAAGACCATTGGTAGCTATCAATTTGCATTTTGCTAAGGTCGAACACAAACATTGCCAAGTTTGTATGTCTAATAATTGCTGGAATACTCAAAAAATTCTAACTTTTATGACTTTCAGACACAGAGCATTTTAGGATCTCTGTCCGAAAGTCGCTAAATTCTTCATAAAGTCCCACGCCAATGTCGACTCACTTTATTGAGCAGAGCTTAAACAGAAACATTGATTGAAATTCTCGGTACTCATCTTGAAGAACTGAGCCCTTTTATTAAAACATTCATGTTTAATATCTACAATATTCAGTAGATTTGAAGAAATTAAAACCAAAAATCAACTGTTGGACACGGAGTTATATTAAAACCATCCTACTGTCAGACACGGAGATTAAATATTAAACAAAAACTTTAAAGGAACAGTCCACCGTATTTTCATAATGAAATATGTTTTTCTATAAAATGAGAGGAGATGATACGTACCTCTCTGAGCTTTGAGCGATCATCCAATCAGCCAGACAGGCTGCCACTCCTGTTAGCATTTGTAGCTAGACTCATTGTGGTCAACGGTATTTTACGGGGCTGTAGTTAGATGCGACCAAAGTCTTCCACGTTTTTCCTGTTTACATAGGTTTATATGACCAGTGACATGAGTTCGGGTTCGGGGACGCAAATCCAAAAGTGGCTTTTTCTATGCTGTGGGAAGTGCGTACTATAATGACAGACGTAGTAACACCTTCTGCGCGCTTCGACAGCGCATTGATGCCTTCACTTCTGATTTCTTTTCTCTCCCACGAACCCCCCCCCTACTTCCGTAAATACAACCAACGTGACTGCACTGCACTACTTGGTACACAGTCAGGAAGCCAGAGCTTGCAGAAAATTATGAGTAAGGTATAATTAACGAGAAGGTGTGCATTCCACGGTTTTAATGCACAACGCGGAGTTCGCGTCGGGTGGTTGCCTCCGCTAAGAGCATTAAAACCATGGAATGCTCACCTTCGAGTTGATTATCCCGCTGATACCATGGTCATTTGCCAGCAATATCAAATCGCAGCATTAATCTGAAACTGAGATTATGCATAACCCAACATTATGCGCGATTATGCGGACTGAAATCAGTCTGCTGGCATAGCACGTAGCTAGCGAACTGTCAGCAGTCGCTGATACATGAAGTGGACACGTTAGCTTCATTTGTAACCGCACACAGTTACTAATGGATAAAGCCTGATTACTTTGCTGCTACAATATTTACGGTCATTATGGCTTGAGTACCCATTGTTAACCGCCCCGCAGGACGCACTTATATGACGCCGCTAAATTTAGTGGAAATAAATGAGCTGCTAGGTTTCTGTTGTACCCAGTCAAATATCAGCTCTAACATTGCTATGGTTACAAGTTGGGTAGTGGATGAATTTCGAATGGTGAAACGACCGTAGCCGAACTACCTGAGCGGCTCCACGGTGTTAATGCATACCTGCCAGCCAATTAGAAAAAATTAGAAAAAGGTATTCACCCAGACCATGGTATAAAAGAAAATAATCAAGTGTGCGACTATGGAACATTTTCAAATGGAGGACATAGATGCCGACGACTGGCTTGTGGCGGAGCCGGAGCCATATCTATTTGAACCGGAATATACCGAGGAGGAGCTAGCCGAAATGGACCGTGAGAGGGAAGAAGAAACGGACGAAGATGAATCGTATGTGAAGAAGTGAAGTGAAGGTTCGCAAGCTACGTGCTTTGCCAGCAGACTGATTTCACCTCGCTGACTCGTACTCAAGCGATAACGACCGTAAATATTATAGCAGCAAAAAAAATCAGGCTTTATCCATTAAAATATTGTAATTGAGTATGGTTACAAATGAAGCTAACGTGTCCACTTCATGTATCAGCGACTGCTGACAGTTCGCTAGCTACGTGCTATGCCAGCAGACTGATTTCAGCTCGCTGACTCGTACTCAAGCGATAACGACCGTAAATATTATAGCAGCGAAAAAATCAGGCTTTATCCATTAAAAGATTGTAATTGAGTGCGGTTACAAATGAAGCTAACGTGTCCACTTCATGTATCAGCGACTGCTGACAGTTCGCTAGCTACGTGCTATGCCAGCAGACTGATTTCAGCTCGCTGACTGCGGAAACCGTCATAAGTTCATTGTAATTGTGGGTAGCAAGTAAGCTACAGTCCGCGTAATCGCGCATAATGTTGGGTTATGCATAATCTCCGTTTCAGATTAATGCTGCGATTTGATATTGCTGGCAAATGACCATGGTATAAGCGGGATAATCAACTCAAAGGTGAGCATTCCACGGTTTAAATGCTCTTCGCGGAGGCAACCACCCGACGCAAACTCCGCGTTGTGCATTAAAACCGTGGAATGCACACCTTCTCGTAAATTATCTCTTACTTGTCATTTTCTGCAAGCTCTGGCTTCCTGACTGTGTACCAAGTAGTGCAGTGCAGTTGTCACCCAACTCGGGCACACAACAGACTAACAATCCCAAGACACACACCACAACACGGGGACAAGAATTTCAGGTACAACTGTCACACTTTATTATTTAAAATAAAGTCCTGCCACCATGTGGGCCTGAGGGAGGAGGTAGTCCATCGGCACCATTCAGCACAGCAAAGTCACCAGTGACGAATACACAGCAAATCTTGATTGGCAAGCACAGCAACCCCAGAGCAGTGAGGCAATACAGTTGACACACAGCATCTCGGCTAGTAGAGCAATACACAACACATAATACCATCAACCCCCGTGACATAATTCCCCCCCACTAAATGGGCGGTCGCCCCCGACCCCTCAGTTCCTATACCTATGTGGGGGTACCCCAAAATTTTCCCGTTGCGACCGTCTAACCAAAGGCAAGGACCCTTCACTAACCTCGCCCCCCTGGGGTACTGGGGGGTCTCGGGCGCTGTCTCAATAGCAGCCATGGACTCTGCCTGATCAGCCCTTGGTGGAGGCGGAGGCACGGGTACTCCCACCACAGGCCATCGGGTTGGCCTAATGGCCTTTGCATGGGTTGCCTCTGACTCTACCCTTGCCAGGGGGTCTGTTGGTCCAGGCAGACCCACAGGGCAGGGTCTCAGATTGTTCTGATGCATGGTCCGTATTGGCCCCTCCCTTCCCTTCGGCCGTATCTGATATACCGGCTGTCCAGGCCGCATTTGGGAAAGGACCACAAATGGCGAGGGAACCCATCTTGGCTCCAGCTTGCCCCTGGCACGACGGCAGAAGTTCCTGACAAGCACCCGCTCCCCTGGAAGCAGCTCCATGGCCCTTGCCCTGATGTTGTAGCGGGCTTGGTCCCAGGCCTGTCTCTCTTGGGTGCGTGCTTGAACCTGTCTGTAGGCCCTAGTCAGTGTTTGGTGGTGGTGCTGGACCCCCCCTTCTGGGGAGGTGCGTTTTTGTGGAGGCCGACCATCCGTACATAGACCCACTGGAAGCCGAGCATGCCTACTAAACACTACAAAATAGGGGGTTAGTCCTGTAGCACTGTGAACAGTATTGTTATATACTTGCACTAATGCGGGCAGTTTCGAGGGCCACTGAGCTTGTTCATCAGCTGGCAGGGAGCTCAGTAAGGAGAGGAGTGTCTGATTAAAGCGTTCCACAGCCCCATTGCCCTGAGGATGGTATGGGGTGGTCCGACTTTTGACACACCCATACAGGGCGCACAGTTGCTGCATCAGCTCTGACTCAAATGCTCCTCCCCGGTCTGACAGAATTCGTTCGGGACAGCCAAATGTCTGTATGAATGAGCCCCATAGGGCCTTCACGGTCGTCTGAGCTGTCTGGTCGCGAGTGGGCACCGCCACTGCGTAACGGGAGAACAGGTCTGTGATCACCAATATGTAGGGGTAGGTGTCCGCTGGTCTGCCTAGGGACAGATAATCCAGGCCAACCACTTCGAAAGGGTAGGTAGTCTGGATAGATTGCAAAGGGGCCCTCACTTCCGGTCCAGCTTTGCTCAAAGCACATGTTACACAGTCCTGTATCCAAGTACTACAGTCGGTGGTCATTCCGGTCCAAAAGAATCTCCGTCGCAGCAGCCCCAAAGTCCGTTCACTGCTAGCATGTCCAGAGGCCTGATGGTACTGCCGCCACACCTCCTTGGCTTCTACATGGGGCACCAGGATTTGGCAAGCTTCCATGCCAGAGTCAGTCTCCTTTACCCGGCGCACTAAGATGCCATCCTGGATCTCAATCTCCTCCCACTCAGCTAGCAGCCTCCGCATTGATCGAGGCAGAGTAATACGCTCTTCCTTCGTAGGGCTAACCCGTTGCTCTTTCCATGCAAACAGCTGCCGGAGGGAGGGATCTGCGTGCTGTGCTCTCCTCCATCGGTCCAGTTGTTGCGGCTCGCAGCCCACGACCTCAGGGCTGGACTCAAATGGTACAACGGTGTCCTCTAACAACACGGGCTGAGGGATGGCCTGTACAGCGTGCACCTCCACCTCCCCCGACTGACGGGACAGCCCATCTGCATTTCCGTTCTTGGACCCCGGCCGGTACTTGAAGGTATAACGGTAATTAGCCAGCTGCGCCGCCCATCTCTGTTCAGTAGCACCTAGATTTGCTGTTGCCAAGTGGACCAGGGGATTATTGTCTGTAAACACCTCTATCTCTGCCCCCCAAAGATAGTCCTTGAATTTCTCAGTGATGGCCCACTTGAGCCCCAGCAGCTCCAGCTTGAACAAGCTGTAATTGCGATCATTCCGCTCCGCTGGATGCAGGCTACGGCTTGCGTAGGCAATCACACGTTCTTGACCATCTTGGACTTGAGAAAGGACCGCTCCTAACCCTTCCAGACTCGCATCCACGTAGACTCTGAAGGGCATACTGAAGTCGGCGTACGCGAGGATGGGGGCCTCCAGTAGTTTGTCTTCAGCTGATCAAAGGCCACCTGACAGGAGTCAGTCCACTGGATGGGAGATGAGGGTACTGCTGCAGCCAAGTCGAGAAGGCGGTGAAGGGGGGCAGCTACCTTCGAGAACCCAGGGATGAACCGCCTGTAGTAGCCAGCAAAGCCAAGGAATGATCGCACTTGTTTCACAGTCTTTGGGGGCGGCTAGCCCTGGACAGCGGCAGTCTTCTCTGGATCCGTGGCTACCCCATGCCTGCTGACTATGTGCCCGAGGTAGCGCACCTCCTGTCGAAACAGGCGGCACTTCTGGGGCTGAAGTTTGAGTCCGTGGGACTGGAGGCGCTCGAAAACTTGTTCCAGGTGGGACAAATGACTGTCAAAACAGGGAGAGAACACAATAACATCGTCAAGGTAAACCAACAAAAAGTCATTTACTTGGTTACCTAAGCAGCGGTGCATGAGGTGTTGGAAGGTGGCGGGGGCATTGCATAAGCCGAAGGGCATCCTCTCAAAATGGTACAACCCTAGTGGGGTAGTGAATGCGGTCTTCTCTTGATCTCGAGGATCCACTTCGACCTGCCAATACCCGCACGCCAGATCCAGGGTAGAGTACCATGTCGCCTTCTTCAAGGTGGTCAGGGACTCCTCAATACGGGGGAGGGGATAAGCATCTTTGTGTGTTACGGCGTTCAGTTTCCGATAGTCCACACAGAAGCGCCAGGAGCCATCCTTTTTCCGTACTAGCACGACAGGAGCAGCCCAGGGACTTGCACTCTCCTTCACAACGCCGTTCTCCAACATGCCCTGTAACAGTGCACGCAGCTCAGGATACAAGCTTGGTGGGACAGGTCGATGGCGCTCGCGTACTGGTGGCACGCTCCCAGTGGGTATCTGATGTAGAACTGCCTTAGTCCGTCCAAAGTCGTCTTCATTTGCAGCAAACACGGGGGCCCACCGTCGCAGCATAGCCGTCAGCCTGTCCTGTTGATCTCCGGTGAGGCCTTCCCCTTGCAGCCCCAGCGCCGGATGGTCTTCGGCTCCCTCTGCCCGAACTGGTTGCACTGCCACTTCCACTACTGTTGGCTCAGGGCATGTCAGCACCAGCTCCTTCTGCCCCCGCACTTCATCAGCTGCCACCTGGACCACAGTTGCTAGTGGGCGGCCCGGGGGAAGCTGGACAGGGAAAGGGTTAGGGTTGCACAAACGGATGGCCAGCCGCCCCTGGCGCAACCAACTGAGAGTTCGAGCTACTCGCCACTCATGGTCCCCATTGTCCAAATCCTCCACCATTACTAAACAATCAGTGAGGCCCTTACCCTGGGGAACTTGTGTCCACAACATCACCTCCATCTCAGGGGGAAGTATCACTGGAGACTGCAGCTCCAGCTTTGCAACGCCCTGCAGAGACGTTGTCAGGGCTGTTAGGGTCCGTCGGCAGGCCGCGAAAGCTTCCGTCCAAACGGCTCCCGCTCTTGGGCTGGTGGTTGATTTGAACGCCGCCTCCCCTGGATGGGTTCCCTGAAATACTTGCGCCCAACAATCAGCAATAATATTCATTCCCAATATGCCGCATTCTGCCCCCAAGCAGGAATCTCTCACAATCACCACCCATTTGTCTAACATCTGTACTCCACCCACTTCAAAGTCTAGCACAGTATACCCCACATACGGAATGTTCAGGCCATTTGCGGCCTTTAAAGTCAGCCATGGAACCTCCCCTACATTACAAAGTTTGTCGGTACAAAAATGTTTCTGAAAAAAAGTTTGACTAAATTAAGTGACTTGGGACCCTGTATCTAAGATACAGGGAATTCGTTTACCTCTAACACTAACCTCAACTTGGGGGCATTCTCCTACCATGGAGGGCTTCTTCACAGTGACTGTCCTTGTGGCCTCCTCGGTGGCCCGCCCCACAGTAACCGAGGAGTAAAAATCCGAAGACTCTGGGCGCTGGCGTCGAGGGCAGAACCGTTGGATATGTCCCGACTCTCCACAGTCCCGGCAGATTGGTCTCCCTTGGGCATCCCACCGATATGTTTGAGACTCCCCCTGGGCACCTCTGCTGGAACGTGATCTAAATGAAGGTACAGTGGCGGCTGGGTTGTGGCGTCCCCGTGTAGGTGGGTCGGCCCTCCGGTTGAGATTTCGGAGGTCATCAGATAGCGTTTTGCCTAAAACAGTTATTTGGTCCTTGAGCTCTTGCTGAAGTTCCGCCTTCAATGAGTCTTTCCACTGCTGCCAGCTGGGGTCTGGGGCTGTAGCAGCAGAAGAGGTTGGCTCTGCGGGATGGGCTCGGCAAACTTTGATGTCATCTGCCCCCATTTCTCTTTCCAAGTCTTTGGCCTCCTTGCAGGTTTCTGCAAATCTTATATCCGGCTTCCTTCGCAGCTGGCGCTGTAACTCCCGTTGAACTGGCCCAGGTCGAAGCCCCATAGCAAACTGGGCTCGCAACATCTCGTCGTCCCCTTCTGGTGGGCTTGGGTCTACTGCTCGCCACTGATGGTGTAACTCGCGGAGGCGAAGAGTGTAGGCCCCCACTCCCTCTTCAGCACCCTGCCGGCACTGGAAAAACTGGGCCCTTAATTGAGCAACCGATACAGTGCGCCCATACAAGCTCTTTAATGCATTAAATATCTTCACATCAGTGTCTTTGTCAGTGGGGGCGAGGAGTTGAATTTCTTGCTTCGCCTCAACTTTTAGGGCACTCAGCACAAAGTCCACACGCTGTTGTCCGCTCAGACCTTGAGCTCTCAGGAATGCTTCCATCTGCCCCCTCCATTCCTCAAATACAGTTGCCCCTCCTTTGCCACTAAACTTAGGGATCCAGGGCCCCCCCATGAACCATGGCATCATAACCGCATTTACTGTACTTGCCTCTGGTCTAGACGTTTGCATGGCTGCCGTGCTATTGCTACTAGACCCGCTATTCTGATCCATATTGTGGGAGGTCTTGGGATCCTGCCGATTACACTAAAAAATGAGTGTCACCCAACTCGGGCACACACCAGACTAACAATCCCAAGACACACACCACAACACGGGGACAAGTATTTCAGGTACAACTGTCACACTTTATTATTTAAAATAAAGTCCTGCCACCATGTGGGCCTGAGGGAGGAGGTAGTACATCGGCACCATTCAGCACAGCAAAGTCACCAGTGACGAATACACAGCAAATCTTGATTGGCAAGCACAGCAACCCCAGAGCAGTGAGGCAATACAGTTGACACACAGCATCTCGGCTAGTAGAGCAATACACATCACATAATACCATCAACCCCCGTGACACAGTCACGATGGTTGTATTTACGGAAGTAGGGGGGGTCGTGGGAGAGAAAAGAAATCAGAAGTGAAGGTATCAATGCGCTGTCGAAGCGCGCAGAAGGTGTTACTACGTCTGTCATTATAGTACGCACTTCCCACAGCATAGAAAAAGCCACTTTTGGATTTGCGTCCCCGAACCCGAACTCATGTCACTGGTCATATAAACCTATGTAAACAGGAAAAACGTGGAAGACTTTGGTCGCATCTAACTACAGCCCCGTAAAATACCGTTGACCACAATGAGTCTAGCTACAAATGCTAACAGGAGTGGCAACCCGTCTGGCTGACTGGGTGATCGCTCAAAGCTCGGAGGGGTACGTATCATCTCGTTTCATTTTATAGAAAAACATATTTCATTATGAAAATACGGTGGACTGTTCCTTTAAAACCCTGTCCAACTATCGGACGCATAGACTCTGCGTATATCGCATGACAAATGGTACAAAATCTGCAACAATCAGTGGTGCAATATCTGAATATAATTGCAGAATTTATGATGTACGTAGTGGGCTGTAAAGTGTGGCATTTATTTATTTATTTATTGGCTTGCATGTTCAAAAATTTGAAAAGAAAGGATTGAAATTGCGGATAATTTTGCAATTTGATATAAGCGGGACTTAGTTGTCCTAGTTCTTTAAGGCCCACTCACAGAATATTAGAATTAAACTTGGGCTGTTGTGCAGATGGTGTGATACAATGCGTAAGCTAGCCATTAATTTTAATGTATTTAGTTTAATTTACTCACAATCTTTTGCATACAAATGCCTTACCGGACACATCATGATTTGGAATTCTAAAATACTTTTTTTATTTAGGAAGGAAAAAGTGGCATACATGCAAGCGATGTTCATTTTAGTAAAGTATTCACACAGCAACATTTGAAAGTTTTGTCTGACTGAATGTACCCCGCAGTGGCATAGCTAGCGGGTGTGCCAAAACACGTTTCTTAATGGCAGCAATTAGTCCTGGCAAGTTCTCAATCATTTTCCTTTATTGAAGCGTTTTCCAATTGTCGTAATTGGCAACTGAAGACACGGTTTCTTTCCATGTGCGATCTAACAGTGATGGAATAATGGGCTAAATACAGTAAAAAAAAAATGTATTTATGAATTGGCCATTTGATTGAACTGGTCGCATTCCAATGAAATATCGATATCGATATTTCGTGGGTTGATTAAAAAAGTGGCACTCGGGCATTAAATAGGCTGTAAAAAGGATGCGTCCAGGTGAATGATTGTTGTCTTACCTAATCGGGGAGAACTAGCAGCACCTGTTAAGTATGGAGTGCTCTCGGAGTGAACCTTTTGTTAATCATGTAAATGACTGAGAACATGTCAGGAGTCAGGACTAATAAATGTTTTAAATGGATGTTATGTACACCCCTATTATCAGTTCTGGTTCCGCCACTTTACCGAAATTGGCCCATGATTTCATCGCTGTTTGATCGCATATGGAGAGAAACCGTGTCTTCAGTTGCCAATTACAATAATTGGAAACGCGTCAATAAAGGAAAATGATTGAGAACTAGCCAGGACTAATTGCTGTCATAAAGGGATGTGTTTTAGCACACCCGCTGGCTACGCCACTGGTACCCTGGTACTATTGAATCACAATATATCTCTGGTCGAGTGTGGAATGTGTTAAAGCTTATCGAACTCGATGAAAAGTGTAAGCGTATAGTGGAAGATTGACGATCAGTAAAGATATAATCTCGAAACTGGGGATTTGTCAACGTGTAGCCTGTCATTTAGTAGGGATGTACCTTACAATATACTTCTCAATTCTGTAGGATGGGAGACAGGGAATTTTTTTCTCGTAAGAAGGAAATATTTATGCATGTTGGTGTAAATTTTGCGTAGTTGAGAGCAGATTAATTTTGTAACGCAAGAGAGGGTAGCTGCGTTCATTTTTGGATTCCGTCCAGTCAAAAATGAACGCATGCTTGTAAATTTTTTTTATGCAAAATGAACCCATGCTCGATAATTTTTTAACACTCTGCTGTTTGTTTTTAAGCTGAACATGAACGGAGACTTGTTCATTTTCAAATGCCTGTTCAAATTTGAATGCGTTCAGAATATTAACAAGCTCCCAAAGCTGGGACTTTATAATCCCCTTACATGTACGTTTCAGATAGTGATTAGACTTATGCAACAGTGCGTGGGTATCGGTTGGCTTAAAAAAGACTCTTGTTCTCAATCCAAATCCTCCATTCCCCTCTCTCATTACATAAACCTCAGTATCCAAAAATGCTATTTTCTCCGATAGCAGGTTATATTTTTCAGAGATTGAGTCATGGTGTCCATTCAGGATCGCAACAAAATCTTTAAAATCTGGTTCAGAATAGCCCCAGACACCAAAAACATCATCGAGGTACCGAACATACAAGGATGAAAGACAGTTCGTTCCCAATCCGCCGTATAAATATTAGTATTAGCAGGAGCAAATTTATTTTTGAGAGACCTGGCAGTCTCTCAAGCGCCAGCCAATCAGCGCGCCTGTCACAATTTCATGGCTGTGCCGTGAAAGATTCTGGGCAGGAAGTTAGATTTCATTGTTGAAGTTTTGCCTTTTCCATACTTACTTTTCGGAACGAGAGGAAGTTACGATGAATGGTTGGTGCCGAACAAATTTTTAATATGTCTTTGATACGCTGATACCTGACACAAGGTAAAAAAAAGAAAAGAAAGAAAGTTTTGATGCTAGCAGTGGTGGTAGACAAGTCAACAATGTCAACAGAGGACAATCATTGTAAATAAACAAACATTAAACAACTGTGTAAAAATGTTACCAGAAACAAAAGTAAACTGAGGACATTCACAATAAATGAATAAATCAAAAAATTAAATGAATGTGTAAAAATACAAAAACAAATAAAATTTGCCATGCAGAAAACTTTCCAAATATTCTCTTAGGGTCATATGCCGCTTTTCCACTATGCGGTGCCGGCTCTACTCGCCTTCTTTGCTTTTCCATTGGGAAAAGTACCGCCTACTTGGTGCCTGGTACTACCTTTTCTGGTACCTGCTCTCCTGCGGCTTCAAAAAAAAGCCGACAGTGTACAAGGTAGGTACACCGCAGCCCACTGATTGGTCTGAGTGGATCGTCACTGCGAAAGATAACTCCGTAGTCGACCTCTGGACATCTCATTCAGTTAGATTGATGAGTTTTATGATCATTAGCATGGTTATTATAATCATTGAATTATATTGTTTTAGGCAACTTGTTTGAAAGGTAAGGCAACGCACAGTGTATCAAACACTGTTTTACTTGTTCATCAAAGCTACATTCATGCGTTTCTCTTTGCCTGTGACCACGTTCGTGACAAAATTAAGTGATGGCATTGTGTCCATTTATGTTCCCTAACTAATTCCCCTTGAGAAAGTTTTATCTAGCCTCGATTAAATAAAAGCGCGCAGAAAATTAACTTGACGGGTGTTGACGAATCATTTTTCTGTTGAAAAGTTATCACAAATGAGATGGCGCACCATAAACGATTAATTCTGATAGTCTAACATCTCCTGCGATTTGTGGACTTGCAACGAGCAACTCTGCTCTGCAGTGATCATTTAATTATCCCGTACTTTAACAATTCGTTTGTTTGCTGTGAAATTCAGACTGAAATATACATTAGCTCTCAATGCCTTTTACGGATTTTACTGCTTTGCGTTATTAGGTGTTAGCCTACGCAATTTTATGTGCAACTGAATTGGGACACGACAATGTCAAACAGAAAATACAATTAAATTCAGAAAATACAATCAATAAAGTGACGGTGGTGCGCATCCCCCGATTTGAACACAAAAATCTTTAACAAAATTGACGGAATAAATGTAAACTTGATATGACTGTAGCTACATTGTGTGTCGTACTGAGGATGACATCCCAGAAGTTTCGTGCTGCGCCACTATGATGACCAGCTTTGCAGAGGCAGTACTATACACTCAAGGCAAACAACCTCCCAGAAAAGTATCCGGTGCCGAGTAGAGTAGCGTAGAGTCGATCCCTCGTGGAAATGGAAAAGCGCCATCAGTGGTGCATTTGAAACTCTCAGCGTATCAAACGCTGCCTTTGGAGGCAATTGAAGCAAGCTTTTTTTTTTCAATTCCAAGCAAGCTTTTTTCCGGGAGGGCCGTAGATGGGAGGGCAGGTGGGGCACATGCACTCTCTGATTGGTCGAAATATTTCCGTTCTGCATACGCGCCCATGCTCACCGGACCACTCTGGTGGACATCCCTGCATCCAGCATGCCAATGGCATGTTTCCGCATGACCTGAGACATCTAAGGCATGATGACTTTTGACAAAATTTGACATTTTGGGGTGGCCTTTTATTGTCCCCAGTATAAGGAGTATCTGGGTACTGCTCATTCTGTCTGATCACCTTCTGGAAATGCCAACCCATGTACTATGTGAAATCACTGCATCACTGAGCAAATGCTCACTCACAGAGAGATAGATTAAAAAATGGTACACAAATCAAGAGAAATATTCCTATTGTACAACTAAAAGTCAGCACAACTCACTTAGAGTTGTTAACTCCATGTGGCATCAATATTTGACATGGGGAATTTATATTTTTGTTCAGTGTGTAATGTAGAAAGAAGCCACTAGATGGCAGCATTGACCTTTTTTTGTTAAGCCCAGTCTGGAGCTAGGTTTGGGCAAGTCCTGACATGTCTGAGAGGGAAAGTCCCAGAGAATAAAAAAAAGTCTAAATGTGGGAGGGGGCTGCAAAAGAGTATATAAGGAGAAAAATTGAGAGAGTAAAGTAGTAGGAGAAATTGCAAGGAGAAGGATACATCTGACCAGACCTGTCACTTTTTTCTAGACCTGTGAAGCTTTTTGTGGATTTTTGGCTGTGTTGGAGCATTTTCCTCACCCGGAACATCACCAAGCAACCCCATCTCAAGGGACTGCATATGTTTTTTTTTCTTGTATATTATCAATTTTGGTCAGTAGTATAAATTGTAGGTTAGTTTTAGTCTTTGTTGAATTAAATCTGTTTTAGTTTTAAAATTTTGTCTGTCATCCCTTGCTGTATTATATGTCGTAGCAAATTGGGACCTTAACAAATTGGGGGCTCATCTGGGAGAGACCATTGTGTGAGTCATATATTGAAAATCTAACATTTCAAATTGTAAAATTGTTTTATGATTGATCCTGTATATATGTATTGACAGAGCAACAGCAATGGATGGTTTCTTGGCATCACCAACCGTAGAGGTTTTGAAGTCTTTTAAAAATACAGAACTGCTAGAAATATGCAAACATTTTGAGCTGACAGAGGTAAAAACCAGCCATGCGAAAAGCAAGACTGGCTAGAGAGATAGTTGAATATTACATTGATGAAAATGTGTTTGCACCAGGAGATCTGGAACAGTTTCCAGTGGAAAATCCAAATATAGAAATGGAACTTAAATTAAAAATGCTAGAGATTGAGAGGGAGGAAAAAGAAAAACAAAGAGAATTTGAGTTAGAAAAATTAGCAAGACAGAGAGATTTCGATTTACAGAAATTGACTGAGAAGCAAGGCTCCAAATGCACCGGCTAAAATTCAAAATTAAATCTGAAAACAAATTTTGTGCTATCCAGGAGGTAAAACTGGTGCCTCCATTCTCTGAGAAGGAGGTTGAGAAGTATTTCTAGTGTTTTGAGAAGGTAGCTAAGAGTTGCCAGTGGCTAAAGGAACACTGGCCTCTGATGTTGCAAACTGTCCTCAAGGGTAAAGCTGAACAAGCCTATTCGGCTTTGTCGGCTGATGATTCCTCTGATTATAAGGTTGTCAAAAAGTTTATTTTGACAGCTTATGAGTTGGTTCCAGAGGCTTAATGACAGAAATTCAGAGGTCTGAAGAAATCTGACAATCGGACTTATGTGGCATTTGCTAAGGAGAAGATGGTTTGCTTTGAGCGCTGGTGTACTTCTATGGAGGTCAAGGATTATTTCAACCCACTAAAAGAGATGGTGTAAGTTGAAGAATTTAAGAACTGTAGGATAAGGATTATATTAAGATCTGCCTTAATGAGAAGCCAGCACTGAATTTGCAATCAGCTGCCAAATTTACAGATGAAAATGTTCTCACACATAAGTCCAAATTTCAGTCGAGCAGTCACAATAGATGGTTCCAATTTTGGAAAAAAGGTAATGGTGATACCCAAGATTCCTCACCCAAAGACAAAGAAAAATCTGGTGATGGTGCACAGAAATCCAGTCACAGGTCTGATCAAAGTGTGAAAGCTGTCAGTCACAGGTCTGATCAAAGTGTGAAAGCTGTCAGTGACAAAAGTGGTCTAGTTTGCAATTATTGTATGAAATTTAGATGCATATCAGAGCAAAATCCGGGTTGATGTAAGGCGTTTTTATTCTAATCACTGTCATGTTTTTCCTCATTGTATGGTTAACCCCTCTGAAGTCCCCTAGTTGGTGGCACAACTGAAATGTAACAAATCACCAGGGATTGATAACGTTACTGCAGAACACCTCCTATATGGATTGTCTGAAACATTATGTTAGGTTCTGGCCAATGTACTGTCAGTAATGCTGAGTTGGCATGTAGTTCGGATTTGTGCATTGGTAATATTGTCCCAATTTTGAAAAAGCGGACCCTTAACTCTAATATGCCAAATAATTTCCGACCGATGACGCTTAGCATTACTTATTCTAAACTTCTTGAGCTCTATCTCATCCCCAAGGGTGACAATAGAGAATGTAGTAAAACACAGTTTGGCTTCAGGGAGGGTCTTGGCATGGACATGGCCTGCTCCTTTTTTAATGATGTTCTCAGGTATTTTAACTCCCTGTGTTTGCCTGTTGTCTGGACGCAGAGAAATGCTATGACCGTGTCTGGCACGATAGCCTCTTTTTAGCTCGCCGGGACGAATGTCCGGAGAGCGATTGTTGTACCCCCGGTGTCCGCGTCCGTCCGCGTCCCCGTCCGCGTCCGTCCGCGTGCAGAAAAACTTTAACCTTGCCCATAACTTTTGAACCGTGAGAAATAGGGCTTTCATACTTTGCATGTGTACTCCTTGATGCCAGACCTACCTACCGTTGCCAAAACTTCTGACCTCGTGACCTTGACCTTTGACCGACCTTTAGAAAACTTAAATCTTGCCCATAACTTTTGAACTGTGAGAGATAGGGCTTTCCTACTTTGCATGTGTGCTCCTTGATGCCAGACCTACCTACCGATGCCAAAATTTCTGACCTTGTGACCTTGACCTTTGACCGACCTTTAGAAAACTTTAACCTGGCCTATAACTTTTGAACCGTTTGAGATAGGGCTTTCATACTTTGCATGTATACTCCTTGATGCCAGACCTACCTAGCGATGCCAAAATGTCTGACCTTGTGACTTTGACCTTGATCTTTGACCGACCTTGAGAAAACTTTAACCTTGCCCATAACTTTTGAACCGTGAGAGACAATGCTTTCATACTTTGCATGTGTACTCCTTTGTGCAAGACCTACCTACTGATGCCAAAGTTTGACCTGATGACCTTGACCTTGACCGTTACCCGACCTTTAAAACCTTGCCCATAACAAAAACTTTAACCTTGTCTATAACTTTTAATCCGTGAAAGATAGGGCTTTCATACTTTGCATGTATACTCCTTGGTGCAAGACCTACGTACTGATGCCAAAATTTTGACCTGGTGACCTTGACCATGACCTTTACCTGACCTTTTTAGCTCGCCGGGACGAATAACGTTCGGAGAGCTATTGTTGTACCCCCGGTCTCCGCGTCCGTCCACGTGCAGAAAAACTTTAACCTTGCCCCCCGGTGGGCTTTGTTGTCTTTCTGACAACTCTTGTTTAAATTGTTGAATAGAATAGATTTTAATCACTGGCTGCTACTCTATAATTAGTATTCTAGACTGAACGCGTGTGTGAAGTGGAGTGATAGTCAGGGTGATCTTTTTAAAATCACAGGAGGTATTAGGCAAGGGAGTCTTTTATCCCCCATCCTTTTTACCTTTTTCATTGATGATTTGTTGATTGAGCTTGGGAAATCAGAAGAAGCTGTTAGACTTGGCGAATTGTTATTTAATCATTTTGCCTATGCTGACGATGTTAATATTTTTGCAGCAAGTGTGCCAGGGCTGCAGGCGTTGATTGATCAGTGGCATGAATATTCTGAGAAATGGCGTTTTACTTTTGATATTGCCAAAACTAAATGTATCATATTTGGAAAGTCAAATTTCTCGACCCTTCCGATGTGGCATCTGGGTGGAAAACTCTGTACAGGTCTCCCAAAGTGTGGATGTGTTGGGAGTAACCTTTAGCTCAGATTTAAAATCTACGAGTAATGTACAAAATCGACTGTCTGGTGTGAGGCGTAGGGCCTTTGGTCTCACCAAAGCAGGGCTATCTTACCCGGGCTGGTTACGGGAGCTAAGGTCCAGGTTTGGAAGACAGCCGTTTGCCCTATTATGCCTTTTGGTACTAATTGTATACCCACCAGCGAGGCAGATTTGAATGAGCTGGAATCATTGCAGAGTTCAAGCATAAAACGCATCTTGGGTTTTCCTAAACGGTCATGGCACTCAAAGTTACTTGAAGTGGTAAATATTCGTAAGGCTGTTGATACCACAAACTATTCTTGACTGTCACTGTTTTGCCGCATGATTAGGTCTGTATCTGTGGCCAGTGATTTTAACTGTGCCTTATTAGCCAAATTTGTTGCTGATGGTGTTGTGGTGGATGGGACGCTTTTGGAGTCTGTCCACTCTCTGGGCTATTCCCCCTCTGTAGTTGGCCTTGGCTTTGTTCCTTTTAGACAAAAGGCAGCTGTCCTGCCCGGTACAGATGGGGTTGTTGACTCCCTGGGGGCCCTTGTCCATCACCGCTGCTTCAATATTAGAGGCTCCCAGGACCACAGCCTCGCCCTGTTGCTCTTGCAGGCATTTTAAATTATGTGCTGTTGGAGACTATATGTTTTATATATATTTTAAATGGTCTTTTACATGTGTTTGTCGAGAATTGTATTTGTATTGTTAAAAGTGCCATGTATGTATCTCATTTCATTTTATTTCTCCCTTGTGGAGGTTCAATAAATTCAATTCAATTCGAAATCTGGTCATGTTACAACTAACTGTTGGTTCCGTAAAGCTAAGACAGAAAAAGAAAAGGACACCAAACCCAATGCCTTTGTGAAGACAAGGTTAGAAACCCCTGTAGGAGATGAGTGATTTGCAAAATTGCCTGCTCGTCGTGGGGCTAAGAAGCCTGATACTGCTGACTTTGTGAGGGAGGAATTTCTTCCATTTGTGTCAGAGGGATTTGTGGCTCTGAATGAGCATTCTCCTCTCGTCCCCATTTATATCCTAAGGGATACAGTCACTTTTGACGATGGACTCCTTGGAGTTACGTGATGAGACCGCTTCTGGGGATTTCATACTTGTACAAGATATTGAAGGGAGGACTGTATCTGTACCCCTGCGCTCTATATTCTTGAAGTCAGATTTACTTACAGGACAGGTAAAGGTGGGACTTATGTCAAGTCTGCCTATCAAGGGTGTTTCTCTGTTGCTAGACAATGACCTGGATAGGGGCAATGTAGTTCCCCCTGTTCATCTTACTTCACAGCCAAGCACTGAAGATGGCGATGAAGACCCATCCCTGTAATCCTGTGCAGTGATCCCTGCTATGGCCAAGAAGGCTCAAGAAGATGATGATGTGGTGCCGTCCAGCACATTGAATAGTCATGACTCAGGTGGTTTGCCTCATGACTCTGTTCGGCCTACCATGGTTTCTCTGTTTGAGGATTTATCAGATACTTTTATCAGTATTCTGTTCAGCCAGCCAGATGGGTCTGGTGATTCTGATCTGTCTGGAGACTTGTCTCTGTCCGGAAAGCAGTAGATTGAGGAGCAAACTAATGATCCTGAAATTTCTGTACTAAAGAGGAGAGCCCCTGAGTTGGGTATTATCTCAAGATTGGTGTGTTGATGCGGAAGTGGCGCCCTCCTGATATCGCTGCCAATGCAGGTTGGACAGTGGTTCGGTAAATTGTTGTTCTGAAGGTGTACAGGAATGAGATCTTAACAATGGCTCATAGGTTACCTTTAGGAGGTCATCTTGGTGTTAGCAAGACTGTTGATAAGATCATGAAACACTTCTTCTGGCCTGGGTTTCGGAAAGATGTTTCCAACTTTTGCAAAACCTGTCACACTTGTCAGGTAGTTGGAAAACACCAGTTAGACCCACCTCTAGCTCCATTGCATCCTATCCCAGCATTTGGGGAGCCCTTCTCCAAGGTCATTGTTAATTGTTTTAGTCCATTACCCAAGACTAGATCTGGAAATCAGTACATGTGGACAATCATGTGTGCATCTACTAGATTCCCTGAAGCCATACCTCTACGCAACATCAAGGCAACTGCAATCTCGAAGGCTTTGATAAAGTTCTTCACGTTGTTTGGCCTTCCCAGGGAAATTCAGTCAGAACAAGGTAGCAATTTCACTTCCGGATTGTTTCAGCAGGTTGTGTATGAACTAGGTGTGAAGCAGATTCTTTCCAGTACCTATCATCCAGAAAGTCAGGGTGCCTTAGAGCGGTTTCATTCCACTCTCAAGACAATGATGAGGACTTATTGTTATGACCATGAGAATGACTGGGATGAAGGTGTTCATTTGCTGTTGTTTGCAGCTAGAGAAGCAGTGCAGGAGTCCACTGGATTCAGTCCATTTGATCTAGTGTTTGGCCATGAAATGAGAGGACCTTTGCTATTATTGAGTAAACAATGGCAAGAGAAGGAGCCGCACATCAGTCTGTTAGACTATGTTAGCAAGTTCAAAGAAAGATTGCGTGCAGCTTGTGACCTAGCCAAAGACAACTTGAAATCAAGTCAGGGAAAAATGAAAACTTGGTATGATCATAAGGATAGAAGCTGTGAGTTTAAACCAGGAGACAAGGTCTTGTGTTGTTTCCCTTGCAGTCCAATCCATTGCAGGCTAGATTTCATGGTCCTTATGAAATTCTGACAAAACTCAATGATCTCAATTACATTGTGAAGACTCCAGATGGGAGAAAGCCAAAACAGTTGTGTCACATTAACATGCTGAAGCCTTATCATGACAGAAATGCCAGAGTTGCAGCTGTCACTTCAGATTCTCCTATGGTCGAGACTTGTGAAGATGAGGGGGAGTTTCAAGATGATAAACCTAGAATTAAAGCTGAAGTTCTTTCATGTAAATTGTCAAATTCTGAAGTGTTGCAAAATCTTGATGTAAAACTCCAGCACTTAGAGCCCTCACAGAAAGATCAGTTTGAGAAGTTGATAAAGAAATATAAAGATCTATTTCCTGATGTTCCAAAGAGAGTTTCTATAGCCTCTCATGATGTAGATGTTGGTGATGCCAAACTAATAAAACAGCATCCGTACCGGATGAATCCTGGAAAGAGAAAGATTGCTGAGAAAGAGGTTGAGTACATGTTAGAACATGATATCAGACCCTCTAACTCAGATTTGAGTTCATCCTGAGTGCTAGTTCCAAAACCTGATGGAAGTACTAGATTCTGTACAGATTATTGCAAAGTCAATGCTGTAACTAGAACTGATGTGTTACCAATACTTAGGATTGAGGATTGTGTCGATAGAGTAGGGCAAGCAAAGTGTCTGACTAAGGCTGATTTATTGAAGGGTTATTAGTGTGTGCCTTTAACTGAGAGAGCCAAGAGCATCTCTGCTTTTGCATTCTGGGCTATACCAGTATGAAGTCCTACCCTTTAGCATGAAAAATGCCCCAGCCACGTTCCAAAAGGATGATACAGTCTACAATCGCTGGATTGCCACACACGGGTGCGTACATCGACGACCTGATCACATGGATTAACTCCTGGGAAGAACATCTGAAAGATGTAGAGACGATGTTCCAGCGCCTGACCCAGGCTAACCTGACTGTAAACCTGAACAAGAGTGACTTTGGTTGTGCTCCTGTCACGTATCTTGGATACGTTATAGGCCAGGGTAAGGTGGCACCCATAAATGCTAAAGTCCAAGCCATCATGGACTTTCCAGTTCCTGACAACAAAAAAGCTTTGCGCCACTTCCTTGGAATGATCGGGTACTACCTCAAGTTCTGCAAGAACTTTGCTGAGAGTTGCCAACCAACTGAAGAAAGGCGTAAAGTTCACTTGGGATGAAGCATGCCAAGGAACCTTCGATTGCCTGAAGTCTATGCTGTGTCACTTCCCCGTGCTCAAATCTCGTGACTTGAAAAAACTGTTCTCCATCGCGGTCGATGCTGGCAACCAAGCTTGTGGATCTGTGCTCCTGCAGAGAAGTGACTCTGCTGAAATTGAGCATCCCGTGGCATACTTCTCCAGGAAGTTTAGTCGCCACCAAAAGAACTATTCGACAATTGAGGACCTGTTGGCTTTGGTTCTATCCTTACCACACTATGAGGTTTATGTTTGTACAGGGCAAAAGCCAATGATTGTATATACTGATCACAATCCATTAATATTTTTGAGTAAGATGAAAAACAAGAATCTTAGATTATTGAATTGGAGTTTGATTTTACAGGAGTTTGACTTGGAAATTAAGCATGTAAAGGGTACTGACAATAAAATCCCTGACTGCTTATCCCGTGAAAAAAATTGAGGGAATAAAGTAGGAGGAGAAATTGCAAGGAGAAATTGTGGAAGGATATGTTTGACCACACCTGACCACTCTTTGACCACTCTTTACAACACGTGTGAAGCTTTTTGTGGATTTTTGCCTGTGTTGGAGAATTTTCCTTTCCTAGAACATCGCAATCCAGTAACCCCATCTCAATTACCAAAGGAACTGTAACTATATCATTTTTTTGTATGTCAATCTTGGTCAGAGTTTGTTTAATGAAATCTGTTTAAGTTTTACAATTTTTTCTGTCATCTCTGGCTGTCCGAGATGTCACAACAAATTGGGGCCATAACACAGGCTCTCCAACCTGCGAAGCCTTGAGTAAAAAGATTGTGGAACACTTAAAAAACAATGTTCCTCAACATCAATTGCAAAGGCTTTGAAGGACTCATCATCGACAGCGCATAACATCATCAAATGATTCGGAGAAACTGGAAAAATCTCTGTCCATAAGGGACAAGGCAGAAGACCTTTACTGGATGCCCATGATCTTCGGGCCCTCAGACGCCATAGCATCACACACCAGCATGATTCTGTCATTGACATTACTTAATGTCACCTAAAACTCAATCATGCAGAAAGGAAGCAATTGTTGAGCTAAGGTGCTTTTAAAATGGACTGCAGCAAAGTGTCAAATTTGGACTCGCTTGACCACAGGACATTCTCGTTGGAAATCATGGGCGTCGTGTCCTCCGGGCTAAAGAGGAGAAAGACCACCCCTCCTCTTATCAGCATTCAGTTCAAAAGCCAGCATCTCTGATGGTATGGGGATGCATTAGTGTATATGGTGTGGGACACTTGCATGTTTTAAAAAGCACCGTGAATGCTGAAAGGTATATAAAGGTTTTAGAGCAACATATGCTCCCCTCGAGACAACATCGATTCCAGGGAAGACCTTGTGTTTTACAGCAGGACAATGCAAAACCAACAGCATGGCTTCATAGTAGAAGAGTCCGTGTGCTGAACTGTCCTGCTGGCAGTCCTGATCCTTCCCCGATCGAGAACATTTGGCGCATAAGAAGTCCATCAAAGGAGACCAAAACTCTCCAGCAGCTGGAAGCCTGCATTAAACTAGAGTGGGAACAAATTCCAGTGGCAAAACTCAAGAAACTTGTCTCCTCAATGCCGACGCCTCCACTTAAGAAGTTAAAAAGAAGAGGGGATGCTACACCATGGTAAATGGGCCCTTGTCCCAACTTTTTTCAGACCTGTAGCAGCCATCAAATTTGAAACAAGCTCCTTTTGTGGATAAAATTGTAAAATTTCTCACTTTCAACATCTGCTATGTTATCTGTTCTATTGTGAATAAAATACTGGCTGTTGTGGTCTGACAGTCGTGTTTCGATTTAATTGACAATTTACACTTCGTCCCAACTATTTCAGAATTGGGGTTGTAAATGTGCGCTTGCTGTACAGAACACTATCATTTTTTAAATTCAGGATTTACTTTTGTTTTTCATTTATATTATGATTGTTCTTTTAATGGCTTTTTTATGTAATGAAGGCTAAATAATAAATGTGTGTGATACGATCCTTCCTGCTGTGCTCAGTGTTCAACGACCAGCTATTTCGTTCACTATCAAAGAGACAGTACATCTTAGCTGCTTGATGACAGGAGGCACTCACGTAGGGGCTAATCACATAAAAGTAATAACTGGTCATGCCATTAAAGGGACCTAAGCAGGATAAAGAAAAACAGACCCGATTAGGTAAGACGACAATCGTTCATCTGGACGCGTTTGCTTAATTTAAATCAACATCAAATAGAGCCGCATGCTTTTTATAGCCTATTTCTCTGCCAAGTGCCACTTTTTTCCCACTCAATACCGAGAGTAATTTTGAAAAACGTTGATTTAAATTTAGCAAACGTTTCCAGGTGAATGATTGTCGTCTTACCTAATCGGGGAGAACAAGCAGCACCTGTTCAGTGCGGAGCGCTCTGGGAGTGAACATTTTGTTAATCATGAAAATGACTGCGAACAGGTCAGGACTAATAATTCATTAAAACAGATGTTACGTCCACCCCAATTCTCAGTTTTACCGAATTTACCCCATGACTTCATCGCTGTTAGATTGCATGAGAAACCGTGTCTTCAGTGGCCTATTATAATAATTGGAAAACACGTCAATAAAGAAAAATAATTGCGAACTAGCCAGGACTATCCTAATTGTCATAAAGGGACGTGTCTGTGCCACCCCAATTCCCGGTTCTAGCTTCGCCCCTGTTCAAAGCCCTCCATGCACAAGTACTTAAATTCCACGGGAAAATCTCTTACATAAGCGTTGATAGAATAATTGCTGTCTACAGCAGAGGAACGTAAAAATGCCACTTAAACTCATGTCGAATGCGTGAGAGTTGACAGGTAGGCGTTATTAATGAAAACTGGCCGCATCAGATAATGTTGAGTTCTCTGAGTTTCTGTTATAGTAATTTAAATGAATGATTGAAAACAGGTCACGAACAATCATTCACTTTAAGGGATTGTTTGAGCTTCCCCTGTTGCCAATTCACAAGCGCCACTGATAGAAATGTATTTCCAAGAAGTGTCTTTACTGCCGATGGCAGCACACACTCTGCTGTTAGAGAACACGTAGCTGATAAACGGAAGCACCTCAACAAGTTGATTTTAGTTTTGAATAAGAATCATGATATGCCTTTCACTGTGAAGTGGCGATAAAATGTTTTGTCTATGTGTTGTTTGGACCCACAGGTCAATAAAATTACTTTAGATCCTTAGTCTAACCGTGGAGGATTAAGCCGCGCACCAGTGAGTGCGCGTACATCGAGAGTAGAGAGTAGGAAGAGGGAGAGGTACAATTGGCATTCTATTCTGCCTAAGGTAGCGTTACATCGGTTGACAAGAGCATATTATCTAGGCGGTATGTCTAGAGCCCTCAAGTGGCCGATAGCCTATTTTACTTTTTATTCGCATTTTCGTGGGAATTAGATGTCGCCACTGTATGGCCCAACCTGCCCCGCCGGCTAAATGTTATTAAAATATTGACCCGACCTGCGGGACCCGCGGGTAAACCTGCGGGACCCATGGGTTTCGGGCCGACCCGCGCACCACTACTAGCTTGCTTAAGGAGTTCTCGCTCTCTTCCTTGTGGGTGATTTTTTTTTCCCTTTTGCACGCAATACCTTTACACTTTTTCTCCTCACCAGCATTTTGCTTTCTCTTTGTTTCTTTTGGCTCACTCTCTTGCTCTTTTTCTTTCTTTGCCATATCTAACATAACTTCTAAAGACTGTCACTGCATCCATAAATGCACAAAATTTAAATTAGGTAGGTTAGATTTATTGTCCCCAAGAGGGAAATTCATTTTCACAGCACTGAACATATTTACTGTACACATCAACCCAGACAACAACAAATCACATTATTGATGGTGATGGGATGCTGGGGTGTGGGGGGGTCAATGATGAGTTCTTTCATTTTTGCATCATTGAGGTGGAGGTGGTTGTCCTCACTCCACTTGGTGAAGTGCGCCATAGTGCTGTGGTAGCCCAGGATGGAGTGGTGGTCTGTCAGCAGGGCAGGGATGGCTGTGTCATCTGGGTATTTGAGGTAGGTGTTGAGGGGTGAAGGGCTGGTGCAGTCGTTTGTATACAGGGTGAATAAGAATGGACTCAGCACACAGCCCTGCAGTGCTCTGGTGTTAATGGTGAGTGTACGTGATGTGATGTTGCCCACTCGCACCGCTTGCAGTCTGTCACTGAGGAAGTGGTGCAGGAGTCAAATAAGACATGTAGGGATGTTGAGGTGGTGCAGCTTCTGGATCATCAGGTGCCTGTGGATAGTATTAAAAGCACTGCTGAAGCTTCTGATCATGTTACGTCAGGCGAATGCAGCACATAACAAGAGACACTTAAACGGTCAAATGAACACAAATAAGACATAACACAGAGTTGAAGAGCACAGTGTGTGCTGTTGCAGCAGAGCGTGGGCCATTACATCCATAACTCATATACCCCAGACACTGGTTGACTTATTTTTGGTGATTTTTATGTTTGGTGATCTGAGAGTGTTGCCAACTTTTCTATTACATTTCATTCGTTAGCCACTGCAACAGGCTGGGTGGATCCGCCCTTAATGCCAGTTTTTATTCATGCTCTGGCTGAGGATGTTAAAGACGCTTTGGCAGCACTGGAGCCTTGTGTTTCTTTTTCGTTGGTTCGTACGGCTGTGAGGATTAATAATCGCCTCTGTGAATGCAAAAAGGAGAAACATTATGCATTGGTTACTTTTGATGACAGGGTAGGACTGTGTGAATGCTACAGGGAATACTAACTCCACTTCCACTCCTGATGAATCTGTGCAGGTTAATGGGTTATTTAAAAGCAGGGCTCGCAAGCCCGCTCCGTGCATATAATCTGCCATAATTGTGGTAAGCCTGGGCATATCCATGCACACTGCTCTGAACTTTAGGTAAACGGGAAGTCCGCCCAGTGGTATGGGGAGCACTAGATGGTCAGAACTAATTTCCCCTTCGGACTGTAATTCCTGTTGAATTGATTAAGGGAACATAGAGAATTTTTATTATTGCGTTTTTGGACTCTGGGGCTGTAGACTGTTTCATGGAAAGGGAATGGGCTAAGAGACACTCCATTCTGGGTCACCCTCTTTTTGCAGTCATGCGCTGTTAAAACTTTTGATGGTCGCCTGTTAGGAGACGGAGTTATATCCGAGATCTCTGAACCTTTGTCTATGTTCAGTTCCCTTGGTGGACACTCTGACGAAATCTGTTTTTTTTTTATTAGTTCGTTCATGTTCCCAGTGGTTTTAGGACTTTCTCGGTTATGAAAACACAAGCCTTGTATCCTTTGGGGTATAAGGATAACCCTGTTGCGCAGTGGGGTTCTGATTGTAGATCCCATTGCAAGGATAGCTCTATGTGTTGGCCTGGACATCAATCCATGAGAGAAAGTGACGCCTGGAGCGATTCAGGGGAGATTATCCCACACGACTCACCCATCTGGAGAAGGCGGCCGAGGAGGGGTTAGAGTGGGACCATCAATTTGACTGGCAACAGCCAGAGGATGATTGTTATTCCAAGCGTGGCTCCGATCTAGAGAATGTCATTGATGCAGCGGAGTACGAACAGGTTGAGAATTTAGGGGCTGATTTGAATTTTTGTTTGCCTCATAACGTACATACTCCTCATACTTATCTCACGGAGGTTTTTAGTACAACAACAGGCCTCTACATCACCCTTACGATTGCGAGATCAGTCTCCACCCTAGCACCACTCCCCCTAGAGGGTCATTATACTCACTGTCAAGTCCTGAACGGATGGCCATGCGGGAATATATTCAGGAGGCCCTGCCTAATGGTTCTATTCAACCATCCACCTCCCCCGCCAGGGCGGGGTTCTTTTTATGGAAAAAAAGGATGGTAGCCTTAGACCTTGTATCGATTACAGGGGCCGGAATAATATTACTATAAAAAATAATTACCCACTTCTTCTGATGAATTCCGCATTTGAATGCCTGCAGGAGGCATTGTTTTTTTACCAAACTGGACCTGCAGAATGCGTATAACTTGGTTCAGATACGAGATGGTGACGATTGGAAGACGACATTTAATACGCATGACGGGTACTACGAATATTTGGTTATGCTGTTTGGATTGGTTAATGCCCTCTCTGTATTCCAAGCATTCAATAATGATGTCCTCCGAGAGATGTTGGAGAAATTAGTCTTTGTTTATCTTTTTTTTTTAAAATAAATTTGGCATCTCCAATCCCACCCGAATCTGGAATGCCCAATTGGGGAACTATGTACAAAGCTTGCTCGTATGCGACCCCTTGCTGCCAACTCAGGATAGTGAGACAGTTCACGGCTCTCCTCCGAAGCATGTGCCTGTCTGCCACTGATTCTTATACGCTCATTGGTTGAATCTTCACAAGTTCAGAACTAGGGCGGAGGATACGAGGACATGAACGAACTCGGAGTCTTCCTGACGAGCGCCCGTCTGGCCAACAGGAGGCGCTGGAGCAACGAGCAAAGCTGATATATTGTAGACCCAAATCCGGCAGTCCCTTCCCAATTTGAAACCCTGTAGCGCGATAGCCAATTGTGTGCTCGTCTGAAAAAGCTGCCGACCCCTGCCGGTGGGTACGCCGGGGTTCGAACTCGCGACGTGGTGATCACCTCTGCACTGCAGCGCAGTGCCTTAACCGTTTGAGCCACCCGGCAGCTCAGTCTTTGTTTATCTTTATGACATTTTAATTTTTTCTTCAACTCTCTTCGAACACATACAACATGTCAGAGAGGTACTGGAGGCTCTTCTCAAAGCTTTTAGTTAAAGCCAAGAAATGCGTCTTTCATGTCAAGATGGTCTCATATTTTGGTTTTATTGTTTCTAAGGGTTCGAGCTGCATAGACCCTGACAAGGTGGCAGCCGTCAGGAATTAGCCTGTCCCCCAAAATGTCAAAGAGGTCCAACATTTTCTGGGATTTTCCCATTTTTACAGGACATTTATCCGCAATTTTAGCGAGGTAGCTGCTCTCATTATCGCCATCACTAAGAGAAAGACCTCCACTCCTTTCGCCTGGTCGCCAGCAGCAGAGGCTGCCTTTCAAGAGCTAAAGAAACTGTTTAGCTCAGAACCTATTCTGGTTTTGCCCGACCCCTCGCTCCCATTTGTGGTGGAGGTTGATGCCTCGGAGGTCGGAATGGGGGCTATCTTGTCCCTGCGCCTACTTCTCCAGGTCACTGTCTGCTGCTGAGCGAAATTACAGCATCGGTGACAGGGAGTTGTTAGCCAATAAGCTGGCATTAGAGGAGTGGTGCCATTGGCTGGAGGGTCTGGTCTGAAATTTTCCAGACTTTGTGGTCTGGACTGAAATTTTTTCAACCGTTTTAACTTCACGTTAACTTACCACCCTGCCTCAAAAAAAATTAAGCTAGACGCCTTATCGCGTATTTATGATCATTCTGACTGTGAGCCGATCATTCCCGATCAGATTTTGGCACCCGTCCAGTGGGAAGTGGAACCTGTGGTACAGGAGGCCTTAAAGGGACAATGTGTAACATTTACATTTTTTTTATTTGGCAAAACTTAAGTCTGAAATCATATATATATATATAAAACATCATTGGTGTATTATGACCTTCGCGAATAATCTGATATATTCTCGTATTCAAAGAATTTTAGACCTGTTTCTACATTGGACGGGTAAGCTGGTAGAGGAGCGCCATAACAGTCAGCCATCTTGAAACTGTTGCCGCTGGCAAGGGACAAATAGCACCAAACGTGGAATAAATCCGCTTTTGCCCTGCCAGCCAGTGCAGAGTGATGGAGAAACCGAAGGAAATCAGGAAGAGAGGCTATCGCTGAGACTTTGAAAATGAGTACTACTGTAGCATAATGCTGGACCATACATATTGTTATGGCCCCAATTTGTTATTACATTTACGACAGCAGAGGATGACAGACACAATTTTAAAACTTAAACAAATTTAATCAAACAAAGACTTTTAACTAATCTACTATCTACCCAACTGACTAAGATTGATATATACGACAAAAAAAATATTTACAGTCCCTTTGGTTGTGTTGCTTGGTGATGTTCCTGGTCAGGAAAATGCTCCAACACCGGCAAAAATCCACAAAAAACTACACAGGTCTTGAGAAGAGTGACAGGTCTGGTCAAATTGTTGTGAATCTGCATTTCGGTCATGCCTTTTTCCTAGTTTCATGTTTAAGTTTTGTGCCTGGCCATGCCACGTATGCCGTTTGCGTTTAAGTGACCACTGCCCGCCTCTGACCATCCCCATGATTATGTATTGTGTTTTGTTGTTTGATTTCATGTTTTATTATTTTTCATGTTTTGTTATTATTTATGTCTTTGCCATGTTTTATAGTCTTGCCATGTTTCACAGCCTTGCCATGTTTTCATAGCCTTGCCACGCTTTCATAGTCTTGTTTTTAGTTCTAGTCCTGCACTTCGTTTACCCTGTCTTGTCTTGTGTAGGTCTTTGCCCACGGTCCCTTGTCTGACGTGCCACTCATTCGGGTGATTTCCTGGTTTCTGGGATTTCAATCTTTCTTCATATCTCGTTTTTCTTCCTTCCTCTCTCTGTTACTTTCCACTAACCATACTAACAGTTTATTGTTTTCGATTAATTACTAACCAAGATTAACATTGTATATTTTTACTAACGGACTAACTTGCACTCGGGATTGTATAGCTGCACATACTAATAGACTAACGATCTCTCAGCATTCGCCCAATCTGTATCTCCGCCCTCCTTGCCTATCACTAATTATCTCTACTGCAGTTTCCTCTTATATCTCAGGCTTTCCCTTTTCTTTAGACTGTACACTTTAGTACTCCTTAACCGGAGCCGTTTATTCGTTCATAGGAATGTCTCGTTATCCCTGTCTGCGTTTCGGCATTCAGATTCATGTAATTAGATAAACCCTCATGTGTCAATCCTGATTATTGTTTCATTGATCGCACCTGTGCTCCCTTGTCATGTGTTCACCCCGGATGTGTATATAAGGTGTCTGCACTTTTAGTTCCTTGTCAGATCGTCTTTACTCCTTTGTCTTGTGCTACGTTCCTCGCCTTGCTCATTGTGATATTTTCTTTCTGACTGGATTGCTCGACACTTGTTTTTGGTTTGCCCTTTTGGATCTGATTGCCTTTGTGAGTTTTGACCCATTTTTGCCCGACCACGTCTATTGTCTTTTGCTGCCCTGGTATTTGGATTCGGACTGTTTACGGCTAATGAGTTTGCCTCTCCACCAAACCCACGCCTGTGTACCGAACCATTTTTGCCTGACCTTGAGTTTTGTTATTGGTGCCCTGGTTACAGTTTTGGACTTTGCCCTTTGGATTCTGCTTGTGGATTGTGGACATTGTACTGTTGCCAGCTCTGTTGGGGGGTTTCCCCCTTCAGAAATAAAGCCTCCATTTTGCATCTATCTGGTTCTCGCTCTTGGCTCATTTCGTAAAACCTCACACAAATGTATCCTTCTGCTTGCAATATCTCCTACTACTTTACTCTCTCAATTTTCCTCCTTTGCAGACCCCTCCCAAATTTAGACCCCTTTTTTTTAATTCTCTGGGACTTGTCCCAGACATGCCCAAGACATGCCCAAACCTAGCTCCAGTCTAGACATTCACATTACACCTCCATTCCAAAAGGGTAAAATGTTGACTCATAAAGGCAAAATTTTTTCTTTTCAATACAAAAATGGTTAAGTAGACACGTGTGTGTGTGTGTGTGTGTGTGTGTGTGTGTGTGTGTGTGTGTGTGTATATATATTCATAGAATACAACATGCTAATAATCACGTTTGATATATACTCAAGCACGGGATAAGCAATCAGCAATTACATTGTCAGTACCCTTTACATGCTTAATTTCCAAGTCAAACTCCTGTAAAATCAAACTCCAATTTAACAATCTCCGATGCTTGTTTTTCATCTTACTCAAAAACATTAATGGATTGTGGTCAGTGTACACAATCATTGGCTTTTGCCCTGTACAAACATAAACCTCAAAGTGTTGTAAAGAGAGAACCAGAGCCAACCGCTCCCTCTCTATTGTGGAATAGTTCCTTTGGTGGTGATTGAACTACCCGAAGAAGTATGCCACGGGATACTCAATATCATCAGAGTCACTTCTCTGTAGGAGCACAGATCCACAAGCTTGGTCGCTAGCATCAACCGCAATGGAGAACGATTTGTTGAGGTCAGGAGATTTGAGCACAGAAAAGTTACACAGCAGAGACTTCAGGTGATCGAAGGCTCTCTGGTATGCATCATCCCAAGTGAACTTTACGCCTTTCTTCAGTTGGTTGGTGAGACTGAGAGCAATCTCGCAAAGTTCTTGCAGAACTTGCGATCATAACTGAGCATTCCAAGGAAGCAGCGCAAGGCTTTTTTGTTGTCAGGAACTGGAAAGGCCATGATGGCTTGGACTTTAGCATTTATGGGTGCCACCTTACCCTGGCCTATGACGAAGCCAAGATAGGTGACAGCAGCACAACCAAAGTCACTCTTGTTCAAGTTAACAGTCAGGTTAGCCTGGGTCAGGCGCTGGAACAACGTCTCTACATCTTTTAGATGTTCTTCCCAGGAGTCACTCCATGTGATCAGGTCGTCAATGTATGCACCCGTGTGTGGCAATCCGGCAATTGGAGACTGTATCATCCTTTGGAACGTGGCTGAGGCATTTTTCATGCCAAAGGGTTGGACTTCATACTGGTACAACAGGAATGCTCTTGGCCCTCTCAGTTAAAGGTACACACAAATAACCCTTCAATAAATCAATCTTGGTCAGAAACTTTGCTTGCCCTACTCTATCGATACAATCATCAATCCTAGGTCTTGGAAACACATCAGTTCTACTTACAGCATTGACTTTGCGATAATGTATACAGAATCTAGTACTTCCATCAGGTTTTGGAACTAGCACACAGGGTGAACTCCAATCTGAGTTAGAGGGTCTGATAATATCATGTTCTAACATGTACTCAACCTCTTTCTCAGCAATCTTTCTCTTTTCAGGATTCATCTGGTACGGATGCTGTTTTATTGGTTTGGCATCACCAACATCTACATCATGAGAGGCTATAGAAACTCTCTTTGGAATATCAGGAAATAGAATTTTATTTTTCTTGATCAACCTCTCAAACTGATCTTTCTGTCAGGGTTCTAAGTGCTGGAGTTTTACATCAAGATTTTGCAACACTTCAGAATTTGACAATTTACATGAAAGAACTTCAGCTTTAATTCTAGGTTCATCATCTTGAAACCCACCCTCATCTTTACAAGTGTCGGCCATGAGAGGATCTGAAGTGACAGCTGCAACCCTAGCATTTCTGTCATGATAAGGCTTCAGCATGTTAATGTGACACAGCTGTTTTGGCTTTCTCCTATCTGGAGTCTTCACAATGTAATTGAGATCATTGAGTTTTGTCAGAATTTCATATGGACCATGAAATCTAGACTGCAATGGAATGAACCCAAGAACCTTGTCTCCTGGTTTAAACTCACAGCTTCTAGCCTTATGATCATACCAAGTTTTCATTTTTCCCTGACTTGATTTCAAGTTCTCTTTGGCTAGGTCACAAGCTGCACACAATCTTTCCTTGAACTTGCTAACATAGTCTAACAGACCGATATGCGGCTCCTTCTCTTGCCATTGTTCACTCAAGAATAGCAAAGGTCCTCTCACTTTATGGCCAAACACTAGCTCAAACGGACTCAATCCAGAAGACTCCTGCACTACTTCTCTAGCTGCAAACAACAGCAAATGAACACCTTCATCCCAGTCTTTCTCATGGTCATAACAATAAGTCCTCATCATGGTCTTGAGAGTGGAATGAAACCGCTCTAAGGCAGCCTGACTCTCTGGATGATAGGCACTAGAAAGAATCTGCTTCGCACCTAGTCCATACACCACCTGCTGAAACAATTCGGAAGTGAAATTGCTACCTTGGTCTGACTGAATTTCCCTGGGAAGGCCAAACAATGTGAAGAACTTCGTGAAGACGTGAAGAAAGCCTTCATGATTACAGTGGCCTTGATGTTGCGTAGAGGTATGGCTTCCGGGAATCTGGTAGATGCACACATGATAGTCAAAAAGTACTGATATCCAGATCTAGTTTTGGGTAATGGACCAACAAAATCAACAATGACCTTAGAGAAGGGCTCCCTAATTGCTGGGATAGTCTGCAATGGAGCTACAGGTGGGTCTAACTGGTGTTTTCGAACTACCTGACAAGTGTGACAGGTTTCACAAAAGTTGGAAACATCTTTCCGAAGCCCAGTCCAGAAGAAGTGTTTCGTGATCTTATCAACAGTCTTGTTAACACCAAGATGACCTCCTGAAGGTAAACTATGAGCCATTGTTAAGATCTCATTCTTGTAGACCTTCGGAGCAACAATTTGCCTAACCACTGCTCAATCTGCATTGGCAGGAATATCAGGAGAGCGCCACTTCCGCATCAACACTTCGTCCTTGAGATAATACCCAACTGCGTCTATTTCTTTATCAGGAAGGGCTCTACTCTTTAGTACAGAAATTTCAGTATCATTAGTTTGCTCCTCAATCAACTGCTTTCTGGACAGAGACAAGTCTCCTGACACATCAGAATCACCAAACCCATCTGGCTGGCTGAACAAAAAACTGATAAAAGTATCTGATAAGTCCTCAAACGGAGAAACCATAGTAGGCCGAACAGAGTCATGAGGCGAACCACCTGAGTCCTGACTATTCAATGTGCTGGACGGCACCACATCATCTTCTTCTTTAGCCTTCTTGGCCATAGCACGAGTCACTGCACAGGAAGGATACAGAGATGGGTCTTCATCGCCATCTCCAGTGCTCGGCTGTGAAGTAAGATGAACAGGGGGAACTACATTGCCCCCAGCCAGGCCATTGCCTAGCAACAGAGAAACTTAGTAGACTTGACATAAGTCCCACCTTTACCTGTCCTGTAACTGAATCTGACTTCAAGAATATAGAGCACACCAACTTAATTCCGTTCTCCTCAAGTATATTTGGAATGGGAAACGCCCTCGTATCAAGTTATCCACTTTTCAGCGCTCTAAGTTAAATGGAGGTCTTTCTCTTCCTAATTTCAAACTTTATGTGCAGTCATTTATCATGCGTTCCATATCAATATAATTTAGCTCAGACAAGGGAGTGGCATGGAGGGCAATTGAAGAATCAATTGTAGCCCCTTATGAATTAAAAGACCTGGTTTTTTTCAATATTCCTTTGAGACAATGTAGCCTTGGCTTTGGCCCTATAATTACCCATCTAATTTCCACATGGAGAGCTCTAGAAAGACAGACTGGGTTTAATCTGAATTGGCACCAACACTCTCCACTCTTTAATAATTGTAAGTTTTTATCTGGAAATGTCTCATTCAGAAACTCTCAATGGGCTAAGTGTAATATCAGGGTTTTTGGGGATATATTTTGTGACACAGGTCTAAGAACATTTTTGGATATCAAGTCAAAATATAGCTTACCCGGTACTTCATTTTTTATGTTTTTGCGAATGAAATCAGCTCCTGTGCTTACAGGGTTCCCCTGGATTCACAGTTACCAGTGCATCCGCTTCGTAAATTAGTCTATCCCAGTAGTCACTCCCCCAGCTCGACTTCTCAGATTTATTCATCTCTTCTTCAATCCTTATGCTATTCTCTTGGGGTAGTTTCAGCATGGTCTAAGGATTTAGACACTTAGATTGTGATTTTATATAATCAAACCTGGGAAGTGATTACTTTATCTTCCAAGAACCCGAATCACCAGATGATACATTGGAAGCTAGCGCATAGAGTTTATTTGACCCCACTGAGACGATTCTACATGCATCTTGACCAGAGTCCAAATTGTAATTTATGTTCTCAGGGGGTGCCAGGGACTTTCTTACATTTCTTTTGGGATTGTCTGCCTCTTCATCCATTCTGGCGACAATTGGCTGCTGATATCTCCATCTTATTAGATAGGGATTTTACTTTAACACCAAACCTGTTCTTTCTAAATGACTTATCAAATCTTTCATTGAGTTCATCTCAGAGGAATTTGCTATTCGCTGCTTTCACAGCAGCTAAAAAGTTGCTGGTTTGTCGCTGGAATCCTCCTCATTCAATGTGTAGGCGTGTATGAGCTCTAACTCTACTTGACATTATCTCCATGGAGCTTTCTACAGCTTGCATACATAAATCAAAGGCAACGACTTTGGAGAGGTGGGGTGCTGTTTCCGATAAAGTTGAGGCACTAATAAGTATTTGCTGACATCGCTACTATTTATGTTTTTTATCTTTTCATTATTTATTGATTTATCCAATGCACTTTATTATGGTTACTTTATCATTTTTATTCTCAATTTAATTGTTAATTTTACTCTTTTCTACTATACATCAATGTATTTTTTTTTACATATATGCTCATTTTGGTATGTGTGTTTTGTATATGTATTTGCAAGTATTTTAAACTGTATGTATACTGTATTTTATTTCTCCAGATATTTACCACAGGGTCTGTTCAGGGGTGGGTGGGAAAAGGGGATGTCCTGTTTATTCTGTTTGTATTTTCTTTGCTATTTGTATACATATAAAAAATAAAAATAATTGGTCATAAAAAGAATATAGAGTGCAGGGGTACAGATACAGTCCTCCCTTCAATACCTTGTACAAGTATGAAATCCCCAAAAGTGGTCTCATCACGTAACTCCAAGAAGTCCATCAAAAAAAGTGACTGAGAAGCTCCGGTATCCCTTAGGATATATATGGGGACAGGAGTAGAATGCTCATTCAGAGCCACAAATCCCTTTGACACAAATGGAAGAAATTCCTCCCTCACAAAGTCAGCAGTATCAGGCTTTTTAGCCCCACAAGGAGCAGGCAATTTAGTAGATCGGTCATCTACTACAGGGGTTTCTAACCTTTTTTTCACAAAGGTATTTGGTTTGGTATCCTTTTCTTTTTCTACCTTAGCTTTAAGGAACCAACAGTTAGTTGTAACATGACCAGATTTCTTGCAATAACTGCAAACTAGACCCCTTTTGTCACTGTCAGCTGTTACTCTTTCATCAGACCTGTAACTGGATTTCTGAGCACCATCACCAGATTTGTCTTTGGGTGAGGAATCCTGGGTATCACCTTTTTTTCTGAAATTGGAACCATCTATTGTTCCTGCTAGACTGAAATTTAGACTTATGTGTGAGAACATATTAATCTGCAAATTTGGCAGCTGATTGCAAATTCAGTGCTTGTCTCTCATTAAGATAGGTCTTAATATCATCCTTAACACAGTTCTTAAATTCTTCAACTAACACCATCTCTTTTAGTGAGTTGAAATCATCCTTGACCTCCATAGAAGTACACCAGCGCTCAAAGCAAACCTGCTTCTCGTTAGCAAATTCCACATAAGTCTGATTGTCAGATTTCTTCAGACCTCTGAATTTCTGTCGGTAAGCCTCTGGAACCAACTCATAAGCTCTCAAAATAACCTTTTTGACAACCTCATAATCAGAGGAATCGTCTGCAGACAAAGCCGAATAGGCTTGTTGAGCTTTACCCTTGAGGACAGTTTGCAACATCAGAGGCCAGTGTTCCTTTGGCCACTGACAACTTTTAGCTACCTTTTCAAAACACTGGAAATAGTTGTCGACATCCTTTTCTGCGAATGGAGGCACCAGTTTTACCTCCTGGCTAGCCCGAAATGTATTATTAGTTGCTATTTTTATTTTAAGCCGCTCCATTTGGAGCCTTTCTTCCCTATCGAATTTCTGTAAATCTCTCTCTCTTGCTAATTTTTCTTACTCAAACTGCCTTTGTTTTTCTTTTTCCTCCCTTTCTTTTTTTCTCTTCTCTTACTAATTTTTCTAACTCGAACTGTCTTTGTTTTTCTTTTTCTTCCCTTTCAAATTCTCTATTGTTTTTCTCTTTCCTCCCTTTCAGTCTCTAGCAGTTTTAATTTAAGTTCAATTTCTACATTTGGATTTTCCAATGGAACCTCTTCCAGATCTCCTGGTTCAAACACATTTTCATCAATGTAATATTCAACAATCTCTTTAGCCAGTCTTGCTTTTCGCAAGGCTGGCTATACCTCTGTCAGCTCTAAATGTCTGCATATTTCTAGCAGTTCTGTCTTTTTAAAAGACTTCAAAACCCCTACGGTTGGTGATGCCAAGAAATCATCCATTGCTGTTGTCAATATATATGTATTCAATTAAAAAAAAAATCAATTTTACAATTTGAAATGTTAGATTTTCAATAAATTACTCACAAAATGGTCTCTCCCGGACGAGCCCCCAATTTGTTATGGCCCCAATTTGTTATTACATTTATAACACAACAGCAACAGCAAAGGATGACAGACACAGTTTTAAAAACTCAAACACATTTAATCATAAAAGACAATAACAACTAACTAACCTAAAGACCAAGATTGAATTATGTACAAAACATAAATATTTACAATCCCTTTTTGTGGGGGTGGCTTGGTGATGTCCTGGATGATGAAAATGCTCAAACACAGGCAAAGAAAACCCACAAAAGAAACGTCACAGGTCTTGAACAGAATGGCAGGTCTGGTCATCTTCTTGCAATTTCTCCTACTACTTTACTGTCTCAATTCTTTTCCTTTTATACTCTTTTGCAGACCCCACCCACATTTAGACCTCTTTTTTAAAATTTTCTGAGACTTGCCCCAGACATGTCCAGGACATGTCTAAACATGACTCCAGTCTGAGCTTAACAAAAAAAGGTAAATACTGCCATCTAGTGGCCTATATTCACATTACATTTGAAACGTCGCTGATTAAAACATATAAATTTGGGTTTCAAGATAAAAATAAACGTAAACCCATCACCTCTCTCCGTGAAATTTAAATAAGAAGACTGCCGCAGGCCACCGCGCAGGACACTGTGACTGGCACAGGGCAGCGCGCAGGACACTGCACAGGACACAGGACACTGCGCAGGACAGGACAATTTCGGCTCTTACGACTACTGGATTTAACCTTTTCGTCGGCTAATGCAAATTCTTTTTCTTGAAGTTTTTCATTATTCCTCGTAATTTCCAGTTCTTTTGAAATTTCCAGTTTCTTTCATTCCAATTCTATTTCAGCAAGCTTCACAGCTTCAGATTCCACCATTCTATCAACTTTAAATAGCCCCTGTGCAACAGCAGTTCCCAACAAATATTCACGGAGATTGGACACATTAAATCTTTCATCACACAAGGCAGCATACTCACCCCAATGCTCAGCCCATAACAGCAATTCTGCCCTTCAAAGGGAATGTAAAGAACTTGCAGATAGCTGCAATAAAAACTCTTTTACTTTTGGATTGGTGTGCAACTGAGAAAACCCACAGCTTCAGGTACAGCGCCAACTGGAATCAGAATACATTTATACAAGCTACAACATGAAAACCCAAATATCCACATGCGAAAATCCTGAATGGAGGAAATTAAGACTAAGAACTACCCACACCTGTGACAGACGACATATAGCAGCATGGCCAAAACACAGATTTACATCACCAAACAGAACCCTGCCCTAATTGCTTTCTGCAAATCACCTTACAAAGCAAAAAAGGGAAGTAGTTATGCGTACATTCCAAACGGCTACCGCAGAAGAAATGCTTTAAGGGACATTGTGTAGGAATTACTCCCATCCAGCGCTGGAATTGTGTATTACATTCAAAAGAAAAATGCACTCTAGCGCCTCACTTTTTTAATTAAACACGTATTGCAACTACGGCAGCCGCCGTGCATCAAAAAGTACTGTCAACGCTGATGGATGTATTAATAGAACTGGTACTACTGAACCGAAAGCCAGCATATTGAGAGCTGACTGCAATAAGCATTCATGCCCGATACATAATATCCGGACATAACTGTTTATTGCAGTCAGCCCTCGATATCATACATGAAGCAGCAAAACACAGTACCGCGAATCGGTGTAAGATATTCAAAGTAATGGTAATAAACAACTCAGCTTAGGTGCATCATGAACATTTTATACTACGAAAAACCAAAGCAAGTGTTAGCTACATGCACGCTTATAGGATGTCACCTTCAATAATTACCGAATACATACCCATCATCCAACCCAAGTTAACCAACAACAGCCTTTGCTACCTCACTGTTTATTCTGGAGCGTAACATAAAAGACAGGTGAAGCAGTCGAGTCGCTATATAACAAAGCCATTTTATCAAATACAATAACTGAAAACACAGGTGTCGTTACACGTGCTCACTTCACCGACTTGGTGATGATATAAGCCGACAGCACGGAACCTCCTGACCAGTGCAACACGCAGAGAACCGCAGCAGTGCAGCTTACGAGAACGCTCTGGGAGACAAGGTCCCCTTGGTGTTCGCGTAGCCTGAATTAATATTAAAAAAAAAAAAGGTCTCTGCCGTGGAAAAAGGCACCGACAAAAAAAAAAAACCCCAACAGATTTTATATTGATTATTTGCAGTAGTCCAAAAATCTATTCACGGATCTATTAGTGTGTCTTTTACAATTGTTCCTTATGGAATAATTTTGCCCCCTATGGCATCACGTCGCTTGCGATTTAATGTCGGATGAGGCGTATCCTCATAGAGACTGTCAAAGCACGGACAGGTGTCATTTGTGATAGGAAGGCTGATGCGAACGAAAAGAAGTCTGCTGCATGGACCAGCATCCAGAAGCGCAAATCGAACTGGGAATTGGAAGGGACACAGACTCGTTCTTTATGACAACACTTAGTCCTGGCAAGCTCTCGATCATTATCCCCGCCTCGCGTTAAGCCCTAAGCGGAGGATATAGCATTGGGCTCCGTCCGTCCGTACAGACACACAAGATTGAGGCGGCGGAGGATATTGCCATGATAGTGGCAAACGCTTGTTTTCCTTAATTGAGGCATTTTCCAATTATCTTCATTGGAAACTGAAGACGCGGTTTATCTCCATGCGATCTAACAGCGATGCAATCATAGGCTTTATTCAGTATAGAGAAATAATGTACTTATTAAAAGGCTAATGCTTCGCCTCGATTTAACTGGTCCGCATTGTAATGAAATATTGCCTTTCACTCTCGGTATTTCATGGGTTGATAAAAAATGTGGCACTCTGCTGTTAAATATGCTTTTAGAAGCATGCAAGCTTCTTGCATGACAGTCGACAGGTCTACAATTTTTAATAACGTTGATTTAAATGCAGCAGACACGCGTCCCGATGAATGATTGTCGTCTTACTTAACAGGTGCCCCCCCCTCTTTGAAATGTCAAAGAGTACAAAGAACTCTGGCGGCAAATGAAAAATAAAACTAAGTCTGCTGATCGAGCCCGGAAAATTGATGCACTGAAAACAGCATTATTAAAATATGACCATAAGTGTAGCTTATTTTTTAGTCCTATATGACAAAAATTAAGCATGTTTTAGGAACTGTTTATTCGTTTCATTCACGTATAGGAGATAAGCACCTTTCGTAGTTATGAGCCTGTATGTTTACGTGGTTTCAGTAACTTAAGTCGCTATAAACGCCGGCTTTTAGTCACAGTAATGGTAACAAGCAACACTCTGTAACAAAACTGAACGAAAAGTTGCGTTTTCTGTAATTTAGGCAGTACGGTTGACTTACTTGTCGAGGAGGAAGCTGGCAACTTCAGCGTCCCTTAGTAAAATCTTTCCACTTCATTAGCTCCCTCCACCTGGGGAAGGCTAGCCCGATGTTCACCCTTGTTTTTTGAGCGTGCCGGTGGCGCTGCCTTTTCAATTCTTTTTAGTTTTTTTGCGGAAGAGGATTCCGTCTCCTGTGCTGCTGCTGCAGTGGCGTAGCGTAGAGGCGCTGGGCCCCGGTGCGAGAATGGTACTAGCCCCCAAACCCCCCCCCCCCCCGGGCCTATCTTCGAAGCAGAGGTGTATACTAACAAAATACATGTAAATCGTAACAGACCTTTAGTTTTTTGAGGATTTGTACTTTACCTGAGTTATTTTTTAAACCTGGACTTTTACTCTACAACATTTAAAACTTAAAAATTATCATTTTACTTACTATTAAAATATGAACGCAAGTCATCGTTTAAGGTTTATCTGGATTTGGCGTCTTCGAGAAGAACAACAGTGCTCTGCAGCAGGGTATGTTAGTGCGGGGACACGGAGCTGCAAATTTATGCATGTAGTTACAATATTCTATCACTGGATGGCCCACCCGCATCAGTTATTGGATATTCACAGAAACAATCGTCCTCTGTAGCCAACCACTTCAGCTACAGTGAGCCAGTAGGTATCCAAATCAGTAATTAAGAAAAAATCAGTTTTCTGAAAAACGTAGACACCCATAATTATTACGGCTATTAGAATCATGGACAATGAATTTTTGCACTGCATCTCTACATCACACAACACGTTAGGCTATTTGAACCATGAACAACAGTGACAATACATTGCCAATCAAAATGCAAAAAAGATCCATACGGCTGAACAGTCAACCATATTTCCCTAACAGCACAACAGTGGCCAAATCAACAAGTAAACAGATAGATAGACGCACATCCTGGCACAGCAGCCATTTAACCACAACCGGCAAGCTGATCACTTGCAGTAGCCTAATAAAAAACTGCACTCACCCATTCAGAAGTTAACTCTGGGTGCCTTCTGCTCTGCGAAGTCGTTGAGCAAGAGGGCAATGAGGTGGTAGCATTAGCCTCCAAGTCTGACTGCTGCGTGTCGCCGCTATCATTCACAACACTAGCAGGAACTGGATCTGGACCAGATGACTGTTTAAAAAATGTATTCAATTTCGCCAATTTGGAGTTCCGTACATCGAGCTCTTTTCTTTTCTTTTTTGAGCACCGCTTTTGTGCTGCTCAACATGGTGCTCAAGACCTTTCACCTCTAATACTAAGCTAATGGGTTAGCTCAGCTGATCTCTCAAAAAAGAACACTTCACGAGCAAGTGCGTAGCCTACGAAGCTACGATCAGAAAGGATTAAGTAAATGTCAACTAATTGTACAAACACATTTCCCAGCAGGCCATGTTCTTTTGAAAATGTTGAGAATAAAACAATCAAAAATTTGATTAGTAATTGTGATTATAACGGACAAAGTATCATTACTGAAATACAAAAGACATATATCAAAGAAAAGAGGAAAAATGGCCAATATCTTTGTGGGGGAGAGCGGGGGGGGGGGGGGATTGTTACCATGACTGTGTTGTATGAAACAGTGGAACAATATATTAACTCATCAACTCGCAAACCAATAAGTGAAATGATTAGACTAAACAAATTACCTGGGCACAACGTAAAATATGGTGAATTTACTTTATGTGTTGTGACAAGAGGAAGAGTGGCCTAGCTAATCACCGTGGGCCCTCAGCGCTCGTCGGGGCCCCGGTTCAGCGCACCGGCGGCACCGGCAATACCTACGTCGCTGTGCTGCTGCATGGTCCTGCATTATGCTGCAGTAGTACTGATTTTCATAGTCGCCGCGATGGCCTCTCTTCCTGATTTCCTCCGGTGTCTCAATCACTCTGCACTGGCTGGCAGGGCAAACGCGGATTTATTCCGCATTTGGTGCTATTTGTCCCTCACCAGCAGCAACAGTTTCAAGATGGCTGACTGTCATGGTGCTCCCCTACCAGCTTACCCGCCCAATGTAGAAACAAGTCTAAAATTCTTTGTTTACAAGAATATATCAGATTATTCGCGGAGGTCATAATACACCAATGATGACAAATATATGAATGTAGACATAGATTTTGGCAGATAAAAAAATGTAAATGTTACACATTGTCCCTTTAAGTAATGAAGTAAGCAATCTTACAATTTGTGTGACGTCAATTTGCATCAATAATCAAACTCAAAAATTCCTGACTGCACCAATCAAGCACCTTTTAAAGCGTACGGCTTGTATTCATTCATAATGGCACTGAACAAGTAAAACTGGCATCTTCCCCCTCAACGTACAACCCTCAATTACCTGCTCCATCTTCCCAAAAGCTCACTACAAGAATCTTTACATGCGAGAAAGGTAATGCCACTTACCTAACAAAATTGGGCTTGTTATGTGGTTCCACTGTCAAAATGGGCAAAGGAAATATCTGCGTTAATTACTCCCGATGGATTGTATTCTTATGAGGGGATGCCTTTTGGTTTGTGGAACGCTGGTGCCACTTTCCAATGTTTGATTAATACGGATATGTCTGGTTTCAATGGATGTGTTGCATATTTAGATGAGGTAATGGTCTGTAGTGACGCATGCAGTGTTTGACTGCTCTTTTTAAACGTCTGGTGGCTGCAAATTTGACGGTGAACATGGCCAAGTCCGAGTTCATTCCTGCCTCTGTAACTTATCAACACAATCCTCTTGAAGTGGAAGAGGGTACAAGTCAGGTTTGGTGACTGCGTTACCTTTACGAAAATCAGTACAGAATCTAAATGTAGGTTTAGCCACTAAAGACATGGCGAAGCGCATGGTGAGGTAGTATGTGAAGCAATTCCATTTCTAACATATACTTTATTGCTGCAGTTATAATTTTTCGCTTTTCAAATGGAACACGGTAAAAATGTTGTTTAATGGGCTTTGCATCACCAACATCGATGTCATGCTCAATTACATTAGTTTGTGATGGTGAGTCAGCAAACAAAGATTAATATGAATTTATTAAATTAACAAGATTGAAGAATTGACCGTCAGCAAAATATGACAAATGAGACTCAAGTGTGGCCAGATATTCTGAATTTTTTAACCGCCCTTGAAACACTGGCTCATCTGGCAACTCAAAATCTTCTTTCTTCGGACTCTGAGAGAGTATTTGCGACATTGTTCCCAAAAAACCCACTTGAGCCATCCATCACATCCTTGGACTGGACCACCAGACAGTTCGCCATGTATTCAGGCTTCGTGGCTATATCACAGTCAACATTCCCCGTTTCAACTATGGAAGGCTGAGGAACATAAAAAGGTTTCATTAAATTAATATAGCACAACTGAAACTTTTCCTATGATCAGGATTATGAACCAAATTATTTAAGTCCGAGACGTGACGTTTCACTGTGTATGGGCCTCAAAATTTGGCCTGAAAAGGAGAACCAAATATTGGCAACAGCATCAGTACTTAATTTCCTAGCTGGAATTGTCGACATTCGGTTTTACTATCAGAAAAAGACTGGAAATTTGACCGCAAACATAGCTCGACTGTGCGGTTACAATGCCCGTTAAAGGGTTAAGCTGTTCAACAAAGCGTTCACTCATGCCCTGCATGTGACACTTGCGAAGCGGTCAGGTGTGCACACGAGCAAATGCTAACATACACAGGTTCACGCACTGCCCCACACATACACACAGGTCACCTACCAAAGAAGTGTATAGTAAAGCCGTTGTGTTACCCATAGATGTTAGCGGCGAGGTCAGACTGGAATTAAATGATGAGGAATAGAGTTGAATGGCCCAAGTTCTTCCCTTTTTGGTCTTCACTATCATAGAAGGTCAGCAGGTCATTCTTTCCTACCTGGATGCTGCTTAGGGAGAGAGAGACACATATCACCTGGCAAAGGAGGCTGTTTCAGAGCCACTTTCTCCGACACAGACGCACACACGAACACACACTTTGAAGCAGAGCCATTGGACTGATAAGTAGAGCCAGAGATTCCCTGCTTCTGATATCTCTCGAACGGATTCATGAAATCTACCCACAGAACACTTCAGGCCAGGATTTTCTATTTCTTGCCCTGTGAAGCAGGATAATTAACACACCTTTAATCAATGGCTTTCTCTTTTTATCTTGGCTGAGGGAGGGATTGAGAATTCCATTTGTTAACATGGATGGGCAGAGCAAAACTAATTTCAAGCTCGCGCATACCGGGCATGTTATCAAAGGCAGAAAGTAATTGGTAATTCATTAAGCCAGTCCGACTGTAAAACTACCCATTCATATATGACTCACACACATGTCAGGGCAGCACAGAGGGTATGTGTTCTCTCACTTTCTGTACTTCATAGTGTTCACAGACACCGTGTAAGTTGGGGGTAGAAATCAATGGGTGGGGGATCAGCGGGTTAAATTTGGGGTTTAAGCACAATCAAGGGTCAAGTGCTAGTCCAACAATACTATTTTCCAGCCAACTACCGCCCAGCTAAAAAGGTATTGATCCACAGCTTGGAGTATTGGGCAAAAGCACTTAAGAGCATTTCAGGGAATAACTATAGCTATAGGGAATAGCTGGTGACCCTGATAGCTGGATCAAACCCAGAGCAAACAATAAGGAGTTTGATCATGTGTAAGTGCCCTGAACGACTGACAAGAACAAGTCAACTTCCTAATAAATTCCAACTAGTCTGTCCACCTCCAGCCAATCAGCAAGTTGCTCACAACAAAGAGTCTGACCTTTGACCTTTCATCTGTTCTATCAGGCCTGCCAAAATCTTTGAATGTTACCATCGACTTTGCCTGGATTTAGAATTCTTTGAGTCAATCAAAATGTGGTAATAAAAATAGAATCGTTATAACCTAATGAGAGCTCGATCTCTCAACATCAGCACAATCTTTCACTCTGTCCTTACTCACTCCAAAAAGATGCAGTAGCAGTCTGGTGCCATGTGGTGGTGCTCTCTGTACACGCTCCGCTGAAGTGCCTCTCTTCCCGCTGGCACAGGTGATTGATTTCAGACCTGGGAAACCAATCACACAAGAACAAGTGGAAAGCATATTCCAGTGCCAATATAGAGATGTTCTGTCAGTTCTCAAGCAGAAATTATTTGCATTAATTAAAATGGATTTTCACACAATTATGCAGCCCATCCAAGGCCAGAATCAATCATCTTATGCATTTTGCCCGCTGTAATTTGATTTTGTGTAATCAAAGAAACGAGGGAACAGGAATCATGCATGGCAGACTCTGCCTGACCTGTTCTGTGAGCCAAGCCCTCAAAATTCATTAGCTTTAAAAAATAAAAAATAAAAAACGTTAAAAAAAATTAGACCACCAGATTCCTCTCCCTTAGTTTGGCCAGGGGGAAAAAATGGGGAAAAAAATACAGTGTACCGAAGATCATAGGGGAGGAGGGACCCTGAGCTGGTGCCAAAGTGTCTCACGTGTACTGCTCAATCCACAAGTATTCAGACAGGGACACTATGTAAAGAGGGCAGACATCTTTACATGGGTCGCTCGGACATTAATATGGATATAAACATTCAGAAAATAATATCTACTTTAACCTTTTAGTCAGTGTATTCAAACCCAATGTGACAGAGAAAAGTGCAGTAGGCCCACACCTGTCCATCAGCTGTCATCCTGAAGTCACACTGTAATTCATTCCATGCTGGGATCTCATTTAAAGAAAGGGGTGCGCATAACGGTCCTTCTCCTGAGTCACAGCTGCCTACTCGCTTGGAACAGGCTCACGACTTGCTGTGAGGAAAATGTTTACTCCTTCTCTTTTGGATAAATCTGCCATATTGAGCTGACAATGCTGGTAAGACTGTCTTTAAATGTGGTGGAGCCAATCCATACCCCAAAGTGCCCAATCTGCTTAGCCCCCAGAATGTTCCTCCTGCCTTGTCGCACCGTACATTATGTGGTTAGCCCTGTCCTGCATTACCTGGTTCAACCCACATAATTTTGCCTGGTTAGTTCCACCCCACATTACTCGTTTAGTCCCACTAAACATTACCGAGTTCGTCTCACCATAGTTAACTGGCTAGTCCCATATTACATTACAATTTTTGAAATGATATTAGGCACAGTTATATGAATATATTGTTAAGTTTATTGTCCTTGGCATGGACAGGCCTTTAATTGGACAGTGTGTCATCTCATCACCTTAGTGCTCGTGCATGGCTGACGCGTAAGGGTACAAAAAGGCAGAGTGTGTATGAGTGTTAGTTCACACCTTTGTGTGTTGCGTGTACTTGCATGTGTAAGTGCATGCATGTGAGTGTGAACGCATAGCGTGTCAATGAGTTTGAGTGCATGCGTGTGTGGGCGTGTGCATGTGTGTGAGAGAGAGGCTGTTGTATGCACTGTGGTGGGCTGGAGTTCATGGGGCTAGAAGGGGGTGTGGCCTATAAGAAGAGGGGCAGGGTCCAAATCCTGAGGGGTGGAGCCTTGAGGCCATCTGCTGGAAACAGGCACCTGCGACCCCGCCCCCACCTCGTCAGCTCCAGAGGCATCTTAATAATCAGCAGATGTCATTCCTGATGATATTAATTTCACAAATCACCTGTCATTACCTTGCCATATTGTGTGCTGACTGCCAGCACAGAGCACAGTTATGGATGATGGAGAAGTGGGTCCAATCTATTATATGGGGAAGGAGGGGTAAGAGAGTATTCTCGCACCATATCTAGCTCCATCAAGCATGCTGCCTCATCCAATCAACAACAACTACAGAATAGGAACAGAGCCAAAGCCTTGCTGAGGTCTTGAAGGGTCACAGTATGGACACAGTGAGCAAACAGTGTGTTTGAGACATAATACATACATTTTGTTGCTTTTTTATTAACTACACACTTATTAACGGAAATTTTACTGCGTTGCATTTTTCATGCTTCTATGTACAAAACCCAAAACCAGTGAAGTTGGCACGTTATGTAAATCGTAGATAAAATCAGAATACAATGATTTGCAAATCCTTTTCAACTTATATTCAATTGAATACACTGCAAAGACAAGATATTTAATGTTCAAACTGAGAAACTTTATTTTTTTTGCAAATAATCATTAACTTAGAATTTAAAGGCAGCCACACATTGTAAAAAAAGTTGGCACAGGGGCCTTTTTACCGCTGTGTTACATTGCCTTTCCTTCTAACGACACTCAGTAAACGTTTGGGAACTGAGGAGACCAATTTTTGAAGCTTTTCAGGTGGAACTCTTTCCCATTCTTGCTTGGTGAACAGCTTAAGTTGTTCAACAGTCCGGGGTCTCCGTTGTGGTATTTCACGCTTCATAATGCGCCACACATTTTCAATGGGAGACAGGTCTGGACTACAGGCAGGCCAGTCTAGTGCCCGCACTCTTTTACTACGAAGCCATGCTGTTGTAACACGTGCAGAATGTGGCTTGGCATTGTCTTGCTGAAATAAGCAGGGGCGTCCATGAAAAAGACGTTGCTTGGATGGCAACATATGTTGCTCCAAAACCTGTATGTACCTTTCAGCATTAATGGTGCCTTCACATATGTGTAAGTTGCCCATGCCTTGGGCACTAATACACCCCCATACCATCACAGATGCTGGCTTCTGAATTTTGCGCTTATAACAGTCCAGATGGTTCTTTTCCTCGTTGGTCCGGAGGACACGACGTCCACAGTTTCCAAAAACAATTTGAAATGTGGACTCGTCAGACCACAGAACACTTTTCCACTTAGCATCAGTCCATCTTAGATGAGCTTGGGCCCAGCGAAGCGGGCGGCGTTTCTGGGTGCTGTTGATAAATGGCTTTTGCTTTGCATTGTAGAGTTTTAACTTGCACCTGCAGATGTAGCGACGAACTGTAGTTACTGACAGTGGTTTTCTGAAGTGTTCCTGAGCCCATGTGGTGATGTCCTTTACACACTGATGTCAGTTTTTGATGCAGTACCGCCTGAGGGATCGAAGGTCACGGGCATTCAGTGTTGGTTTTCGGCCTTGTCACTTACGTGCAGTGATTTCTCCAGATTCTCTGAACCTTTTGACGACATTACGGACAGTAGATGATGAAATCCCTAAATTTCTTGCAATAGCTCGTTGAAGAATGTTGTTTTTAAACTGTTCGACAATCAGCTCACGCATTTGTTCACTAAGAGGTGACCCTTGCCCCATCCTTGTTTGTGAATGACTGAGCATTTCAGGGAAGCTGCTTTTATACCCAATCGTGGCACCCACCTGTTCCCACTTAGCCCATTCACCTGTGGGATGTTCCAAATAAGTGTTCGATGAGCATTCCTCAACTCTCTCAGTCTTTTTTGCCACTTGTGCTAGCTTTTTTGAAACATGTTGCAGGCATCAAATTCCAAATGAGCTAATATTTGCAAAAGATTACAAAGTTTGCCTGTTCAAACATTAAGTAACTTGTCTTTGCAATGTATTCAATTGAATATAGGTTGAAAAGGATTTGCAAATCATTGTATTCTGTTTTTATTTACGATTTACACAACGTGCCAACTTCACTGGTTTTGGGTTTTGTATATTTTGCCCAGTCAGGCTGATAGCAAACCTGTATTAATTAAGTTATTGATCCTTTATTTAACCAGGGAAATCCCATTGAGATTGAAATCATTTTTACAAGGGAGGCCTGGGCTTTGGGGGGTTGAGGTGGAGCGGGAGAGGGCAATTTGCAGAGCCAATGTCAAACTTTCCATTTCCAAATGGAATACCTCAAACAGGTTTGTTTGGAATCATGCCACATTTCTTGAGATCATTTCTGGTGCAGAAAGACAGATTGCTTTTGATGCTGGCCTGGCCACACAAAGACCTTTCCTGTAGGGCTATCAACAAGCTGAACTATTAATTTTAAAAAACTGCAATGACTTGAACAGCTTTAATAGGAATCATGAAAAATCTGGTTTTAACATTCCTTATGCATAGAGGAGGAAGTTATTTTTTGTGGTGGCAGTACTGTATTTCCTGTAATGCCACCACTCAGTCAAATTTATCATTTCCAAATGCTCTAGCTAAAACAGTTTTGATTGGTATCGTGTTATTTGCTGCGGTGACACCATCAGGCCGAAGTTTTCATTTTTATAAATGACAATACAATTTGCTCCAGTAACTCCAGTAAAATTTGCTTTGAACATTCTTGGAGCTCAGAGTAGTTCTCCTGTCTATTAAGACGCAGCGTACATTCCACATTCCATCCGATCATCCACGTGTTAAACCCTAGTCACACAAGAGGCAGAATTAATTCTTTGTATATCCCTGGATATTTGAAGTGCGTTCTAAAAATTCTGACTGCATTTTGAGTGCATTCCAAATATTTGGGCCTGTTCTTGTGGCCAGCCCGAATATTTTGCTCATGCTTAAAACTTTCCAGGTGCATTCGAAGTGAAGAAATATCGAAAGGCATTTGAAGTGTATTCTAACTGCGCTTCGATTGCTGCAGGAATCTATATTGTTATTAAAACAACTCAGCTGGAATGTGCTTCGAATGCTGTTGGAATCTTTCGATTGCCACTGGAATCAGTGGCGGCTGGTGAACTGGCGATAGGGGAGGCTGAAATCCATCCCTTAATAATAATGATTGGTTCTGACCTGTTTTCAATCGTTCATTCAAATTACCATTACAGAAACTCTGAAAACTCTCAACATTATCAGGTGTAATACATACCTGTCACGCATTCTGCTTCAGTTTTAGTAGCATATTTATGTTCCCTGCTGTAGTCAGCAATTACTCCATCAACGCATATGGGACACTCGCGTTACATTCTTAGTACATTCTGAGTATTCGAGCTGCATTCTGTTTGAATTCTTGGAGGTTCCAACCATATTCGGCGGCCATTCGGGGCGCGTTCTGACTGCATTCTAGGTGAATTTGTACAGCATTAGAGGCAGCTTCCAACCAGATTTTGGGTGGAGTTCAGGCAGCAATTGAACCGCACTTGTGCGGCATTTGAAGTGTATTCTAAATATTCTGACTGCATTCTGACAGCATTCTAAATATTGCTACTGTGTTCCAACTACAACCCCAATGCCGAAATAGTTGGGACAAAGTGTAAATTGAGAATAAAATCAAAACGCAATGACTTTCAAATCACACCAGCCAGTATTTTATTCACAATAGAATAGAGATAATATAGCAAATGTCGAAACTGAGAAATTTTACAATTTTGTCCACAAAATGAGCTCATCTCAAATTTGATGGCTGCTACAGGTCTCAAAAAAGTTGGGACAGGGGCCTGTTTACCATGTTGTAGCATCCCCTCTTCTTTTTAACACAGAGTGGAGGCGTCTCGGCATTGAGGAGACAAGTTTCTTGAGTTTAGCCATTGGAATTTCACACCACTCTTAATACAAGCTTTCAGCTGCCGGAGAATTTTGGGTCTCTTTTAACGGAGTTTTCGTGTAATTATGCGCCAAATGTTCTCAATCGGTGAAAGATCAGGACTATGAAGCCATGCTGTTTTAATAGCTGCAGTATGTGGTTTTGCATTGTCCTGCTGAAATACGTAAGGCTTTCCCAGGAATAGATGTCGTCTGGGGGGAGCATATGTTGCTCTGAAACCTTCATATACCTTTCAGCATTCATGGTGCTTTTTAAAACATGCAAGTGTCCCACACTATACGCACTAATGCATCCCCATACTATCAGAGATACTGGCTTTTCAATTGAACGCTGATAACAGGAGGGGTGGTCTTTCTCCTGTTTAGCCCAGAGGACACGACGCCCATGATTTCCAACGAGAATGTCAAATTTGGACTCATCTGACCACAGGAGACTTTGCCACTTTGCTACAGTCCATTTTAAATGAGCCGTGGCCCACAGAACACGACGGCACTACTGGATCATGCTCAACAATGGCTTCCTTTTTGCATGATAGAGTTTTAGGTGGCATCTGTGGATGGCACGGCAGATTGTGTTCACTGACAGTGGTTTCTTGAAGTATTCCTGGGCCCATTTAGTAATGTCAATGACAGAATCATGCTGGTCAGTGATGCAGTGGCGTCTGAGGGCCCGAAGATCACAGGCATCCAGTAAAGGTCTTAGGTCTTGTCCTTTACGCACTGAGATTTTTCCAGTTTCTCTGAATCATTTGATGATGTTATGCACTTTTGATGATGAGACCTTCAAAGGCTTTGCAATTTGAAGATGAGGAACATTGTTTTTTTTTTTTAAGTATTCCACAATTTTTTTTACGCAAGCCTTCACAGGTTGGAGAGCCTCTGGCCATCTTTACTTCTTAGAGACTCAGCCTCTTTAAGACATCCCTTTTATAGCTAATCATGTTGCACACCTGATGCCAGTTAACTTAATTACTTGCTAAATGTTCTTTCAGCTGATTCTCTTATATATTAATTGCTTTTTCAGCCCTTTTCTGCCTGTGTCCCAACTTTTTTGAGACCTTTTGTCGCCAGAAAATTTGAAATAAGCTCATTTTGTGGATAAAAATTGAAAATGTCTCAGTTTCAACATTTGAAATGTTATCCATGTTCTATTGTACATAACATATTGGCTCGTGTGATAGGAAAGTCATTGCTTTTTGATTTTATTCACAATTTACACCTCGTCCCAATTGTTTTGGAATTGGGGCTGTACATTCCAGCTGCATTTGAGAGCTTATACACCCAGAATGTAAAAGAATCATTTGAGGCGGGTTCAAAGTGCATTCTAAGTACAAGTATTCAAACAAAATTCTTTCAAAGCTGTAAGCAATTTGAAATTCCCTCTGGAATGTTGTGCAAATTCTTCATTCCGGCTGGTTCTGCTTGATTCTTGCTGATTTTGAATAAGTGTGATGGGGGCTTTACTCATTACCATTCTCACATTGATTCCTCTATATAATCCAGAGCTTCGCACTTAGTCAATGCGAAGTCTCGCAAGCCTGTTGTCAAGCTCCAATCTGTTACAGACATTGCATCGTTTATTTGCATATTTCTAGATCTACATTTATTAACCCCTTATTAACCCCTCTATGCGACTGCTTGGTCCATTTGAATAATCTTGGTATCATAATTAAGGTAAAACCATTTGGGATTTCAGCCCTGGTTTAAAAATCACTATGTATGTCACTGAGTCAGAGTAAATGGAGATGGAGCACAGTGTAAATGAAAGACCTCATTTTGCAACCAACAAAGTTTTACTTCGATCCCTTGTAAATTTGGTGAGTTGCAGCCTGAAACCTGTAAAAAACTACAGCACAGAATCTCAGTATTAACTGTGCCAAAGTTTATTCTGATCAGGTCAATCAGAGCAAAATCAGAGAGGAATGTCTAGGTGGCTTCTCCATTTTGGCAATTTAGGTATCTGGTGTTCCATTTCAGATTTCTCAGAGACCAAACTGTAAAAACCATAAAATTTCACTTATATATCACTACAGGCATCCATTCCATCCAAATACAACATTTTTCATTTTTAGAATAAAAAAAAAATTATTATTTCTGCCAGTTTTGTTGCCTGTACAATTTCCCATTCAAACATAATACATACAATGAAAATTAAATTAATGCAACAGGCATTGTCTAACTGACAGCGTCACAAGCCGATGGCAGACAGGAAAATACATTGCAAGCCAGCTAAATGCTATTGAAGCTGAGATCTTTGAAGCAACGCCCTGGGAAAGACCATGCTAGGATCCCGGCAGATCGAGTTTTGTTATAACACGAATAACAATAGCAAGTGCAGATTTACCCACGAGCTGTTGTTTTATTGCAAAATATCAAAGGTAAGATTTTTTTTCTGCTCATATCTGTAGACTGTAAAGTCTTGCCTGCTGTTTTTTGAATGTTATATCGGTTTAAAATGACAGGGCTCATATCGTTGCATTCTGCGGACTTTCCTCTTTTATTTGAGGTATAATTTTTATGCATAGCACGAATTTATCCTAGTTTTGCTGCATGCTTATTTACTTGCTTGGTGCTTGAATTGTGTTCGGTTGAGGTTAAAATGGTTAACACAAGCTTTTGGCCAAGTTTCTTCGCAAAATGTGGATATGCCGCATGACAATGCCGCAATTGGGAACATGCTGTATTTATAATGCGAAATAACCAGCCCCCAGTATCGGGCCGTTGGTCTTATGGGGTTAAGCGCTGTAGTGATTGTTTATACACAGCGCCATTTTATAATATCATTTTTGAACATTGTTTCCTCTTTGTTTTGCACTTGTCTTTTTCTGCCTTTTCTAGAATACTGAAAAGGCGTAATAAACCAGCTTCATTTCAGCTTCTGATTGTATATTGTTGAACATCTTGTTTATAGCTGAGCATTGATTGGCTACTTGCCAGCAGAGAGTGATAGAACCAGAAATGCCCAGGGAAAGTTGAGCCCTGGGATGAATTTCACGCAACACCAGCAGCCACCCTCTAAGTCTTGAAAAGAAAAAGAAAGGCAGGCAGAACATGGAGAGTTTTGCAAGGGAGTCTGAGTGCTTCAAGATTATTCAACTCTATGGAGAGTAAATTATTAAATTGGCTGATTTCTATTTTTTAAACGAACGTGATTCTAAGCTGAAGGAAGCCTGTCGAACTGAGGAACACTAGTTTTTCATGTCGGGCTCTGGTTTTGAACGCGTAAGTGGTGCCGTGTCAGGTCCTGATAGACTATTCATGCGTTAACACATTTTCTTCCTTAATTAAGATTCCCTAATTTGCATACAGCACTGATACCCCTCAGCTTTTTTTGCCCAAGTGAATTTGAACATGCACTGGTGCTCTGTCTCGCTGCATACCAAATCACATCGGCTGGGTTTAGCCTGTAAAATCCATCAAGATAATTAATTTCCCGTCAGTTTGCAGGGAGCAGTGATTTCGCCTGACACTGCGAAGCATATATTCTGTGACACCTGTTTAGAATGAAATAATGCCCCTACTCCCAGCCGCCCCAGTGAGGAATATTGTCTCCCATAAATTCTGTTGTTTTTGGTTTTCTCTCTGATGATAAAAGACGATGGGATTGAATGCAGGGGCTTCAGACAGATGGATCTCCTCCAGGTCCCCCCCCCCCACATTCAACATTAAATGAGCACATTTGTCAAACAGCATATGGTACATCACCAGGTCGCCATTTGAAAGCCGAGCCTCAGATAAAATCGAGAAGTGAGACATTAGAAGCAGAAGCCGGGACTGTGTGTGTCTGTGAATGAGTCCAAGTGTCATTTGTGTGTGAAAGTGTGCATGTGGCATGTGTATGTGGTTATGTGTGTCTGTTTGAGTATGTGCATCATCTGTGTTTGGAAGCCTGCATGTGGTGTGTGTGTTTGTGTTTCTGGTTATGTGTGGCATATGTGTTTGGGAGTGCGAATGTGCATGTGCACGCTTGCGTGTGCGTGTGTGAGTATGAGAGTCATCTGTGAGTGGGAGTCCGCATTTAGTGTGTGTGTGTATGAGTATGTGGTTATGTTTGTGAGTTTGTGCAGGGCTATGTGCGGGACTCCACGCGGAGTGTGCGTGTTTTTGGTTATGTGTACGTTTCAGAATATGCATCATCTAAGTGTGGGGGTCCTCATGAGGTTATGTATGTGTGTGGTTATGTGTGTGTGAGTAGGTGTCCCATCTGTGTGTGAGAGTCTGCGAGTGTGCATCTTCAGACGTATGTGTGCATTTGTTTCGGTGAAAATGTGTATACAAACAGTATGTGTGTGAGTGCCTGTTTGCATACTCGTGTGTGTGCGGATATTTGTGTGCAAAGGTGTATGTGTGACTGCGTATGTGTTTTTTTTATGACTATGTCATGCTCATATGTTTTAGTCTGAGAAGGTGTTCTCTTTTCTTGTCTGCATGTCTGTTCTTTCAAGTAATCCAAAAAATTTCTTACTGTCTGTGGTCACTAACTAGCATTGACGTTCTTATTTTCAGACAGAAAAGGTTTTATCCTACCTTGACATGTTTCGACGGGATACTCCCGACTTCTATAGAAGAGTCACTGATGTTACGAGTGACGTGTCTTACCAGCTGATGTTAGCGAGGCGTGGCCGCATTGTCAGATTTGACAGGGCGGCCATGCCTCGTGCTATCCGGCCGCTCCTCCACGATGGCACTCCAGGTGTGGGAAAGCGTGTATACCCCCTCGTCCCGGTTCATGGTCCTGTGGGCACGCTTCCTGATTTCAATTGCCTCCATGATCCAGTGTTCATGTCGGTTGTTCTGAGTGCAGATGATTTTGGCCTTGTCCCAGTCCATAATATGATTTTCCCTCTTGCAATGGTCTGTGATTGCTGATTTAAGGTTAACCTGTAGTGCTTGTTCCTTAACTGAGCGTGTCTGTCTTACCGTTGTCTCTTTCTCGAATTCTTTTTGGTGTTCTTTTTAACGTGTGTGAAAAGGTCTACCTGTTTCCCCAATGTATGTTTTATGGCAAGACCGGCATGGGATTTCGTATATGACGTCACATTTGTTACAGTTGTCAATTTGGTCTTTCGGGTGTACCAGTAGTTTTTATGTAATTTTATGTATGGTTTTACCGGGGTGTTGATGTGGAATTTTCTCATGCCCCGTTGAATCCGCTCTGTGAGGCCTCATGTATGGTAACGTAACGACTCCTTTGGTTTCGGTTTCATTTTTTCGTTTCTTTCTGAATGCGGCGGTATTTTGCTTCTGCTGTAACTGTAGTTTGCCTGTGCTTATGGCCCATAGAGGGTACTGGCATTTCTTCAGTGCGTTAGTTATATGTTCCTCTTCCTTTTTCTTGTCTGTGTCTTTTGTAATGATGGATGCGCGATCAAACAGTGTTCTTACCACGGAAAGTTTGTGGTTTATGGGGTGTTCGCTATGGTTTTATCAGTCTCTTCCTCGTGTGTGAATCGTATTTTCCCAGTGCGGTCCATACTGTTTAAATGATCTGTGAGTTGTTGCGTATGTCCTGATTAAATTTTTTCTAAGAAGTTGTCCACGTATCTTTTCCAGAGCGTGGGACGTTTACTTTCGGGTGCCGATGCAATAGCCCTCGTTTCCAGGTCCTCCATGAAAAAACCACACATTATGGCAGACAGTGGGTCACCCATGGGGAATCCTTCTTTTTTTCTAAATATTGCGTTGCGGAATTTGAAATAGGTGGATGTGGCGACGAACCTAAGCAATTCTGATATGTCGTGTTTGTCCAGACCGATCAAGGGTCAAACTTTTTGTCCCGCATTTTCCAACAGGTTCTCGCCCAGTTAAATATCCAGCATGCTGTGTCCAGTGCATATCACCCAGAATCTCAGAGGGCTCTGGAGAGGTTTCATCAAACCTTAAAATCCTTGTTGTGCACATATTGTTTGGATTCGGCAAAAGAATGGGATGAGGGGATTCCACTGCTCTTGTTTGCTGTGTGTGAGACAAAACAAGAATCATTTGGGTTTAGTCCAGCTGAATTGATCTTTGGTCACTCAGTCCGTGGTCCTCTAAGACTTTTAAGGGAGAAATGGGATCCTGAGAAATCTGGCTGTCACACAAACATTTTAGATTTTGTCAGCTCATTCAAAGAACGGTTGCACTATGCTTGTGAGTCTGGTCGAAAATCTTAGGCAAATGCTCAGTCTCACATGAAGACGCGTTATGATCGCAAGGCTGTAACTCGGTCATTTCAAAAGGGCGACCAGGTATTAGTTCTTCCGGTGATTGGTTCAGCCCTACAGGCAAAATTTTCAGGGCCTTATTTAGTTGAGTCTCAAGTGAGTGAGACAGATTTTGTTATTCATACACCGGATAGGAGACAAAAGACTAGTGTTTGTCACATTAACATGTTGAAAACTTATGTCTCCAGACAGGATGAGATAAATGAAGCTGCTGTTCCAGTTGCAGCTGTTGTTACTGTTGCCCTCTCTTCTATTCCAGAGGAGGATGACCTTCTACTACGCAATATCCCTGTCTCTGGTGCAAGACTGGACAACTCTGCCATCCGGAGTAATTTAGACCATTGTCTAAGTGACCTGCCTGTTTCACCTGCCTTGGATATAAAGATTTTGATTGGATCTTTTCCTTCTTTGTTTTCAGACACCCCCTCTCATACTCATATTCTTTGTCATCATATCGATGTGGGTAATCATTCCCCTATTAAACAGCATGCATATTGTGTCAATTCCACCAAAAGAGACTTCATGAAGTCAGAGGTTCAGCACCTCCTGGAGAATAAGTTGGCCATGCCTAGTTGTAGCACATGGAGTTCACCGTGCATTTTAGTTTCAAAACCAGACGGCACATTTCGTTTTTGTACAGATTACCGTAAGGTAAATGCCATAACCAAACCGGATTCATATCCTTCACCTCGAATGGAGGATTGTGTAGATCGAGTTGGTTCAGCTCGCTTCGTCAGTAAGCTAGACTTGCTAAAAGGGTTTTGGCGAGTGCCATTAACCCCTCGGGCGGCTGAAATATCTGCATTTGTTACACCTGACTGCTTTATGCAGTACTCAGTGATGGCCTTTGGGTTATGAAATGCACCAGCAACCTTTCAGCGCCTCATGAGTAAGGTACTAGCTGGGGTGTCAAAATGTGAGGTGTATCTGAATGATATTATTGTCTATACATCCACCTGGCCTGACCATCTTACCGTCCTTCGCTCTGTGCTTGTCTCACTTTGAATTTGGCAAAATGTGAGTTTGGCAAAGCCACTGTCGTCTATCTGGGTAACCAGGTTGGTCAAGGTGAGGTTTGGCCTGTTCAAGCAAAGATTTCAGCCATCTTGGAGTTTCCAACACCTAGGACTAAGAGGGAACTACGCAGGTTTTTGAGGATGATTGGCTACTATCGAAGTTTCTGTTGAAACTTGTCAGATGTTGTGTTTCCTTTAACCAACGTATTGTGTAAGAACCATGATTTTGTGTGGTCAGCTGATTGTCAAACTGCTTTCAAGAACGCTGAGGCATTGCTTTGTCATGATCCTGTACTGGCAGCTCCTAACTTTGAAAAACCCTTTAAGCTTGAAGTTGATGCAAGCACTACTGGAGCTGGTGCGGTTCTCCTACAGGAAGATGCAGATGGGCTTGATCACTCTGTTATTTTTCTAAAAAGTTCTTGAAATATCAGTTGAACTACAGCACCATTGAGAAGGAAGCCTTGGCTCTATTGTTGGCCTTGCAGCACTTTGAGGTTTATCTTAGTTTGACTAATGTGCCAGTTGTTGTCTTCACAGACCATAACCCACTTGTCTTCCTCTTTAGGATACGAAACACCAACCAGTGCATCATGCGTTGGTCAATTTATCTTCAAGACTACAACCTGGAGAATGTACACAAGAAAGGTAAAGAAAATATTCTGGCTGACACCGTATCCCGATCTCATGATTCATCTGGTGAAGATAAACATTAGATGTTGGTTTTTGGTGGTGGGGGTGTTATGCTCCTATGTTTTAGTCTATGTAGATGTTCTCTTTTCTTGTCTGCATGTCTGTTCTTTGGAGTGTTGCAGGATGTCCCATATGCAGATGACCCCCTGATTGTTGGCACTTCATTGGTGGTTGCAGTCTATAAGAGGAGCTGATTTATTGAACGAGACGCCATGCTACGCTGGGCCACGTAGCTCTCTGCCGGCCCTATCACATTCTGCTGCGCCTTGCCTTCTCGTTTGCCACTCACCATCCCTTGGAGTGCTCTCTTCATGGCTGTTCCGTAGAGTGGAAGTTGAAGGCCTGGTTTTCCCAGGCCACTTTGTCTTTGCATTCGTTGTCTCTACGTTTGGCATAATAAATTCCATAATTACGTTATTGTGCTTTGTCACTGTCTTAATTTTTTCTGTTCATGTCCCTTCCCCTAGACAGGGACGTAATAACTGTTTGTGTGTGTGAGGAAAAGCATTTCTATACGGGCTGTCTATAAAATTAAAGGTAAATGTGCGAAGTACTTTTTATTTTATGCAACATTGAACCATGCATGTATTTATTTCAAGAAAAAAAATTCATTTGGCGCAACAAGTCTTGAAAGCCCCATTATGGTAACCAGCGTTTGAACGATGCCTTTCTGGGCCTGAGCCTTTTATGGATGGATCTTTTCTGGTTGGGGCTGGACCAATGGAGAGTTAATGAGGCTGCTAAAATCCTGGACCGCTGTGAGAGGAGTGATGTCATCACAGATCTTTGAGCTGTGTTGGGGAATTCAGCCTTCAGAGGCTGGTCAATCACTGGACCCAACAAACAATAGATGTACATCTCTAATATTTTTGGCCCATGAGAATTTCTTAATGTGCAGATTCTAAATAATTAAATATGCCCATGAAATATATAAATATGAAAATCTAATCTTGAAATAAATAAATGGGCCAATGAATACATTAAAATATATATAAATTTAAATATTAATATATAAACTAGATAGTGACTTTTTTATCACAGAAAGACGGTGGTCGCACATTTGTGTCCTGGCGCTGAAGTACCTCTGCATGAGGGAAACGATAGAAGATAGATAAATAACAGTATGAATATCATGTCAAATTTTTGCTTCAGAAAACCAAATTTTAACTACTAATTTGAATGCCTAATTAGCTTTGACGTTCTTATTTTCAGACAGAGAAGGTTTTATCCTACCTTGACATGTTTTCGACGGGATACTCCAGTCTTCTTCAGAAGAGTCACTGATACGAGTGACACAAGGATGTTTTATATTTCACTGGATATACAATTGGAATTTGGCCCCCCATTCATTTCAATGGAAACTGCTCAATGGCGCAGCACGCCGACAAGGGGCCAAGCTTCCGGACCCACGCGGACATGATTTTCCCTCTTGCAGTGGTCAGTGATTTCTGATTTAAGGTTTACCTGTAGTGCTTGTTCTTTAACTGAGCTTGTCTGTCTTACTGTTGTCTCTTTCTCACATTCTTTTTGGTGTTCTTTTTTACGTGTGTGAAAAGGTCTACCTGTTTCCCCAATTTTTTGTTTTATGGCAAGACCAGCATGGGATTTCGTATATGACGTCACATTTGTTACAGTTGTCAATTTGGTCTTTCGGGTGTGCCAGTAGTTGTTGTAATTTTATGTATGGCTTTACCAGGGCTTTGATGTGGAATTTTTTCATGGCCCGTTGAATCCGCTCTGTGACAACTCTTATGTATGGTAACGTAACGACTCCTTTGGTTTCGGTTTCATTTTTTCGTTTCTTTCTGAATGTGCCGATATTTTGCTTCTGCTGCACCTGTAGTTTGCCTGTGTTTATAGCCCATAGTGGGTACTGGCATTTCTTTAGTGCGTTAGTTATATCCTCTTCTTTTCTCTTGTCTGTGTCTCCTGTGATGAGGGATGCACGATCAAACAGGGTTCTTACCGTGGAAATCTGTCAAATCTGGCAGGGCGGCCTCGCCTCGCTAACATAAGCTGATATGACACATCACTCGTAACATCAGTGACTCTTCTGAAGAAAACAGGAGTATCCCGTCAAAACATGTCAAGGTAGGATAAAACCTTTTCTGTCTGAAAATAAGAACGTCAAGCTAATTAGTTACTACAGACAGTATGACCCCTTTTTGGACTAATTTGAATTTAAAATTAGCTCATAGACTCCCATTCATTTTTGCCAACTTTAAAATTACATTTTCAAAAACACTTGCGCGCGAGTCTGTGTTATTTTGTTATTGCTGTACAGTGCAACATTTTGTCTGCCTAAATATGTGCTTTTCAGAGGATGGAAAGCGGCACACTATCTAAAGCGAAGATCGAAATGTGACTCGGTGTCAATGTTCAAGTGCAAGCAGAAAAGTTAACGTGACCAAGGCTTTTAATGACCATCTGATAAGATAATTGCTTGGCTGTATTCGCCGTTATAAGAAACTTCCGTATACCTTATTATATTACTCTCTGGTTTCCTCACTTCACGGTACCCTGATTGAGCACCTGATTTTCCATCAACCAAATTGTTTATATTGAATCATATGGCTAATGCCAACGTTATTAAAAAGAAGCGCTAGTTAACTCTCGCTACTCCTTTACTACTCCTTCATCTTTGCCCATGTCCCGTTAAAACACTGCTCTCAAAAATAATCACTGCACAGCACGGATCGGGGGGATAGAGAAATTTTTTTTTCTCCTGATTTCTAACAGCCAAGCCTTTCTCCCCTCCTTGTCTTTTGGAACTCTGTAGCCCACAAACAGACAAAGTGACTTGTCCACTGTTTAAAATATTATGCAGGTAAGAAATATTGTCATTGAATGTCAATAACAAGAAGCTAGCTTGTTTGCCACCTTGTTAATTTTATTAAGTGCTAAGTCAGTGAAGTCCCCGCGACATTAACGGTACCACGGTTGCTCACTGCTGACCGTTATCAATGGCTAGCGTTTGGTTTTAGTCAGCTATCTATTCAAGTCAATGAGATGGCTACCAGGCTAGCTAGCAGCAAACGCGATTTTTAATTTTTGCAATTAAAGTGACAAATTTGCGTTTCTGTTAATTAACGCATGAAACCTTTTATTACAGCCCTTCAAATGAATATGGCTGCAAAAGACAGCCGCACATCTCGGCGTTTTAATGCTTATGTCGACTCATTTGAAATTGGCCTCATAGGAAACCATTCATTTATATGAAGAAGTTGGGTGTATCAATATGGCGGACGGGTGCTTCACTTTGGATAATGTAAATATGTATCTATTTACAAGTCTCGGGTATGAGTATTGGCTCTATATGTGCTCCAAATTATGCTAATTTGTTTGTAGGCTTTTTAGAGTGAAATTCGGTGTTTAATCCTGACAATACACATGTATCGCAACTTTTAAAATGGTATAGATATATTGATGATGTTTTTTGTTTGTATCAAGGGAATGCTGATGAGTTGCATGAATTTCACAACTTATTGAATAACTTTGACTCTAATTTGAAATTTACCATGGACTATAGGAAAGAAAAGGTCCATTTTTTAGACATGTGGGTTAAAAAGAACAATAATACCCTTTCTACAACCTTATATCGTGAGGAAACTGACAAAAATACTCTCCTATTGGCAAGCAGTTTTCATCCCACTCCACTCAAGAGAGGGCTTCCCAAAAGCCAATTTTTTAGATTAAAATGAGTGTGTAGTACAATTGATGATTTTGAGGAGCAAGCTGTGGCCTTGAAGGCTAGATTTGACCAACGGGTGTATCAAGATAACTGGATCCAAAGAGCTTATGAGAGTGCAAGGAATACACCCCGTTTGGAGATGCTGAAAAAAAGTGCAAAAAAAGCGAAGATATTTTCTGTTTCTTGCATCACCTCCTATTCTCCTCACTCACATGTCATAAGATCTATTTCTAAGAAACACTGGTGCATACTAAAATCAGACCCTGAATTGTCCGCTACTTTTAAAGATTTGCCTCTTTTTGAGAATAAACGGGGTAGGAACTTGAGGGACCGATTGGTCCATGCTAATTTCACACGCCACAACCTACATTTTAGCCAACAGAGGTTGTTAAGTCCCCTTCCCAACGGCAATTACCGTTGTGGAAGTTGCGCACAATGTAATAATACCTATAAAACTAACAGCTTCAGTCACCCCCACACTAGTAAAATGTTTTTCATCAAGAGTGTGATTACGTGTGCGTCAACTCATGTTGTGTACACACTACGTTGTCCATGTGGACTAGTCTACGTGGGTAAGACGACGAGAAAACTCAAATTTGGCATTAGTGAACACAAGAGCGCCATACGTAGAAATGATCGCGCCTACCCTGTAGCCGTTTATTTTAATGACATGAAGCACGACATTTCAACTCTAAGGTTTTGTGGCATTGAAAAATTGAATTCTCCACCCAGAGGTGGAGATCTTGATTTGTTGTTAAAGAGGAGGGAAGCGTTCTGGATTTTCACGCTACAGACACTTTTCCCGAAGGGTCTAAATGATGAATTGCTTCTTAATGTAATGCTTTAAATCCCAATGTGCTCGTTGATTTCATTTATAGATTTTGTCATCTTATACATAGTGCTTTATTTCATTGTACTTTTCTTGGATGAGTCTGTATTTTTCTTAGAATTTTTCTTTTCTTGTTGGAGCATACATTGCCTGTAAACACCTTTATTTTTTGTCTTTTCCTTTATAGGTAAAAAGTAAGCCTAGAAGACTTTTGGAATCTTTGTCCAATATCGTTAATTTTAACTCTTATATATGTTGTTTTGGTAAGCTTAGCCCCATTTTTCCACAGATACTTTTTGAGAAGTTTTTATTGTGCAAATAATTACGTGTGTTGCCTATACAATAAATTATTGCGAGCGGAGATGCGTAAACTGATATTCATCGGGAGATAATTGGTTATTTATCATGTGACTGTTGGTTAATGAGGGTGTGACTGTTATTCGTTATGATGTCATGCTTGTTTGGTGTTTTGATTGGTCCACGGTGACTTCAAAACTTATATGTATGACAGCCCTGCCTTTTTTTATTTTTCTTACTACCTGACGAAGGTCTACGACCGAACCGTTGTGTATATTCAATAAAGTATTGCAAGCGTAGAGGACTGTGTGCGGGACTTATTCGCTTCTTCCATTGGGCTGACTTTCTGTCATCTCCTACGCACCTATTCATCTACAGGTGTGCATTTGTATTATTTTCTACGATTTCCAGCTAATACAAATGGAAAAAAAATGGAAATGGATACACCGATGTTTTAAAAACTCCTTCAGTGTCTTATCCGTCACTTCTCATGGAGTGGGTAAATGTCATGAAATAATGGTGCGATGTTAGCTACATAGTTTAGAGCTAAATTAACAGTTTATTATTATAACACAGTTTATTAATAACCTCCGCCAAACAAAGTTGGCAGGAGGTATATGTGATTGGTGCCATCTGTCAGTTTTATTGTGAACAAGAGAACTCAAAAAGTAATGAACGGATATCTCTGAAATGTTTTAGGTGGGTCGCTATTACATCAGGGATGGACCTTATTGATTTTGACAGTGATTGGTCAAACAATATGCCCACCACAGCAACCATCGCAAAATCTTATGTTGCAGATATATATGCCCTTACAAGAGTGGGAAAATTATGAAACAAGTTCCGTAAATTTTGCATTTGCTACAAGCTTTAATGAGCAAAAACCCACATTTCATACGACTTTCATAACTTTCTCATTCTGTTTGTCACATAACTGAATTGTGTAATTTCATGGAAAGCAAATGTCATTTCCCTTCGCGCCCAATGTATGTTAGCACTGTGCTAACTACTTCGCTCTGCTTACCCAGTTTGAGTAACAGATATTTGTGGCTGAACAAGCAACGCATTGGAAATTCATCTGCATAATGTGCCGGCTGAGTAGCACCTAATGTAATGTCCATGAGTGAATTTTATAGCACTACAGATTGAACAACCTGTCCCTGAGAGTAAGAGCAGCCCCAGATGTCCTGCTCATCCACTGCGACGGAAAAGACCTGGGCAGCACCAAGGGAGCGGAGCTTGTCGCAGCGATGAAGCGGGACCTGCAGCACCTTCACCAGAGCTATCCTGGGATGAGGATAATTCTGTCCTCCATCTCCGAGAGACGCCAGTGGAGGGCTGCTGATCCGGGGAGGATCAATTGGACCAGGCGATGGATGAACGGTGCAATGGCTATATTTGTTAGGGGGCAATTAGGTGGGGACTTCGTTGACCATCATCAGATAAAGTTTGACTATCCTTGTTTATTTTTGAGGGATGATGTTCATTTATCTCCTTTGGGAAATTGTTATTTTCTTTAAGAGATCTGTCGCAGTCCCTTGAAGCTGTAATCCAGATTAGGTAAAAGTACACCTATGACATGGGGACTGAAACGCAGTCATTCCTTTCTCATGACAAACTAATGAGCGTCCTTCTCCCACTCTGGATTGTAACTTCAGGGAATGATGTACTTATTTTTAGAATAAGTACATCATGGTCATTATACCGTTCACTTCTACTGTCATCTTCTATCTCCTCTGACGCCCCTCCACCCCCCAACACCCCCTAAAAAAGAAGTACTCTTTGCCCGTCAACGGTAACAGACAACCCCGCAGTATGTCTGTTTTCTGTACCCCAAGTCGTAAGTTGCTAATAACTTGTGGTCCAAATGCTCTAATTCCGTTCCATGGCGGACAATGACCAGGAGAAGTATACACATGAATGTAGCTTATTATCCCAACGAGGGCGCTGGGACAAAATGGCACCCACACCGACCTCCGAAGCATCCACCTCCACCACAAATGGGAGGGAGGGATCGGGCGAAACCAGAACAGGCTCTAAACTAAAACGTTTCTTTAATTCCTGAAAGACAGCATCAGCTGCTGGAGACCAAAAAAATGCTGAGGAGGTGTTCTTCTTGGTGATCGCAATAATGGGGGTAGCAACCGCGCTAAAATCACGGATAAACCTCCAATAAAAAGAGGCGTTGGACCTCCTTAACACTTTGAGGGGCAGGCCAATTCCTGACTGCAGCCACCTTGTCTGGGTCGATGCGGACCGACCCCTTGGAAACAAGCCAAGGAATGAGACAGTCTGGGCATGGAAAACACATTTCTCAGCCTTGACAAAAAGTTTGGCATGAAGGAGGGCCTAAAGCACATGTCCCACGTGTTGTTTATGCTCTGAGAGTGTTGACGAAAAAAATCAAAATGTCATGAAGATAAACAAAGATCAATTTCTCCAACATCTCTTGGAGGACGTTATTGACGAGCACCTGAAACACTGAGGGAGCGTTAACCAATCCAAACGGCAAGACCAAATATTCATATTCATGAGTGTTAAATGCTGTTTTCCATTTGGCCAATTCTTTTTGGTTGCAAAATACATAAAATATGTGCACTTCAGGAGAATATGGGTGCAAGACAGCCACCCATCCTACCTCAGAAAACCAACGAAATTTAATAAGCCCAGGCATCACACACCCACACACACATCTCAGGCCCACACAGCCAACATCAGCAACATGTGAATATGGATGACCCCTTCCCAAATAAACTGTAAAATAACACAATGGTGGCAGCAGTGGTAGTAACTTGGCATGGAAGCTGTGATTAGATTTTTAAAATTTACCTACTGATGTTCAAAAGTTGCATGAAATCAGAATTTTGAGTTTGAAAAGCCTTGATTTTTTGCAATGGATGAGCTCTGGTGAAACTTTGCTAATTTACTCCATCCATCCATTATCTACTGTCTATACCATTTCTTCCGCACTAGGGGGAGCTAGGGTTCTGCTTATTATACTTTAACTTTACATAGGCATATGCCGAGGAAAAACCAGGTTTAAAAAACCATATGCAGGCACACCAGTGCACAATTTCACCTTTTGCAACATTTCTGGATATGTGCACGTGAGAACTTCAGCTCTTTCCCTGATACCTCCCACAATTACCCATATATGGTCGATGTAAATTCCCCCATGAATGTATGTAAATGGTGTACCGATATCCTTTTTGTTGTAGTGACATAGTGATGCTCCCAAGATTAAATAAGAAAGGCAACTGTAATATATTTATGGAGGGGATATGCTAATGACAGATGTTGAGCACATGATGATTGGTCAGTTTTACTGTCATTTGACATTACTTGTCTCCCAGTAAAATTATAGCTGGACTACAAATTAAAAATCTGAAAGCTGAATTTTCTTCCTGGCAACTGCAGTAGTGCAAAATTTTGAAAGACTGACAAAAGGAGCTCCCTTCATTTAAGCCTTCACATTCCAACAAAACCTGAATAGGCAGGTTTGAAGTGTGATACTAAGTTTAGTTAGTCCCATCACCATCCAGCAGTAAAACATGTTTTGACTGGGGAAAAAAAAATATTAAAATAATTTAGTTGCATGTAACTGCCCTAAGCCAAAATTAAAAATATTACTCCTCTCATTACATTAATGTTTCCACCAAGCTATAAATGTTGTTTACTCTGAACTACAAGCCACTTCAAAAAAAGCATTGAAGAAGACCGCCCCAGCGGGAAACAATTTGTCCATTTTACTAATCGGAAGAATTGCAGCATTAAAGGTTACTGTACTTAGCAAAATAATACTTTTCAAAATGATCCTGGTTCAACCTACCCTACAGTGTTTTCCCACTTTAGACTTCACCATGACTAGATTTTACTGGAAAAATAAGAAACCACAAATAAAAATGACCACACTGCAGAAACCTAGAGCCAGCTGAGGCCTAGCTGCTCCAGTTTCAGATACTACCACCTTGAACATCATCTTCAGTATATACCATTTTGGTGGCTAAAGACACAACAATCACAACACCCCAGGCTGGACTTGGGACAATATGAGTGTCTAGAATGATCCATTTCAGATCTTCAATTCCTTGCTCAGTCAATAGGCTACATGCGGTCAATTTTTTTGAAATGTGTTGCTGGCATCACATTCAAAAAAATATATAATTTCTCAGTTTAAACATCTCATATGTTGTCTTTGTTCTATTTTCAATAAAATGTATGGTTTTAGTGATTTGAAAATCATTGCATTGTGTTTTTATTTACATTTTGCATAGCATCCCAAATTTTTTGGAAATTGGGTTGTAATACCACATGAATTGTATTTCTTTAGATTTGCATGCTCTGATCACCTAATTACTATGTTAAGCAATGCAATTGCAAATGTTAATTGAACCGTCACTGCCATCCATGGTCACTGTGACACAAGCACAGAGAGGCAGCCCCACAGAGCCAAGCTCCACTACAGTAAGTATTAATAACAGAAATTAGGGCTGTGCTATACTATATATGTAAAAGGATGGCAAAAATGAATGAAAAAAATTGCAAGAACTGGGGGGGGGCATACTAGTAGGATTAGTAGCACTAGTAGCATAAATTAACATACTAATTTCTATGTAAATAATATTGTAATTGAATCATTACATTTTTGGGATGAGGATGTCAGATTTTGGCCATATCATCCAGCCCTTAATATAGCTACTTTGACTAGGATGAGGTATAATGCATCTTAAATAAGTTGATGGAAATATAATGCAACTTTTATACTGTTTTGAACAGACACATTTCCTGCAGCCCATAGAAGAGATGTATTTTTTTTAACCTCCTCGCACTGGGCTTAAAACAGGACGATCTTGCTGACTGATCTGGAGTCCACCAGTCCATAGTAAGCCATACTATAACAAGTAGGAGCAACTTCTTGCACACCACGCTAGGGGCCATAAGAATCTGAACACCAGAGGAGGAAATAAGAGAACGGCTGCCAGCAGAGTTTACAGACTTTGTATTGACAGTGGAAGTAATGAGACCAAATGCAGCGACTTTTCAGGGTACAGGGCTGAGCGAGGAGAATCTGCAGCACGAGAGAAAGAACTGGCACAGAACGAAGCCAGTGGCTTCACAAATAAATCCGTTCAATCGGACATGAAAACTCCTGAAGCACCAAATAATGGTGCAAATAAAGGAGCAGAGACAAGAAAAAACTTCAGAAAAAAATTCCTCAGAATACTCTAGAAATATCTGTGGAATAGTTTGCCACACTAAAGAAGACCTTTCCTAGCTTGTGTGAAATCTAAAACATTAGACACTCAAACAAAGAGGCGTGGCAATCTTCTGGCTTAAATAGAAACAGAAACAGGTGCCGCCCACCTTCAATCAACAAACTGGTGAAAGGAAATCGATGTCCTCCTAGATGAGAGACACAAAAAAAGCCCTACACCAAACACTGAGTACAAAAACCATGGCAGACTTTGCAGATACTTCAGTCATCCTGGACTGCATGGAGCAGAGGTGCTAGTACCCAACTTCACCCCTTCTCTAAAGTGAAGTCACACACACTCAAAGAGCTGCTTGGAGTTACACCTCATGGGGTGGTTACAATAGTCTCTCCACTGTATTCTGTATCCATCAATGACGAGCAGATGATGCGAGAGTCAGAAATTATCTCCATGTTGAAACCTGAGATGGACATCATGGTCTATGGAGGGTGTCTTGTTTATGACTTTGTGCTGTGTAAAGTCCACAGGCTAACTTTCCTTTTGGACAGAGCCCAGATGCCTGCCAGTGAGGTCAGGGACGCCTCAGGGTGGATGTGGAGTGCCTCATATGTCGTGTCAAGGAACACAAGTTGTTTGATACTGAGATTCTATGCAGGCTGTTTGGCAGTATTTATCAGCTGTATACTGGTGCATGTCTCCTCACAAACTATGAAAATGGGCCTTTAGTTAAGGGTTGGGCAAAGAAGTCAGAATAATTAGTCTGTCATCCGCTCCACCCCGTAAAAACTGAGCAGAGATTCATGCATTCGTAAAATTTACAAAACATTTGGGACGATTTTCCGCACAAACAATTTTTAAGACATTAAATAAATAATCAAATAATCATTAAATAGATTCATGGGGTTATGAAATCTTTTTTGTATTGATCATGTTGTTGAATATTTGTTTCTTGAAATGCATTATTGTTAACAATTAGAAGTACATTGTTTTTAAGACATAATGTTAGTATTGTTTAAAAAAAAAAAAAACTGTGCATAAAATAAACAAAAATTTATACTTTTTTGTACTCACCAAACTGAAATACATTTAGTTTACTCAATTTAAAGGACTGATTTTCTTTTCACCCAGCCAGTTCAGCTCACATACTCAAGATAATCCAAGTCTACAATGATATAAAAACACCCCTGTGCTGTTTTTTTTCTTATACTTTTACTGTAAATATACATATGAACTACAAAAACAGAATTATGGTCAATTGTGAATCATAAAAACCAATTAAATTACAACAGAAACATCGACTTTTTTTTACTCTACATAGTAAACTGATCAGGAATTTATAAAGAAGAGGACAAATGAGCAGTATTGATAATGGCATCCATATTAATGAAAACAATTGCCATCCTCACATAGGATGAGTTTGAAAATGGCCATAAAAGACAACAAATACCAAAAAAAAATTATAAGGAGAAGATGGCCATAAAAACGATCATCCACTCGATTATCACAAATTATATTGCAATATGAAAGTCAACAAAATCACAATTAGTCTGAAAAAGTTCATAATATGATTCTATTGAAACTTATGTGGACACCTTTCTTATTGACTGACAAATAGTTCAAGGTTCTTTACCGACAGCTGAGAAGACACATCAGACCAACATCAGGTAACTCATCTGAAGAAGACTGCAGCCACAGCCGTTAAAACATGTCAAGGTAAAGAACCTTTAACTATTTGTCAGTCAATAAGAAAATTGTCCAAATAATAACAAGTAAATATTTTTTCTAAATTGTTCACCCCTAACAAAAAAGCAACGCTGGTGAGACAAATTTCTCTTTGACCTGTATAATGGGAAAACCCATCTCATACGAACTGTCTGTGGCAGCATGCAGGTAAAAATAAAGAAAAAGAAATGGTCAATTTTTTTATTTTTTTGATTTCCTCGTCTTTGGGAACACACTTGATTAATATGTCTTCATAGATGTAGGCAACAAAGTCACACCAGTTTAACCCAGAAATCAACAGCCCTGGATGTGCCAAAAGCAGTAAGGGGATTTCCTAAGTGTTTGTGTGTGTGTGTTTCATCACTGATTTTGACATATAAGCAGTCCTCATAGCTTTGTACATTAGGGCATTTAATCTCAAGAAGGTGAAATTCTAGTCGCTCCACTGGGTCATAGAAAATGCCAACAGGTGATGACCCCATCCATGGTGCGTCAGTTATGTAAGTTACATAACTCAGTGAAAACAAATGGCTTTCTCAATCGGCGATTGAATTTTCACTTATTGCAGTCTGTCATTGTTTGCAAGAAAATTTCAGGTAAACAACGGAAAATGCTGAAAAGCTGTTGCGCGAGCAGGTGTCACAATCACAATATCATGGATAAGAAAATGGCTTTTCGTGTTTTTCCTGCAAATGAGGCTAGGAGACAGATGAGGATAGCGGCTGTTTGAAGGAGAGATTGGACACCAACCAAGACTACACTGTGGAGCTCACTTCATCGGAGGTTTGTTGGCATTTGCTTCTAACATACAGCTACTATCAAGATAACTGCATATTTTAAGCCCTAGATTAAATTTGTTTCATGCTCATGTACAATCAGTAATGACCTGGGCTTAATTTCTTCTGTAACAAGATCCAAGACCCCTTAGTTTTGTTGCAGTACTTATTTGCACAGATCTGGTTTCTCTTGTTATGTAAAAACAGAAATAATAACATAATGTAAAATAAAAGGCTAATCTTAAAGGTACTAGATTAGTTTGCCTTGAGATTTGCCATGTTTTACCGCCATCTAGTGCGTATGTGAAGAACTGCATTTGATTACTGCTTTAAGCATATGCCGCGCAACAGTTTATTGAGTTGTAAACTACTCCCATTTCAGTTACGCTACAGTTGAGGTTGAGTGAAGTTAACGTCTTAAAGCAATAATGCCTGATTACTAATTTTTCGTGGTGAGTAATTAATTCATGAATAGAATTTGCAACAGTAAGCTATTGATAATCTATGAAGATCAAGTTTCTTTATTTTCTGAGGAGGTGTGAAAATTCATGTATCCCCTTAACTACGTTTTAGTTGAAATCATCCTTGACCACCATAGAAGTAAACTAGCGCTCAAAGCAAATCTTCTTCTCGTTAGCAAATTCCACATAAGTCGGATTGTCAGATTTCTTCAGACTTCTGAATTTCTGTCGGTAAGCCTCTGGAACCAACTCATAAGCTGTCAAAATAACCTTTTTGACAACCTCATAATCAGAGGAATCATCTGCAGACAAAGCCGAATAGGCTTGTTGAGCTTCACCCTTGAGGACAGTTTGCAACATCAGAGGCCAGTGTTCGTTTGGCCACTGGCAACTCTTCGCTACTTTCTCGAAGCACTGGAAATACTTATCAACCTCCTTTTCCGAGAATAGAGGCACCAGCTTTACCTCCTGGCTAACACGAAATTTGTTTTCAGCTTCTATTTTGATTTTTAGAGCTCCATTTGGAGCCTTTGTTCTCTGTCTAACTTCTGTAAATCGAAATCTCTCTGTCTCTCTCTTGCTGCTCTTTCCTCTTTCTCTCTCTCTCTCGCTAATTTTTCTAACCCAAACTGCCTTTCTTTCTCTCTTTCTGCTCAAGAATGCTCTTTCCTCTCTTTCAATTTCTAGCATTTTTAATTTTAGTTCCATTTCTACATTTGGATTTTCCACTGGAAACTGTTCCAGATCTTCTGGCGCGAACACATTGTCATTCAACAATCTCTCTAGCCAGTTTTGCTTTTCGTATGGCTGGTTTTACATCTGTCAGCTCTAACTGTCATCATATTTCTAGCAGTTCTGTCTTTTTAAAAGACTTCAAAACCTCAACGGTTGGTGATGCCATGAAATCATCCATTGCTGTTGATATGTCAATATATCTAGGAAAATTCAAAAAACAATTTTACAATTTGAAATTTTAGATTTTCAATAAATGACTCACACAGTGGTCTATCCCGGACAAGCCCCCACTTTGTTATGACCCCAATTTGTTATGACATATCGGACAGCAAGGGATGACAGACAAAATTTTAAAACTTGAACAGATTTAATAAGCACTGACCAAGATTGAAATAAAAAAGAGATAGTAACTGTCCCTTGGTAATTGAGATGAGGTTGCTATTTGGTGATGTCCTGGAACAGGGAAATGCTCCAACACAGGCAAAAATCCACAAAAAGAGCTTCACAGGTCTTGAAAAGAGTGACAGGTCTGGTCAAATGTATCTTTCCACAATTTCTCCTACAACTTTACTCTCTCAATTTTTCTCCTTATATACTCTTTTTCAGCCCCCTCCCACCTTCCAGACTTTTCAATTCTCTGGGACTTTAATTAATATTTATAATTTAATATTACCTTTGGTTTCACTTGGTGGCAATATACTTTGAATTCAAATATAAACCTGACGTCTTTAGTGTGCTATCATTTCATATTGGTTTAATTGGTCATGGTTGTTTAATGTGTGTGTTTATGTTCCCATCCCTTCTTTCAAAGTAAATTTTAGGTTCACAAATTATCATAAGTCTTCTTGAGAATTATCCATTCAGTTTTCCTGGTAGTCCCTTGATAATATGTTTGAGGAAATTGTAATGAAATGGAAATGTAAACATATCCAAAAAGGAGAAGGAAGAAGTATAAAACTTACTGAATAATACCCCTCCTCCACATAAATTACATTATAGAGTGCCACAATAATCTAAAAAATAAATTAATGATTATATACATCATATAGCTAGAAAATATATTAGGTGACTTAGACTGAGACCACACTCACAATTTTGCCTCAAATGACATTAACCAACACATAAAGATGATTGCCTTGTCTTTTCAGATAGAAATGGAGCATTCTGAAAGAACAAAAAGAAGGAAAATAGCCGCTAAAGTGGCTGAACATTTTCATCATGTTTCACAAGAAAGTGAATTCGATCCGCCACTGGAATTACAGTTTGAATCTGCCCATGAGGATTCCACTGAGGGTGGGGATGATGTGTAGACTGATTGTGTTGAGAGTGTGGCAAACGATGCAGTGGAGGAAACTGACATTTTTTACAACGCTTCAGACACTGATATATTTGATGATTCAGAAACTGGGATGCCAGATGAATTCTTTGAATCAGATGACTTTGATGACCCGCATCTTGAATGTTCAGATTCAGATGCAGATTCAGAGACAACAGACACTAGTGGACTCAGAGAGTGGGCTGCGCAATACAATATCACACAGGCTATTACTCATGTGAACGCTGCCTTAAAAAAGGCAAATATTTAAATGAAAAGATGACTTTTCCTGAGTTGTCTGCTGAACAAAGGACTGATGAGGCATTTAGGGATGTAGCTTACAAAGAGCACTAAACAGGTGTTTCACCCCTAAATGAGTTAGGTGTGGGGTTAGTTTCAAGCTTTGTGCTCGACCATATGCACCTTACGTGCTTGGCGGTGATACGCAAGCTGATTTATCTTTGGTCGAAGGGCCCTCTGAGATGCAGGCAGTCTATTCAAATTCTGACTGTGATTTCAGCATTTATGGTTTCTGTCAGGCCACATTTGCCCAGGGATTTTGCAAGGAAACCAAGGTCTCTCCTAGAAATTACCTTGTGGAAAGCAACTGAGTTGAGGCAGTTTTTGCTTTATGCTGGCCCTGTTGTATTGGCTAATAATATTTCTAACAAGATGTATGGACACTTTATGTTTCTGTCTGTATCTATAAGAATTCTTCTTAGCCCTGATTTGTGTATTGAAAATTGTGACCATGCCGAAGATATTTTGAAGCTTTTTGTGAAAGATTTTGGTTTGATTTATGGAATTTGTTGGATATAATGTACATTCTTTGCTACACTTTGCCCAAGATGCTTGGAAATTTGGTCCTTTGGAAAGCATTTCCTGTTTCCCATTTGAAACGTTTTTAGGTAAACTTAAAAAGATGATAAGGAGGCCCCAAAACCCTGTGCAGCAAATTGTCCGGCGCATCCATGAGAAAAACCAGTGTGCTATTCCCATAATCCCATGCCCAATGTTTGGCCCTGATTTAGGCCAAAAACATGATGTAATTGATATGTTTTCATGTCAAATTTGAAAGTTAGTGCTTACGGACACTTTGATTATGTCAAATGCATAGTACAGAGGGATTTTTTTAAATTTTATTTTTATGATGTTTATTATGTATAAGTAAACGTTGCATTTGTTTCAGTTAGAAACACAGGTTTACACTATTAATCAGTAAATCAAAGATGTTAACATATTATAATCTACCAGTAACGAACCGTGAGGTTTGGGTCGAGGTAGGCAGTGGCAGACCGAAACGTAAAAACTAATTAATATTTTATGTATAAAGTCAGCCGTAAAAACACCGGCAAAATCAAACATAATTACTCCAAAAACTGTTGAATGCTGTAAATAGTAACACTGCGAATCTGGATGAATGACATCATGCATTTGCGGGGATTAACGAATTTATTGTGACTTAAAAGACACTTGAAAGACACCGGACACGCACAAAGTTGCATTTTTCGTTAGATTTTGACTTTTAGTTTATTTTGAAACTGTTAAGAGTGAAATCAAATCCGTGTTTGAGTTATCAATATATTATTTAACTTGTCGCACTATGTGCGCATAGGAGGGAGGTTTAAAACCAATTTAATGTGAAATGTTTGAAATTTATGACGTTTTCTAGCGAATTTGATTTATTGTATGCATTCAGAATTAATGTGTACTTTGTTTTCAAATAATCTTAAAGCTTCAATTTTTTTAAAATTTCGCTTTTATGTCTGAATAAAAGTTGAAGGTTCTAGCGAGAGAAAGTTGGTGAAAGCGCGCAAAAATACATAAGCATGCATCGGTGCAGGCAAGCCGTTAAGTGGATCTCTTCCCTATACTTAATGCAATTAATTTTCCTATTGCTAAACCATATTAACCAGACAAGCGAAGTGCACCAAACACATTCCATCTTTGACCACATCTCTCTTCACCGCATCATAATGTCAACATACACAAACTACAAAACACTAAAAACCCACAGAATTCTATCAGACAAACACCAATTTAAAAAAACTTTAGCCACAAGGTTGTTATTAGATGCATAACGACAGACATGACAGTCCGGAAAGTTCTTGTGTGCGTAAAAGAGAGCAGAGGGGGAAAGAAGTGGTTAAAGCGCACTTAAGGCTATTTGAATATGAAGTCCATGCGTCTGTCCTTTTTGACAAAGATGTTGATGACAGCGTTGTAAAACTCTTCTGTTTTGGCCTTCAGCGTAACAAGTCCCTCTTTCTCAATTGACATGATAGCCAAACATGAAAGTCTCCCCTGCTCCGTTCTGTAGCGGTTGCAGGTCTTGAGGCGTTTTAAGGCAGAAAAAAGACCGCTCCACTGACTCTGCGGTAGCTGGAATTGTCGGCACCAATTTCGGCTGTTTTGTGGCCTCGATCAGTTTGTTCAAGGTCATTCTCCACCAATAAAGCCAGCAGTTGAAGTTAGGGAGATTTTTCCTTGACCATAGCAGGGCTGTATAAGTCCATGAGGTCGGCCTTTAGCCTGACAAAATCAAAATATTTGCTGCGTTAGCGATGTCATCTTGTTTGTTTTGCCATAACACTAGCTAGGTGGTTTAATGAAATTTAAGCCTTAAATTTGATTGACGTAGGCGTGAGTCAGTGAGTGTATATAGCCCCAGCTAGGATTGCGTTATCGTAATTAAAATAAATAAATACAAAAAATCAAAGCTTGCTCACTAAATAGTACCTAGATAGGCAGATGCCTGATAAGGATGCGTTTATTTGTACAATTCATCCGGAATGAACACCACTAACATTACACGAACGTTGGCGAGGTCATTCGCTATGGCTAATGCTATATGTAGATATGCAACTTGGCTAACATTACATGGGCATAGGACCTAAGTGACCATCGCCATTTGTAAGCAACATGAGTTTATTGTGCCGACTAAGTTTATCTAGCAAGCTAAATTACAGATAAAGTTCGCCATCACAGCCGTTGACAGCGACTCAATTACCTAACACGCCAGCTACACAAGTGGCTAGTTAATGCTGTGCTTCCCATTCTGACATGTTTTGATATTTTCGACGTCTCGAACAGTGTCATGTAGAACTGCGCATTAATGTTTATTTTTGTTTTTCGATCACAAATATGTTGAAATCTTTTCGGAGGACCCCTAAGTTCGGCGGAAAATAGCTGGAATTTCTACATTTCAGTCAATGGGAAATTGAGAAGTGCGGTGCACTTGACGCCATATTGGTTTCTTCAACAGCGCTCGTAGAAGGAAGCGGCGGCCTCTCCAGTATACTCATTGGTGCGAATCCACAAAGACATCGAACGTCCAGATTGAATGACTAGCCTGTGACACTTACGCATAAAGGCAGCGTAGCTTCCTGCCTTTTTGCGTACATAATAAAGCATATGAAAAAACACTGCGCATGTGCGAACACTACGTCCCTGATAACGTGTCATTCAAAGGCATGTCAGAGCTGTGCCTACCCTGCAAAGATAAGACTGATTTGAAGGCCCCTGTCTGGCCAGAGGCAGGCGCTGTTGTGTCATTATAACTCAATGACTTAAAGCAACAGAATAAAGACAAACTAAATATCAAATGGCTTCAAAATTAGATTAGATATTAAAATGATCAATAATTGTTAACAACTTTATTTTTGATGATAGCCTAGGGTAGGCAGTGCCTACCCTGCCTACCCTGACGGCTCATCCCTGTAATCTACCACATTTTGTCTATTTCAAAGCCTCCCTCTCACCTGCTCCTCTCTCATCTGAATGGGCTGTGATGGAGTTGTGACATCTAATTCTTTGTATATCCCTCTGGACAATGAATTACATTACATTGTAGTCCAATAATAATGAATGAATAATAATTAGGTTCAGTAATAACCAAACCAATAGTTCCGTTCAAATTTTTCCCAAATTCCGTTTTAATTTTTTGGAATTCCATTTTTTTAGATTTTATTCATATTTTACCACAAAAGAGTGTGTTTTTAATGTTAATGAATAAATGAATTAATAAAATTAATTTAGAAATTCAATAGAAACCACCAGCGTCTGTCTCCTGTTCTCTGCTCTGATAGCGAGCAGCTGGTCTCATGTCCCCCTGGGTCTCAGTGCTTGTTTTCAACAGACTCTTTGACAGCCTGCTCTCATTGTCAGTTGAGAATTTATTTTGAAGAACCATATTTCATTTATAAGGGTTAATAAGACATACATTAATGACATGACAAAGACATTAATGTACTAACAGTAACATAGGAGATAAACTAAACGTCAAACCACAGAGATTCCGACTAGACTTTTTAACCATTTCAGTTCGTGTCCTTACTCATATTGTGAACCTGTATTTGTATTTTTACATCAGATTCTTATCCTCTTTGGAAACACTATCAGCATGTACTGAAGAACAAGTCACAAGCTTAGAATTTTGAAAAGTACATTGTTTTTGCACTTAATTGTATAAATGTACAGTAAATATTAACCATGCTAGATGGTTAACTTTTTTTTCTTCCTGTTGACTCTTTTCTGTTGCCATTTTGGATTTTAATTTCATGACAATTTAGCTGTGATTGATTCATATGCCTTAAATTTAGCTGGGGTGTTGTTACTGTTGTTTTTTAATTTCAGAATTTGAGTCTCAGAGTTTGAGTTGAGATTATCCCAGGCAGTCTGAATGAGTATCAATATTTAGGAAATAATTGTTTTCTGAGGCTTACATCTTAATATTTTTAACAGTATTAATGGGTCTATAAAAGTTTTACATTTAAATGTGGAGAACCCTTGAGGTACCCTGTAGATCACAGTAATCAGCAATCTCAAATCACTAATAAATGTGGCAAGGTGTGTCTTCATCTTGTTTTTTCTTCTCCTATTTAAAGGGTCGTTGGAACCGATAGGACAGCTGCTGTCTCTCGACCGCCCCCCGGCATTGGCACTGGGTGACAATAGGATGATCTGACTATGGACACTGCACTCTAAATACTTTTCATTTCAAGAGTTGTGAAATGTTTGTTTTGCTCGTTCAAAACAGCATCTTTATTATTAGTAGCCGTTGAGGAAAATGCCTTGTGGTGTTGCCCCGTGGCACTATTGTTATGCTGCGTGTTTCTTATTATTCATTTTTCCACCAAAATTCCGATTCGCTACTTTTACAGCTTGAGAGGACTCAGCCAAATTACAGAATATATCAAAACGTGTGTCTTGTTCGGGATCACCGTGCCATTATAACATCTACTGCTCTGGCATATATTAATCTAGAGACTCCATTTCAACTTTAAAAAGTAAACACAAATCTCATATAGTGATGTAATATTCCATGTTTCGATAGTTTTTGATCAATCTCTGTTCAATAACCATTATCTTTTTTGGAGAAACTTTGAGTTTATAATGGGTGTGTATTTGTGAAATGTTCAGACCTTCAGACTAATACGTATCGAGTTGCATGAAGTTTGGTGATTGATTTTGGCTTCTCGCTTGAAACTTGTTAGCTTCTCCCCAGAAACTTTAAAACAAATTTGACCATTGGTGTCATCATGACTCAGTCTGTGGATAAAAATAAATTCTACATGTTATGCTTTATATTCTTCTAATCTCATTCTTTTTCTCTTCAGTTAGATTTTGTGTTGTCATATTCAATACCGATGCTACTATATTTAAGGAAGTAGCAAAGGTTTCTGTTCATTAAACTAAAATGTAATTTATGTATTTATTTTTATACGCCCTTCTTTAGTAAACTAAATGTATATAATTGGGTATAATGTAAAGTAATTTAGCCCATATGCATCTGCTGTGGAACCACAGGGGCACTGCCTAGTTGGGTCCCATCATCGACCCATGAGCTACAGAGGCCCCACATGGGAGATTCTGGTTTTACCAATATGGGACCTGTATGAAGCCCAACAGGGGCCCTTCATCAACCCATGTAAGAGAAGTTCTGTGGGCCCCTAGTGGGTAAAACCAGCTCTGCCTATGTGGGACCTGTATGAAGCCCATCATCAACCCATTCGGGCTAACACATGTAGGGCCTCCATGAAAACTGAGGACAAAATTAGCTGGGCCAATCTAGGCCCCACATATCAGCCCTGGTGGAATCCATGTAGGCCCCACATGAGTGTGCTGGCTGGGTTAGAGTTCGTTAGAAACATAAGGACTCGTAGAATCAAATCCCTACCAGCATAGTCTTACTGACAGCATCACCAGCCGATCGCACAGAGGAAAATACATTGCAAGCAAGCTGACTGCTAAGGAGCTGAGATCTTTGAAGCAATGCCCTGGGAAACAACATGCTAGGCAGATCTAGTTTCATTTTAACACGGACACATTGGGATAACAATAGCAAGTGCAGATTTATCCTCGAACGGTTTTTTTAATTACTAAATATCTAAGGTAATACATTTTTTGGTCATCTCTGTAGACTGTAAAGTATATGCCAGCTGTTCTTTGAGTGTGGTGTTGGTTTAAAATGACAGGGCTCATATCGTTGGATTCTGTGGACTTTCCTCTTTTATTTGAGGTATTGTTTTTATGCATAGCACAAATTCAGGAGAAATTCTGGTGATTCAGCGCTGATATGGTTTTATCCTATGTTTTGCTGCATGCTTATTTACTTGCTCAGTGCTTGAATTGTGTTCGGTTGAGGTAAAAATGGTTTACATGAGCTTTTGGCTGCGTTTCGTCGCGAAATGTGGATATGCCGCACGACAGTGTTGCGATTGAGAAACATGCTGTATTAAGACTGCGTAATAACTGGCCCCCGGTATCGGGGCGTAGGTCTTAAGGGGTTTAAGGGGAACTATTTTGCTATATTTCCAAGGTTATATTTTGATCTAGGACTCCCCACGAGTACTGATCGTTCAAAGTGCAAAACAGGGTCCTTACTTAGCTCATTCTGCCATCCTCAAGAAACCCCATTTGTAGTCCATTGTAATCTCTGCCTGAAACGCCTCCTTGAGGTGGCTCTTCCGCTATGGCCCCCAGTCCCCGTGTGCCCACTTTCTTCTGACTAACCAGCTCTGTGGAGAGCGGATCTAGGTGGGATGAGGCAGCAAAATGCAGTTTTCCGGACAAACAAATGAACTTGTTCCAATAAACGCAAATGCAAAAATGGCGAATGCAGTGCAAAAGTCTGGCAGCTCAAGCTCGAATTTACTGTTTACCTACGGCTAGTATAGTGAGTACACCGGTCTTTCTACTCTATAGCTGGGATTGAGGGAAAGCTAGAATCCACCACTTACAGACACATTCGTAGAACGGGTCGACATACCCAAGTGTAGACTGGAGACCATGGAAATCCGGTGGGTTTGAGTTTAGAGGAAATATCGACAGTGAGGAGCAGAAAAAAGTGGACCAACAACTTATGGACTGCTTCGGTGTGTATTATAAGGACCTGCTGGTTTGTGTGCATAACTGTGGCGTGTTGTTAGCATGGAGCAACAAACAGCTTCTGCGCTGGTATATGACGAAGCGGCGAAAGCACCAGACTAAACGGCCTTTTCGGAAATTGCCCGAGGTAGTGATTTACTTACTGGGTCGAAATGACCAGCGTTTGCTTGCAGGAAATGGGCGCGATAAGCTGCTTTCACACCGGACGCAAAACAAATTTAATTGTCTTTGGATTGACTTTGAATGTAATCTGTCATGTGAAAAATTTGTTTTGCGTCTGGTGTGAAAGCTGCTTAATGCGCCCATCACGCGTGTATTCGCATCTTTACATTGACTTTGAATGTAATTTGTCCCACGAAAAATAGCAGTAGTGCACCATCAATCACGGTAGTGCAGAGAAATTGTTTGTTATTCCCGACCTGTTAGAGCTTCTGCATTTTGTGATTGCTTTCACGGTAGAATCAGAGAGCTTGCCCAGGTGTGTGAAGTATCTGGCTGACCCTGGTCACGGATAAATGAAGTGATCACAAGCAGCTGTAAACAAACCCAAACACCTATTGCAAGCTCTGCAAAACCTACATCTGGTCTAACTGCTGCCTTTTCAGCCCAACTTTGCAGACACATACAGCACCTCTCCAGTTAGCTTCAACTGTAGTGGCTACAATCGGGCAACGTTATGATGAAACTGCCACATACTTGCATTACTTCGGTAAGCATCAATCAGAATTATTGCATATAAGTTAACCAGGAGCATTTTTAATTTGCTGGTCACCAAGCATTCATAACAACCACAGAGACAACCCCTTGCAATACAGTTTTTACAGACAGCAAGTTCTGTTACCGTGGACAGCTGTACCAAGCATCCAAATTACAAACAAGTATAAAAAGTTAGCTTCAAATGAGGTTTATGTTCACACACCTTTGTAGAATTTCCCAATATTACTCTTGCATATTTAGGTCACAAACGTTAGCAACAGTAACTTGGCTACGTCAGCCGCAGTGCTACAGCCACAATAAACTTGCTATCAAGTCAGGTTGGCTTATGCAGTAAAAGGAACTTACAGCTTCTGCGTCTGTGAATCACGGGCAGTCGTGACCAATCCAGGATTTATCTTAAGATGTTTTACAAAATCTGCGTTTGAGGCCAGTTGGTAGTGCTAAGTATTGATAGCGGTCCTGCTAGCCACCTGTAACATGTTAGCTTCACTTACATTATTTGCTATTATATTGTTACTTACAGCTTTTGGCTCCAAGCGAAATCGATGCAACTGCTTCAGGTTTGAGGAGCAGCTAAAACGCTGATCCTGTGTCGAATTATCCTTTATTGACAAAGCTTTCTTTGGTGAAATGCTGAGCACAAACAGCTAATGTTCCCTTTGGCCATGGCTGTTTGCTGCCAGCAAAAAAAAAAAGCTACCCACTGATTTCTGGTGGCATCGACTTTTGAAGGAGAAACAGTGCTTTTCTTTGCGTCCAAAAGTAAACGGACAAGCAGCTTTGGGAGAGATACGGACAAAACTGCACCTCACATTATCTGCAGTTCTTATTTTGTATTTCCAAAACTGTAGACCCTACTACACATAGTATGATCTGCCGTTGTTAGTGCCTGCTAGAATAGTTTCCGGTGTGGGCAGTTCCAGCACTATTGGCTCTGGCTAGGTCTGTATTAATTGGACAGCACAACCTGACGTCAGGTTTTGCCCAGATCTCGTGAAGATCTCGGGAGGAGCTGTTCAGAGAGGAAATCATGTTTACGAAATCACTTTCTTGGATTATGGCAAAACTCTTGTATTTTATGTTTAGAAACTTGTCAGAGTTTGATTATAGACATCCAAAATTATAACATTACCTACGTGTATTAAAAGAAGGATCAGCAAAATAGGTCCCCTTTAAACTTTAGAGTAGATATGGAAACAAAAAAATGGATATTAGGCAATTTTTTATTGTGGCCAGTTTCGGAATAATTTGAAGAATGAATAGTGAAACAGATTGCCTGGATTGAAGGGTTCAGTGCAACAAAATTATATTTAACAATTTATCAAAAAAAAAAAAATCGTTTTTCAGGATTATATTAGGATCGAAGTTTTTTCTGTGTTTGTGTAAAATCAGTTAATATAAACATTCAATGTTAATGCACCTAACCTTTCAACTGTGCATTTCTTAGTCCAGCAACAGACTTACTGCCATGTCCTGGCAGGCCAGTGTTCGTGGCGGGCATTGCCTCCATGCTGAGCTGCAACTGAAAATAAAAGAATACCTTATGATGGACTTTCCTTATTTGGAACATTTCAGAGCTGACTTCATCAATGAAAGTGAATAAGCAAAGTTCAGACAAGCTCTAAGCCCACACATATAAGGGTTTTAAGCATTGAGTTTTAAGCGTTCATTCTAGACCAGTTAAGAGGGTGCTTTAGCTAGCCACATTGAAGCTGTGTGCAGATTGCGTACTGCCTGATCACTAATTAACCAATGTTTGCAAAGAAATTTTTTCTCTCTCCGAGCATTACATTTCTCTCACCGCACATTAAAAAATCACTCGCGATGTTGCAATTATCATGGCATCTCTGGCACCCAGGCAGTCACATAGCCTCATAGGCTAGCCATTTATGAACAGCTTTATTTTACATAATCTCTGGATTTATCAGTTAGGTATAGATGCCGGTGTGAAATTTAGATAATTTGTGAGCTATTTTTTGTCAAAACTGTTTTTGTGTCAAACTAGGTGGCTACTTAATGCATTAATAATGACCATCTTAATTGCGTGTAAAATAAAATGATTTCTCCATCCTCTCCTGGTACACCCGCTGTCGATTTTGCATCATTATTGCGAAATGAATGAGAATGAATTTAAAATGAAACATAAAGGGGGAAGTGTGCTTAACATTTTCCATCACAAGACAAACAAGTTCAAAATAATGGTTAAGAGTAGACCAAAATAATCCAAACATAACCAATGCTTACAACGTGGACAGGGTATGAAATTACCTATTTTGAGTCAATATCAGATTTTACCCTCAAGACTGGAAAAAAGTCATGCTGAAAACAGTGAGTTAAACTTAAGTTTTTAACTGACCATAAGATAATTTGAAGGCATCTGAATCCTTAAGCCCTTTTAAAATACAGAATGCTCATACATATTCTAAGTGTCATTACATAGCACTACTAGGTACATTAAAAAAAATAATGAGTGAATGAAATTGTGTAAGTCAGACAATATAAACACAAAGTGATGTAAATATTTTTAGTAAACTTGTACACTATTAAGGAAGTGTGCATTTATGAAAAGTGAATCAACTCTGCGTGTGTTATGATGAAAATAGTTTTATCTATTTATCCTTGAAACCCACCTGATGACTGACTTGTTATGCAGGTTTCCATTCACTGATGAAACCAGGTTTCACCAGTGGGTCCACAACACCAGGAGTAAGCACTGGAAACCGAACGAACATGCACGCCTTTGCGCCAATCATTTAGCTGAGGATTGCTTTGAATACAGCAGAGGAAGAAGACGGCTCACTATAACAGCTGTCCCCACCATATTTGAGCTCACTGCTCTCAATCAGGCATCAACGGTGCCACAGCTATGCACAGAGGTAAGTAACAATATAGCCAAAGAACATAATTGCTGCTCTGTACTTGTTGAGTACACTGAGGAGGGCAGTAATTTAACTGAAAAAAATGGGTAGTGATGACAGTGATGCATGCGCTTCATTCAGTCGAGGAGTCACAAGTACAAGATACTACAGGACATACAAAGTAGTTGTGTTTTTCTAAACCCGCAAGGTCAAGCACTGGTGACCACCTGTACTCATTGCTGAAGTCTCCCGCATCACTGAAGCGTCAGTGTGACAGCAAGCTGTATACGATCAGTAAAAGGTCAAACTGGAGAACGAGAAAACTTTTTTCTTCAATCTTTTGGTTTCCAGTCTAAGTGTGGTTATCAGTTAGCTAAAAAACTAAATTCTGGTATCTTCAGGCTGTGCTGAGATGCTGGATACCTCCTTTAGTGGACTGTCCAAGGAGATACTAACCAGATTGGAACAGGGGAAAAAGTCCAAAAAGACTTGCGTTCATTTGTAATGACTCTAAACTTCCACTCCGCCAAAGCTTATGCATTTGTGCGTGAAGTATTCAACCTTGCTTCGCCCCATCCCAACAGCATCTGAAGCTCATATAGTAGCATCACTGCAGATCCTGGATTAACACAGACAGCATTTTCTGCAATTGAGGCTCATGCAAAGGACAGGAAAAAAGAGGGTAGGCAAACCTTGGTGCTCTCATGATGGATGAAATGGCTATATGCAAGCACTTGGAATATGCTGCTGGGAAAGTCCATGGATATGTAGACCTGGGCACTGGCATTTTTGATCATAGTCCACCACCAGTCAAAGATGCCTTTGTCCTCATAGTTGTTTCCATCAATGAGTCCTGGAAAATCCCAGTGGCATACTTACTAGTCCAAATAGGTTCATAGTGTCTGCAGTAACTAATTAGAGTTGACGTTCTTATTTTCAGACAGAAAAGGTTTTATCCTACCTTGACGTGTTTCGACGGGATACTCCCATCTTCTTCAGAAGAGTCACTGATGTTACGAGTGACGTGTCTTATCAGCTGATGTTAGCGAGGCATGGCCGCCACACCTCCTGCTATCCGGCCACTCCTCCAAGATGGCACTCCAGGTGTGGGAAAACGTATATTCACACGCGAAGAAGAGACCGATAAAACCATAGCATTTCTGGACATAAATATACAACATACTGATGACCAAGACATTAAAAGTAAAATATACAGGAAGCCCATCCACACTGATCAATACCCGCTTTGGTCATCTGAACACCCCATAAATCACAAACTTTCCGTGGTAAGAACCCTGTTTGATCGTGCACCGATTATCACAAAAGACACAGACAAGAAAAAGGAAGAGGAACATATAACTAACGCACTGAAGAAATGCCAGTACCCACTATGGGCCATAAATACAGGCAAACTACAGGTGCAGCAGAAGCAAAATACCGGCGCATTCAGAAAGAAGCGAAAAAATGAAACCGAAACCAAAGGAGTCGTTACGTTATGTTATGGCCCCAATTTGTTATTACATTTATAACACAACAGCAACAGCAAGGGATGACAAACACAGTTTTAACAACTAAAATACATTTAATTTTTAACAAAGACAAAGACTAATAACAACCTACAACTAAAGACCAAGATTGATAAATAAGAAAAAACAGAAATAATTACAGTCCCTTTTTTGTGGGGTGGCTTGGTGATGTCCTGGATGAAGAAAATGCTCAAACACAGGCAAAGAAATCCACAAAAGAAACGTCACAGGTCTTGAACAGAATGGCAGGTCTGGTCATCTTCTTGCAATTTCTCCTCCTACTTTACTGTCTCAATTCTTTTCCTTATATACTCTTTTGCAGACCCCACCCACATTTAGACCTCTTTTTTTTAACTTTCTGAGACTTGCCCCAGACATGTTCAGGACATGTCTAAACATGACTCCAGTCTGCTTAACAAAAAAAGGTAAATACTGCCATCTAGTGGCCTATATTCACATTACACCTCCATTCCAAAAGGGAAAAATTTTGACTCATAAAGGCAAAATTTTTCTTTTCAATACAAAATGGTTAAGTGAACACTTGTCTATATATACATATCATACAATATTCAAACACATGATATATATATACACATTCAAACACGGGATAAGCAATCAGCAATTACATTGTCTGTACCCTTCACATGCTTAATTTCCAAGTCAAACTCCTGTAAAATCAAACTCCAATTCAACAATCTCCGATTCTTGTTTTTCATCTTACTCAAAAACATTAACGGATTGTGGTCAGTGTACACAATCATTGGCTTTTGTCCTGTACAAACATAAACCTCAAAGTGTTGTAAAGAAAGGACCAGAGCCAACAGTTCCTTCTCTATTGTGGAATAGTTCCTTTGGTGGTGATTGAACTTCCTTGAGAAGTATGCCACGGGATGCTCAATGTCATCAGAGTCACTTCTCTGTAGGAGCACAGATCCACAAGCTTGGTCGCTAGCATCGACCGCGATGGAGAACTGTTTGTTGAAGTCAGGAGATTTGAGCACGGGGAAGTGACACAGCAGAGACTTCAGGCGATCGAAGGCTCTCTGGCATGCATCATCCCAGGTGAACTTTACGCCTTTCTTCAGTTGGTTAGTTAGACTGAGAGCAATCTCAGCAAAGTTCTTGCAGAACTTGCGGTAGTACCCGATCATTCCAAGAAAACGGCGCAAAGCTTTTTTGTTGTCAGGAACTGGAAAGTCCATGATGGCTTGGACTTTAGCATTTATGGGTGCCACCTTACCCTGGCCTATGACGTAGCCAAGATAGGTGACAGTAGCACAACCAAAGTCACTCTTGTTCAGGTTAACAGTCAGGTTAGCCTGGGTCAGGCGCTGGAACAACGTCTCTACATCTTTTAGATGTTCTTCCCAGGAGTCACTCCATGTGATCAGGTCATCGATGTATGCACCCGTGTGTGGCAATCCGGCGATTGTAGACTGTATCATCCTTTGGAACGTGGCTGGGGCATTTTTCATGCCAAAGGGTAGGACTTCATACTGGTACAATCCAGATGGTGTGGCAAAAGCAGAGATGCTCTTGGCCCTCTCAGTTAAAGGCACACACCAATAACCCTTCAATAAATCAATCTTGGTCAGAAACTTTGCTTGCCCTACACTATCAATACAATCATCAATCCTAGGTATTGGAAACACATCAGTTCTAGTTACAGCATTGACTTTGCGATAATCTGTACAGAATCTAGTACTTCCATCAGGTTTTGGAACTAGCACACAGGGTGAACTCCAATCGGAGTTGGAGGGTCTGATAATACCATGTTTTAACATGTACTCAACCTCTTTCTCAGCAATCTTTCTCTTTTCAGGATTCATCCGGTATGGATGCTGTTTTATTGGTTTGGCATCACCAACATCTACATCATGAGAGGCTATAGTAACTCTCTTTGGAACATCAGGAAACAAATCCTCATATTTCTTGATCAACCTTTCAAACTGATCTCTCTGTGAGGGTTCTAAGTGCTGGAGTTTTACATCAAGATTTTGCAACACTTCAGTGTTTGACAATTTACATGAAAGAACTTCAGCTTTAATTCTTGGTTCATCATCTTGAAACTCCCCCTCATCTTCACACATTTCGACCATTGGAGAATCTGAAGTGACAGCTGCAACCCTAGCATTTCTGTCATGATAAGGCTTCAGCATGTTAATGTGACACAATTGTTTTGGTTTTCTCCTATCTGGAGTCTTCACAATGTAATTGAGATCATTGAGTTTTGTCAGAATTTCATAAGGACCATGAAATCTAGCCTGCAATGGATTGGACTGCAAGGGAAACAACACAAGGACCTTGTCTCCTGGTTTAAACTCACGGCTTCTAGCCTTATGATCATACCAAGTTTTTATTTTTCCCTGACTTGATTTCAAGTTCTCTTTGGCAAGGTCACAAGCTGCACGCAATCTTTCCTTGAACTTGCTAACATAGTCTAACAGACTGATTTGCGGCTCTTCCTCTTGCCATTGTTCACTCAATAATAGCAAAGGTCCTCTCACTTCATGACCAAACACTAGCTCAAATGGACTGAATCCAGTAGACTCCTGCACTGCTTCTCTAGCTGCAAACAACAGCAAATGAACACCTTCATCCCAGTCTTTCTCATGGTCATAACAATAAGTCCTCATCATTGTCTTGAGAGTGGAATGAAACCGCTCTAAGGCACCCTGACTTTCTGGATGATAGGCACTAGAAAGAATCTGTTTTGCACCTAGTTCATACACAACCTGCTGAAACAATCCTGAAGTGAAATTGCTACCTTGGTCTGACTGAATTTCCCTGGGAAGACCAAACAACGTGAAGAACTTTATCAAAGCCTTCGAGATTGCAGTTGCCTTGATGTTACGTAGAGGTATGGCTTCGGGGAATCTGGTAGATGCACACATGATTGTCAACAAGTACTGATTTCCAGAACTAGTCTTGGGTAATGGACCAACGCAATCAACAATGACCCAAGAGAATGGCTCCCCAAATGCTGGGATAGGCTGCAATGGAGCTACAGGTGGGTCTAACTGGTGTTTTCCAACTACCTGACAAGTGTGACAGGTTTTGCAAAAGTTGGAAACGTCTTTCCGAAGCCCAGGCCAAAAGAAGTGTTTCATGATCTTATCAACAGTCTTGTTAACACCAAGATGACCTCCTAAAGGTAAACTATGAGCCATTGTTAAGATCTCATTCCTATAGACCTTCGGAACAACAATCTGCCTGACCACTGCCCAATCTGCATTGGCAGGGATATCAGGAGGGCGCCACTTCCGCATCAACACACCATCCTTGAGATAATACCCAACTGGAACTGCGTCTATTTCTTTTTCAGGAAGGGCTCTCCTCTTTAGTACACCAATTTCAGGATCATTAGTTCGCTCCTCAATCAACCGCTTTCTGGACAGAGACAAGTCTCCAGACACATCAGAATCACCAGACCCATCCGGCTGGCTGAATAGAGAACTGATAAAAGTATCTGATAAGTCCTCAAACGGAGAAACCATAGTAGGCCAATCAGAGTCATGAGGCGAACCACCTGAGTCCTGACTATTCAATGTACTGGACGGCACCACAACATCATCTTCTTTAGCCTTCTTAGCCATAGCACGAGTCACTGCGCAAGAAGGATACAGAGATGGGTCCTCATCCCCATTTTCAGTGCTCGGCTGTGAAGTAAGATGTACAGGGGGAACTACTTTGCCCCCAGCCAGGTCATTGCCTAGCAACAGAGAAACTCCCTTTATAGGTAGACTTGACATAAGTCCCACCTTTACCTGTCCTGTAACTAAATCTGACTTCAAGAATATAGAGCGCAGGGGTACAGATACAGTCCTCCCTTCAATACCTTGTACAAGTATGAAATCCCCTGAAGCGGTCTCATCACGTAACTCCAAGGAGTCCATCAACAAAAGTGACTGAGAAGCTCCGGTATCCCTTAGGATATATATGGGGACAGGAGTAGTATGCTCATTCAGAGCCACAAATCCCTCTGACACAAATGGAAGAAATTCCTCCCTCACAAAGTCAGCTGTATTAGGCTTTTTAGCCCCACAAGAAGCAGGCAATTTAGCAGATTGGTTATCTACTACAGGGGTTTCTAACCTTGTTTTCACAAAGGCATTTGGTTTGGTATCCTTTTCTTTTTCTTTCTTAGCTTTAAGGAACCAACAGTTAGTTGTAACATGACCAGATTTCTTGCAATAACTGCAAACTAGACCACTTTTGTCACTGTCAGCTTTCACACTTTGATCAGACCTGTTACTGGATTTCTGAGCACCATCACCAGATTTGTCTTTGTCTTTGGGTGAGGAATCTTGGGTATCACCGTAACCCTTTTTCTGAAATTGGGACCATTTATTGTTACTGCTAGACTGAAATTTGGACTTATGAGTGAGAACATATTCATCTGCAAATTTGGCAGCTGATTGCAAGTTCAGTGCTTGCTTCTCATTAAGGTAGGTCTTAACATCATTCTTAACACAGTTCTTGAATTCTTCAACTAACACCATCTCCTTTAGTGAGTTGAAATCATCCTTGACCTCCATAGAAGTACACCAGCGCTCAAAGCAAACCTGCTTCTCATTAGCAAATTCAACATAAGTCTGATTTTCAGATTTCTTCAGACCTCTGAATTTCTGTCGGTAAGCCTCTGGAACCAACTCATAAGCTCTCAAAATAACCTTTTTGACAACCTCATAATCAGAGGAATCATCTGCAGACAAAGCCGAATAGGCTTGTTGAGCTTTACCCTTGAGGACAGTTTGCAACATCAGAGGCCAGTGTTCCTTTGGCCACTGGCAACTCTTTGCTACCTTTTCAAAACACTGGAAATAGTTGTCAACATCCTTTTCCGAAAATGGAGGCACCAGTTTTACCTCCTGGCTAGCCCGAAATTTATTTTTAGTTTGAATTTTTATTTTTAGTTGCTCCATTTGGAGTCTTTTTTCTCTATCGAATTTCTCTAATTCAAAATCTCTCTGTCTCTGTCTCTCTCTTTCTGCTCTTTCTCTCTCTCAAATTCTCTTTGTTTTTCTTCTCTTGCTAATTTTTCTAACTCAAACTGCCTTTGTTTTTCTTTTTCTTCCCTCTCAAATTCTCTTTGTTTTTCTTTTTCCTCCCTTTCTTTTTCTCTTTCCTCCCTTTCAATCTCTAGCATTTTTAATTTAAGTTCCATTTCTATATTTGGATTTTCCACTGGAAACTGTTCCAGATCTCCTGGTGCAAACACATTTTCATCAATGTAATATTCAACTATCTCTCTACCCAGTTTTGCTTTTCGCATGGCTGGTTTTACCTCTGTCAGCTCCAACTGTCTGCAAATTTCTAGCAGTTCTGTCTTTTTAAAAGACTTCAAAACCCCTACGGTTGGTGATGCCAAGAAATCATCCATTGCTGTTGTCAATATATATCTAGGAAAATTCACAAAAACAATTTCACAATTTGGAATGTTAGATTTTCAATAAATTACTCACACAATGGTCTATCCCGGACCTTGAGCCCCCAATTTGTTATGGCCCCAATTTGTTATTACATTTATAACACAACAGCAACAGCAAGGGCTGACAAACACAGTTTTAACAACTAAAACACATTTAATTTTTAACAAAGACAAAGACTAATAACAACCTACAACTAAAGACCAAGATTGATAAATAAGAAAAAACAGAAATAATTACAGTCCCTTTTTGGTGGGGTGGCTTGGTGATGTCCTGGATGAAGAAAATGCTCAAACACAGGCAAAGAAATCCACAAAAGAAACGTCACAGGTCTTGAACAGAATGGCAGGTCTGGTCATCTTCTTGCAATTTCTCCTCCTACTTTACTGTCTCAATTCTTTTCCTTATATACTCTTTTGCACACCCCACCCACATTTAGACCTCTTTTTTTTTTACTTTCTGAGACTTGCCCCAGACATGTTCAGGACATGTCTAAACATGACTCCAGTCTGCTTAACAAAAAAAGGTAAATACTGCCATCTAGTGGCCTATATTCACATTACAGTTACCATACATGAGGCCTCACAGAGCGGATTCAACGGGCCATGAGAAAATTCCACATCAACACCCCGGTAAAACCATACATAAAATTACGACAACTACTGGTACACCCGAAAGTCATCCGCACTCAGAACAACCGACATGAACGCTGGATCATGGAGGCAATTGAAATCAGGAAGCGGGCCCATAGGACCATGAACCGGGACGAGGGGGCATAAACGCTTTCCCACACCTGGTGTGCCATCTTGGAGGAGTGGCCGGATAGCAGGAGGCGTGGCCGCCCTGTCAAATCCGACAGAGCGGCCTCGGCTCGCTAACATCAGCTGATAAGACACGTCACTCGTAACATCAGTGACTCTTCTGAAGAAGACGAGAGTATCCCGTCGAAGCATGTCAAGGTAGGACAAAACCTTTTCTGTCTGAAAATAATAACGTCAACGCAAGGCATACTTCCTAATTGATGGACAAACTGGAGAAAAATATCCAAATTTGCCCCTAGAGATTTCAACATGGCAAAATGGCATGATGGACCATCGCATGTCAAGGAAACTGTGCAAACTCTAATGTTGTGAAATCGGTGAAGGCATTTGCTGATGATATTGGTGCCAAATAGGGATAAAAGGTAATCACCTCAAACCAAACAGGCGGATGTCCGTGAATTACCCATCCCCATTGTGTAAAATGGCTTTAAAGGGTTTGTGAACAATAAACTTAATATGTTTTTAATAGTATATTTTGTATATATAACCTCATTAAAATCAATAAATAAATATATAGGCAGTTTATCTTTTCTATAAACAAAATAATGTCTGTGTCTGCACAGCCACAAAGTTAATTAGGTGCCCGTGACGTCATCTGTGACGTCAGAGAGGTCTTCATTTTGCCTAGCCGGTATGAAGGTCTGTAGTCGAGGTGGTGTTATAGCGTGTCTGATCGTCGGCGTGTGCAGAAAATATGGGTGACTACGATGGCTATCTTGGTAATAAATTTTAAAGGCATGAGAAAGCAGTAAGTTCTGCTAGGTAATTTTGTCCACAGGCACAGGTCAAATAAATCAGAGAGAGAGAGAGATTTTCCCCACAGACATACGTCAAATGTCCAGAGAGAGATGGTCACCGAAATAAAAAATTCAACTAAGAGACAACGAGAGAGCTCAAGTCGAGAACCTAGCTACAGCATGGCATTCCGCAACACTCGATGAACTCAATACACGACAGTAAAGAGACTGCTCTGCTTGAATCAGCAACCTATCAGCCAATCAGAAAATAGTATTTCTTGTTGCTAGGTGAAATAGCAGCGCCAAATGACGTTCTTCACTCGCACTCTCCATGTAGTGTATTTTGGCTGAAAACAAACCCTGCTCCGATCCGGTGTCATAGGTGGTACCGCAACATCTCTTGTTTGTGACTGACAAAACGATACAAATACAAAAAAGAATTATTTAATTTAGCCTTTAGAGTCGTATCCCATTCGCATTGGAGTGGCCGATGCCATGCTGTCCCAGCACACCTTTCCAAATACCACTGTCCCTTCCAACTCTTGCATTAAAGTCACCCATCAACAGGATCTTATCATTTTTGGGGACTTTGTGAAGGGTTTTTGCATGGGCGTCGGTGTCCTATGAACACAAATAAATAAAAATGGCATTAATTTGGGTTAAAGAGCTTAGGACATGAAATTCAGCTCTGTTTTTTGTGATAAAATGCTACAAAGTACAAAACCAGTGAAGTTGGCACATTGTGTAAATCGTAAATAAAAACAGAATACAATGATTTGCAAATCTTTTTCAACCTATATTCAATTGAATACGCTGCAAAGACAAGTTACTTAATGTTCGAACAGGCAAACTTTGTCATTTTTTGCAAATATTAGCTCATTTGGAATTTAATGCCAGCAACATGTTTCAAAAAAGCTGGCGCGAGTGGCAAAAAAGATTGAGAGAGTTGAGGAATGCTCATCAAACATTTATTTGGAACATCCCACAGGTGAATGGGCTAATTGGGAACATGTGGGTGCCATGATTGGGTATAAAGGCAGCTTCCCTGAAATGCTCAGTCATTCACAAACAAGGATGGGGCGAGGGTCACCACTTACATTACATTACATTACATTACAGGTACTTAGCAGACGCTCTTATCCAGAGCGACGTACAAAAGTGCATAAGAACAGTACAAAAGTGCAGACCTCCTAGGAGACAAAAAACTTAGTAAACTTAGTCACTTAGTAAACTTAGTGAACAAATGCGTGAGCTGATTGTCGAACAGTTTAAAAACAACATTCCTCAACGAGCTATTGCAAGAAATTTAGGGATTTCATCATCTACGGTCCGTAAAATCGTCTAAAAGGTTCAGAGAATCTGCACGTAAGCGACAAGGCCGAAAACCAGCATTGAATGCCCGTGACCTCTGATCCCTCAGGCGTTACTGCATCAAAAACCGACATCAGTGTGTAAAGGACATCACCACATGGGCTCAGGAACACCTCAGACAACCACTGTCAGTAACTACAGTTCGTCGCTACATCTGCAAGTGCAAGTTAAAACTCTACAATGCAAAACGAAAGCCATTTATCAACAGCACCCAGAAACCCTGCCGGCTTCGCTGGGCCCAAGCTCATCTAAGATGGACTGATGCAAAGTGGAAAAGTGTTCTGTGGTCTGACGAGTCCACATTTCAAATTGTTTTTGGAAACTGTGGACGTCGTGTCCTCCGGACCAAAGAGGAAAAGAACCATCCGGACTGTTATAGGCGCAAATGTTCAAAAGCCAGCATCTGTGATGGTATGGGGGTATATTAGTGCCCAAGGAATGGGCAACTTACACATATGTGAAGGCACCATTAATGCTGAAAGTACATACAGGTTTTGGAGCAACATATGTTGCCATCCAAGCAACGTCTTTTTCATGGATGCCCCTGCTTATTTCAGCAAGACAATGCCAAGCCACATTCTGCACGTGTTACAACAGCATGGCTTCGTAGTAAAAGAGTGCAGGTACTAGACTGGCCTGTCTGTTGTCCAGACCTGTCACCCATTGAACATGTGTGGTTCATTATCAAGCGTAAAATACGACAACGGAGACCCCGGACTGTTGAAAAACTTAAGCTGTACATCAAGCAAGAATGGGATAGAGTTCCACCTGAAAAGCTTCAAAAATTGGTCGCCTCAGTTCCCAAACGTTTACTGAGTGTCGTTAAAAGGAAAGGCGATGTAACACAGTGGTAAAAAGGCCCCTGTGCCAACTTTTTTGCAATGTGTTGCTGCCTATAAATTCTATAAATTCATTAAGAGCAGAATTTCCTGCAGAACATCACATGTAGTGTACCTTTTAAAATGTCCTTGTGGTTTCTGCTATATGGGAAAAATCAAAAGAGAACTGAAAATCCGGATTTCTGAACATATAAGTAATATTAGAAATAAAGAGGAAAGGTCCCCAGTAGCACGTAATTTTAATCAGGAAGGTCACGATGTGTGTTCTCTAAGGTTTCAGGGGATAGAAACGGTGCCGCTTTTAAAGAGGGGGGGACCATCAACAGCAGCAAAACCTTCTCTGTATCTTGAAGAAAGATTTGGGTACAGAGGTTTTCAGATGTATATGAACTTAGCATTTTATTTAACCCCGCAAGACCTATGGCCCAATAGCGGGAGCCGGTTATTACGCATTATAAATACAGCATGTTCCCAATTGCGGCATTGTCAAGCAGCATATCCACATTTTGAGAAGGAACTCAGCCAGAAGCTCATGTAAACCATTTTTACCTTAACCAAACACAATTCAAGCACCAAGCAAGTAAATAAGCATGCAGCAAAACATATCAGCACTGAATCGCCAGAATTTCTGCTGAATTCGTGCTATGCATAAAAATGATACCTCAAATAAAAGAGGAAAGTCCACAGAATGCAACGATATGAGCCCTGTCATTTAAAACCGACACGACATTCAAAGAACAGCAAGCATGCACCTTACAGACTACAGAGATGAGCAGAAAAAAAATCTTACCTTTGATATTTTGCAATAAAAAGCTGCTCGAGGGTAAATCTGCGCTTGCTATTGTTAGCCTAATGTGTTCGTGTTATAATGAAACGAGATCTGCCGGGATCCTAGCATGTTCTTTCCCAGGGCGTTGCTTCAAAGATCTCAGCTCCAATAGCACTTAGCTGGCTTGCAATGTATTTTCCTGTCTGCCATCGGCTTATGACGCTGGGCTCAAAATTCGTAGACCAGGCGCAGACACCGCGCCAACGGGGAGTGTCCAGGTGTATGTTGCAATTTCTTGCCCAGCGTAGCCTGGTGCAAGTACTCCTCTGTCCCGCCTCTGTCCCTCCTTCCTGCACAAGTGGCAAAGAAGGCGTGTTTGAGTATAACGCAGCCGAGTCAAATCTTCACCAATTAAATGAGCTCCTCTCCTCACCTTTACTGTGTTGGAATATAGAAGCCACTTTCTTATATCTGCATGATGCGTTAATGTTCCATTTTACTTTGCTGCTTCAGGCATGTTTTCTGCACCGCTTACGTCTATATTAAGCATGACGATTATGAGTTAGCTGGCTTGCTAGGGCATTAGCAAATTTTTACCATTTGCGAACTTGAATGGAATTTCAAAACGAAACTACGTCAGGTCATTCAAACTTATAAAGTTGGAATGAAATACGACGGTTGCTCATTGGGAAGAGAAACAATGTATAGTGTGTTCTTATTTTTACACCCTGTTGCTGCTTAAAATTTTGGGATTAACATGCGTGGACAACAATGCAAGATACGTTACACATTTATTTTCAAAATGTGATCTTAACTCAGTACGACATCATAGGAATCAGGCTGTATTTCTTTCCCCCACTAAAAATCATAAAACATAAGTGACAATTATAGAAGCCTAGTATTAAGCTGCTTGCACACTGGACCCGAAACGAATTTTTCTCACGACAGGTTGGATTGAACGCAGTGTCTCGTGTCCGAAAGTCTGACAGGGTTTTAATATATCTCCGTGTCCGACAGTCGATTATTGTTTTTAATTTCTTCAAATCTACTGACTCTTTTAGATATTAAACGTGAATGTTTTGATAAGAGGGCTCAGTTCTTCAAGAAGAGTACCAAGAATTTCAATCAATGTTTCTGTTTAAGCTCTGCTCAATAAAGTGAGTGGACATTTGCGCGGGACAATGTACAATGCCTCCGTGTCTGACAGCCCAAAAAAAAGAGGACGATCAGAACAGATTGATAACAAAATAAAGAATAAAAAATAAACATTTTATCAACAGAACATCCAAAGAACACTGCGATTTATTTGTTGGCGGCTCATCTTTGTTGGATGTCCTGTTTGTTAGTGATATATTTTTACTTTTTATTTCGTTATAAATTGTTCTCATATCAATACTTCTACTTTTTGCTGGCTGCAGGACATGGAGTATTTTGCATTTCGCGTCGGACAGTCTTGATTGTGCATGCAATAAATTATTCACACTGTCAATGGTCATGGAACTGATTTGCTCACGCACTATTTTATCTCTGCTGTGGAAATTAAGCGTGAATCTGTTCGATCCATCTGAGTAATTTTCAAAAGAGAGACCGAATAAAGACTGTTGTCTATCTTCAACGGAAGAAAACAAACGAATGGGCTATAAAGACCAAGAAAAGTTGATAGCTATCAATTTGCATTTTGTGACCGTCGAACACAAACATGGCCAAGTTTGCACGTCTAATAATTCCTGGAATACTCAGAAAAATTTGAACTTTTATGACTTTCCGACACGGAGCTATATTAAAACACTGTCCGACTATCGCGTCTTCGCATTGACTTTGTTTGTAATCAGTCGTGCGAAAAATTTGTTTTGTGTCCAGTGTGCAAGCAGCTTTACTGAGCATAGAACACAAGCATTATATATATATGCAGTTTGTGGTCGGCTGAGAAAGATGTGAAGTCGTTAGTTTGCATCACAGATTCAGCTGCGTTGATTAAGCCAGGTCTAGTTTCCATTACGCGTGGCAAACACCTTTAATCTGACATCAGGACAATCGATATGGATACTATAATTTATGTTCTTATTCAGATAATTACATTAAATAGTGCTTCCTGTAATTATTTCTTGCATTGAAATGTGCCTGACATTCTGGAAACCTGCCTGTGAGGTTTCGGTGACGTGTGTGCACTGTGCGCTGGTCAGCCAAATTACCACTGCACAGAAAGTAAACCAGTTTGGAGATGGCGAGCTTCCTGCGCAAGTCAAGCGGAGACTTTTCCTACGAAATTGTCACTGCATCTTGACGAATATGTGGCACCTCCCCCTACGACGCTGCCACACCCATCTTGGCTCACGTGCATTTACCAAATCGCCAAAGTGGCTGCGCACGGTGTTGCACCGCACAAAATTACCACTGCGCGGGCTGCGCCACGCTACGCCACCTGCGCTGCGCCGCGCCAATTAGAGCCCGCCGTCAGTAAGACTATGCTGGTTGGAATTTGATTGTATGAGTCGTGATGATTTTAACAAACTCTAAACCACCTTAATTGCAGAAACCTAGCCTGAGCTACAGCCTTGCGTTCCCAGTGCTTCAAACTGAGTCAATGGGACATATCCATGTTCTTGAATAGCGCAACAATGTAAACGCATAACTAGGTTGTTTGAGGTATTGTCAGAATAATTATCCGCTAAATATTCAACATTCATTTTCAAAGTCGTTTTCTGACAGAATCTTTGCACTATTCCGCACAAATACTGAGACTTCAACAGTACAGTACGTATTTTCTTTACCCATTCGTTGAATGGCCAATTTGACCATCGACTGTTGTCAAGTGGCGTAGCCTATTGCATAAAATGCGCGCTGCTGAAAGGAAATTGTGAAGGTTCGATTCCTTATCAGGGTACTTTTTTTTTTTTTTGGAAATAATCAGTTTCCTTCTACAAATAATGACTGAGGTATTGTTATTCTTACTTTCCTTTAACATTTTTTTCGCATGGCCTTTGTATTTATCATTTGATTTATTTGTTTTGCTTTTTTATAAATATGCCCCAGTGGAGTGCCCCAAACTTAATTTTCATTGTATGTATTATGCTTGAATGGGAAATTGTATTGGCAACAAAACTGGCAGAAATAATAATATTTTTTTTTAATTCTAAAAATTTTAAAATGTTGTATTTGGATGGAATGGATGCCTGTAGTGATATATAAGTGAAATTTTATGGGTTTTACAGCTTGGTATCTGAGAAATCTGAAATGGAACACAAGGTACCCAAATCGCCAAAATGGAGAAGCCACCTAGACATTGCTCTCTAATTTTGCTCTGATTGACCTGATTAGAATAAACTGTGGCACAGATAATAATGACATTCTGTGCTGTAATTTTTCAGACATTTCAGGTTGCAACTCCACAAATTTACAAGAGATTGAAGTAAAAATTTGTTTGGTGCAAAGTGAGGTCTTTCATTTAGACTATATTGCATCTCCATTTACTCTGACTCAGTGACATATATAGTGATTTTTACACCAGGGCTGAAATCCCAAATGGTTTTACCTTATTATGATACCAAGATTATTCAAATTGACCAAGCAGTCACAGAGATATACTCATTTCATTTTGGGCTTGCCATTTTCAAAAAAGGACTTTATTGAAGCAAAAAATGTCTGTATGTTTAGATTGTTCCGTTTTCACAATTGTAATGTACTGTATCTTTTCCATTAGGCCTCTTTTAATCATTTTGCAACTAGCACAGGTGGTTGACTGGGCCATATTTAATTGTACAGTGTCCATCCTTGATCCAGGTAATCTGCATTAGTGGTACAGGGCGTGCACTATAGGCTTGGCAGCTTTTAGCAGCTGGTGTTTTGACTCTTGATATCTCGATGGACTTCCTGGTTGTCCAGGGGGCAGTGGATGTTCCACTGTACACATAGTTTATTTCACTAGTTAGAATATTTTTTTAGGACCAAGATGATGCTATCATTTTGCCCCTTCACATCTGTTGGGGTTGCAGATGTGTACTAGAGGGAGTGGCATGTGCCTATTCTCTACAGCTTGGATCATCAACTGGCTGCCCGCATCTGGCCCGCCAAGGCTTTCCATCTGGCCCGCAGAACATTTAATTTATTCAGAAAATGTGAACGTAGAAGTGTTTCTCGTTAATTTTAGATATCTGCAGTAGCATTTCTCCCTCTGATATACATTGAAACAACCCCAAAAGCAACCGCAGATTTAAATAATTTTGTTTGGAATGATTGACGTGGGTGTCGCATGTGCGTTCCTCTTATGGGACCGAAAGTCAGCTGGCACTGCAAGTCAGCTACGCTGTCTCTCAATGCAAGAAGGGGGCAAACTCAAATCTCTGCTTCAAATAATATGTACTATTTATATATTTTCATGCTCTTATTTAAAATTTAAGAATTTTCTTTTGTACACTCCAGGGGCGTGTTTAGGGCCTGGCTACTGGGCTATAGCTCCGGGTATTTTTTCTTTAGCCCCGGGTCTTCTCTAAAAAAATAAGACGAGTATGACCTTAGAGCTCTTGGGACCACTGAATCTTTAACCTACAGTACCAGAGTGGATGAAGGTACCGCTAAAGTTAACGAGAAGTTGGCTTTGCGTTTTCGTCCACCTTTCTCTGATCGGCCTGGCGGGTGAAGGAGGATTTCAACAAGTGTCGGTGTAGTCCCAGCAGGCAGAACTTGGGGAGAAAGTCGACAGGGGGAGCAGTTTTTGGGTATGACTGGTGTGTACCAGATTTTATTGCAAGCCTTGAATTTTGGCAAAAATAAACTACCGCAATTGTTTCGGATATGACTTATTTACAAGTCAGTCCATGTTTTTGGCATTAGAGTTTTAAAATATCTAATTCTATAAGAGGCAGTTAGAAGTAGTAGTCTTGAAGTAGAAACGCTTTCCTTATGGATGACAACTTACGCATTTATTGTCACAAAATATTTATTAATACATTTATAATTTCTCATTGGATTCCTAAAATTTTAAATCTTGCTCGTGTTACTGTAATTGTCGATAATTTGCCGTGGGGAAATAGCAATTGGTCTTAATAATGTGAGACGTTGGCTTTCACACAGTTCGCAAATTGAAAACTATACCACTACATCTGAATATAAATGCTTTACACAGTATACCTATGGAGGATAAGTGATCATTTCTCACAAATGTGAAAACATAATCAGTCCCGCTGTGAGAACAGTTTTTAATCGGGACTACCCCATGACACTTGCAACTGAGAAGGGCTATATCGCGTAAATTTTTTCGGTAACAGACAAAATTTATTCTTGAGATTAGCCATCAAATGATGAGTAAAATGCAGTATAATTTAGCACACTTTACGTTCAACCATTTCATCCAACTGAACAAGTCTCCTCTTTCTCGACTGAGAGTTGTTCGGCTTATACAAAACGAGGACTAAAAGATCTGTATTTCCAAAGGTCGAAAAATTTCTTGCGGACTTAGGAATAAGTTACACTGTTATTGTAAGTTACAAGTACAGAGATATTTGTGTATTTTATTTCTATTTTCAGACGTGCAGGTTAAGTTCATAATTTAAATAACATTAAGGTGTTGGTTAAAAATGTTGTTGTTGTTGTTGTTTCGCTTTCTCTAATAACGGAGCTTTAGAACTGAAGGTTTCATTTCTTAATTCTTATCGGTAAATATTATGGCAAATACACATGAATTTGCAGACATTACCTTCCCTGGAAATAAGTATACCGCCAACTGCGTGAAAGAAAATCTGTGGCAAAAATTACTACAGGCGTTTACACTATACTACAAATGCATGGGTGCTCAGAGTCCGTAATGTTATGGATTTCCGTAAATTTTTTATTTTCCTCTGTAAGAACAAATCTGGCACAAATACTAAATAATTTTGGGTATGTGAAAAACTACATTTCCCATATGTTTAGTTGATTGAGCCAATACGTGCTTTTGTATGAACTTAAACTCGTAGCCTATCAGACAGCCTTTTGTTGGCGATTGCGAGCAATGAGATCCGATTACGTCAGGGGCTGGGGGCAGAGCTATTGCGAAGCTGTAGTGGGAAACTCTGGTATGCAAGACTCTGAAACGTAGGCTGGTGTATAGTCTAGAACCCATATTTTTTTGTGCTGATGTTGATCCGTATCATCGATTCTCTCGTTTCACTCCTTGAACCACAGATGCAGCCCCCGAACCCTGCACCGAACACATTTCAACTGATTAAAGGTTTTCTATCTATTCAAAATTTGCAGCTGATCATTTCAAATGTGAACCGTAAATATTGCGTGCTTGTTTGGTGGTGGGGTCCTGCAAATACGAAATAACAGCAACTCAGCAAACATTTTAGATCTCGTCTGGCAAGTTGTAAAGTTACGACATTGTGCCGAAGTGTACAATTTCAATCAGGAGAGACTTGACTGAAATCAAGAAAAATTTTTATATGCGTTGAGCATAAGTAGAATTCAATTCAATTAAATTTTATTTATACAGCGCTGTATATAGAAAAAGGGCAGAGCCCAGACTAAACCCTAATCCCCGAATAGCAGGCAAAAAACTTCCTGAAGGGAGAAAAAGCCTCGAACGGTGGTGGGAAAAAACTCCTCATTGAGAAGAAATCTCAGGAGGAACCTGGCTATTCTGGGGAAAGCCCATCCTCGCCTGGCTGAATAATAAATTGATGGTAGATTAGGGATGAGAGAGTACACCACTGCAGAGTTCAAACAAAGGAATATCGGTTAACGGCTTTAAGGGAGCCTACTTGGTCACTCCAAGAGGAGCCTCGCCCGGTAGGGAACGGGTTTCAGCGGGAGGACCTACCCGATCGCCATCCCATGACTGCCGCAAAAACAAAACCAAGAACATCGACAGAACACCAACAATTCGAGTGGCTACGTGGAATGTGAGAACACTTTTCCAAAAAGGAAAGCTCGACAATGTAATCAACGAAATGGACCGCCTGGAAATCAACATTCTAGGCATAGCAGAGATGAGATGGACTGGCAGTGGACTCATCAATAAACAGGGTTGCAAAGTGATCTACTCACGCTCAAAGAAACATGAGGGTGGAGTTGGTTTGATACTTGATAAGAAGACATCTTGTAGCCTCCTGGGCTTCTGGGCCATCTCAGATCGTGTGCTTCTTGCCAAAGTTAGCGCGAAGCCTTTCACCATAAGTGTGATACAATGCTATGCACCAACCACGGACGCAGAGGAGGATCAAGTGGAGACGTTCTATGAAGATCTAAATAGAGCGCTGGCTCAATGCAAATCTAGTGAAGTAAAGGTTGTAATGGGTGATTTCAATGCCAAGGTAGGAAATCAGAGGTCACAATCGGCAGTCGGCCCACATGATCTCGGCTAAGTTAACGAACGCGGAGAACGGCTCAGGGAATGGTGTGAATGCAACGACCTGATTATCACAAATACTTGGTTCCAAAATCCACCCAGATGGTTTTATACCTGGAAGCAGCCAGGTGACCGAGCTCGAAACCAAATTGATTTCATCACCTTCAATAGAAGGTTCACGAACTCAGTCACACAATCACGTGCATATCCAGGAGCTGACTGTGATAGCAATCACAATCCTGCAATTGCGACACTTTGGGTCCGACTTCAAAAGAGAAAAAAGGATCAGAAACGAAAGGTCTACAACTATGGGAATCTAAGCAGTGAACTTAAAGATAAAACCAGGAAGGAAGCCAGTCAATCTTTAAAGTCAATTGATCGAAGAAGTGTGAATGAGTCTTGGGAGCAATACAAAGATACTCATTACGATCAGAGATAAATACATCCCAGAGAAACCAAGACAACTACACAAGAGATGGATGACAGAAGAGATCCTTGAGAAAATGAACGAGCGACGAAAAGCAAAAGGCAGTGAGCAGTACCAGAGCCTCAATAAAGAAGTGAAATAAATGTGCAATGCTGCATCCGAAGAGTACTACAATGCAAAATGCGAAAAAATTGAAAAAGAAGTCAACTCTAGTTCGAAAGACGCCCATTGACATATTCGAGAAGCAGGAAAATTTAACAAGAGCATGCTCAAGACTGGAGGCATCAAGTCAAAACAAGGCCAACTCTTGCTTGAAGAAGAACAACTGGTTAGATAGACAGAATATATCCAAGAGCTTTATGGTGATAACACCCGAAGAGATGACCCCATCACTTTTCAAGGCGAATTGACAGGACCACCGATTTCAAGAGAAGAGATTAGGAACGCCATTTACCGGATTCCAAATGGAAAAGCTGTCTGACCAGAACAGTTACCAATTGAACTCATGAAGATCTTAGAGGATGATGCAGTCGACTTCCTGGACGGTTTTATGAACAACATCTACGACTCAGGGGAGCTTCCTGAAGATCTCGTAAGATCAATTTTCATTGCAATACCCAAGAAATCTGGAGCTACAGAATGCAAAATATTCCGAACCATCGCATTAATGAGTCACCACGTCAAGATACTCCTTCGAGTACCAATTCTTTGCGCAAGATGTCAGATTCACCTAGAAATTGCTGATTGCCAGTATGGTTTTATGCCTGATAGAGGTACAAGGAACGCCATCTTTATTTTGTGGATGCTTGGGGAAAGGGCACTAGAGGTAAATCAAGATCTCTACCTGTGTTTTGTCGGCAATGTCAACCCATATGAAAAAGATTTATATAAAACTTGTAATGTTTATATATGTTTTATGAAAAACATATATGCATCTTATAGGAGATACAATATTCATATAAAATGCCTACAAAATTAAACTTACACAATTTTACACCATAGAAGAATCATAGATGGCACTAAACCCTCATGTAATATCATGATAAGACTTTTGTACTACATGACATTTAACACCAAACCTTGTATGAGAGATATAGGCAGACAAAGAATACATATCAAATCCTAAGCAAAGACATGATGAAAGTCCGTGTACAAGTTAAGGGTTGTTTTTTTCATGATGATACGCCAGGCCAAGGTAATTCCCAAGCTGTGATCAGTGATGGCATAGCGCGTTTTCTGTGGAAAAAGAATTATATATTAATATATATAGCCTATATATATATACATTTTTATTTATTTAACCTTCATTTTACCAGAAAAGTTCCATAATTTCTATCCACTAAAATGGCATGCTAAAATTGGACAGTGACACCTCTGATTATTATGGATGTATGAACTCATGTATTATCACCACCTGGCCTATGACAGTTTTTTTTTTTTTTTTTCACTCACACAGAGGGCTTTTAAAACCCCTGAGCCAAGTCATTTTGTTTCCTAGATAAGAAGATATTCATGACCAGAATTTGTAGGTTTCTATATTTCAGAAGTAAACACTGATTGGGAGAATTATACATGTTTGCATACTTTATGCTTTACACTTTAAAGGAACACGCCACCGTTTTTCAGTACTGATATATGTTCGTCCCTGCTTTTAGACAAGTTAATGCCGACCTGTCTCGTCTTCCTCCATCTAATCTATCTCGCTAATGAACGGTGCAAGCATGTTAGCATGTAGCTTAACACAATACTTTCATTAGGATCCAAGCATGTCTGAAGTTGGAGGCAACCAAGCTCTTCCAACACTATTTAGATATGGTTACCCGAGTTGTTACAAGACCCAGGAACTCTACTTGTCAGTACTTCGATATTAGAGCAGTGGGGAGACATTAAGAGAGAGGGAGACCAATCACTGAGGAAATCCTCCCATAGAAACACATTGTGGCCATTCTGAACGCAAGTTCTGACTTGTTTTGAAAGTAGTCAATTGCATTGTTGGACATGGAATTTATTACTGGCGGTTAGCCTTTTGTTTACTATCTCCATCACCAGTGGTAGCCATGCCACGAATGTCCAATGAGCTCATGCACATTTGAATTAAGTATGTACAACACACCAGTCTGGACTTTTGGATATCTCCCAATTCATTTTGATAGGGCCTGGACTTGTTGTAGCTGCCTGCAGGCGTCACCAATATGGCGGCTGAGTGGAGGAACTTGCCCAAAACGAATTTGGTAATACCACCAAAGGGTTGTTTGGGAGTTATGGTATCAATGCTGTTGAAGTACTCCCAAGCAGCCTAAAGTTCCTCCATACATTATAGTTGTCCTTTGTATCTGCTTCTTAAAATACCCACAGATGCTCACATAACTGTATTTAAATTGGGGAAACATGGAAGTTGTTGGTTACCTCTCACTTCACCAATGTTTGGATCCTAATTAAATGCTAACACGTCTACGCCAGTGTGACAAAGCACGCATGAAGGCAAGACATATGCCTCAACTTGTCTAATATCAAGGAAGAACATTTCAATATTGAAAAACTGTGGCGTATTCCTTTAAAGTGGTGTCAATCAAGAAATGAATTGAAATCAGGCATTTCTTAGGGATTTAATTTTCATATATGACCAGTATCACATACAAAATTTAGGTTGCAACATCATAAGCAGACAAAAAAACATTCAATTCAATGCATGCATGCAACTGAACATGCAAAAAACATGTATGGACTTTGACATATTCATATAAGAATAGACATTGAAATATGTAAGAAATCTATAAATGTTTGTACACATAACATACAGAAAACATGTATGGGCTACCACATATGCATATATGAATATTAATAGAAATATGTAAGTAATCTATAAACGTTGGCACACATAAAATACCAAAAACATATATGTCCTTGCAGGTGTTCACATATGCTAAGTAAGGGAAATATGTAAGAAATCTATAAAATTTTGTACACATAACATACAGAAAACATGTATGGGCTTGCACATATTCATATATGAATATTAATAGAAATATGTAAGAAATCTATAAATGCTTTTTGTATGACATGTGTAAAACATTTATAGATTTCTTACATATTTCTATTAATATTCATATATGAATATGTGCAAGCCCATACATGCTTTTTGTATGACATGTGTAAAACATGTATGGGCTTTGACATATTCATATATGAAAATGGATGTAAACATCCAAAAAACTATGGACATTGTTGTCCATACCTCATATAAAACATTACACTTAACATTACATGTTTCATAAGCTGACCATATATGTTGGCTTATATGTAATTTATACAAATCCTTTATGATCTGTATTCCATTCATATATATGAAGTGGGCCACGTTTGTAGCATGCGCCATATATGCCATTTCATTACAGTTTTATACTTATCTTTGTAAGTTTTTTATGAATCTTTTTCATATGGGAAGGCTTTCGATCGTGTACAACATGACAAACTCATGATGTTATTGTCTGACCTGGACATTTTTGACAAAGACTTGAGAATAATTCAATCAATATACTTCAATCAAACAGCCGCGATCTGTCAGAATAACTCTCCCAGTGAATGGGTGAAAATCGAACGTGGAGTGCGACAGGGATGTACAGTCACCAGACTTTTACAACCTCTACAGCGAGCAAAGCCTCCGCCCTCTTGCCGACCTGGAAGGCCTGATAATCGGAGGTGTAAATATCACAAATATCAGATATGCTGATGACACGGTTTTAATTACGACAACAGAAGAAAACCTACAGAGGCTAGTGGATGGTCTAGTGGAAGAGAGTACAGAATATGGCTTGGCAATAAATACAGACAAAACTGAATGCATGGTCCTTTCCAGACAACAACCCAAGGATTGTAAAATGACAGTGAACAGAGTACAACTCAAACAAGTACAGCAGGTCAGATACCTCGGCTCAATAATTACAGAAGATGCAAAACCAACAAATGAAATCAAGTCCAGGATAGCACAGGCAAAACAGATCTTTTACCACAATGAACAGCGTTCTCTGTAACACGAAAATATCGATGAACACCCGTTTACGAGTTCTACAGTGCTATATCTGGCCCTTTCTGTTGTATGGCGCAGAGTCTTGGACATTGCAAAAGGCAGACCTGAGTCGACTAGAAGCAGCTGAGATGTGGTTTCTGCGTAGAATGCTCAAAATTCCTTGGATTGCGAGAAAGTCCAAAGTCAAAGTTCTTCAACAAGCAGAATACCAACGGAAACTGCTTGCAATAATTCGGGAAAGGCAAATAAAGTTCCTTGGCTATGTCATCCAGAAAGGTAAATTAGAACACCTTTCACTTTCTGGAAAAATCCCTGGAAAGAGATCACCAGGAAAACAGCGACTGAAGGTCATGGATCAAGTCAAGCAGTGGACCCGAAAGTCGAAACTGTTTCACTTGTTTTACACTAGGCAATTGGTCGCCGATGTCTTTTGATATGGCACCCAAGAGAGGGATGAGAGGACCAGGACAGCAGGTAGACAGCAGTCAGAATTGACATGCTTAAATCAGACAATTATTTGGTGCTTGGACTCTTCGGCAAGACTCGTAGAGCAGGAGCACGGCTTAGGGCAACAGCTGGAAAAATCCCCCCAAGAGTCCAGACACTGATGGCGGTGGTGGCTGAAGGCTGACATAACTGGAGCGGCAGTACGGAAGGTCTGATGGAGCAGGGTGGCGTTGGGGAGGAGGAGGGTCAGCAAAAGGCAGCATGAACGAACTAGAGCAGAGATAAATCGCATATTTTAAAAACACAGCAACATAACAATTGGCTAGCAATGCGACTGAGGTGTGCCACGGTCGGATGTAACCCAAATAGCAAGCTCTTACTGCCGTGGATCTGCTCCAGCTCCAGCTGATCCGGGGCAGATCCGGACCAAAGGAGCTTGCTATCTGGGAAGAGATCAGCTGCTACGCCAGCCGACTGCTCAATTAACAGCCTTAGACATTGACTGCAAGTGTGTATGGGCGAGCGTGCAAGTGAATGAAAAGAGAATAAACAGAGTTGACGTGAGCAAGAGTCTTCCTGACTGAACTTTCGCTAAGCTTCATTACTCTAAACTGCTTTTCGAACGGAAGCGAAATGAATTTTTCGTGCGACCGATCACCTTCAAAGATACGAGTTCACCTGAATTTGCATCTTTGCATTGACTTTGAAGACAATCTGTCGCGTGAAAAATTAATTTCGCGTTCGGTGGAAAAGCAGCTTAGCTTAGCTAGGTAGGTAGTCAGGCTCCATTGTTTTCCGTGGCCATTTGGAGCTTTGCTTTTATGTAGCTAGCTTGCTTGTGGATGAGATTATGGACATCTTTCAAGATCGTCCCTTGGCAGTACAGGAAATTGCAGCTGATGATGACTTGTAGATGCCCTTATAACAATGATGTAAGGACTATCTGTCATTGTTGATGTGGTTTTGATTGCATAGACTTGAATACATACAATTGATTTTTGTGTAACATTGATGCATGTACGTACATTCAATATTGTTTGTTTGCTTTGTTTATAATGACGAGATGAATGTGGATAAAATACAAATTGTAAATGTGACTAAATTTTGTATATATTCAACTTAACATTCTGCCTCATTGTTAATGTAATATCAATTACTTTGGAATGTTCAACTTTACAGTTGCAAAAAATAAATACCTAGTGAGTTAATAATACAAAACCCAAAACCAGTGAAGTTGGCACGTTGTGTAAATCATAAATAAAAACAGAATACAATGATTTCCAAATCCTTTTCAACGTATATTCAATTGGATACACTGCAAAGACAAGTTACTTAATGTTCAAACAGGTAAACTTTGTGATTTTTTGCAAATATTAGCTCATTTGGAATTTGATGCCTGCAACATGTTTCAAAAAAGCTGGCACAAGTGGCAAAAAACACTGAGAGAGTTGAGGAATGCTCATCAAACACTTATATGGAACATCCCACAGGTGAACGGGCTAATTGGGAACAGGTGGGTGCCATGATTGGGTATAAAAGCAGCTTCCCTAAAATGCTCAGTCATTCACAAACAAGGATGGGGCGAGGGTCACCACTTAGTGAACAAATGAGTGAGCTGATTGTCGAACAGTTTAAAAACAACATTCCTCAACAAGCTATTGCAAGAAATGTAGGGATTTCATCATCTACGGTCCGTAATATCGTCAAAAGGTTCGGAGAAGGCCGAAAACCAACATTGAACGTCCGTGACCTTCAATCTCTCCGGCGGTACTGCATCAAAAACCGACATCAGCGTGTAAAGGACATCACCACATGGGCTCAGGAACACTTCAGAAAACCACTGTCAGTAACTACAGTTCGTCGCTACATCTGCAAGTGCAAGTTAAAACTCTACAATGCAAAGCGAAAGCCATTTATCAACAGCACCCAGAAATGCCGCCGGCTTCGCTGGGCCCAAGCTCATCTAAGATGGACTGATGCAAAGTGGAAAAGTGTTATGTGGTCTGACGAGTCCACATTTCAAATTGTTTTTGGAAACTGCGGACGCCGTGTCCTCCGGACCAAAGAGGAAAAGAACCATCCGGACTGTTATAGGCGCAAAGTTCAAAAGCCAGCATCTGTGATGGTATGAGGGTGTATTAGTCCCCAAGGCATGGGCAACTTACACATATGTGAAGGCAACATTAATGCTGAAAGGTACATACAGGTTTTGGAGCAACATATGTTGCCATCCAAGCAACGTCTTTTTCATGGACGCCCCTGCTTATTTCAGCAAGACAATGCCAAGCCACATTCTGCACGTGTTACAACAGCATGGCTCCGTAGTAAAAGAGTGCGGGTATTAGACTGGCCTGCCAGTAGTCCAGACCTGTCTCCCATTGAAAATGTGTGTCGCATTATGAAGCGTAAAATACGACAACGGAGACCCCGGACTGCTGAACAACTTAAGCTGTACATCAAGCAAGAATGGGAAAGAGTTCCACCTGAAAAGCTTCAAAAATTGGTCTCCTCAGTTCCCAAACGTTTAATGAGTGTCGTTAAATGAAAGGCGATGTAACACAATGGTGAAAAGGCCCCTGTGCCAACTTTTTTGCAATGTGTTGCTGCCTTTAAATTCTAAGTTAATGATTATTTGCACAAAAAAAAAAAAAGTTTCTCAGTTTGAACATTAAACATCTTGTCTTTGCAGTGTATTCAATTGAATATAAGTTGAAAAGGATTTGAAAATCATTGTATTCTGTTTTTATCTACGATTTACATAACGTGCCAACGTCACTGGTTTTGGGTTTTGTACATAATACTTAATATCTCAGGTAGACCGTAATAGTGTTTTTAATCATTATATTTCCAGTCATTGTGCTAAAATTGGACATGAAATCATTGAAAATTTCAACATTGTCATTTGAGGTAACTTAGACAATTTTGAAAACTGGAGGATGAACAAGGGTTCAAAAATGTTCAAGAGGGTTCAAAGATGTAAAAAAGAAGAAAGAAAATAGATCTTCTTCAAATTTTGTGTTGAGGTAATCTCAGGGTAGATTTGTAATGTGAAGTAGATTGTAATAGTGTTTTCAATTATTAGTTTAAAAAAATATTCAATTTGGTAATTACTTGACACAACCTCAATTCCGAAATTGTTGGGACAGAGTGTAAATTGTGAATAAAATCAAAACGCAATGACTTTCAAATCACATCAGCTGGTATTTTATTCACAATAGAACAGAGATAACATTGCAAATATTGAAACTGAGAGATTTTACAATTTTATCCAAAAAATGTGCTTATTTCAAATTTGATGGCTTCTACTGGTCTCAAAAAAATTGGGACAGGGGCCTGTTTACCACGGTGTAGTATCCCCTTTCTTTTTAACACAAAGTGGGGGCATATGGGCATTGAGGAGGCAAGTTTTTTGAGTTTAGCCATTGGAATTTGATCCCACTCTTGTTTAATAAAAGCTTCCAGATGCTGGAGAGTATTGGGTCTCCTTCGACTGACTTTTCGATTAATGATGCGCCAAATGTTCTCAATCGGTGAAAGATCAGGACTGCGGGCAGGCCAGTTCAGCACACGGACTCTTCTTCTATGAAGCCATGCTGTTGTAATAGCTGTAGTTTGTGGTTTTGCATTGTCCTACAGAAATTCATGAAACCTTCCCTGGAATAGATGTCATCTGGAGGGGAGCATATGTTGCTCTAAAACCTGTATGTACCTTTCAGCATTCATGGTGCTTTTGAAAACATGCAAATGTCCCACACCATATGCACTAATGCATCCCCATGCCATCAGAGGTGCTGGCTTAAGAACTGAATGCTGATAACAGGAGTGGTCTTTCTCCTCTTTAGCCCAGAGGACACGACGCCCATTATTTCCAACAAGAATGTCAAATTTGGACTCACATCACAGGACACTTTACCACTTTGCTACAGTCCATTTTAAATTAGCCTTGGCCCACAGAACACGGTGGCACTTCTGGATCATACTCAACAATGGCTTCCTTTTTTCATGATAGAATTTTGGGTGGCATCTGTGGATGGCACAGCGGACTGTGTTTACAGACAGTGGTTTCTTGAAGTATTCCTGGCCCATTTCAGTAATGTCAATGACAGAATCATGCCAATGAGTGATGCAGTAGCGTCTGAGGGCCCAAGGATCACAGGTATCCAGTAAAGGTCTTCGGCCTTGTCTGTAAAGCACAGAGATTATTCAAGTTTCTCTGAATCTTTTGATAATATTATGGACTGTTGATGATGAGCCCTTCAAAGCCTTTCCAGTTTGATGTTGAGGAGCATTGTGTTTAAAGTATTACAAAAATTTATTTACGCAAGCCTTCACAGGTTGGAAAGCCTCTGGCCATCTTTACTTCTAAGAGAGACAGCCTCTCTAAGACATCCCATTTTTAGCCAATCATGTTACACACCTGATGCCAGTTAACTTAATTACTTGCTAAATGTTCTTTCAGCTTATTCTCTTCTGTATTAATTGCTTTTTCAGCCCTTTCTTGCCTTTGTCCCAACTTTTTTGAGACCTGGTGAAGCCAGAAAATTTGAAATAAGTGCATTTTGTGGATAAAAAATGTAAATTGTCTCAGTTTCAACATTTGAAATGTTATTTATGTTCTAAAGTAAATTACATATGGAGAACTGACGTAATTCTGATAGGCCACAGAGTCAAGCTTGCCACATAGAGGAGCTGCTTCTCCCACCAGAGGATCACCTGAGTACACTTGACAGTCATCTGACCCTGCTGTCAGTCTATTGCTCGACCAATAATATGCTGGCTTACTTAAGCTGGACATCTGAGAAGCAGCTCTTCAGCGTACACGCTCGGCAAGCTGGCAGAACTTGAATTGCACAACATACAGCATTGCTTTTCTATTTCTGACATTTCAAACTAGCATGAGAGGAACCATGCTTTTTCATCGGTTTGCTTACCCTTCTGTACATCTTGGGAACTAAGTCAGCATCAGTAGAAGACCTCTGGGCTCCTGACAAACTTCCATCAGCGATCCAGCATAAAGCCGATCCAGTAGCAGATGAAGCAAGTGTCATATCCACAGCACTAGGCGGAGAGTCGGGAACTTCGCCAAGTCCATAAAAAAAGCGGACTGGCCAGTCCCTAAAATCCTCGAAGCACTGTCCACCTGCAGTATCGTGGTTCCTGCTGGCATCAGCCATGATCTGCTTTTTTGTTGAAAGCCTTCCCAGCAGTCTTCCAGCCAACTTCGAAGTTCCCAACCCCGACCAATCTCTAGCCTTGAGAAAGGCCACCGCCAAACGGAAACACTGCTCGCAATCTTTGAAGCCTAAAACATAAAAAAGCCAAGGTCCCAGCTGCCCGCAGTTTCCCATTGAAGAGAAGTGGATCCTGTTATGATCGCACTCGGTAATATCCAGACCTCCATTCTCAATTTGGACACCAGCATCCAGTCTCAAGAAACCCCGTCCAGGACCTCCAGTTGTCCTACCCGGACACTCTTCCGCATTCTGCCAACCTCCTGCACTGACGCTCGGAGCCGGGGCCACAGCTTCCCAATGAAGTCACCGCGCCCAGGATAACCTGGGGAACCACAGTTCCAGCCTCAACTTCCACTTGAGTTCCATTTTTTCCCCTGGCTGCCGCTATTTCTCCCCAGCTGTGAGCGCAAATATTCGCAGGTAATGACATCAACTTGGTCAAAATTTTGCTGAACTCAAACTGTTATGAAAAACAACTTGTTGATTACGGTGAAGTGTCCATCCTCCTCAAAGACTTTCAGATCACATGAGCCAATTTCGGATAGACCACTTTGTCAAAAAGAACATTTATTGAAAGCATACAAACATGCAAGCATAAATTAAGTTTGGCAACATGGCTCTTTTCAGAAAGGTCCTGCCCGTCCAGTATGGAACCGAAGGCAGGGAGCAGCGATTTAACCCCTCAAGAGAACCATGCACAATTTCTGTTGATGCCAAACACAAGAGAAATATCCTATATGAGGTGACTTATGTAGTAGTTACAGCCCAGCAGCTGGTGCCATTTTTCCTGAAGCTGAATACAAGAGAAATATCCTGCGTGGATCGAATTATGTGTCGTGACAGCCCGGCTGCTGGCACAATTTCTCTTGAACTCAGATACAAGAGAAATATCCTATGTGAGGTGTATTATGTATTGAGACAGCCCGGCGACGGGCACAATTTCTCTTGAAGCTAAATACAAGAGAAATATACTAAGTCAAAAAAGAAACTTCATGCTCATAAATTTGTTAATATTTTCTTGTAAATTTCAATCAAAGAGTTTTTATTCTCCCTAGGGGTAAATGCGTTGTCAAAGACATCATGACACACATCAACTCCGACGTCTCAGGTACGTAGCAAGTGAGAGCGTGCTTTAAGCTAAAACCATGTTTTCTCGTGTTCCTAGTCACGTGACCATATGAGAGATGTGCAACTGAGCTCACGTTAGCACGTTAGAGTGAAATCTCGGAAATACAAGTTTTTACAGTTAATTATTCGTTCATTTTCAATGCCATGGCTGTCAAACATTCAGCGTGAACGTCCCATTGGCATGCTGAATACAGAAACGTCCGTCACTGATGTTGCATGGATTATGGGATGCAGTCGTTGGACTATCCATGATCTTCGGACACGTCTCCAACAAACTGGCACCACAGCTGACCGACCTCGTTCTGCTAGCCCACGTGTAACGTCAAAAGCAGAGGACCAACAAATTGTCTTACGTCATTTGCATAATCGATTTGTCACTGCAACGTCCACTAGGAATGAATTGTTTAGAGGTCATGTGACTGCCCAAACCATACGTAATCGCCTGAGCACTGCTCTTATTCAAGTTGTAACTTACCATTTTTACTCTTGGACATTTCCGTGGCATTTCCAGTTGAACTGGTTACATTATGGACATTATTTTTATGATACACCGTCTTTAATGAGTACAGAATTAAGAAAAATCAGAATTAAGAAAAAAAGGCGGCCTTATGAAAGAGATGTGACTAATGCAAAGGAGAGGCAGGCTCTGTCCCAAGCTCATTGATTATGGCTATCAGGAAAACATGGAAAAAGGATTTTCTGATTAACCATAAAAATGCATTTGTGGTCCATCGAAAACGCAAACCAGACTTTAAATTTGAATATCCTGGGCCAGCTGATAAAACCTCGTATCTCCAAACTGATAAGGAACAAAAACTTGTATGTCCACTATTCTTACATGCAGAATTAAACATGTTTTATTTATTTATATTTGAAATTATATTTATCAATTTATATATATATATATATATATATATATATTTTTTTTTTTTTTTTTTTTTTTTTCCTGTGAAGATACAAGGTTTTATCAGCAGGCCCATGATGTGCGGCTGTAATAGTAGGCCTATGTATGTCTGTGCCAATTACAAGAAGTAATACAGACAACTCTCTTTTATTTCTTACTCCAGCCACCATGGCATTATAGCTATGCAAACAAACTACTCTGATGTCCGGTTAGCAACTAAAGGACAAGGCAACGCTTTAACAAACAAAGGATTCTTACCCTGCACGTGGAAAAATCTGCGGGGCACTGTAAAAGCCAGGCTCTCTGCACACCGGAGAAGTGTGCAGTCAATAGGTGATGAGCAACCATCATCCCCGGTGCATTTCACTGCACTGAGGAGGTAGTGGCATCCACTCTTTCTGCAGTGGAAGTGCATGGAGAAAAACTTGGAGTGGATACGGATGGAGGGTTACGTAAAATGGTCATACTTATTTGCCTATCCTCAACGTATCACTGTGATAGATACTAGAAACAAGCTTAATATGGTTTCAAATATTTATTCTATTATTTGGCATTTCAAGCAGTTGTGCAGTACATAGGCGTCATGGGAGGAGCCAGGGAATTTGGCACAGATGCTTAATATGCGCGTATCATGATCGCACACAACCTGAACATTAATGCTGTGCCGACGTCTTCGGTCTCTGCACATATTCTTATTAGTGGAAGGGGTTCGGGGTTGCAACGTGAGTACAATCAAAGGCTCCCACAACACTGGGGAACCTGGTGACCCGGTAGAACCCTCCCAACTCTCCGTCTTTCAACTGGTGTTTCGGGGAATTTTAAAGTGGCTGATGTGGTGCAGCATAGCTTCAACCAACTGTGTCAGACACCTTGACACAGACGCCTGTGATATGTGCATGACATCATCAGCCACTCTCTTTTAACGACCGAGATGCCAGGACCGACAGCGCAGTTGTGACCTTGAAGACCACCAGTATGTTTGTAATTGTTTATAATGCGTTTGTGATGGAACTAATTGGAGAATAGGCTGTTGTGTAATATCATATGATGATTTCTTTTGATAATTTATTATGGTTATGACAAAGGTAGTTTAGAAATAAGGATGAACAATTGAATTTTGAATGTTCCAACCTTTACCATGTTAAATAAAATAAAATTAATGTAAAAATTCAGCCTATAACCGACATCAAACGCAATATTCCATTTCCCCTTATGTTGGCGCTTGACCTTAATACAGCCCTCAAAAGCGCTTAACAGAAAAAGCGCGTAGGCCAGGGGGAGAATACGTGTAAGTGTTATTTGCATGAGAAACGCCCGGAAACGCCCCGATTTGGCCTTGCTCCGCCCCAAGTGCGTAACTGCCTTCCGGGCGCGTAATGGACAGACTTTTTTTTAAATAAAATTTATTTTTCTCTTTTACAAGACCAGACATCAAACATACCAAAAACAACACTACAAAAAACAGGAAGGAGGGGGGGGTAGGCTAAACAAGCTGCCAAGTTGCAGAATGTATTTCATGCCCATATACATGCACACATTCCTTTTTTCCTACATTTTCCTTCGTAAGACAGCTCCCTACAAACCCCATCCATGAGCCATCATTTTATTTATTTTCATCTGTCCATTCATGATTCATCCACTCACCCATTCAGTCATAGTTTGGTTAATTACTTAAAGATGATTTTTTTATGAATTAAGTTCAGTATTTTATTGAACATATTACCAAAACTTAACCAGCCTATATACTAAGAGGATGTAGGACAACCCGAGACTGCAGCCCCAAAGTGGGGCTTCACTCTCACTTCACTCTCCAGCCATCCATCATCCATAATATAAGGTAACTAGCTGACCGGCAGGAACACCAGGAGCTAAACAAAGCTACTTAACAGCTGGACAGAGGTTACAAAGAGCTGCTTTGCATTTATACAATCATAACTGCATTAATAGTTCCCTCACAATCATTTAAAAGGTAAATTAATACAAATAAATAAACAAAACCAACCCAACAAAATTAAATTTCATCACAGAGACAGGAGAGCAAAATGCTTCGAGTCCAGGAATGATCTTATTATATCCCACAGACCATTGTCTCCCCTATCAAAAGACAACAAGAATGAGGAGGCCTTTTCCATACTTATAATATCAAGAAAATCATCCAGCCACCTGCTTAAGTTTAAACAGTTTGCTTTCCTGACCTTCCAGTTCAGGAGAATTAAACGTTTTGTTGCCACGCATGCCAGGGTTACTATTCTTTGAACAAGTGCATCCTAAATATCTGCAGGCTGGGTACCAAGTATGCATATAGCCGGACATAATGCTATATCTTTACAAAGAATCTTGGAAAGAATCTCTCCCACTGAGTCCCAAAGGGCTTTAACAGCCGGACAGGACCAAAGAGAGTGCAAGAGGGTACCAACCTCCACACAGCCATGCCAACAAAGACCAGAAGTGGTTGGATCAATTTTCTTTACTCTAGATGGAGTTATATATGCTCTATGTAGTACAAACCCAAAACCAGTGAAGTTGGCACGTTGTGTAAATTGTAAATAAAAACAGAAAACAATGATTTGCAAATCCTTTTTAACCTATATTCAATTGAATACACTGCAAAGACAAGTTACTTAATGTTCGAATAGGTGAACTTTGTAATTTTTTGCAAATATTAGCTCATTTGGAATTTGATGCCTGCAACATGTTTCAAAAAAGCTAGCACAAGTGGCGAAAAAGACTGAGTGAGTTGAGGAATGCTCATCAAAGTTATTTGGAACATCCCACAGGTGAACGGGCTAATTGGGAACAGGTGGGTGCCATGATTGGGTATAAAAGCAGCTTCCCTGAAATGCTCAGTCATTCAAAAACAAGGATGGGGCGAGGGTCACCACTTAGTGAACAAATGCGTGAGCTGATTGTCGAACAGTTTAAAAACAACATTCCTCAACGAGCTATTGCAAGAAATTTAGGGATTTCATCATCTACGGTCTGTAATATGGTCAAAAGGTTCAGAGAATCTGGAGAAATCACTGCACATAAGCGACAAGGCCGAAAACCAACATTGAAAGCCCGTGACCTTCGATCCCTCTGGCGGTACTGCATCAAAAACCGACATCAGTGTGTAAAGGACATCACCACATGGGCTCAGGAACACTTCAGGAAACCACTGTCAGTAACTACAGTTTGTCGCTACATCTGCAAGTGCAAGTTAAAACTCTACAATGCAAAACGAAAGCCATTTATCAACAGCACCCAGAAACGCTGCCAGCTTCGCTGGGCCTAAGCTCATCTAAGATGGACTGATGCAAAGTGGAAAAGCGTTCTGTGGTCTGACGCGTCCACATTTCAAATTGTTTTTGGAAACTGTGGACGTCGTGTCCTCCGGACCAAAGAGGAAAAGAACCATCCGGACTGTAATAGGCGCAAGTTCAAAAGCCAGCATCTGTGATGGTATGGGGGTGTATTAGTGCCCAAGCCATGGGCAGCTTACACATATGTGAAGGCAACATTAATGCTGAAAGGTACATACAGGTTTTGGAGCAACATATGTTGCCATCCAAGCAGCGTCTTTTTCATGGACGCCCCTGCTTATTTCAGCAAGACAATGCCAGGCCACATTCTGCACGTGTTACAACAGCATGGCTCCGTAGTAAAAGAGTGCGGGTACTAGACTGGCCTGCCTGTAGTCCAGACCTGTCTCCCATTGAAAATGTGTGGCGCATTATGAAGCGTGAAATACGACAACGGAGACCCCGGACTGTTGAACAACTTAAGCTGTACATCAAGCAAGAATGGGAAAGAGTTCCACCTGAAAATCTTAAAAAATTGGTCTCCTCAGTTCCCAAACGTTTAAGTGAGTGTCGTTAAAAGGAAAGGCGATGTAACACAGTGGTAAAAAGGCCCCTGTGCCAACTTTTTTGCAATGTGTTGCAGCCTTTGTCTTTGCAGTGTATTCAATTGAATATAAGTTGAAAAAGGATTTGCAAATCCTGGACTACAATCAAATATTTACACTCACACCTACAGACAATTTATATTCACAATTTATCTTGACAAGTACTTCCATGTACTGTCGGAGGAAAATGAAAAACCAGGTGAGAACACATACATCATGGAGAAAACATAAAAACCCCACACAGAAAAAGCCCTTTTGTGATAATTACCATTGGGCTTGCATAATTAAACAGAGAAAATAAGGGATTTTATTTTAAATGTTAACATAAAAGAAGAAGACAGGGAGGGATTTGTCCAAGTAACAATGATTGTGTTTTCCCATGTTTGAACTGAAGGTTTCCTTTAAGCAATGAAGCTGTAATAATCCTGTGGCAAGGCTGACTCGCAGTTTACGCCTAACTGTGGGTGTTGACTTGCGCGATTGCGTTATTTCCTCCTCACCTGACTCTGCGCGTTCTTTCAAATTGTTTGGAGTAAGCGTGGGTGTGTGTTGTCTGCCGCTGGGAGAACTCCAGTAGGTTTTTAGTTTATTTCTGTTTTATTCTATTTTCTTGCTTAACGTTGGATTGTGTACTTGTACCGCACAGCCGAGAGAGGTTAATTTGTTGAACTTGTGACTGCAGCTTCGAATGTGACGCCAGGATTGATGCGACAAGTTTGGCTACTGGACCTAAGTTGGCGCTTAAATACGTAAGCGCTTTCCTCATATTACATCGTAAATTGGCTGGCTGTGTTGAGGGCTTGTACTTTTAATAAGTGCATTTTCGTTATTCAGGAAGTGTGCTGCTCTGGGTTTGTCTTTCGCTCTTGCCCTTCATTTGGCGTGTAACTGCGGGTGCTCAGACGCCAAACAAGGAAAGCTTAGCACCGTCAGAGACTTTGGTCCTGCTTCTCTCTCTCTCTCGTGCAGTCAGTGGTTTGCGTCCTCCATGCCAATCGAGGTACATGCAGTGTGAGTGCGTATGTGTAGTAGCTTGCTAAGCAAGCATCAACTAAATTGCACTTGTGCCGATTTAGGGAGCATATTGCAGCTGATTCCCTACGCTGGGTTCCTTTGGACCTGCCTTCCGTCTCCGATTTTTTGCTGTGCCGTAATCCATCTGAAGGTACTAGTAACACCTGCACAATGTATACATATATTTTGTGTTAAGAGGGAAGTTTTTATTCGGGAATTGTTTGTATAGTGTATTGTGGTCTTAAATTGTGTTTCTTGTTCTCTTTTGTTTTAGAAAGTAAATGCCTGGTTATTTGACCACTGTTTTCCCAGACTTATTTATTATTTATTTATTGTCCAGTGTCGGCTGTGAGAGAGCCACCAGTTACTTTGCATCAGTTGAGAGCCATCAGCATTTGCCTTTGGTTTGGTTGTGAGAAAACCAGTATCTTTGTCTTGTGTGAGTCATTTATTGTTTTGTGTGTATATTTGCTTTTCCTCTTTGGGTGTTTTACTTTGTTGTTTTCCCTAGCCGCCTGCTGTTCCATCTCCCCCTGTGGTTGGGGCGGCCAATTACTGTTCCTTACCTTATGGTGTGAAGTATACACTTGTTTGCTGTGTGTATGTACTTATACCATAGACAGATGAAAGCCAATGCGTGTCTGTGAATTAGTACAGTGGTTTGACAAAAGGTAGCTATAGTCTGCACCTGTGACTTGTGTGATTGGCAGTGCACCATGTTCATTTAGTTTCTTTTGAGTGGTTTTGTCAAATAGCAGTATAGTTCGCTACCTCAGTCCTAGGGTTGGTGAGCAGACTTCAAGGGAGTAACTTGTGTGCTTTTTTTTGTTTCTTTTTATTTATGCTGTGCGCTCTCCATGTTGGTACAAACCTCATTTTATTAATTCCAGTAAAAAGAATAAACAATCCTTTTTTTTATACTTCTGTCTCCGTATTCATTTAGTTGAATAACCTACAGCCTGGTAACCTTGTGATAGGTAGTGACCATAGCCAGTCAGTCACATTTGGCGCTGCGAGCAGGGTTTCAGGTGGAGGCAGTAGTTTGGTAGATCAGTTTTTGTTTATTTGTGTGTGGTGGCTCTCAGTTTAGATTTGGGAAAACAGTGGTTGATGTGGTTGCCCTCGGTCCATCTGCGAGTATCACGGACGTGGTCATCTTAAGAAGAACAGCAGAGCTCCTGAACCAAGTCATCTGTTACTGTTCAGTCTGCAGTTGGAGCAAGTGTGACTAATTAAGATGGCTGATGAAGACATGAGCATTCAAGACCTGGCAGCCCAGTTGCAAACACTTAATGAGCTGGTACAACAACTCCGAGCTGAGAATGCCAAACTTAGAGCAGAGGCAGCTCAGCCTTCTCCTGCTGCAACACCGGTAGGGCAGACACCTAGTAAAGCTGGCATAAGTTCAAGCCAGCAGTCTAATGTTGCCGCAACCAGCATAGGTGGTAATTCTATTCGGTCCGGCCCCTCGGGGACCGTAGAGCGTTATGTATATGTCCCGAGGGAGTGTAAATGTCCTAGGTTTTCAGGGAAACCATCACAAGACTCTGTAACGGTGGAAGATTCGGTGGAAGAGGCCCGTCGTCACTTATCTTTGTGGCCTATGTCAGTCACAGAGCAAGCCTTGGCTATCTTTGATTTGTTAGATGGAGAAGCTAGAGCAGAAATCAAATTCTGCCCTGCTGCCGAGAGAGATGACCCAGAGAAAATATTTTCTCGGTTGCTCGCATTCCTATATTAGTTTGCAAAAACAGTTTTTCCAGCAGCAACAAAAGGACGGTGAATTCTTGCGTGAGTTTTCCCATGCCCTCATGTCTCTCATGGAGGCCATAAAACGCAAAGACCCAGCCTGTTTTGCGCAACCTGACGTGGTGTTACAAGACTAATTCATAGAGTTTGTGAGGGATGGCATGTTGCGACGTGAATTGCGGCGCTATACTAGGTTTAATCCTACAGCGAGTTTCCTGGAGATTCGGCGTGAAGCGATTCTTTGGGTCGAGGAAGGTGACCACTCCGCCATGCCACGCCCTCGAGCGCAGTCGTGTAGCACTAATAGCGTGACTGACTTCTCCGTCGAATCCCAGGTAGTCACCTTACCACCTTCTGCTGAATTGGCTGAAGTAAAAGAGAGCCTATGTAAGCAAAAAACTCAGCTTGACGCCATACTGAAGCGCCTTGACACTCCTCTTGGTGCATCAGGGCCTACGCCGCCCACCTTGCTTGCTCCTCCCTTTTCTAAAGTTCAAGCGCGTGGCTCCCGTTATCGTTTCCACCCTGATGGTAAGCCTATTTGCATGCGTTGTGCTCAGCCTGGCCACATTGCTCGGTTTTGTAAAACTGAAATTGTTCGAACTCTGCAAACAGAGACTGTGTCTGGCCCCTCCAACCTGCCATCGGGAAAGTAGCACCCCCCGACGCGATGGCCCAACCGTCGGGTGGGAAGTTTTCGGGCTCTTTGAGATCTCAGCTTGTTGGCCCATGTCCAGTCGTGAATATTACCATAGGCGGTGTCCCCGTAACCTGCTTGCCCAATACTGGATCGATGGTCACTACCATTACCCAAAATTTCTTTGAAACCCAGCTGCGCCCCAATTTCCAACTTTAGCCTTGCCACTGGCTTAGATATCCCCTATTTGGGATATTTAGAGACGAAAATCAAAATTTTGGGGAAAACGCTATTCAACATGGGCATTTTGATTCCATTTACATTCATTTACACATTAAATACATTTACATTACATAAAAAATTTGCACTTTGGATGGCTCTGAAATTGAGGGAGTGCCATAGTACAAGTACTTCGGTATAATTATTGATGAAAAGCTGTTTTTTAAAATACTCCTTGATCAACTAAATAAACTGAGTAATAGTAAAAACTGAGCAAGGAAAAACTGCTTTTTGCTATTGTGCTCCCAGGGCTTGAACAGGTTCCAAGAAACATCAAAACTGGATAAATTAATTTCCTTGGAGAAATTCAAAAAAACTGTTGAAGGACCTGGAGGTTGTGGTTTGCTTATGCTATGATAATGTAGCCTTAAATGTCTTTTTTATACATATTGAATGTATTATCGTATGATGATGATTATTTTTTCTCTTTCCTTTTTTTAATGATTTGTAATGTGTGTTGTATTGTAGGGCACCATTGCAAATTAGACCAAGGCCTCAATATGTCTTCCTGTATTAATAAAGGATTCAATTCAATTCACGACTGCCTCACAACCAGAAGGTTGTGGGTTCGAATTCGGCCTGGGGCCTTTCTGTGTGGAGTTTTCATGTTCTCCCCGTGTTTGTGTGGGTTTCCTCCCGGTTCTCCAGTTTCCGCCACCCGACATACATTGTAAGAACACTCCTGCCAGTACCCCTGACCAAGATACTGGATTTTGAATTGGAGTTGGTGCCTGGGTGCTGCTCTGTGGCTGCCCACTGCTCCCAACGATGGGTCATATGCAGAGGAAAAATTACCATACAGGGTTCAATAAAGTATATCTAGCTATAACTTACTTTATAATCCATCCATATTACAGCAAATTCTGTACAGGCCGCGGTGAAATAAGTTTCAGAGATCCTTTACTTAAGTACACTTTCAATACACTCCTTTAGGCGAGTGCACTGAATCATCCCTAATGAATGCCTCCCCACCAGCCATGACCAACCCTGAGCTGTCTGGAGAACCCTGAACCACTGCGAGTTGGCAAGACATCCTTGAAGAAATGGAAAACAACAAAATCTTTTTCATGTGTGTGTGGTAAACCTCAAACCATTGAGTATCTCATGAGATGCAGTTGTACTCCACAATATACAGAAGGCCTGGTCGAACCAAATGCAGCTGCACTCGCCTGTGTCAGCTATTGTCAGGACATGATATAGATGACAGCTGGACATGAGAGAAGAGAAATGCATGAGACAAAACTCAAAATAAGAGCATCTTTCTCCAATTTCAATCTGGTTGAAGAAATCTATTTCTTGTAATTGCTAAAAATTTGTATTGAATAGCCAAATCAGATTTGACTGACAAAATGCAGTTGGATACAGACCTACTTTTAACTTTAAGAAATACATCTTCCCCTCACCCTGAACTGCTACAATGGTCCTGAATTCATCCTGGAGTCCTTCCATTTATTATGAATGAATAGTTACACATGAATTAAGTAGCCTTGCTATGTTTGTTTGAACAGTCAGACACAGACATCCTTGCAAACCCCAGCCTCATCAAGGGAATACTATGTTCAGTTCAAGTCCAGTACCTCTTACCAAAAAACAATGAAGTTGACCAGAGTATATTATAGCTGGCACTACATATTAGAACACGGCCATTTGAGACGCACTGCCTTTTTGCAAAGTGCTATGCTAATAGACAGAAACGGGCTGAATTTTAAACAATGTAGGATGGCATACATATTTGGATTTGGATAATACGCAGATAAAGGGCACGCCCATTTCCTTCATCACGAGCCTTCATGCAGCATCAATCTGGAAAAACCTAAATAAAAAAAAACCAGGTAAGATCAGAGGCTGAAGATGCAGTGGTATGGTGTAAGGTATTATTAAATACTCAAACAATTCTTCCAGGGTAACATTAACAGATTTAGTAGTGCAAGTAAAAAATAAATACATAAACAAACATGAGTAAATAAATTACCTAAGTTTTGATTTCCTCTTCATCCTCACTGATGTCTGCACTGCTAAGGCCACTTTCTTCATCCTTCACTTGAAGAAGGACAGAGGACCAAAGCAGTCTTGTATCGTTGGAGGACCATTTGCAGCCTCTCGAGACGTCTTCTTATAGTAGGGATTCAAAGAAAATAAGTACCCATAAAATTGGTCCGTGGTAGCAATTTCATGATACAGCGCCCTCCATAATTATTGGCACCCATGGTTAAGATGTGTTAAAAGCCTTAAAATAAATTCCATTTTTATTGCAGAAGCATATTCTTAGACTGAAAATTGTAGAAAAATGTATTCTTCAACTCCAGTGAATTTTAAGGGGAAAAAAAAACCCCTGACAAAGAAATAATTTTTTTTCCACAAAATCACCTGTCACACAATTATTGGCACCCCTAACAATTCCTGGGAAATAAATGGAATTGAAGTATTTCTGTCATTTCTACAGTAGTTTACAAAGTTGATCAGAGTATCTAGGAACATTTAATTAGTAATTCCCCGCCTCCTGTTTCCCTGGGGTATAAATATGAGGTGACGCAGAGGCCATTTCTCTTATCCACTCTTCAACATGGGAAAGACAAAGGAACACACCATTCAAGTAAGGCAGATGTGTGTCGATGTTCACAAGTCAGGCAATGGCTACAAGAAAATAGCCACTGGCCTGCACCTGCCCATATCTACTGTCAGAGGAATCATTAAGAAGTTTTGAACAACTGGAACAGTGGTAAACAAGCCTGGACGAGCACGCAAGGTTATTTTGCCACCACGCACAGTGAGGAGGATGGTAAGAGAAATAAAAAGTTCTCCAAAGCTCACTGTTAAAGAATTGCAACAAATGGTAGCATCTTGGGGTCACAAAGTAACCAAAACAACCATCAGGTGCTATCTACATGCCAACAAGCTGTTTGGAAGGCATGCACAGAAAAAACCTTTTCTCACTCACAATCATAAACGCAAATGTCTGGAGTTCGCTAAGCGGTACTGGGACTTCAACTGGGACCGTGTGCTTTGGTCAGGTGAGACCAAGATAGAGTGTTTGTTGCCAAAAAGCTCTAAGTGGGAACACAAAAGATGAGTATGCGGAAAAGCACCTCATGCCCACTGTGAAGTATGGGGGAGGATTGGTGATGCTGTGGGACTGTTTGTCTTCCAGAGGCCCTGGGAACCTTGTTAGGGTGCATAGCATCATGAACGCTTTGAAATACCAGGACATTTTAAATCAAAATCTGGTGGCCTCTGCCCGAAAGCTGAAGATGGGTCGTCACTGGGTCCTTCAGCAAGATAACGACCCAAAACATGTGGCCAAATCTACACAGAAATGGTTCACCAGACACAAAATCAAGCTCCTCCCATGGCCATCTCAGTCCTCAGACCTCAACCCCATTGAAAACCTCTGGAGTGAGCTGAAGAGGAGAGTGCAGAGGAGAGGACCCAAGTCGCTGGATGATTTAGAGAGATTGTGCAAAGAGGAATGGTCGAAGATCCCTCTTTCTGTATTCTTCCATCTTGTGAAACATTAAAGGAGAAGATACGGTTCTCCGGGCTGAAGAGGAGAAAGACCACCCCTCCTGTTAGCGTTCAGTTCAAAAGTCAGCATCTGATAGTATGAGGATGCATGGTGCATGTGGTGTGGGACACTAGCATGTTTTAAAAAGCGCTTTGAATGCTGAAAGGGATATATAGATAGCAGAGTTGGGTTCAAGTACTTTCAAGAATTGGATGAAGAATTTTTTTTTTAAATACCAAAGTGCTTGCACTTGTATCGGAGTACTTCCTATTAATGCCTGAAGTACTTGTACAAAGTACTTTTCAAATAATGTCATTAGGCTTCATGCCTAATATCAGGCATTATTAGGTAGTACTCAGATACAAATACAAGTACAATAATATGTTAAAATGCCTTGAGTTATGACACAGTAAAGGACAAAGCTCCGATGGGAAGACAACTTGCTCAAGTTGCTTTGGTCTATTTGTATATCTGGTAATGACATTTTCACTCTGGATATCAATGGAGTTTTCAGGAAGGGACTTCAACTGAGCTTCTGACTTGAGGAAATTTTCTTTCATCAGGTAGAGAAGTTTTGATGAACATAGTGTCTTGTGCGCTTTTCCTTTGGGGCAACTGCAGGCTATGTAGCCAGCTTCTTGTGCACTGACTTCAACAGCTATAAGGAATTTATTACCAATAGTTCTCCAATGGCTTTATTCCCTCTTTTCGCTTCTTTGCAAGCTTTGTGGAGTAGGTTGGACATCCCTCTCTGGCCCTTGGTGATGTAGTTTGCTATGTATGCTGCACAGGCATAAGCATCGAGGACAAACTGGAAATCCATATTGGATTCAATGGCTTTCAGAATGACTTCATTGTAAGTGTTCATTTTTATTTCAGATGGAATGCGTTTGTAGAAGATTCTGGCGGCTTTCACTGTTGACCTGATTGCATGGACGTAGGATTCTAAATCCATGTCAAGTTCTGCAAGGAATTCATCAAATGTCAATAAGGAGTCTTTCATATCAGCAAGTTTCTCAACAATTTTGGTGTAGTCCTCGTTTGTATTGTGGGGCATCCTTGATCCAGACTAGCATATGGATATGTGGGCTTCCACAGTTTTGGAATTCAATTCTTCCAAAGTATTCAACAACTAGACCAATGACATGTTCGTCACGCATGAAGACAGTAGAGATCAGCCTGTTCACTCTGTAATCAAAGTACCTGCAGCAGGTGATTGGATCAGATTTGATCAGTTTGCATTTTTCCAACCAGGGCATTTTTTCTATGTCATCATCAGTGAGAGACTTGTGTTGAACTAGGGTACCAATCATTTTCAACAGTGGCTTCCATTTGGTTTCAGCTGCACTCAGTGTGAGGAAGAATGTTGGAAAGCCTAATCATTGCAAATAAGGTAACGTTTCATTTGTTCTCTGTATGGTGGTTAAGTTCGAAGAGCTCTCAGGACCCGATAGCCTTCATCTAATTTGACCATGTCGTCAATGGCTTGGTGCCAAGTAGTTCCTTTGCCGTGAAAGTCTTTTGTTGTTGACATTTGATTTTACGTTGTAGGAATTTGGTCTTTTGTGAAGTAACTGGTAGTCCCAAAGTTCAGGTCAACAGCAATTTATTTACAGAGCAAAATAGTCTTATTTACAGTATGTAACATACCGGGTAAAAGCAAGGCAAGGCAATTACAAATTACTGTCAGTCAGGAAGCAGCTTTATACCTCTCCTGAAGGCAGTGTACCAATGAGGTGGCAGGTAATCAAATGGTCGTTATTACCTCATTATGCAGGTCTGCTAACCCTTCCTGATGAACTGTCAGACCCCCCTGTGTGCTTCCTTGTTTCCCCTGGGACTAAAGACATCAACAGTCATGCACACTGAGGATCATTGTTCTAACCTGTTGGCTATTGTCACCCCTACATGCGTTTGTCCACATCCCATTTGGTTGCAGTGAGACTTTAATTACCACCCCCCTTGATAAGTTCCTATCCCCAGGAAGCCAATCCCTGTTCAAGTCAACGCCTTGGCACATTGGAGAAGCTTTGATCTACCAAAATGCCTTACAATGTACTGCTCTGCTGACTTTGTCTTGAACCTGTTTGATCTGCAGTTTCTTAATCTTGAAGAACAAGTTGGGGACACGTTTTGCCACTCTTCGATCAATGTTTCTAAGTTCCCATTTGCATATTGTACTATAATGGAGTGGTATTTCTCTCTCAATGTTGTCTTTGCGTCGCTGACCACAGTAGATGGTAGGGAATGCAAGGGATTCAGCATCTTTATCTTGGAAAATACTGAGTGGGACATTTCCTTCACCTGGCGCAAATATCATAATTTTATCAAGTTCTCTGAAGTCACCAGGTTGAAGAAGAGTGTCCAGATTGCTGCAAATATTTTCAGAACAGTCACATCCATATCATTGGAAGCATATGAATAACTGGCAACTGGTTCATCTGGAGGAGCTACCTTATCATCTAAACTGCTGCTGTTAACATTCAAGGCAGAATTTTAACCAGTTTCAGTACAGTGGGCCTCACTGTTATCTTCACTGTCACTTCTTCACCAGCAAAAGTTGCCATTTTGTCATTATCCGTCATGTAGTCATCATTGCTAATCAGCCATTTAGCTGCTCTGTAGATGCAGGTGGGGCGTACAGAGTGAAATGACACATAATGAGTGAAGGATAATTTTCCTTTCAGTTTCACTGCGATTGTTTTAGATTCATCAAGTGTACGTGGCAGGCTTTTGATTGTTGTATTGATATCAGCAGGTACATTGACGGCATGCCTTTCATGCTGAATTATGTAGGTGCAACAGATTAAAAGGGCATTACAATGGCTATTAAATGTAATTATTTTCCCCCCTTTTTATTTCGGCATGATTGTAGAATCATTTCATGACAATTTCAACACAACACAACATATATCATGATCGAAAGGGTGACGGGGGAGGCGAAATCGCTTATCAGAGTCCTGCCCCCAGCTTCCAGAAAAACAGCTTGATTATGGTTAAGATATCATAAGGATTATAAATCACAGCAGAGCTAATGTCCATGTTCGTAACGTTTTAAATGTCAGAAAGTAAGATCGTGAAATTTATGGATATCATGAGAATTATAGATTAGCAATTAGGTGAGTGTTCATATAACTTAGATTCAAATGCCACTCTTGATCCAAAGCGACATTTTTCCGGAACCCCATTCTTGATCATTTGGATTGTTCCGTCCAATTTGGAGTAGATGAGAGGGAGCAATTATAGATCATCCATGCCTTCCCAGATTTTCTTTATCCTTTGGTCAATCAAATGCAGTCCAAACCCCAATGATAGCAGACCCGCTATCATGAATCCAGTTAGATAGACATCCTCTACATCCTCGATGTCCAGGACTGTCAAACACAGCGAACGCCACTTTCCCCATGAATCCATGATATAACCGGCCGGGAATGTCCCATCTGGGCATGAACCTCTCCAGAGCCTGTCCGCCTCCCGGAAATATCTTTGTCGATTGCATTTAACGACCAGCTTATAAGATCCATTTTGGTTCAGCTGTCTGTAATAATGTGCTGTGAGTTGTCTTTCGGACAGATAGTCTGAAGTGTCCAGTAAATACAAGATACAGAATTAACAATATTGAACATGTTTATAGTTACTCAGATATGCACATTTCAACAAATATTTGAAGACCATCAGCTCTTCTGCCATTCTTATATTATCATCAAGTACATTCCATGCCCTGACTCCAGCCACAGATAAGGAGTGCTCCCTGAGAGTCGTTCTGACCTTACTTGTTTGTAATAACATTTTACTTCTGGTGTGTTGAATGCAATCACGCTGAAGAAATAGATTTTGTATATTTTTGGGCAAGCAATTATGATATCCTAAGTAGTCAAGTTGCAAGGAGTTGAATTTTACTATATCCTGTAATTTAAGAAGCTTTGCCTTAATAAACAAATCATTTGTATGAGTTCCATACGGAACGCAATAAATAATTCTAAGGGCTTTTTTTTTGAAGTGTAAATAAAGGTTTTATTGTATTTTTGTAAGTATGACTCCACACTTCAGCGCAGTAATGTAAGTGGGGTGCTATGAGGGCTGAATAGATTATTTTAAGAGTTTTATAGTTTCTGCATTTTCCAAAGAATACACACACTTTTAGCTAACTTTCTTTGAACTAAATTTACATGCGGTTTCCAGCTTAAGAGATTATCTATCATAACTCCCAAGTCTTTATATTCGTTCACCCTTTAAATGCTTATACCATTTACTTTTAAGTCTATGTCGTCCTTTAGGCCTTTTTTCCCAATATCATAAATTTGGTCTTTGTAAGATTTAGTGATAATTTCTTTACATTAAACCACGTATGAAGTTTAGACATTTCATTATTGGCCAATTTAACTAATTGTTTGACATCAACACCAGAGCAAAAAATAGTCGTGTCGTCAGCGAATAAAATTAATTTTAGGATATCGGATACCTTAACAATGTCATTTATGTAGATTATGAACAGCTTGGGACCTATGACCGAGCCCTGAGGAATTCCACAGGTAATATCCAGGCAATTTGATTTATTATTGCCCATCTGCACAAATTGCGTTCTATTTGTTAAATAATTTTTGATCCATTTTAATGCGGTCCCTCTTATTCCATATTTATATAGTTTTTCAATCAATATATCGTGATTTATAGTGTCGAATGCTTTCGTCAGATCAATAGATATACCTATAGAATATAGCTTTGAATCTAGTGAATCTTTGATCATCTCAATAAGTTCTGTAAGGGCTAGTGCTGTCGAATGCTTTTTCCTGAACCCATAATGACTGTCACATAGTAATTTTTGTTTATCGATGTAGTTGTCCAATCTATCATTGAAGAGTTTTTCTAAGATTTTTGAACATTGAGGTAAAATCAAGACAGGTCGATAGTTGGAGAAATCATATTTATCCCCGCTTTTGTAGAGAGGGATAACCTCCGCTATCTTCATTTAGTCTGGAAACACCCTGTGGGAGAAGGATGGATTACATAAATGCGTAAGTGGAGTTACAATTGCGTTAGTTAGTGTTTTCAGTAATTTCATATCTAATTGGTTTACTTCAACAGATGTCTTAGCTGTACAATGATTCAGAGATGATCTAATTTTGGATTCAGTAACAGGAGTTAATGTTATTGTGTCTTGTACTTCCTCATCCTTATCAAGGTAGTCCCATCTTAGGTGTGAGGGTTCAATACCCTTTGCTAGTTCTGGCCCAACATTCCCAAAGTAACTATTAAAATGTTCCACGACTAATTCCATGTTCTCTACCTGTTTTCCATGAATATTAAAAAAGGCAGGGTACTCCCTCTTCGGAGCCCTCCCAGAGACATTCTTTATTACATTCCAAAGATTTCTGGTGTAATGTTTATTTCCTAATAGAAGCTTTTCATAATACTCTTTTTTATGCTTCCTCAACAAGCGTGTAATTTTGTTTCTATAAGTTTTATACCTTACTTCTGCTTTCTCAGTTCTTTCTCTCAGAAACTGCTTATTCAAAGTATTTTTTTTCTTACAGGCATTAGCCAGTGTTTTTGAAACCCAAGGTCTTCTCTCTTTGTTTTGCTTCAGATTATTGATTGTTTTGACTAAACAGCAGGTATCATACAGAGAATTTACAGTCCAAAGGAAAGCCTCATACGCTCTATTTGGATCGTTTTCTTCTAATACATTGTCCCATTTTTGATTCAACATATCTAATTCTAGTTCCTTTAGCCTTTTTCCACTTTTATTTCTGATTTCTGTATATTCCAGGATTTTCGATCTAGCCTGATCTTTTATATCTACCTTACAGTCACAAATAGCAAAGCAGACTGGCAGATGATCGGTTATGTCATTTATCGTGATGCCGCATAATATATCAGAATCTAGTACATTAGTATAGATATTATCTTTCAAAGTGGCACTATGCCTAGTAATCCTGCTTGGTTTCGTAATTAATGGTAGCATACCCATGGCATACGTGGTGTTAATATAATCCTCGATTATAGAGCTGTTATTTGGATTTAGCAAGTCAACATTAAAGTCCCCACACATAAAAACATTTTTATGGCTTGTGTTATTGAGTAGTTCACCCATACATTTGGTGAAAACATCAATTTGTGAATCCGGTGCCCTGTACACACAACAAATAACAGTATTTTTACCTTTCAATCTGGAAATCTCAATTGTAAGGCATTCCATTACATTTTCCACAACATATGATTTGCATTCTATTACCTGGAAGTTTATGGCCTCATCAATAAATAGGCCAACTCTTCCACCTGCTTTATTCAGCCTATTCTTACACACGAAGTCGTAACCCTCCATGTAGATGTCCTTGCCCTTTTCTTCTTTAATCCAAGTTTCCGATAAGGCGATGATGTTGAACGGGTTAGCAAATGACCGAAGGTATTCCTTTATTTGATTGAAGTTAGAATATAGACTCCTACTATTAAAGTGGATAATGGACAAACTCCCATCCATTTTAATGCTGTTGTTAAATTTGTCCACAGGAAAGTATCCGCATGTGTTAGTCTCGTTGTAGAAAAAATGGTTATCCGGATCGAGTTCTTCATTTGGGTCTATTCCTGAAGAATGGTGACTTCCTGTCAAAAATCCATTTCCCGAAAAATTTATTTCTGTAGGTTGATAACTACTCATAAATGTCTGTCAAGGACCTCAGTGGTCGAACGTCACCAAATCCCGCATCATCTTGATCAGCACCGATCTGGTGGTTTCCGAAGATCCATTTGGTTTGATAAAAATTCTGCAGTTTGTCTACCAGGTGGTGTGTATCTTACCCTCTTTCTTTAGTTGACGAGCTTTTGCGAGTGTTGCATTATGCTTGGTGAGGTTTTCATTCATGAATACATTGGATCCTTTGAGATTTTTCCCTTGCTTCAACAGAGAGATCTTGTGCTTTTTACTTGTAAGTCGAAGCAACACTGTTGCTTCGTGTTGCATTCCGGCCTCCGCTTACATTCCTTTTCGGTGACAGATAATATGAATCCACATTGTTTTGGTCCAGAGAAATATTTTTGGACAGAAGGAATTCTATCACCTGCAGTTCCACAGATTTATTATCCTCCTCATCTGACTCTGCCCTGGCATAACTCCTGGGTTTGATTTTGAGCCCGGTCAGGATCACATCCTTACGTTTCTCTTGTAGTTCCCGCTCCTCCAGATTGCTTGCTAAAGATTCAATCTCCGTGTCTTTCTTGGCAATCTCTTTTTTGAGATCACGGTTTTCCTCCAGAAGCCGGTCCACCTGCTCCCTCATGCTGTCCCTCCACTCCCTCACTTCCTTTATCAAATCAGCGAGAGCCTCCATGACTGCTGCGGGATCCAGTGAGCCTGATTTCCCAGTTTCCTTGCTTCCCCCTGGCTTACCCATTTTCTAAGTTCAGAGAAAAGGGCTTTATTACAGAGATTGTGAGAAAGTTTATCACTCAACTTTTCTCCCGACTCTGCTGTTGTATTCCTGTATTGCGCGCAGTCGCTGCTCAGAGTTGTTACTTCAGTGACCATGAGATATTCTCAATTATACTAACTAATAATAGTTCATTATTTATTAAGACTTTAATTCAATAATTAAAGTTCCTCGGGGCACCACCCTTCTAGAAAAGGGAAAATAAATAGCAATTGAATGACTATGTCTCATTAGCATTTCACCATAAATGCCAAATTACTACCATCACAATTTATGTTGTAAATTAATAATGATTACAATATTCAACAAAAATGTTACAATTATCAATGCTACAATTCAATAGTAATATAATTACCATCACATCCAGCATCAGTGATATAACCACACACTGAAGGAAAGGGCAGCTCTTGACCTGGCAGAGGTTGGATTCAAGCTAATATTCAGGCAATATTCAGAAAACCAGAAGCACTTGTTGAAAATATTTAAAAAAGTTAATGATGTTTCAGTAGCAATGAACAGGCAATCAATACTACTAGAATAAAACAATAAACACACAGGAATGATTAAATAGCAGTTATATCATGAAACAGCGTATACAAATAGACTGAAGGTAGGATGTATGAGTGTGTGTGTATGCGTGTGTGAGTACCCAAAAGGGAGGGGTTAAAATGGCAGGCTTGGACTCAGATATAAAATGGAGGGCTTGAATCTAAGAGGACGCACTCAGATCTAAAATGGTAGACTCAGATCTAAGAGGGTGGACTCAGATCTAAAATGGCAGACTGATGATGTGGCAGTCTGAGAACCATGTGTGCTTGAGAGTAAAGGAAGTGGGTGGGGGAACAAAGATTTTTGAACATTGAGGTAAATAAATCGAGACAGGTCGATAGTTGGAGAAATCATATTTATCCCCGCTTTTGTAGAGAGGGATAACTTCCGCTATCTTCATTTAGTCTGGAAACACCCTGTGGGAGAAGGATAGATTACATATATGTGTAAGTGGAGTTACAATTGCGTTAGTTAGTGTTTTCAGTAATTTCATATCTAATTGGTTTACTTCAACAGATGTCTTAGCTGTACAATGATTCAGAGATGATCTAATTTTGGATTCAGTAACAGGAGTTAATGTTATTGTGTCTTGTACTTCCTCATCCTTATCAAGGTAGTCCCATCTTAGGTGTGAGGGTTCAATACCCTTTGCTAGTTCTGGCCCAACATTCCCAAAGTAACTATTAAAATGTTCCACGACTAATTCCATGTTCTCTACCTGTTTTCCATGAATATTAAAGAAGGCAGGGTACTCCCTCTTCGGAGCCCTCCCAGAGACATTCTTTATTACATTCCAAAGATTTCTGGTGTAATGTTTATTTCCTAATAGAAGCTTTTCATAATACTCTTTTTTATGCTTCCTCAACAAGCGTGTAATTTTGTTTCTGTAAGTTTTATACCTTACTTCTGCTTTCTCAGTTCTTTCTCTCAGAAACTGCTTATTCAAAGTATTTTTTTTCTTACAGGCATTAGCCAGTGTTTTTGAAACCCAAGGTCTTCTCTCTTTGTTTTGCTTCAGATTATTGATTGTTTTCACTAAACAGCGGGTATCATACAGAGAATTTACAGTCCAAAGGAAAGCCTCATACGCTCTATTTGGATCGTTTTCTTCTAATACATTGTCCCATTTTTGATTCAACATATCTAATTCTAGTTCCTTTAGCCTTTTTTCACTTTTATTTCTGATTTCTGTATATTCCAGGATTTTCGATCTAGCCTGATCTTTTATATCTACCTTTCAGTCACAAATAGCAAAGCAGACTGGCAGATGATCGGTTATGTCATTTATCGTGATGCCGCATAATATATCAGAATCTAGTACATTAGTATAGATATTATCTTTCAAAGTGGCACTATGCCTAGTAATCCTGCTTGGTTTCGTAATTAATGGTAGCATACCCATGGCATACGTGGTGTTAATATAATCCTCGATTATAGAGCTGTTATTTGGATTTAGCAAGTCAACATTAAAGTCCCCACACATAAAAACATTTTTATGGCTTGTGTTATTGAGTAGTTCACCCATACATTTGGTGAAAACATCAATTTGTGAATCCGGTGCCCTGTACACACAACAAATAACAGTATTTTTACCTTTCAATCTGGAAATCTCAATTGTAAGGCATTCCATTACATTTTCCACAACATATGATTTACATTCTATTACCTGGAAGTTTATGGCCTCATCAATAAATAGGCCAACTCTTCCACCTGCTTTATTCAGCCTATTCTTACACACAAAGTTGTAACCCTCCATGTAGATGTCCTTGCCCTTTTCTTCTTTAATCCAAGTTTCCGATAAGGCGATGATGTTGAACGGGTTAGCAAATGACCAAAGGTATTCCTTTATTTGATTGAAGTTAGAATATAGACTCCTACTATTAAAGTGCATAATGGACAAACTCCCATCCATTTTAATGCTGTTGTTAAATTTGTCCACAGGAAAGTATCCGCATGTGTTAGTCTCGTTGTAGAAAAAATGGTTATCCGGATCGAGTTCTTCATTTGGGTCTATTCCTGAAGAATGGTGACTTCCTGTCAAAAATCCATTTACCGAAAAATTTATTTCTGTAGATTGATAACTACTCATAAATGTCTGTCAAGGACCTCAGTGGTCGAACTTCACCAAATCCCGCATCATCTTGATCAGCACTGATCTGGTGGTTTCCGAAGATCCATTTGGTTTGATAAAAATTCTGCAGTTTGTCTACCAGGTGGTGTGTGTCTTACCCTCTTTCTTTAGTTGACGAGCTTTTGCGAGTGTTGCATTATGCTTGGTGAGGTTTTCATTCATGAATACATTGGATCCTTTGAGATTTTTCCCTTGCTTCAACAGAGAGATCTTGTGCTTTTTACTTGTAAGTCGAAGCAACACTGTTGCTTCGTGTTGCATTCCGGCCTCCGCTTACATTCCTTTTCGGTAACAGATAATATGAATCCACATTGTTTTGGTCCAGAGAAATATTTTTGGACAGAAGGAATTCTATCACCTGCAGTTCCACAGATTTATTATCCTCCTCATCTGACTCTGCCCTGGCATAACTCCTGGGTTTGACTTTGAGCCCGGTCAGGATCACATCCTTACGTTTCTCTTGTAGTTCCCGCTCCTCCAGATTGCTTGCTAAAGATTCAATCTCCGTGTCTTTCTTGGCAATCTCTTTTTTGAGATCACGGTTTTCCTCCAGAAGCCGGTCCACCTGCTCCCTCATGCTGTCCCTCCACTCCCTCACTTCCTTTATCAAATCAGCGAGAGCCTCCATGCTGCGGGATCCAGTGAGCCTGATTTCCCAGTTTCCTTGCTTCCCCCTGGCTTACCCATTTTCTAAGTTCCGAGAAAAGGGCTTTATTACAGAGATTGTGAGAAAGTTTATCACTCAACTTTTCTCCCGACTCTGCTGTTGTATTCCTGTATTGCGCGCAGTCACTGCTCAGAGTTGTTACTCCTTCAGTGACCATGAGATATTCCCAATTATTACTAACTAATAATAGTTCATTATTTATTAAGACTTTAATTCAATAATTAAAGTTCCTCGGGGCACCACCCTTCTAGAAAAGGGAAAATAAATAGCAATTGAATGACTATGTCTCATTAGCATTTCACCATAAATGCCAAATTACTACCATCACAATTTATGTTGTAAATTAATAATGATTACAATATTCAACAAAAATGCTACAATTATCATACAATTCAATAGTAATATAATTACCATCACATCCAGCATCAGTGATATAACCACACACTGAAGGAAAGGGCAGCTCTTGACCTGGCGGAGGTTGGATTCAAGCTAATATTCAGGCAATATTCAGAAAACCAGAAGCACTTGTTGAAAATATTTAAAAAAGTTAATGATGTTTCAGTAGCAATGAACAGGCAATCAATACTACTAGAATAAAACAATAAACACACAGGAATGATTAAATAGCAGTTATATCATGAAACAGCATATACAAATAGACTGAAGGTAGGATGTATGAGTGTGTGTGTATGCGTGTGTGAGTACCCAAAAGGAAGGGGTTAAAATGGCAGGCTTGGACTCAGATATAAAATGGAGGGCTTGAATCTAAGAGGACGCACTCAGATCTAAAATGGTAGACTCAGATCTAAGAGGGTGGACTCAGATCTAAAATGGCAGACTGATGATGTGGCAGTCTGAGAACCATGTGTGCTTGAGAGTAAAGGAAGTGGGTGGGGGAACAAAGAACTGGATGGCATAGGCAGGAGGATTAGAAAAAGACTCCTGCACGAGTTAGGCCAGAGTCAGTGTTTCCCACTCAGTAAGCAGTGGTTAGTCTACAGATATTGGCTGAAAAGAGAATATGAGAATAGAGTGAGAGGGGACGAGAGAGAAAAGAGCCGAAAAGAAGGTGCAGGTAAAGTCTATTTGATGGAGTAGCAAGCTGCAGCGGGCTGAACAATCAGTCAGACAAGACTGACTGACAGTCAGACAAAACATCCCAATTCAGTTCACACTCTGAAAAGTTCCAATGATTTACAAAGAGCACAGCAACTATGTAACACAAACAATCCGCAGGTTAAATGAACTCACTCAAAGATCGGATATTTAACAGCTCAGCAATGTAGAGTAAATATGCGCGATTCCCATACAAATTCTCTTACACACCTATGTTTTCAACCAGTACCACAGTCAGACCCAGTACTTCAAAACAGCAAGCAAAGAAAAACACAGCTCAAAGTATACAGTAAAAGCTGCCGGGTGGCTCACACGGTTAAGGCAAACATTACATTACATTACATTACAGGTACTTAGCAGACGCTCTTATCCAGAGCGATGTAAAAAAGTGCATAAGAACAGTACAAAAGTGCAGACCTCCTAGGAGACAAGTAAAAGTGCTAACAGTAAGTGACAGAACACGTTCCATTGTTACAGATCTATACTAATAACAAAAAGGCAAGGTCAAGGGCAAGTGAACAAAATGGCAACGAGGTTAAGTGCAGAGGCAAGTGCAACAAAGAGCAATAAAATAAGTGCAATAGAAGGGCAACAGGTCAGGTGCAACAAAGGGGCAGGAAAATCAAGTAAACTGACAATAGAGTGCAACAAAATGAAGGGAAACCAAATCAAGCGGTACAGTCAGGAAGTAGGGTTAACAGAATTAAGTGCAACAAATCAAAAGGATGTAGGGACAGGAATCAAGGCAGTGGAGTAGGGGAAAGGTGGAGCCTGAAGAGGTGGGTTTTCAGGCGGCGCTTGAAGATGCTCAAGGATTCTGCCGTTCTGACCTCGATAGGTAGATCATTCCACCAACGAGGTGCCAGGACAGACAGCAGCCTTGAGCGGGAAGGGGAGGAGCGGAGAGGGGAGGAGCCAGGCGACCAGAAGTAGCAGAGCGGAGTGCTCTGGCAGGGGTGTAGGGTCTGAACAGTCTCTGGATGTAGGCTGGAGCAGTCTTGTTGACTCCCTGATAGGCTAGCACCAAAGTCTTGAATTTGATGCGAGCAGCAACAGGGAGCCAATGGAGCCTTGTGAGCAGGGGGATGACGTGGGAGTGTCTTGGGAGGTTGTGGACCAGACGAGCTGCAGCATTCTGGATGAGCTGCAGGGGTCTGATGGCAGATGCTGGGAGGCCGGCGAGGACGGCGTTGCAGTAGTCCAGGCGGGAGAGGATCAGCGCTTGGACTAGGAGCTGCGTTGAGTAGCTGGTGAGGAAGGGCCAGATTCTACGGATGTTGAAGAGGAAGAACCTGCAGGTCCGGGTCACTGCAGCGATGTTCCCCGCAGAGGAGAGCCTGTCGTCAAACAGGACCCCAAGGTTCTTCACACTCCGCGAGGGGGAGATGGTGGTATCCCCCAGGGTGATGGTCAGGTCCAGGAGAGGGGAGGATGGAGCAGGGATGTAGATCATCTCCGTCTTAGTTGGGTTGAGCTTCAGGTGATGGTTGTCCATCCACTGCTCTGCAGTGCAGAGGTGATCACCACGTCGCGAGTTCGAGCCCCGGCGTACCCACCGGCAGGGGTTGGCAGCTTTTTCAGAGTAGCGCACAATTGGCTATCGCGCTACAGGGTTTCAAATTGGGAAGGGACTGCCGGATTTGGGTATACATTATATCAGCTTTGTTCGTTGCTCCAGCACCCCCTGTTGGCCAGGCGGGCGCTCGTCAGGAAGACTCCGGGTTGGTTCATGTCCGGGTATCCTCCGCCCTAGTTCTGAACTTGCAAAGATTCAACCAATGAGTGTATAAGAATCAGTGGCAGACAGGCACGTGCTTCGCAGGAGAGCCGTGAACTGTCTCACTATCCTGAGTTGGCAGCAAGGGGTCGCATACGAGCAAGCTTTGTACATAGTTCCCCAAGTGGGCATTCCAGATTCGGGTGGGATTGGAGATGCCAAATTTTTTATTAAAAAAAAAGTATACAGTAGTAATTACAGTCAAACATCAACAATCAGCATAGAATTGCGCATTTCATATTCTAGCTAAATCTGCCCAGATGCAAATTGCCTTACTTGGGATCATTACTGAGTGAGTGACTGTGTCCGAGTGAAGGCTTCGGGCGTCTGTCCCTTTGTTTCCAGAGCTCGCAGGGGACAGGAAAGAGTTTCTGCTTTTCAAGACACAATGATGCACGAGAGAATGCAGAAAGTTCGTCGACTTATTGATCAGGGAAAATAGCAAAAAGGGAAACTGTTGCCTTTTTGTTTCCTCCAAAGGTAAAACACGTTGAAACAAAAGAAATTTCACTGTCATCTCCCAGTGTGAATTCTTTTACCATTTCTTTTACATTTAACAGATTTTTATTTGATGATATTTGTGCATGATTCAACAAACAATTTTGGAGAGTTCAAATTTCTCCCCGTTTCTAGCGGTCGTGTTCGCTTTTGCAGAAGTTTCGCGACTTCCCTATTTCAGGTCTTTTTCCCCTTTTGTCACTAAATTTTGACTTCAATATACTCTTTCCATTCCCTGCACTGGTGTGCAGTTGTAAATGCGTAATAAAGTCGCTTCCAAACCTCAAAAAAAATGTAATCTTCTGTATGAAAATTAATAATGCCAAAATTAATTTCCTTTGTGCCCTGCTGTTAATTTGCTGGAGACAGCAAAATACATCTGGGGGTTTTGTTCCTTTGCAGCCCCTCCTTACAGCCATATTTGCACTGCTTGCACTGAGCGACTTCTCTATGATTACATTTGAGTCATTCAGATTTTGCTGAATTCCATTCCCATAAAAAGTGACAGTAGATGTGGTTTTCATTGAACTGGATGGGTGGATTGGTCAAATAGTCATTGGGAACATAGTCATTGATTTGACCATATTCCCTCTCGCTCTCTCTCTCCAGTGGTTTTAAAACAAAGCCAAAAAGCTCTGGCGGAAGTATGGGTGGGGCCAAAAGGGGGGCCGAGGGTGGCGTGGGCCACCCCTAAAATGGGTTAGGAACTTCATTTTGCACATGTGGACTCCCCTTGGTGTGTAGCCGTGCTTAAGATCAGTGTTGCTTTTGGCAGCCATTTTTGATGCAGTTTTTGTCTTCATCTTTTAGATGAAATGCTTGTTAGTTTTGGTCACATTTTAGTAATTTCTATCATTGATAGTTTTGGTCTAGTTTTAGTCAACCAAAACTAAAAGGGTTTTAGTCCAGTTTTAGTCATTAATCTTACTCAAAAAAATAATGACTTAAAATGATTAAATTAGGCCAATACAGATAGAGGAAAGTGTAATCGAGGTTGACAGGTTGTGTAGCAATTCATAAAGCAACAAGTTAACTCTCAACACTTTTGTATAATAATCAGATTCGTTACCAGTTTGATAGCGTTAGCCTAGACTTTCCCTTCCATGAAGATGTAATTCTGTTGTGCTGTACTGGCTGATCTAAGAATAGAGCTTTAAACAAAGAGAAACAGAGAGTGGAATCAGTGTTCATCACTCCAAGACAGTCAAGAAACAAAACATTCTTCCTTTGTGGCTTAATTTCTGAGAATCTATTAATGTGCGATTAACACACACAAGCCCAAAATATGAGCAATTGATGAGGAACACATATGCTCAACTTGACCTTGTCTGCCACTGGAATTAAGAACATGCATATGATCTCACTGACTATTATGAAGTACAATAGACATTAGCTTATACAAACCCACAGCAAAAAACAGCATAAAGCACAGTCTGTGGTTACGGCTGTGCGACGTCACTGTCAGACCCATGTGGCTTTAGCCCAACAGCAGACTTGACTTATAATAACAAAGCATATAACTCGACCCGTTTAACATGTCGCAACGTGCTTATAGAGCACAAGAATGGCATGATGATCACAGCTAGAAGATGCCCGCGCTGCCCGATAATGTAAATATGCTGGCTAAACAGGCTAATAACGTTAGAGTAGCCAAGTGTGCTGCTGCAAATTTACACATAAGGAGCAGCAACAGGTCTGAAAAGCTACATTCCCCTATATGTTCCACAGTAACCCAAATATCAGTGATCAGATTAAGGGTTTGCAATTGTTTAGCACGTCTGAAAAATGATTAGCAAAATTAGAAACAAGTCAATCAGATTTTAAATGATAAAAGGCTTTTTTATTCTTTCCAAATGACAAATTACAATTACACAAGAAATGCAACTCCACTCTGAACGCAAAACAAATTATTTCCAAAAGGTATCAAGTTTACTTGGAACAATCTTAATTTAATACAGCACACTTCTGTTTCCCAGTGAAATTTCTGTGAACCACTTGTAGCCTGCAAGTACAGCTGTCTTATCTATACTTTACTGTAACATATGATGCTGTTTAACACCTGATCAGAGACGCGAAAGGATCCATTTCCATTAAAATCTAGCCACAGAAGGCACTCTCCAACTCAGAGTTTACTGTTCAGAGTTAAAGCCAAAAAAGTGGAAGTCGATTGCGGAATCCTCACAGGTAGGGGCAAAAACCAAATCATATCGCCATAATATCATATCATATACTTTAATTTGAGGAACGTTTGTCTGTCTGTCTGTCTGTCTGTTCCCCTACTCCTCCGAGGTCCTCTGACGGATCTTCACCAAACTTGGTGGGTCTATGTAGGTTGTCCCTGGAATTGTCCTTGAGGGGTTAGTTTTTTGAAAGGTCAATGTCACTGGGGTCAAAGGCTAATTTTTCGCATCTCCCATCTCCCTGGACAGATTTTCATGAAAGTTGGTATGTGGACGTAGGTCGTCACAAGAAATGACCGCGAGGCAGCAAGGGGTCGCATACGAGCAAGCTTTGTACATAGTTCCCCAATTGGGCATTCCAAATTCGGGTGGGATTGGAGATGCCAAATTTAAAAAAGAAAAAAAAAAAGAAATGACCGCGAGAGGTCCGTGCCATCAAAGGTCAAGGTCACGAGGGTCAAAGGTCATACCGTTGGTCGTCACGAGAAATGAAGGTCACTGGGGTCAAAAGTCAATGGACAGTTTCCTGACAAACAAGGCACATACACAGACAATGTTGTCTACAGAGAAATCCTCAAATAACCAGTAAGCTCCAACCAAACCATACTACTTTGGACACTCCACCACCCCCATGCCAGACAAAACTCCCCTTCCTCTTGGGGATAAGAGTGTGGCATAGCCCTTTACAAATGTAACTGCTGTATTTCCATCTCGATGCTCGCACAGTCGAAATTATTCTCGCCACAGGTAATTCACTAGTAACAATGAATAAAAGGATTTCCCTGAACTAGCGTCAGCAAGGTAAGTAGATGGCTAGCTTTATAATCTGAAGAGTAACTCAATATGCGATAGCATGCGCAACTAGAAAATGCATAACGCATGAACTGCCGCAAAACCTCAGATAAGTTCACGCTTACTACAGCTGGCAAAGTTAGTAAATTTGAGGCAAGAAACATATAATGCTGAAAAAAATGATGATCACTCACAAAGATTTTCCTTTATAAACATTTGTTTGCTTTCTGGCATGCAGGGTGGCTGCATCTAAAGAACAACGTAATTTAATACACGACGGCTCACAAAGACGTATAGCCATCCATGACTGTACCAGAAACTTTCTGGCAGAGAGCCTCTCTAATCTGCATGCACACACTCAGAAGCTGATTGATGGTCCTCATTTGCATACCAGCCATTTTCATGGTTATACACTCAGTCGTTAAAACGAATCCTGTTGCTATGTGGCTCGGGAATCGGAAGTTCGGAGGACAGCAAGCCAACCCACAAATATTTTTGTCCCGTCTCCTCTCATCAACGAAAACAACAGATATGTCTCGTCATAGTTTCGTCATCAAAGAGCTATGTTAAGCTCGTCACCGTCTTGTTTTAGTCATGAAGAAAAGGTGCGTTGATGAAATCATTTAGTCATCGTTATTGTTAACGAAAACAACACTGCTTCAGATATTTTTCCCCAACATTTTTCTCAAACTCCTTCAATTATGGACTTCATTTTTCCTATGTTACTCTGACTTGCTGGTTTGGTGCACCACGTCAAGGTTTTGTACCACAATGACCTTTCACTTCAACTAAGTTACCTTCACCTATCATTCAATGTCGGGGCTAAGGGGTACTGCCTTCGCGCCCGCAAAGCACATTTTTAAGGGATGGGTTTCAGCTTTCCCTGTTGCCAGTTCACCAGCCACCACTGCTTTCTAGAATACCCTATTGTACAACAGTGAATGACTATATTTGATTTTGCATAATTTTTCATTTTGGGGTATTTATTATAAGGGAGGATTTTTATTAGAACAGAACAGTTGGTTGGAAGTAAAACATTGCATTATTTAAAATGCATACCAAAGCAATGATCTCTTAATTTTTAGCTGTTTGGAGAGGTAGGAGGGCAGCTCATATTTGGCTTCACGGAATCATGTGCAATGGACTTCATTCTCAGATTTGGCACAGTTCTAGTCAATGTGTTATGATCCTGATCTGCCTGACCATTTTCTGTCATGATTCTGCCTGACTGCCATGTTTGATTATAATATTCTGCTTTGTCTGACCATGCACTGTATTTGTGATTAGGATTCCATGCCTTGTTTCTGTCTGTTTGCCATATTCCATCATTGCACTTAAATTCCGGCCCATGTTTTGTTTTTGACCATGTATTGAACTTGGTCCCCCCTCTTGTCTTTTGTCATGTGATCGGTCACTGCCCCAGTATTGTGTGCCACACTTTCGGGTGATTTCATGGTTTCTGGGATTTCAACCATTCCTTCCAATCTCGTTTACTTCCTTCACCTTGCTTTTCTATTTTACTAACAATACTAACAGTTTGTTGTTTTAGATAAACTTACTAACCAAGCCTAACATTGCTTATATTACTAACTTACTAACGAGCACCAGGGATTGTATAGTTGCACATTACTAATTGACTAACAAGCTCTCAGCACTCGCTCTACTCTAGTCTCCGCCCCTTACCTTCACTCAATTTTCTTTGCTGTGCTTCAGCAGATTTCCTGCACCTGGCTAATCACTGTTTTGCCGCTCCCTCTGCACACGGTAGAACTCCCTAACCGGAGCCGTATGTTTCTCAATAAGCTGTTTTTGTGATCCCTGTCCGCGTTTTGGTTTTTGCAAATTTCTTGTAATTGAGAACGTGCTCATGTTCATTCCTTTGTAATTAGTCTGATCCAGTTCACCTGTTTCCCTTTGTAGCATGTGACTTCCCCTTTGTCTATTTAAGCAGTGTTTTCACAGCCAGCTCCCTGTCAGAACGTTTCAATTGCGCTACGGTTGGTTTTGCCTTGTATTCTTTGTAATTCACGTCTGACTGGACTGTCCGTTTTGTGATTTTGGCTCTGTTTTGGATTAATGTCTGCATCTGTGTATCAAACCCTTTTTTCCCCGACTACGAGTACCGTGATTGCTGCCCTGGCAATGACTCGGATTTTGCCCTCTGGATTTTGATTTTTGGATTGTGGACTCAGTACTGTTGCGTCCTGCTCTGTGGGGGTTCTCCCCCCTTCCTTAATAAAATCCAGTTTTCCTGCACTGCTTGCTTCTAGCGACTGGTTCCTGAACGATACCTCACACAATGTGTTAACTTCCAGGTTATACATTTTGTCTTTACATTTCACTGAAAAACAACTTTATTGTCAAATTTTTCAGTACATTCTCTTGCTCTTGAGTTTCCAGCTTTTTTTTTTTTTTTTCTCTCCCAAAAAAAATCAAAAAATGGAAATTATTTCCAAATTATTAAATCATTTTCCAGTGTCTAACGCTCAAACCCTGAGTAATAAAGCCTTAAATAGGGGCCATGGACTATAGGCAGGGATCAGCTTGATTTGTGAAGAGGTTAATGTACACTTCATTATTACCTAGAATCTACGTAATTCAATGGTATTACCTAGAATCCAATAAATCGTAATTTGTACTTTTTTACTTTTATAGTTACATGTGCCACCCTTCTCTAAGTCCGTGCCCCCACTTGGCCCCCTCTAGATCTGCTCCAAGGTGGAAGTCAATTCTGGAAAATTATTTAATCATGAATTTCTGTGAAGAGCTGCATGCTTATTAGCTGCAATGAGGACATTGTAACTCGCAATAGGATCCTTCACTTCCCGTAGAATCGCAATGCCCAACCTTATGAGTTTTCAATTAGAAGGACTCAGTCTCTGTTGCAAAATAATTGACCTCTCTGATGCAACTATAAACTGGCATAAATTATGACCGATGCATGCAGTAAAACAGTCTTCACACCTGTAACCCTGTGCATTCCTGATCCACCTCCACTACTCCTTTACCCAAACATACCCAAACACTGAAGACTTGACTGATGATTTAAAATTTCAGGTGACAGAAATGAAATAACTTTAAAGGTGAAAATTGGTGGAAAATATTTTGCGAGGCGCTTGATGTGTTTGCCAGTGCCTATAAATTCACACACCAAATGTACCCCTATGTGCTGCCATACTCTCTCAATTCTGCTGATAAAAACTATGAGCTCTCAGCTCTTACCCCTAGTCCTACATTACACATGCCATAAACTGTGGTTTGCCACTATTACAGCCTCTGTATGAATGACAGTAATGTTTGCTTTCCATAGCATGCACTTCACCTTGAACAAATTGCTAATACTGACGACAGTTTTGTTGGAGTATATAGTCATGTTATTACTCACTTGGAGGAGGTTTATCATTGCAAACCTGAAGAAACTGCTATAATGCAACACTGACACTTTACCCTGACTGTGGCAATGGTACATCTTTACTCACTCTAGATGTACACTGCAGAGAACCATCTCAGGCTCTACAGTTAACTCAGCAACCCTGACCCAGTGATATACTGGGCTGGCTACCTCTGGCAATGGGGGCCGAACAGAGCTAATTCTCCAAAAACACTCATAAACCCCCCCCCAGTGATTCTGAAGTGAATGGTACGGTGAGGGGCCTGAAGTGTGTGTGTGCTGGGGACCCTGGGGTAATTACAGCTCAAATGGATGTGTTCGGTGCCTTGAGTCGTTCATTACTCGTTAATTAAAGAGAATGCCGCCGCCATCTTCCGCACCTGTGCCGCCTTTATTAAATCAGGCCTCAGACATGCCTGCACTGCTAATCAGAGACACTATGTTCATGTCAGGAGTCCATGTGTGGGAGCTCCGCAATAACCCTTGTGCTAGACATAACCACCTTTTCTGTTTGTGTGTGTGAGAGAGCAAGATGTTTTTTTGTGCATATGAGAGAGGAGAGAGCAAGCTTTTTTCAGAGTGTGTATGTGAAAAAGAGAGCAAGACGTTTGTGTGTGTGCGTGTGTGTGTGTGTTTTGTGGTGTCCCCGAGTGACAGAGAAGGCATGTATTGTTTGCGAGTGTGTTTGAGGAAGCATGTGCTTCTTGGCATGAGGGCAGGTGTCTGAGATTGTGTGAATGAGACAATAAGGTGTTTATATGTTTGTGTGTGTGTGTATATGTCTGAGGGAGAGACAGAGTAACATATTTCTCTGGGTGTGTCTGTGTGTATGCATGTGTCAGTTTGAGAGAGAGGGCATGTATTTCAGGGTGTACAAATGTGGATGAGAGAGTACGTCCTTCCATGTGCGAGAGCGACTATGTCTCTCAGTGTGTGTGTGTTTCCATTTTTTGTGTGTTTTTCTGTTAATGAATGTGTGTGGAGTTATAACTGTTGTAGGGGGACAGAGAGAAATGTTAGTCAGGGCAGTTAGGCACATCCTCGGCCACCTCAAGGTCCTGCTGGACAGCACTGTTTTCTTTCAGAAGCCTATCCTCAGATTAGAAATTTACTATGGGAAAAAGAGAGTAATGACATACTGGGAATGGGTATAAACCCTTGTGGAAAGTAGGTTGTAGGTCATTTATGTCATTGACAGATGCTCAAATTTACAAATCTTCCCTCTTCCTCGTTAAGTAAGAACCAGCCCCTTGAGTGCTCACTAACCTGCAATTCTGCTCAGTTACCAATTGAGGGAGCAAGAGCCTCTACTTAAAACGACCTGCTGAAATTGAAGCTAAATAATGGACTGCTAAGGGAAAGCTGTCAATTTCTCAATCACTCTGGGAAAAAAAGGACTTCAAAAAGCTTTTCTACATGCAATTAATCATGAGCTACCAAAGTAGCAAGTTTTTCATCTCACAGTCTTGATTAGTTTATCCCTTAGCGCTATCAATTTTGGATCCCTGAACTGCTGATAAAGGGAGTTGTGTCTCGCAGTGGATAACATTACCACGTCATTACTGACTCGTATAAACCTATTTGCATGAAATTACCATTTGTCAAACAAAAAGATATGGATATACCATGAGAAATTATCTTCACCTTTCCATGTTTTGTGTGCACATTACGTAAAGTCAGCAAAAATGAACACTACTTTCAAGATGTCAATGCATGATTTGTGCAAGTGTTCAGAGTGATTGCAAATGCATCTTCATCCCACGATATGTGATTAAGTCACCTTCAGTGTTCATTGTGGTGCAGCAGAGCTTGTGAGTTTTCTCAATTTGTCAGCAATTACTTAATCAGTACACGGCAAATTTTGCCTCATAACCATAAAATTGTAAACTGAGAAGGAGAGAGAGGGTGCTGTGATGGTTGAAGACAGCTGACACGGGAGTTAATTAGTTGCTCAGATTTTGAACACTGTGATCGATGAAGCATTAAAATTAATGTACCAGGGAGCAGCTGTAGAAAGATAGCATCAAGGCCCAACACCAGTCTTTGTGAACATGCTCCACCTGATATTTCGGCTCTGCAATACATCACAGTACCCACAGGAACACAGGTTTGAGCGCTGAAATCAAGCAACCGGAGTCAGGCTTTACATTTCTGCTTATTATCTGGTCTTGTTGAGAGCCTTAGCTCACTCGTATTGTTAAAGCTGGCTCCAGTATAGTTGGTTCCGACCACATTGTCCCACCACCCTATGAATTGTCGTGTTTGTACGGAATACTTTTCCTGAAAATTACACAATATGAAGTATTGAAGTACAGGTGGCCCATGACTGCGATCTTCAACTGATTTCATATTTTTATCGGACTGCGAATGGTCATCCACGCCACTGGCACCAGCTTACCATAGGGAATGGTAGAATTAGCTGCGCCGTTGGCAGTGGCTTGCTGTGGGGAATAGGGGTGGGAATCGAAAACCGGTTCCGACTTAGAACTGGGTCCAGTTGATCAATTCCATTGAAATTGTGCACCTCCAATGTTATCGATTCTTGTTCACCATTCTTTCATTTCCCAGCACGACGTCACGTTGCGTCCAAGCGGCAACCTGCGGGGCTGAAAAGTCAAGTGAATACCAAAGTGCCAAAAGCTGCAGTTCTTCACATGGCCACTTGAGACTGACCGCCGAAAGGAGTCAATCCCCATTGACCTCTATGTTAAAAGGCCTAGTTTTACAGCAAAAATAAACATGTCTACCACCTGGTTCAACATATGGTTTTGGTCTGTGTGGCTAATTTTCCCCTCTGTGGGGGGAGTGCATTTTTTGTCACTCTACTATTTACATTATATAATGGCTTAAATTTCTTCATAATTAAGGCCGTCTTCTCATCCGATTATGTCGTAGCTAAGATAGAGCACAGGGCTACACGGCACCGTGCTGTAGAGTTGTGTTATGACAGCTGCAACCCTAGCATTTCTGTCATGATAAGGCTTTAGCATGTTAATATGACACAATTGTTTTGGTTTTCTCCTATCTGGAGCCTTCACAATGTAATTGAGATCATTGAGTTTTGTCAGAATTTCATAAGGACCATGAAATCTAGCCTGCAATGGATTGGACTGCAAGGGAAACAACACAAGGACCTTTTCTCCTGGTTTAAACTCACGGCTTCTAGCCTTATGATCATACCAAGTTTTCATTTTTCCCTGACTTGATTTCAAGTTCTCTTTGGCAAGGTCACAAGCTGCACGCAATCTTTCCTTGAACTTGCCAACATAGTCTAACAGACGGATATGCGGCTCTTTCTCTTGCCATTGTTCACTCAATAATAGCAAAGGTCCTCTGACTTCATGACCAAACACTAGCTCAAATGGACTGAATCCAGTAGACTCCTGCACTGCTTCTCTAGCTGCAAACAACAGCAAATGAACCCCTTCATCCCAGTCTTTCTCATGGTCATAACAATAAGTCCTCATCATTGTCTTGAGAGTGGAATGAAACCGCTCTAAGGCACCCTGACTTTCTGGATGATAGGCACTAGAAAGAATCTGCTTTGCACCTAGTTCATACACAACCTGCTGAAACAATCCTGAAGTGAAATTGCTACCCTGGTCTGACTGAATTTCCCTGGGAAGGCCAAACAACGTGAAGAACTTTATCAAAGCCTTCGAGATTGCAGTTGCCTTGATGTTACGTAGAGGTATGGCTTCGGGGAATCTGGTAGATGCACACATGATTGTCAACAAGTACTGATTTCCAGAACTAGTCTTGGAACGCAATCAACAATGACCCTAGAGCAGGGGTGTCCAATCTTATCCAGAAAGGGCCGGTGTGGGTGCTGGTTTTTGTTTGAGCCCAACACTAACACACCTGATTCTACCCACCAAGGTCCTGATTGAAACCCCTGATTAGTTAATTAGTGGAATCAGGTGCAGTAGCACTGCTGGCTAGGACAAAAACCTGCACCCACACCGGCCCTTTACGGATAAGATTGGACACCCCTGCCCTAGAGAATGGTTCCCCAAATGCTGGGATAGGCTGCAATGGAGCTACAGGTGGGTCTAACTGGTGTTTTCCAACTACCTGACAAGTGTGACAGGTTTTGCAAAAGTTGGAAACGTCTTTCCGAACCCCAGGCCAAAAGAAGTGTTTCATGATCTTATCAACAGTCTTGTTAACACCAAGATGACCTCCTAAAGGTAAACTATGAGCCATTGTTAAGATCTCATTCCTGTAGACCTTCGGAACAACAATTTGCCTGACCACTGCCCAATCTGCATTGGCAGGGATATCAGGAGGGCGCCACTTCCGCATTAACACACCATCCTTGAGATAATACCCAACTGGAACTGCGTCTATTTCTTTATCAGGAAGGGCTCTCCTCTTTAGTACACAAATTTCAGGATCATTAGTTTGCTCCTCAATCAACCGCTTTCTGGACAGAGACAAGTCTCCAGACACATCAGAATCACCAGACCCATCCGGCTGGCTGAATAGAGAACTGATAAAAGTATCTGATAAGTCCTCAAACGGAGAAACCATAGTAGGCCAATCAGAGTCATGAGGCAAACCACCTTAGTCCTGACTATTCAATGTGCTTGGCGGCACCACAGCATCTTCTTTAGGCATCTTAGCCATAGCACGAGTCACTGCGCAAGAAGGATACAGAGATGGGTCCTCATCCCCATCTTCAGTGCTCGGCTGTGAAGTAAGATGTACAGGGGGAACTACTTTGCCCCCAGCCAGGTCATTGCCTAGCAACAGAGAAACACCGTTTATAGGTAGACTTGACATAAGTCCCACCTTTACCTGTCCAGTAACTAAATCTGACTTCAAGAATATAGAGCGCAGGGGTACAGATACAGTCCTCCCTTCAATACCTTGTACAAGTATGAAATCCCCTGAAGCGGTCTCATCACGTAACTCCAAAGAGTCCATCAACAAAAGTGACTGAGAAGCTCCGGTATCCCTTAGGATATATATGGGGACAGGAGTAGTATGCTCATTCAGAGCCACAAATCCCTCTGACACAAATGGAAGAAATTCCTCCCTCACGAAGTCAGCTGTATCAGGCTTTTTAGCCCCACAAGAAGCAGGCAATTTAGCAGATTGGTTATCTACTACAGGGGTTTCCAACCTTGTTTTCACAAAGGTATTTGGTTTGGTATCCTTTTCTTTTTCTTTCTTAGCTTTAAGGAACCAACAGTTAGTTGTAACATGACCAGATTTCTTGCAATAACTGCAAACTAGACCCCTTTTGTCACTGTCAGCTTTCACACTTTGATCAGACCTGTTACTGGATTTCTGAGCACCATCACCAGATTTGTCTTTGGGTAAGGAATCTTGGGTATCACCATAACCCTTTTTCTGAAATTGGGACCATCTATTGTTACTGCTAGACTGAAATTTGGACTTATGTGTGAGAACATATTCATCTGCAAATTTGGCAGCTGATTGCAAATTCAGTGCTTGCTTCTCATTAAGGTAAGTCTTAACATCATCCTTAACACAGTTCTTGAATTCTTCAACTAACACCATCTCTTTTAGTGAGTTGAAATCATCCTTGACCTCCATAGAAGTACACCAGCGCTCAAAGCAAACCTGCTTTTCATTAGCAAATTCCACATAAGTCTGATTTTCAGATTTCTTCAGACCTCTGAATCTCTGTCGGTAAGCCTCTGGAACCAACTCATAAGCTCTCAAAATAACCTTTTTGACAACCTCATAATCAGAGGAATCATCTGCAGACAAAGCCGAATAGGCTTGTTGAGCTTTACCCTTGAGGACAGTTTGCAACATCAGAGGCCAGTGTTCCTTTGGCCACTGGCAACTCTTTGCTACCTTTTCAAAACACTGGAAATAGTTGTCAACATCCTTTTCCGAAAATGGAGGCACCAATTTTACCTCCTGGCTAGCCCGAAATTTATTTTCAGTTGCTATTTCAATTTTTAGTTGCTCCATTTGGAGTCTTTCTTCTCCATCGAATTTCTCTAATTCAAAATCTCTCTGTCTTGCAAGTTTTTCTAACTCAAATTCTCTTTGTTTTTCTTTTTCTTCCCTTTCTTTCTTCTCTTCTCTAGCTAATTTTTCCAACTCAAACTGCCTTTGTTTTTCTTTTTCTTCCCTTTCAATCTCTAGCATTTTTAATTTAAGTTCCATTTCTATATTTGGATTTTCCACTGGAAACTGTTCCAGATCTCCTGGTGCAAACACATTTTCATCAATGTAATATTCAACTATCTCTCTAGCCCAGGGATGTCCAATCTTATCCGTAAAGGGCCGGTGTGGGTGCAGGTTTTTGTCCTTTCCAGCAGTGCTTCTGCACCTGATTCCATTAATTAACTAATCAGGGGTTTCAATCAGGGCCTTAGTGGGTAGAATCAGGTTTGTTAGTGTTGGGCTCAAACAAAAACCAGCACCCACACCGGCCCTTTCTGGATGAGATTGGACACCCCTGCTCTAGCCAGTCTTGCTTTTCGCCTGGCTGGTTTTACCTCTGTCAGCTCTAAATGTCTGCAGATTTCCAACAGTTTGGTCTTTTTAAAAGACTTGAAAACCCCTTCGGTTGGTGATGCCAAGAAATCATCCATTGCTGTTGTCAATATATATGTATTTAATTAAAAAAATCAATTTTACAATTTGAAATGTTAGATTTTCAATAAATTACTCACAAAATGGTCTATCCCGGACCTTGAGCCCCCAATTTGTTATGGCCCCAATTTGTTATTAGATTTACAACGCAACAGATGACAGATACAGTTTTAAAACTCAAACACATTTAATTAAACAAAGACAATAACAACTAACTAACCTAAAGACCAAGACTGAATTATGTACAAAACATAAATATTTACAATCCCTTTTCGTGGGGGTGGCTTGGTGATGTCCTGGATGATGAAAATGCTCAAACACAGGACAAAGAAATACACAAAAGAAACGTCACAGGTCTTGAACAGAATGGCAGGTCTGGTCATCTTCTTGCAATTTCTCCTACTACTTTACTGTCTCAATTCTTTTCCTGATATACTCTTTTGCAGACCCCACCCACATTTAGACCTCTTTTTTTAATTTTCTGAGACTTGCCCCAGACATGTCCAGGACATGTCTAAACATGACTCCAGTCTGAGCTTAACAAAAAAAAGGTAAATACTGCCATCTAGTGGCCTATATTCACATTACAGTTGGAACTCCAAGCCCTGCCTCTAACCACAGGCTGAGCCTGGCTGTCTGCGGGAGGGGGGTTACTACTGCTCGCCAAGCCTAGCCGCTAACCTTTGGCCTTTTCTAGTCGTCTGTGAGCTGTTAACCTGCCAAGGCTCATTCGAGTCACGGAACTTGATCCATTGCCCGCGTTTCTGACTGGAGATTTTTTATCGAAATATCAGGATGATAATGTCTTGCTGTGTGGTTAGGAGTCTGTCTTCTATTTTCTTAGGTGATGGAATTCAAATATTATTTCATATAACATTATATGTCTACATGAAGTAGCGTTAGTTCGTTCTCTAGCCAGCTAGAGAGAATGTAAACAGTAATCCCCCCAGTTAGTTTTAGCCCAAGATGTCCAGCTGTGTCGGCGGGAGTGTACGCCTGCCACAGATATTATACAGGCATCCAGCGAAGTAATAGCGAAACAGAAAATTGTCTGAATTTAGGGTTAACATACTTTTGAACAAAAGCTGACAGTCAGGGGTAGGAATCCCGTCACGGCTTTCCTAACAGGTTGCCAACATAGCTAGCTAGTCAGCTACAATAATAAAACCGGGGCACGCTACCAAATGACAAGGTCATTGGTAGCATGCCCCGCTACCAATAGCTGATTCCCCGGAGTACCTGGAGGGCTTGACCGGAGATTGCCGTGGTTATACACTCAATAGATTCACACAGCAAATTCTTATATAACTGCATTTGCCACCAATGGATTCGTTCAATTTTCAGTGCAATGACTGATGTAGTTACTGTTAATAGAAAGGTTAGCTATATAGCTAGGATATTAACATATTCCACGTTATCCCGCAAGCTATCAAGCTGTTGCTAAATGTGTTTCTACATTAAAGTCCATCATCCACAAGCTAGCTTACAACCTTAACCTAACTAATAAGCCAGACGGCAACTAAGAAGTGTCACTAACCAGCCACGTTCAGCTGTAATTGCTGTTGCAAAGAGTAAAGGCATTTTTCCCGAAAGTTCCATCAATTCTACGACACAATATAAAATAAGGTTTGGGTCGCATTGGTATCGTTTGGCAATATAAAGGTCAGAGATGAGCTGGGCAGCTGATATAATAACCATGGAGCCTAGGAGCCAGACACCCAGCTGTGTTAGCACTGATGAGCCCACGTATGCTGCCTACTGTTACCAATTAATTCAGCAATTGCCGCAGTAAAAATTTTGGGTGATAATACTTGTGATCTGAATGTGCGAGAGTGAGGTAGGAAAATAAAGATCCATCAGGTTTGTTGGTAAACTTATGTAATGTAACGAACACCGTTCGTTTCGCAACTGCTTCATGAATATAAACAGCGGAAAACTGTGTAGAACTACTTTTTTCCCTCAAAAAACTACTCAGGAATCGTTTGGAGAATTGATAAGGAATTGGATTGATAAGCAGAATCAACAATGGCATTGATACTGATAAAATCAATTCCCACCCCTAGTAGAGAATAAGCTTAAGGCGAACCCCGGTCAGACCTGAATTAGATTCACCCGAAAAGAGTGTATGTTGAACTTTAATTTGAGGTACATATCATTTACCTATAAAGTCCTCCCAGATGTTTCCCCTTTGAACACCGACCCCCACATAGTTGTAATATTTGTCAGTTGTCTTGAATGTCGTGAGATTTCTATGCTGTACCCTACATACTACGTGCAGAAAAATTTTATTTTGCTGGTCTTATACAACTGCATGAACCGGGATGGAAAATGCCCAGAAAAGACATGTCCTCCTAGCCTGACAAGCCAGACTATAATATCAAAATGTATAGTCTGACCACGGCCGATAGACCGGACTCAATCCTCCTGGCGGAATCAGCGGTTGTATTTCAAACTGCCTTTGCACACAACAGGATAGCACTACGACCAATCAGAGCAACGACAAGGTGACATATTCAGAGTGATGGAAACGAGTCAACGGGGGAGCAAACTTAAAAGGGATACGGCTAGTTTTGGAGAAGGACATTTAAATGTTAAAAGATAACCACTGTGACAACATTAATGACTTCATCAATATGGCAATAAATTCAACATCCCAAAGCAATTTGGTCTGATCAAACTATCCATCTACACTAGCGCCCATCCCCGTGGTCCTAATATATAAGATACTGATCAAAGTTTAACACCGACAGCAGAGGAAGATAAAAGAAGAGCATTCAGACTTTCAATCTGCTGTGATTATCATATCGCAATGGGGCAGTGTGTAACACAACTCGCTGTACATTAAGTTCACATTACTTGTAAATATTGAATAGAGACCAGGGCTGGCTGCAGGGGGGGAGGGAGGGTCGAGACATTTTGTTGATCAGGGGGGCGGAGATCGGGCTTAATTTTGATGACTGGGGGGTGGGGGGCAGGATCGCGTTTCATTCTGATTGAAATCGAAAGCCCAAGTCTAACTATTCCAAAGTCAATGCCAAAGCCGATTCAAACGACATCTCGCACCATTGCAGTGTTGTCATCTTCGTGCTAAGCCCACCCAAGGACTCTCTGCAAACATAGAGCGTTGTGATTTGGTCAGACCAATCACTTAATAGTACTGGGGCCTTATGGCTCCTGGCTTGATGTACCGGCTGAACAAAACTACTTCCTACTGCTAGGGTACGTCTAGATTTCTAGGCTAATGTCATCCCTTACTGGATCTGGAAAAACTGCACTAAATCAAGTAACAAATATGCAGTCCAAAAAAAGTGTCACCAACCCCAGCAACTGATTTGATGGCAGCGTGCAGTTCCACGAAGAATGGTCCAGTGCTTGCGTAGATTTTTGCAGTTTTCAGACAATGCCCGGTCAGTAAGTGGAATAACTCTAGCTAATGTCTCCCATGTGCTGATTTTTAAACTTGTGGAGATATTTTGTGGGAATAGGGGAAAAAAGTAGATTACACCACTGCATCCACCATGTTTAACAGTTGTACTGCACAGTAGCAGATTTCAAATTCTACATAGTGGGGGCATTTTGGCTTGTTGAAATTCATTAAGCTCAAGTACAGTGTCACTTCGACTTGTTCCTGTTAAACTGGTCACCTAGACAGACGCCATGATGTCACAAGGCAGGAACATCATTAGCCTAAGGGACAGAGAGGTTCAGATTAGCCAGATGGATTAGGGTAGTGGTTCTCTAACTCAATCCTGGGGCCCCTTTATGTATGATTGTTTTAGTTTGATCCACAATTGCAATCAAAGGATTTTTATAAGTTGCCAATGTGTCCTAATTACAAAACACAAAACCAGTGAAGTTGGCGCTTCATGTAAATCGTAGATAAAAACAGAATACAATGATTTGCAAATCCTTTTCAACTTATAATCAATTGAATACACTGCAAAGACATGTTTAATATTCAAACAGAGAAACTTTTTTTTTTTTTCAAATAATCATTAACTTAGAATTTAAAGGCAGCAACACATTGCAAAAAAGTTGGCACAGGGGCCTTTTTACCACTGTGTTACATCGCCTTTCCTTTTAACGACACTCAGTAAACGTTTGGGAACTGAGGAGACCAATTTTTGAAGCTTTTCAGGTGGAACTCTTTCCCATTCTTGCTTGATGTACAGCTTAAGTTGTTCAACAGTCCGGGGTCTCGGTTGTCGTATTTTACGCTTCATAATGCGCCACACATTTTCAATGGGAGACAGGTCTGGACTACAGGCAGGCCAGTCTAGTACCCGCACTCTTTTACTACGGAGCCATGCTGTTGTAACTAGTGCAGAATGTGGCTTGGCATTGTCTTGCTAAAATAAGCCGGAGCGTCCATGAAAAAGACGTTGCTTGGATGGCAACATATGTTGCTCCAAAACCTGTATGTACCTTTCAGCATTAATGGTGCCTTCACATATGTGTAAGTTGCCCATGCCTTGGGCACTAATACACCCCCATACCATCACAGATGCTGGCTTTTGAACTTTGCACCTTTAACAGTCCGGATGGTTCTTTCTCTCTTTGGTCTGGAGGACACAACGTCCACAGTTTCCAAAAACAATTTGAAATGTGGACTCGTCAGATCACAGAACACTTTTCCACTTTGCATCAGTCCATCTTAGATGAGCTTCGGCCCAGCGAAGCCGGCGGCGTTTCTGGGTGCTGTTGATAAATGGGTTTCGCTTTGCATTGTAGAGTTTTAACTTGCACTTGCAGATGTAGCGACGAACTGTAGTTACTGACACTGGTTTTCTGAAGTGTTCCTGAGCCCATGTGGTGATGTCCTTTACACACTGATGTCGGTTTTTGATGCAGTACCGCCTGAGGGATCCAAGGTCACAGGCATTCAATGTTAGCTTTTGGCCTTGTCGCTTACGTGCAGTGATTTCTCCAGATTCTCTGAACCTTTTGACGATATTACGGACCATAGATGATGAAATCTCTAAATTTCTTGCAATAGCTCATTGAGGAATGTTGTTTTTAAACTGTTCCACAATCAGCTCACGCATTTGTTCACTATGTGGTGACCCTCGTCCCATCCTTGTTTTTGAATGACTGAGCATTTCAGGGAAGCTGCTTTTATACCCAATCATGGCACCCACCTGTTCCCAATAAGCCCTTTCACCTGTGGGATTCCTCAACTCTCTCAGTCTTTTTTGCCACTTGTGGCAGCTTTTTTGAAACATGCTGCAGGCATCAAATTCCAAACGAGCTAATATTTGCAAAAAAAAAAAAAGTTTCTCAGTTTGAACATTAAACATCTTGTCTTTGCAGTGTATTCAATTGAATATAAGTTGAAAAGGATTTGCAAATCATTGTATTCTGTTTTTATCTACGATTTACATAATGTCCCAACTTCACTGGTTTTGGGTTTTGTAAACACGGACAACGGTTTGAGTTCATGTGACATTATGATTGGTCTTGGGTGATATAAAAAGTAACGTGCATACATTCCATTACTTTCAGTTTGTAAATTTTGTTTCGTTCATTTTCACTGTTATCACATGGTGACGGCCAAACGAACTGATGCTGGTCCTGCTGTGGCGGGACAAAAAGCTTGTGAAGATCCTGTCAACTCGCGGGCCACATGTGCGAAACAGTGAAGAGGAATCGTCAGGGTGAGCAAATAGTGAAACCACGTTGTATTGTTGATAACAACTGCGGTATGAGCGGTGTTGATCGCAGTGATTAACTGGCTAGTTCGCACCCGCTGACTGAGAAAAAGTTGAGACTGTGAGAATCTTGTGTAGTTTGTGCCAAGAACAGTGTAAAAAAAAAAGAGTCACGCTACGTGTGTGAGTTATGAGATTCCATTATGAGTCAAACCGTGCTTCCAAAATTACCATATTGTCAAGAATTTTTTATGCAAGTTTTTTTTCATGTCGCCTGTCTGTCACCTCACAATCTGTTTGTTTGTAAAAGATGTATGTAGTGTAATTGATTGCATCCTTATCGTATATTGCATGAACTCAAGTCAGCGTCTGGATGGTTTAGATACTAAACAGCACAGTTTTTATCACCCATTACATCAAGGACAATCAGTGAAAATAATTTGGGCCAGTGCACGTGGCAGCACTCACTGCTGCCCTGTTAAACACGACTTGCGTGAGCTATCGTTCATTGACGGATCCGGGACTCAAGCCCAGCGATAGTTTGCGAGTAAACATGGCTCCGAGCACCAAGTGGTTGATAAACAAATAAACAAATCAGCAAACACATGACATGTTTATCTCTCTCCATCTATGACTTATTTCCAAGCTCTAATAATTACTTCCATTGCCATTGAGAATGCTACTGAGGAAATGAAACGACTCAGGATACCTTGGTCTTGACATAGGTCAGCAATGGATTCTTCACTGATGTCATCATCACTCGTCATGACTTCATCTGGTTGGGTAAAAAACAAGTTTAGATTAATATTAAAGGAGTAGCACGTTCGATCTGGTCAGAATTTTTGTTTGAATATCAAAGAAGTGTATGTATTGTGTTCTAGCCCATCCGGCCTAATAATACTTCATTGCACAACAAGGGCGATGAGGCAGGCACAGTAGGGCCACCTCAGCTGCATGACACGCTGGCTCTAATGTCTCTGCAGTATTCTGATACCTTCACTTACCACCTCTATTCACTTCCAACTATTACTTCACATCAGGTGGCAAGTTCCCACAGAATACTCATTTAATGACTATAACTCTTGAAAAATAAAACATTTCAAGTGTTCATAAACTATAAGTCAATTATCACCTTCAGGATTGATCTCAATGTCATCCAGCCCTTTCCCCTGCAGGTCAGACAGTCTTCCCCTCTCCATTGCTATCAGCAGTTTGCTGACTTTCGCCAGCTGCAGGGTGCTCTCTGGAAGGCGGTAGAATTCTCTGTGGACACGGATGTCATGTCCTAGAAAGGTTACAAGTTGATCCATTTCATTTTCCTTTAGGTTTAGTACTGTGGACGAAGTTGCAACTGTTTTCGCAATTTTGTTGAGGTGAGTGCCTCTGGGTTCTTTGCACCACACTGCTTTGTATACCTGCGAAAGCAGTCAGAGCCTCTGTAATGGGACATGGCACCTGGGCGTGCAAAAAAGTACACATTCTCTCTGTGGACTTGACATGTATTCCTGTTTTTCATGAGGAGGTCGATTGCAGCGATCATGCCGGGTGTGAGGAGCACAGGCACCATTCTTGACCTCTTAACTCGAATCTCAACTCTGTTAAAGTGCTCTGCGAGCTTTTTCTCAAACTCAGAAAGGCCTATCATAATGTCAGGATTCACTTCTGATTGATTCCTAGATGCAAAAGTCTGGAGCTCCATTTTTGAAACTTCCCCTTGCCACTTTCTGTTAAATAGTACTATCTGTGTCAAAGTCACTTGAGCCAGATTTCCAAAGCTTTTGATATTGGGATCTTCCTTGAGGTCCTTCAAGCACTGAGCACGCTCAGTAGCAAGGAACTTGTGCAGCAGCTACACATCCTTTGTAAAAGGTAAAACCTGTGGTTTATTCCGTTTGGCTTGTTGAAGTCTACCCAATGCAGCACCTGAGATGGACTCAGTCCACCTTTTCTCATACAGATTGGCAAACTGCTTGGCAGACTCTGCAATGGTATGGCGGTTTTCAATGATTGCATTACACTGCACAATGCCAGCAACTTTGGCCAAACTGTGCCCCAACTTCAAAGCTAAGGATGGGATTTTATATGAGTTGCTTTCCAACTCATAACCAGCAACAGCTGGAACTGCTTGCACCAAGAGGGGAAAGTTACTGGGCATGACAAGATCTTCAGTGCTCTTCAAAGGTGTAATAGATCTTGCATTCATTAATAGCCTTGCCATCTCTCTCATTTTTTGGCGTATGTAATCATTTCTTCGCTCATTTGGTTTACTGCTATTATACAATGATTCGCCAAGACTGATAAAATCCCTTTCACTCCTTACAACCAGAGAAATGTCATCCTGGTTCATTTCACAAGCAATCTTCCAAACAGCTTCATGAACTGCATTAGGTTTTGGCAAGTCAAGGTGGATCCATTTACGCCCAACATGAGGCTCTCCCTCAGCAGACTTCTTCTGGGGGCAGTATCTCAAATGTCTCCATAAGCAATTTCTGGCATAGAGTCCTTGACAAAACTTGCAGTGACGGTAATCATCCACTTGTTTTGCTGTTGTGGGTCTTCGACAAGCAATCATTTCTCCAGCACCCCTGCCTGCCACTGCAACATTGTGCTCTAAGTTCCCCATCTTCTTAAGAAAGTGTAACAAGTCTCTTCTTTGCCGGGATCTTTTACTAAAACTGAAAGCCATTGCAACATCAGGCTGTCGACTATGGACAGATTCAAGGTGTCTTGCCAATTTAGAAATGGCCTTTTTACAATACAGACAGTATTGCTTCTTGTTGTGCTTGCTTCGGTTTGCTGTATTTGGCAGTTGCGTGACAATTAAGGAGCTGTTCTTGGGTGATGTGGTCTCCGATGAATTTTCAGTGCAACTTCTGAGTGAGGTACAATAACTGCTGTTCATCTTTGAAGAACTGAAACCGCTTGACTTCTCTGAACTGGTAGCACTATCCCCACGGTGTGCAGTACTGATCAGCAATGACATGTCCTTCAAAACTTCATGGGAAAGAGAATTTTTTGTTTTTCTAAGATCTCTACTACAAGTACTTGTGTCGGAGGAATTGCCAGTTGAGTCTGGAACAAAGTCAGCATCACCATAGTCTGTAACGTCTGATAATCCATCTTCCATGTCAGAGATCTGAAAGAAAATAGGGGAGAGAGAAACAAATTTTATTCTATCAATTTGTGAAAAATTTACAAAAAGGTTACATTCTCCATTCAGAACCATCACACCTTGCACAACACATTCATAAAGTTATGAATCATTAGAAACATAAAATTAGAAGAAACATTTGAATTCCTTGATAAGATCTTTGATTCTCAATTTCACCAGTATCGTACATTTGTACTTAGCCCCATTGCACAGAAGCCAAATCTAGCAATTTATGTGTGACCTTCTTTAAGGCTTTATAATTCAAGATTGCAGCTTCACAGAGAAGAAGGGAATGGCTTAACTGAGTCAAGACACTTGTAGCATTTAGAATGTCATCATATTTCAGTTTATTTTTACGATTATGGTAGAGAAAAAAGGGCTGTGAACAAAATAAAAATCTTCATGAAAATTCCACAATATAATTGTAAAAGAAATTAAGACTAAGGATTGAAATACAAATTAATTATTTTCTGGTTGACTTTAGTATGATTTTATTAATATAGGTGCAGTTGGACATCAGTGGTCACCAGTAACCTCTCCAAACACAACATATGCCTTTTCTCCATAATAAAGTTTAGAATTTTGTCCATTTTTCGTCAGAGTCCCACAAGCCAGCACACATACTCATTAAAGGAACTGATTATGTAAAAGTCAGAACATTCACCCTGCAATAAAAAGCTAGCAGTTCCCACTTCTGAGCTCACAACCTAATATAAACACATTCCACACTTTATGGGCTGTTTCACAATCAGGCTACGCATGAGATTTGAGAGCCTTTTAGTGAAATTAGCCAAAATATAGAAGAACTGCTGAACTCTATAAAATTTATTTGCAAGAAATACATCTAATGCAACAAAAAATTTTGTTTATTTCATAAAGAAAGCTTTATTTTACTTTGAATGGCATAAAATGGCATTTTCTGGACATTTTTTTTCTCATTGTTGAAACCAAGAATTTATTATACATCTGTATGAAATATATTATTAGATGCAAGTGTAAAACATCTCTGAATTCAGATTCACGTGTTTGGCATTTGGCGTTGTGAAAAAGTAAATAGAACAAATATGAGCAATAAACTAACCTGTAAATATGTCTGTCCAAAATTTCCTCTCCAGAAATAAAATGATTGTGATGAGTTGAATACAATATAAATACAAATGGGTGATCTGATGGTACCATCTGATGGTATTTGTTTGTATTATATATTCTCTAAGTGTAAACAGTTGTGTTGATATTGTAATATAATAAAAAGCTGTACATTGGTCAGAGAAAGGCAGAATGTTTGTCCATCCAAAATATGTCCACTCCGGAATGCACATTTCACCTGATAGCTTGAATAGATATAGCTTGATTCCAATCTTTTTTCATTATTCTTATAATTGAGGACTTCCCCTGTACTGAAGGCACTCTTACCCGATATTTGCTTGATAAATTTCATGTACTTTATAAATCTAGTTTATGACTCCATAAATGCTCTCTCAAAAAAGTCTAGTTTTCATGTGATATTAACCTCTGTCACAATTCCTATCAGAATATTTGGATGCTATGTAACTTTCTGATGACTATCATAATAAGCCTCATGATTATACATGAACGTATTGATGTTTTAGACTAAATACATATTTTTTTTCTGTTTCATTAATGGTACAGAACAGAGGTCTTCAACATTGTTCCTGGGGACCCGCGGTGTTTGCTGGCTTTTGTTCCAACCAGAGCTGCAATCGCAGGATTTTCAAAAGCTGTTAATTTGTCTTAAGGATATTTAATGTTTAGTGCAGTTATTTGCCCTCTTAATTCACAAGATAACAAAGAGCTATGTTTGCCATCAAGAATTTAAAAAATGCCATACCCACATTGTGATGCACTGGAAATAACAGCATGAGAGAAAACAATGTAACCAATCAATTTAAAGATGTAGTAGGCTCCTAATTTACCCATTTTTGATATTTTGAGTCAAACAGAGCTACATTATTAAGTAGCCTGTTAAATAAGCATATTATAATGTGCATTGTATTGCATAGACTACTGGAAGGCAACACTGATGACAATGCAGTATATTTACTTCTTTTAGCCATTATAAAACATATTCTCCAAAATGTGTCCTCTCCGGAAAAAATGTCAAACTACTCAAACTTTTCTGTTGTCCACTAAATTGTGTTCATTCCAGATATCGCCCCGATTTTTTTCAGGGCAAACCAGAAATAGTTTTTTTTCAAAGCACTTTTATTAAATGTAAGACTATTAAGAGTAATCGTGCACAGTAATAATTGTATTCCCGAAATATGAGTTTCGGGGATATCATGGTTTCACCCATCCGCCGCCGCCATGTCCATTGCCGCCATTGCATCCGCCGTAAGTGCGATAACATACAAAATACTTTACATTTTTAGCATATGGGTATATATGGTAGAGAGGATGAACTGATTTTTAGATTTTGGGCAAGTATGCAAGCCAAGGTTTGCCACCAGTTGGCGCTATATATAGAAAAAAATCCTTTTTTAGCTCCGCTGTGATGACAGTCTAAGTCAGCAAAGCTTTTCTAATGCCGAGTTGCCCAGCATCCGTCTGTCTGGCTTCAACTTTTCACTTCAAATCTGAATATCTCAAAAACTGTCCAATAACATTTTTCTATTTGGTGTGAGCCTTCCTTATGATATTCTGAATATTCACTGTGAAAATCAGAAAATTTTACCTTCTGGTTTTTAAGAAATTAAGCATTTTGGGCTTAAAACATCAGTGTTTGTGCTAATTTTTTCTAGTCTTTCATTAATGTGTCATGTGTTAATATTGCAATACTTTTCAAGGATTTCTGGAATTGAGTTATGACATGGACATTTCAGTCATCCTCAGCATCGCTCTCTAGGCAAACAGGCCTCTTGTTTAACCATATCTCTGGAACAATTACTTACACAGATCTCAAAATTGCCTCATATTGTAGGTCTAGTCGAGGGGAATCCAATAAATGGGGCTTCGATGATTGGGTAAATTCAGGGATGTACCCCTTGCTGTCGGCCACCGACTGCATCGGCCTAGTTTGAATATAAACTTACCATGATTTGCAGTAAGGTTTTTCATATAAAACGGTATCATTTTTCATTTTTGGCACTCTTAAAACATTCTAATCAGTACATCTGTTATTACCTGACTCTTACCTTGCAACTGGAACAACATTTTTCAGAAATAGCTCCATATATTAATGCATGACACAAAATGAATTTTCAGTATGAGTCAATAAAATATTCATCATTTTACAACATAAACTCCAAATATATTTTCCGAACTAAATATCTCTATGCTCTCAAATTTAGAAATTGGATTGTGGAATAGTGTACAATAAACTCACATTGAAACTTCGGACCCATGTCAAACTGTATTTTCACCCATGTGTGAGAACATTTGTGTACCCTGATTGTGAAACAGCCCTTATAAGAAACAATTATAACTGACCAAATCAGTAAAATCTGAAATATACCTTATTATAACAGAACAGATATTCCAATATCAAGAAGAGAAAAAAACAGGCAATTCTACCCCAGATTGAACAGAATGGGGCAATGAAAGTACAGCGTATGTCCTCCAGCTGTTGGTATAATAAAAAAAGCCAAGATATTTGTTGAATATGGAATAAATTCCGAAACAAAAAGCCACATTGAAAAAAATGCAACCACATTAGCAGTAGCAGAATTTCGTCATTGAATCCCTCCTCAAGAGACAGATGTATCCGGTAGAATGAACCCTCTGGTCCTGTTTCATTTGGAATAATACAATCCACTAAATGTAACTGAACACTTTGGGCCGGTTTCAGTAGTCTTTTCTTTGAATTGCATCATTTTCAGCTGCGCAACACCGCCTAACATTAAGTCAATACAAACTACCTCTTACGCAAAGGTTTTTATACTCTTCTGATTTTCCAATCAGTGTCTTTCAGTTGCTGTGGAAAGTTAATACACCCTGGGATTGGATAAGAAATCAGCCAATTTACCAGAAAGCTTCAAGGGGTCGTGAACAATTACTGTGCAGTTATGCAGATGAGCACAAGTTAATAATTGAATGATTGGTTATCAACATCAGTACTGAGGAGGATATAAAAGAGCACTGAATTTGTCAATGGAGGAATCTATGCATAAATACACGGTAGGGAACCTCACGTTTTTGATGTGCGATGACAAGAATTAATTGATAGTAGAATGACATAGTATCAATACCACATCGAATCTTTGCTTCAGAAAACTTTTTTCTTAACTGCTACTCTGGATACCATTGGCTCACTGTAGCTGAAGTGGTTGCTACAAAGGACAATGATTTTTCCTGTTGCAAGAAATCTTTTTTTTTAACTGCTGGATAGATACTACAGGCAAGTATATTGAGCCGCTTGCATGTCAGGCTTAGCTGATGAGTTTAATTCATGTAATTCCTGAAAAAAAAGGAGTGGGACTGAACTTGTCCGTATTCTAAACCGTGTTTGAGCTTGGCTCGCTTGCAAATATTCAATAAGTGATCTTGTGGTGAAATAGTGTAACTGAGTGCATGAATTTGCGGCTACATGTCTGCTGGCGGACACATTTGCAAAAAAGGGGTTAACACCTAGCCACTTATGCAGTCATTGAATCTGCAATGAAGGACATTCATTCTGGAGATCAGACTCAAAGTCCTCTGTCTCTCCCTCTCATTTCTTCTTTTTTCAGCCATCTCGTAACACTCCTCACACTGACCATGATCCTGCTTCAGATTTTGCAGACGGTGGCTTGCTCTAAGCTGGCCAAATCAAAAATCATGCGTAAATAACCTAATTCTTTCTTCAAGAAATTCTACTGTACATGTTTCCTCACATGGTAACAAGTTGTTAACGAAAAAAAGGAACATTTGAACTAATTGGAGAATGCAGTCTTACTTGCTCTGCAGTAGGTACTTGGAGGAAGGGTAAATTTCCATTGGAGGCCTTGCAGGCCTTGCCACTCAGAGTCTACAAAGAAATACAACAATAATCTGTCAGAAATATTCTGCAATCGACGTACGTAATTCATTCAAAAGCCCCCCTTGTCTGTCTTTAACCCAACAATATGAGGACAATGTAACACACACACTCTCTTAATTCATCCAGGTCATACAATATGAGCACTTCATCTGAAACACTTTCAAGTCTATCGCAACCTCAGACAAAATGAGGACCTGATATTTGAACACATACAGAGTCAGTGTTTCAGACTTCTCACTCATTCTACTGTCGTCAAAGAAAGCTGAAACCTCCACAGAAATGTAAGTTGGTCTACTTCTACATGAATTAAATAATAAGTAGGAAGATAAATGGACAAAACCATTGGCAAATAGAGAAAAAAATATAGAATTTAGGGAGAATAAAGATCAATTTTATGTTTTAAATAGTAGTTAGTCCCCTCATATAGTAGGAATGGTTTCTTTCTGCTATGGTATTCAACAAAGTCATCCTTATGTTGAATATATGAATATTTTCCAAAAAAAGTTTGTTTCATGCAGTGAAAATAAATTAAAATCATATTTAGGGCTGTAGTGAGACATGTATTTAATTTAAATTGAAACAACTCGCAACAAATGTGTAATAACCTGTAAGGAGGGTGAATTGGACGCCTCGCTCCCGTCCGAGTCTGCTGTAGCTTCAGTCGGGATCTTGCCACTTGGATTCTAGATAGAAATACAACAGTAATCTGTCAGAAAAATTCTGCAATACACTGCAGATCCTATCTAGTAAATATCTAATGATCCCACTTAATTCAAACTAAATTCCTCCTTCGTCTGTCTGTAACCCAACAATATGAGGAAAATTTAACACAAACACACTCTTAATTCATCAGGTCATACAATATGAGCAGTTTATCTGAAACACTTTCAAGTCTATTGCAGCCTCAGACAAAATGAGGACCTAATATTTAAACACATACAGAGTCAGTGTTTCAGACTTCTCACTCATTCTGCTGTCGTCAAAGAAAGCTGAAACCTCCACAGTAATGTCAGTGGGTCTACTTCTACATGAATTTAATGATAAGCAGGCAGACAAATTGAAAAAAAGCCCATTGGCAAATAAGAAAAAATACACAACCCCAATTTCGAAATATTTTGGACGAAGTGTAAATTGTGAATAAAATCAAAATACAATGACTTTCAGATCACATGACCCAATGTATTATTTACAATAGAACATAGATAACATTTTAAATGTTGAATCTGTTATGGTCCCAATTTGTTATTACATTTACAACACAACTGCAACAGCAACAGCAAGGGATGACAGACACAGTTTTAAAAACTTAAACACATTTAATGAACAGACAACTAAACAACTAACTACGCTACTGACCAAGATTGATTAACAAGACAAAAAAACAGAAATATTTACAGTCCCTTTTTGGTGGGGTGGCTTGGTGATGTCCTGGGTGAGGAAAATTCTCTATGGGGCAAAAATCCACAAAAGAAACTTCACAGGTCTTGAACAGAATGACAGGTCTGGTCACATGTATCCTTCTTCTTGCAATTTCTCCTACCACTTTACTGTCTCAATTCTCCCCTTTATATACTCTTTTGCAGACCCCTCCCACCTTTTAGACTTTTTTTTTCTTTTCTCTGGGACTTGTTTCAGACATGCCCGAAACATGCCCAAACCTAGCTCCAGTCTGAGCTTAACAAAAAAAAGGTAAATACTGCCATCCAGTGGCCTATATTCACATTACACCTCCATTCCAAAAGGGAAAAATTTTGACTCATAAAGGCAAAATTTTTCTTTTCAATACAAAATGGTTAAGTGAACACTTGTCTATATATACATATCATACAATATTCAAATAAACACATGATATATACATATTCAAACACGGGATAAGCAATCAGCAATCACATTGTCAGCACCCTTTACATGCTTAATTTCCAAGTCAAACTCCTGTAAAATCAAACTCCAATTCAACGATCTCCGATTCTTGTTTTTCATCTTACTCAAAAACATTAACGGATTGTGGTCAGTGTACACAATCATTGGCTTTTGCCCTGTACAAACATAAACATCAAAGTGTTGTAAAGGTAGAACCAGAGCCAACAGCTCCTTCTGGATTGTGGAATAGTTCCTTTGGTGGCGATTGAACTTCCTGGAGAAGTATGCCACGGGATGCTCAATGTCATTGTCAATGTACAGAGTCACTTCTCTGTAGGAGCACAGATCCACAAGCTTGGTCGCTAGCATCGACCCCGATGGAGAACGGTTTGTTGAAGGTTTGTTGAAGTCAGGAGATTTGAGCACGGGGAAGTGACACAGCAGAGACTTCAGGCGATCGAAGGCTCTCTGGCATGCATCATCCCAAGTGAACTTTACGCCTTTCTTCAGTTGGTTGGTGAGACTGAGAGCAATCTCAGCAAAGTTCTTGCAGAACTCGCGGTAGTATCCGATCATTCCACGGAAGCGGCGCAAAGCTTTTTTTGTTGTCAGGAACTGGAAAGTCCATGATGGCTTGGACTTTCGCATTTATGGGTGCCACCTAACCCTGGCCTATGACGTAGCCAAGATAGGTGACAGTAGCACAACCAAAGTCACTCTTGTTCAGGTTAACAGTCAGGTTAGCCTGGGTTAGGCGCTCGAATAACGTCTCTACATCTTTTAGATGTTCTTCCCAGGAGTCACTCCATGTGATCAGGTCATCGATGTATGCACCCGTGTGTGGCAATCCGGCTATTGTAGACCTTCAGCTTGAATTCTAGGTTCATCATCTTCACAAATCTCGGCCATAGGAGAATCTGAAGTGACAGCTGCAACCCTAGCATTTCTGTCATGATGAGGCTTCAGCATGTTAATGTGACACAATTGTTTTAGTTTTCTCCTATCTGGAGTCTTCACAATGTAATTGAGATCATTGAGTTTTGTCAGAATTTCATAAGGACCATGAAATCTAGCCTGCAATGGATTGGACTGCAAGGGAAACAACACAAGAACCTTCTCTCCTGGTTTAAACTCACGGCTTCTAGCCTTATGATCATACCAAGTTTTCATTTTTCCCTGACTTGATTTCAAGTTCTCTTTGGCTAGCTCACAAGCTGCACACAATCTTTCCTTGAACTTGCTAACATAGTCTAACAAACTGATGTGCGGCTCTTCCTCTTGCCATTGTTCACTCAATAATAGCAAAGGTCCTCTCAATTCATGGCCAAACACTAGCTCAAATGGACTGAATCCAGTAGACTCCTGCACTGCTTCTCTAGCTGCAAACAACAGCAAATGAACAGCATCGTCCCAGTCTTTCTCATGGTCATAACAATAAGTCCTCATCATTGTCTTGAGAGTGGAATGAAACCGCTCTAAGGCACCCTGACTTTCTGGATGATAGGCACTAGAAAGAATCTGCTTTGCACCTAGTTCATACACAACCTGCTGAAACAATCCTGAAGTGAAATTGCTACCTTGGTCTGACTGAATTTCCCTGGGAAGGCCAAACAACGTGAAGAACTTTATCAAAGCCTTCGAGATTGCAGTTGCCTTGATGTTACGTAGAGGTATGGCTTCGGGGAATCTAGTAGATGCACACATGATTGTCAACAAGTACTGATTTCCAGATCTAGTCTTGGGTAATGGACTAACACAATCAACAATGACCTTAGAGAATGGCTCCCCAAATGCTGGGATAGGCTGCAATGGAGCTACAGGTGGGTCTAACTGGTGTTTTCCAACTACCTGACAAGTGTGACAGGTTTTGCAAAAGTTGGAAACGTCTTTCCGAACCCCAGGCCAAAAGAAGTGTTTCATGATCTTATCAACAGTCTGGTTAACACCAAGATGACCTCCTAAAGGTAAACTATGAGCCATTGTTAAGATCTCATTCCTGTAGACCTTCGGAACAACAATTTGCCTGACCACTGCCCAATCTGCATTGGCAGGGATATCAGGAGGGCGCCACTTCCGCATCAACACACCATCCTTGAGATAATACCCAACTGGAACTGCATCTATTTCTTTTTTAGGAAGGGCTCTCCTCTTTAGTACACCAATTTCAGGATCATTAGTTTGCTCCTCAATCAACCGCTTTCTGGACAGAGACAAGTCTCCAGACACATCAGAATCACCAAACCCATCTGGCTGGCTGAACAATGAACTGATAAAAGTGACTGACAAGTTCTCAAACGGAGAAACCATAGTAGGCCAATCAAAGTCATGAGGCGAACCACCTGAGTCCTGACTATTCAATGTGCTGGATGGCACCACAACATCATCTTCTTTAGCCTTCTTGGCCATAGCACGAGTCACTGCGCAAGAAGGATACAGAGATGGGTCCTCATCCCCATCTTCAGTGCTCGGCTGTGAAGTAAGATGTACAGGGGGAACTACTTTGCCCCCAGCCAGGTCATTGCCTAGCAACAGAAAAACACCCTTTATAGGTAGACTTGACATAAGTCCCACCTTTACCTGTCCTGTAACTAAATCTGACTTCAAGAATATAGAGCGCAGGGGTACAGATACAGTCCTCCCTTCAATACCTTGTACAAGTATGAAATCCCCTGAAGCGGTCTCATCACGTAACTCCAAAGAGTCCATCAACAAAAGTGACTGAGAAGCTCCGGTATCCTTTAGGATATATATGGGGACAGGAGTAGTATGCTCATTCAGAGCCACAAATCCCTCTGAAAACAAATGGAAGAAATTCCTCCCTCACGAAGTCAGCTGTATCAGGCTTTTTAGCCCCACAAGAAGCAGGCAATTTAGCAGATCGGTTATCTACTACAGGGGTTTCTAGCCTTGTTTTCATAAAGGCATTTGTTTTGATATCCTTTTCTTTTTCTTTCTTAGCTTTAAGGAACCAACAGTTAGTTGTGACATGACTAGATTTCTTGCAATAACTGCAAACTAGACCACTTTTGTCACTGTCAGCTTTCACACTTTGATCAGACCTGTTACTGGATTTCTGAGCACCATCACCAGATTTGTCTTTGTCTTTGGGTGAGGATTCTTGGGTATCACCGTAACACTTTTTCTGAAATTGGGACCATCTATTGTTACTGCTAGACTGAAATTTGGACTTTTGTGTGAGAACATATTCATCTGCAAATTTGGCAGCTGATTGCAATTTCAGTGCTTGCTTCTCATTAAGGTAGGTCTTAACATCATCCTTAACACAGTTCTTGAATTCTTCAACTAACACCATCTCTTTTAGTGATTTGAAATCATCCTTGACCTCCATAGAAGTACACCAGCGCTCAAAGCAAACCTTCTTCTCATTAGCAAATTCCACATAAGCCTGATTTTCAGATTTCTTCAGACCCCTGAATTTCTGTCGGTAAGCCTCTGGAACCAACTCATAAGCTCTCAAAATTACCTTTTTGACAACCTCATAATCAGAGGAATCATCTGCAGACAAAGCTGAATAGGCTTGTTGAGCTTTACCCTTGAGGACAGTTTGCAACATCAGAGGCCAGTGTTCCTTTGGCCACTGGCAACTCTTTGCTACCTTTTCAAAACACTGGAAATAGTTGTCAACACCCTTTTCCGAAAATGGAGGCACCAGTTTTACCTCCTGGCTAGCACAAAATTTATTTTCAGTTTCAGTTTTAATTTTTAGTTGCTCCATTTGGAGTCTTTCTTCTCTATCGAATTTTTCTAATTCAAAATCTCTCTGTCTCTCTCTTTCTGCTCTTTCCTCTTTCTCTCTCTCAAATTCTCTTTGTTTTTCCTTTTCCTCCCTTTCTTTATTCTCTTTTCTTGCTAATTTTTGTAACTCAAATTCTCTTTGTTTTTCTTTTTCCTCCCTCTCAAATTCTCTTTGTTTTTCTTTTTCCTCCCTCTCAAATTCTCTTTGTTTTTCTTTATCCTCCCTTTCAATCTCTAGCATTTTTAATTTAAGTTCCATTTCTTTATTTGGAGTTTCTACTGGAAACTGTTCCAGATCTCCTGGTGCAAACACATTTTCATCAATGTAATATTCAACTATCTCTCTAGCCAGTCTTGCTTTTCGCATGGTTGGTTTTACCACTGTCTGCTCTAAATGTCTGCAAATTTCTAGCAGTTCTGTCTTTTTAAAAGACTTCAAAACCTCAACGGTTGGTGATGCCAAGAAATCATCCATTGCTGTTGATCTGTCAATATATATGTATTCAATTAAAAAAAAACAATTTTACAATTTGAAATGTTAGATTTTCAATAAATTACTCACACAATGGTCTATCCCGGACGAGCCCCCAATTTGTCATGGCCCCAATTTGTTATTACATTTACAACACAACTGCAACAGCAAGGGATGACAGACACAGTTTTAAAAACTTAAACACATTTAAAAACAGACAACTAAACAGCTAACTACGCTACTGACCAAGATTGATTAACAAGACAAAAAAACAGAAATATTTACAGTCCCTTTTTGGTGGGGTGGCTTGGTGATGTCCTGGGTGAGGAAAATGCTCTATGGGGCAAAAATCCACAAAAGAAACTTCACAGGTCTTGAACAGAATGACAGGTCTGGTCACATGTATCCTTCTTCTTGCAATTTCTCCTACCACTTTACTGTCTCAATTCTCCCCTTTATATACTCTTTTGCAGACCCCTCCCACCTTATCGACTTTTTTTTTTCTTTTCTCTGGGACTTGTTTCAGACATGCCCGAAACATGCCCAAACCTAGCTCCAGTCTGAGCTTAACAAAAAAAACGTAAATACTGCCATCCAGTGGCCTATATTCACATTACAAAACTGAAATATTTTTAGTCACAAAATGAGCTTATTTCAAATTTTCTGGCTGCAACAGATCTGAAAAAAGTTGGGACACAGGCAAAAAAAAAAATCAGAGAAAGATATTAATATATGAGAATCAGTTGAAAGAACATTAAGCAAGTAATTAAGTTAACTGGCATCAGGTGTGTAACATGATTGGCTATAAAAGGGATGTCTTAGAGAGGCTGAGGCCCGTATTCAGAAACAACACTCAAACTAATTGAGTACGAGTGAGTACTAAAACTTAGTGTCAGGTTATACTAAATGAGTCAGGGGTTGTCCTAACCCTCATTTGCTTTCAGAGACCTCACTCGCACTGAAAATAGCGTCTCTTTCTGAGTGAAGGTTGAGTGCAGGGAACACCTCCCTTAAGCCGCACTAACTTGTGCTGGTATTTCGTTGTCATGGCTCTCAGGTGGCTACAAACATTAGAAACTCTGGATCATTTACAGCCACGTGCTCGACGCAATCGCAACTATATGCGCATTTTAACTCTATTGATCATAACGATGCCGGTAACTTACTAACTGACCACCTGGTTTCAGTCTTTACGAACTGTACTGTGGTGAACTCAAGGTTAGCATTTGTGTACCCACCAGTACCTACTGGTGAACTGGCAATAGGGGAAGCTCAAAACCATCTCTTAAAAATAATGATTAAACAAAGATCATATCCAATCATTGAATAAAATTTTATTTACTTGAACTCCAAAAATGCAAAGGATTATCATGTTTCGCCAGTTCTACTTGTTAAGTTAGAATGAGCATTGATAATTATTGCCCTGTTTTCAATTCATTTAAATTACCATTGCAAAAACTCAGAAAACTCTCAACATTATCAGGTGTGGCCAGTTTTCATTACTGACGCATATCTGTCAACTCTCACGCATTTGGATTTCTCGCGCTTTTCTTTACTCATGGAATGGAAAATGCTACGCTCAGCTGGCTCATGGGGCGCGTGTGAATTGGTCTGCGAGGCTCATGTAGCTAAAGTCACGAGAATCATTCTTTTCTACATTCTTAATTGCTGAATGTAGAAGGAATTGTCTGGCACGTTTCACTGCTTGTTGCTTAGTGAGCCTCGCGGGCTGTCCTGCGCCTTTCACGAGCCACTCGACCACAGAATTTATGAAGACATGCTGATATTTTACATGGTCATTGATGTACGAAAGAAACGCCTATATTTTGTGAAGCAATGTATAACAACGCAATTAAAAAAAATTTTGATTGTCGTTTTACCAATTAGTCTGAGAAACTTTCTAATCAAGAAAAGTAAACTGCGACAGGTTTAAGTTATTCAGCACTGAAGGGTGAGGATTGAGCGTCCCTTTGCAGCAGCCGACGCACCGCCTGTGGTACCCAGTGCCCACTACTGTCAGTTATGCTCGAGTGGTGTTTGTGAATAGCGACTGGCGAGGAGTGGGACCGCTCCCTCGGTTAGTGGTCGGTCGATCTCGATCTCACACTCCAGTTACATTTCAATCGTAATCACTATATGGTGAGTGGAGGGTGAGTGTGAGTGTCGTTTCTGAATACGGGCCTGAGTCTCTCAGAAGTAAAGATGGCCAGAGGCTCTCCAACCTGTGAGGGCTTGCGTAAAAAAAATTGTGGAATACTTTGAAAACAATGTTCCTCAACATCAAATAGCAAAGGCTTTAAATGTCTCATAATCGACAGAGCATAACATCATCAAAAGATTCAGAGAAACTGGAAAAATGTCTGTGTGTAAGGGACAAGGCCGAAGACTGACTGGATGCCCATGATCTTCGGGCCCTCAGATGGCACTGCATCACTCACCGGCATGATTCTGTTATTGACATTACTAAATGGGCCCAGGAATACTTCAAGAAACCACTGCCGTGCCACCCACAGATGTCATCTAAAACTCTATCATGCAAAAAGGAAGCCATTGTTGAGCATGATCCAGAAGTGCTGCCATGTTCTGTGGGCCAAGGCTCATTTGAAATGGATTGCAGCAAAGTGGCAAAGTGTCCTGTGGTCAGACAAGTCCAAATTTGACATTCTTGTTGAAAATCATGGACGTCTTTTCCTCTGGGATAAAGAGGAGAAAGACCACCCCTCCTGTTATCAGCGTTCAGCTCAAAAGCCAGCATCTCTGATGGTATGGGGAAGCATTAGTGCATATGGTGTGGGACAATTGCATGTTTTAAAAAGCACCATGAATGCTGAAAGGTATATAAAGTTTTTAGAGCAACATATGCTCCCCTCCAGGAGACATCCATTCCAGGGAAGGCCTTGTGTATTTCAGCAGGACAATGCAAAACCACATACTGCAGCAATTACAACAGCATGGCTTTCTTGTAGAAGAGTCCATGTGTTGAAGTGGCCTGTCTGCAGTCCTGATCTTTCACCGATTGAGAACATTTGGCGCATAATTAAACAAAAAGTCAGTCAAAGGAGACCCAAAACTCCCCAGCAGCTGAAAGCCTGTATTTAACAAGACTGGGATCAAATTCCAATGGCTAAACTCAAGAAACTTGTCTCCTCAATGCCCAGACACCTCCACTCTGTGTTAAAAAGAAGAGGGGATGCTACACCATGGTAAACAGGCCCCAGTCCCAAGCTTTTTGAAACCTGTAGCAGCAAGCAAATTGTAAATGGGCTCATTTTGTGGAGAAAATTGTAAAATTTCTCAGTTTCAACACTTGCTATGTTATCTCTGTTCTATTGTGAAATAAAATACTGGATGCTGTGATTTGACAGTCATTGCGTTTTGATTTTACTCACAATTTACACTTTGTCTCAACTCTTTCGGAATTGGAGTTGTAGAATTTAGGGAGAATAAAGATTAATTTTATGTTTTAAACAGTAGTTAGTCCCATCATATGGTAGGAATGGTTTCTTTCTGCTATGGTATTCAACAACAAGTCGTGGTAATGTTAAATATACAAACATTTTCCAAAAAAATGTTTGGTTTACATAGGGAAAGAAATCAAAATCATATATCAGACTGCCCTGGGACATCAAATTAATTTAAACGTAAACAACTTGCAATAAATATATAATAACCTGTAAGGAGGGTGAATTGGACGACTCGCTCCCGTCCGAGTCTGCTGTAGCTTCAGTCGGGATCTTGCCACTTGTAGTCTACAATGAAATACAACAATAATCTGTCAGACATGTTTTTTACAATACACTACAGATCCTATCTAGTTAATAAAGATCCCACTTAATTCAAACTAAATTCCTCCCTCGTCTGTCTGTAACCCAACAATATGAGGACAATGTAACACACACACACCCTGAATTCATCAGGTCATACAATATGAGCACTTCATCTGAAACACTTTCAAGTCTATTGCAGCCTCAGACAAAATGAGGACCTGATATCTGAACACATACAGAGTCAGTGTTTCTGACTTCTCACTCATTCTGCTGTCGTCAAAGAAAGCTGAAACCTCCACAGTAATGTCAGTGGGTTCACGTCTATACAAATGAAGACATATTAAATAATAGGCAGTTGGAAAAAATGGGCAAAAACCCACTGACTTCAATAAGAATAAAGCTGAGTTCACACCGGACCATTTACTTCATCACCAGTGATGAATTTGCATACAAAGTCAATGCAAACGAGCAATTGAGTGAAAATTGCCTCTGGTGGAAAACCACTTGGCCAATGAACAACAGCAACAGAGCGAAAATGTGCTCCTCGCCAGAGATCCCAACTCGAAAAAATCCCAACTCGAGTGACTTTTCACTGGCTCTGGTCGTTTGCCGCTCAGCGCTGAATGGCTCCTGCAACCCTGAAGGTTCCAGTAGCAGCAGCACAGAGAAAGATGCAGTGGATGCGGACAGGCTGATTGTTCTCCTGTGGGATCTCACAATCAACACTGGGGCGAAGGGAGAGCCAAATCCTTCTCCAGGCGAGATGAAATTCGCCCGGCTCGCTCAAATGATGTCATCAAAGCCGGAAAGTGAATCTATTCAATTATGCCAACTTGATGATTGATTGCTGCTGAGCGATACAGCGATAGTGGAGGAGCAAAGCGAGCAATAGTGAAAAAATGAATGATCCAGTGTGAAGGCAGCTTTAAGATCTATCTCATGCCTTGAACAGAAGTTTGTGCCATCAGCTGGTAGGAATAGTTTCTCCCTGCTATACTATTCAACAACAAGTCATGTGTGACCATTTTCCAAAACAGAAGTTTGTTCTGTATAGTGAAGAGACATTCAAATCATGTATCGGACCACAGTGGGACATCTTAAATAATTTCAATAGAAACAACTTGCAATAAATAAGATAACCTGTAGGGAGGGTGAACTGGACCCCTCGCTCCCTTCCGAGTCTGTTGTTTCAGTCGGGATCTTGCCACTCGTAGTCTACAATGAAATACAACAACAACCTTCAGTAAAAAATGCAGAGACAATATTATTACAATTATAGTCATGATAAGAAGGGAAATGTACAAGCGTTTATTAATTCAACACGGATCTTATACAATCTTGTTCGTGTGTGCTTGTACAATCGGTCTAGAGGATTCACTTACCAGAGCACGCCATGGCCTCTAAAATTCTTCATAATCATAGGTTATTTCATTCTCCGCTTGGATGTATTCAATTGCAAACAAGCAAAGATGGGGTTTACCCTCTACTGTCAGCTTTTTCATCTTGCAATTGGGGGATTTGTGGGCATCATTCACCAGCCTGCCCAGGGAGCCATCTTCGTAGGATGCATCTATGCTAAAATTGAAGTTGGAAACTGTTGTGTTCCAGGGTTCTGGCCTTTGGCCAGAACAGTATTGTTTATGGTTTTAACAGTTTCATGTCCAAGATTCCATAGTTCAAGTTTCATAGTTCATGCCATAGTTTTAACAGTTTCTTGTCTCAGGATTTTACATTTCATAATTCATGTTCCATGTCCATGTTTTTCTTTTCCATGTTTTTGTTTTCGCCAGGTCTGCCATGCCACTCCACCGCTTGTCTGCGTTCCGCCCCGTGCCTTCGTTGTTGCACATTTCTGAGCTCTGGTTGGCTTTGGCATTTCCCCTTCCTTCCATGCTGTGCTGGATTCGGGCCTCTCTAAGCTTAATTGACAATTAACTGTTTTTAAGTTACTAACATTTACTAACACTCACTGGGTTGGTGTAATTCTTAGATAGGCACATTACTAATACTACTAATGTAGACAGGGAGTTTATTGTCATGATTCCTGCTTTGCTATTTCAAGATCTTGCTGTGCTTTTCTGTTCTGAACATTCATGCTTGCTTCCAGGCTGCATACTTAATTGGTACTTAAGCTGAGCACGCTCATTCTCTTAATGAGCAGGTCATGTCATCCAATCTCTGTCCATGTCTTGATCTTGCCATGCCTCTTGTTTCTCTCTCTCCAGGTGTTACCCCTCATGTCATGATTTCCAAGCCTTTATCTGGTTGCGGTGGAAGTTGGCTGGCAGACAGTGTCTCAAGTTTGTTTCTAGTCGCGTCTCGTTTAGCCAAGTTCTTGTCAAGTTCCCTAGTCTTGTCCTAGCCCTTTGTCTTGTGTGTATATATATTTAGTCTTGTTATTTACTTTTCTTGATCTTCTTGCCTGGAGTTTCCAGTGCCTTTTGTTTTCTGTCATTTGCATTCTTTGTTTTGTAGCTCTGTGTAGCTTACCTTAGTTTGTTTTTTGCAACCCTTTGGGCCAAGTTTTTTGTTGGCCCTCGTGCCTGTTTTGTTTTGGTTTATAAATAAATCCTCATTCCCTTTTCCCGCATCTGGTGTCAACTGATTCCATATCAGGAAACATGCATGGATAAGTTTTTCTTCACAAACACAATGCTCTGGGGAATATATTTTATGGGTCTTTACTTACCACCAGGTTTTATTGTTCCATTCAAAATCAAACAAAAAAACACTTTGCTTTTCTGTTTCCATCTTCTGCCTCTTGTCCCGTTCATATTCTGTTATTAACTCCCCACGGTACTCAACAACAAAGGATCCCTTCTCAATCGGGGTGCAGGCAAACACACCACACCTAATTCAACAAAGTTTACAAATTAGAGTCAAGTAACATATTGCATTTGATCAGATACTGGAAAAACACAAATGGAAAAAATCAAGGATAAAAAAAAAAAATTCTCACTGTCTCCTCAAAACTGCATGGGACAAATCTCCCCCGACCGGAGTCTGGAAATCAACTGTCATATAATTAGAAGTGAAACCCATAGGAGATGTATAACATACCTTTATAGTCAATTATCCATTTTACTCTTAAACAAGACTTGTCACTTTGGGATGAGATAAAATGAATAGCCTCAGCCTCAGGGCTTTGCCTCGGTCTCCTTTTAGACATCTTCTGTTGGCAATCTTTTCCTCAACTAGTGACTATCTACATGGAAAAATGACAAAAAGTCAGCAAGTCAAATATATTTAAAAAAAAAAAAAAAACAAACACCTATAACATTTACGTAAGTGGTGAGAACAGCTCAACTTCACAATACAACCAAATATTTAAGTTATGAACATATGCCAAACCCTTTTTGTAACACTTTATAAACTTGGCACAGTGTTTAGATTCAGTTTTAAAGTGTATTCAATAAATCTGAAAAACCTGGATTGCAATATCCAAGGAACATCAGTGTTTTGAATGAGAACACCCATTTACAAAAATAATCACCAGGCATTTAGCTGTTACACACTAGTGTTTACATTATATACATGTTCCATAGTTTTAAAATGTAGGCTTTCCATTTCCCTATGACTAAAGTGAATCTAACACTTCGGATTCTCGATTAATAAATGACATCTAGCACTAAATCGAGCCTCTAGCTGAATGAACAGCTCCCTTACAGCGAGAGCTCAGCACGATATCGCACAACAGGCTGTAGCGCTGATACAAGCAACTTGACCTTGATGACCTAATTAAGACACAGCGACCAACAGAGAATACAAAAAAAAAAAAAATCTTAATACGTTTACGCGTTAAAGCTCTTCAGTAAATGTCAGTGCTTAATTCATACAGCCTAAAAACAATTACCTACACACAAAACCGGCCGGAGTTATTGAATTCCATCAAGTGACTTAGCATTGAGTAACTAGCTGCCTAAAGTTCGTTAGCGAAATTAGCCACAAAAACCAGACGAGTGCAGCACAGCCCTTGAAAATACTTTTAATATTGAATGCATACTCAAATCAATATTCGATTTGAAGCACACAGGGTTTGTGAAATGTTTTTACTATACCTTGAATCAAAATTTACCCTCGTTAGCTTATTACGCCAGCATCACGAAAATATATTAGCATAGATGACTTACTCCATAGCTCGGTAAGGTAAAATATCGTTCAAATATAAATTCCACAAAACACATCGTGCTTAAAGGACAAAACACCAAAGATAATATGTGTCTTTGCAGTTGAATATGTAATAAAAGTACAAAATTACCTTAATTTAAAGTCCACTCTTTCCGGTTCCATCCAATGTTCCATGTTCCGTCACGTTACTTTCAGCTGATTAGCAAACATTAGCGTATCTAGCTAATTAACCAGCATTAGACATTTGAGTCACGTGACCACATTGTGTTACAAGTGTGTTAAGTTCCACAGCTGACCACTAGTGGCCGTGACTGAAGGTGAGCAAACACACACGCACACACATACACACTCCCTGGAGCAAATTCGTGAAATTTTAGGACGTTGGAGATTTTTTGTCAGGGGCATGCTGGGAGTGTCTAGAGCACTGTAGTGAGTGCAGAAAAAATGAGGACCCGAAAAATGTCCTCATTTCTCCAAGCGTCCTCATATTGTAGGTGTGTTGTCATAAAATTGTCCTCATTTGTCATGAAAACAAGTGCACACACACACACACACACATATGCACTGATTCAAACACAAATGAAACTAACCTTGCTTATCTCTTGTTCTTTCTGATTGTTTGAGACTAACAGGAGCTTCTCATTTTTGAAACATTCTGTGATCATATTTGTCTGAGTTACTTCTTCTCAGGGTCCCTTAGAAGCAATTAAAAGGTGTAAAAGAGATGATAACTAAACCTCTTCATTGCACACACGAGCTCGAACACACAAACGCATATGCACAAAACTCACACACACACACACACACACACCACTGCTCCATTAGTACAATGCCCTCTTAACCTTAGAATGGAGCATGATTCACCTTGGCACGTCGGCCGATGTAGGTCTGTTATTGAATATTAATGACTCTGTCGTGAGATGGTATGGTGTCCATCTCTACACAGATCAGTCTCCCTCTCCCTGCTTGTCAGATCACATTTTTCACACCCCATTATCCCAGACAAGGTGATCTTGCAGAAAGAGAGAACTTGTACATGACACCCACAGCCCTTACTGGAACACGAGGAGAATGTCTCCTTCTCAGTCCAGCAAATGGGCCAGGTCACGCGGTAATGGAGTTACAAAATTGGTGTATTTTGTATCAGAGCTCCAAAATTAAGTAAAATAGAGTTACAATTTCAATGGCTTTGTGTAGGTCTTCCCGGCCCAAACATCTTTGCTACTCGGACTGACGACAATTTTAATAAGCACTCAATTCAAAACGGTATCAGTGTCAAATGACACAATCACATTCATACATCCAGGATAAGTTCTTGTCCCACAATGAAACTGACTTGACAGTTTTTGTTCATTACAAGATAAGCGCTATTTATGGAGGGTTTCTTTTTCTTTTTTTTTATCAGTATCCATGGCAATATGACTTAAATTTTACATTTTCAGATGGAAAAATTGTGTAATTTCTCAAAATGATGGGCAAAGACCTTATGATTATGCAGTTGCAGTGGCATTTGACAGTTCAGTGTTAACTGCACCATCTGCTTCCCCCTTGAAGCCATTTTTCAGTCATTATGAGTTAGTGAATTGCATGAATTATGAATTCTGACCAATAATTTCCTGCGCATCCAATGTTCTGCATTGAGACTAACTTGGCAGCTCATGTAATAGGTATGCTGCTTCATAATTGGCTAATTCAACTGACCAAATTTTCAAAAAAATAGAAAAAATTTTCTAGAAATAGAAAATTTTATGTGGAAGAACCAAAGAAGATCAACTTGCCAGGTTTTTACTTCATTACTGATTGAATACCGATGAGTTGCTTGGTATTGCTGTTGCAAAACATGGGATGTCAATGATTATTTTTCATGTTTCTTATCTAACTCAATTTCAACCAAAATTAGACTTACCAGGTTTTTCCACAACACTCAAGATGTGAATTGGAGCAAAACGGAGAGTCCATCGTCCTTCAAAGGCCAGTGTGAAGCAGCATTAGTAACAGGTACGGCTGATGTAGGCGTAAAATGGACGTAGGCCGTTTTATCTTCACCCATGACAGAAAAAATACAACCTCAAACGACGGCCTCATCTTTCATGGCACAAGATGTCATTAGAAAATTTCTAATTCTCTTCTTGCAAAGTCTTAATGGATTAGAGCATCCTTAATGATACCAGAATATCAGGGTGAGGAGCAAATATAGGGAAAGATAAGGTAAGATTGGAGTGTACCTATCAACTGAAAGAAACTCAAAGAGAAAGCTGTGTAAAGAATTCAGAGTTCATCAATGAGGAAGGAAGATTCACTGCAGTGGAAAGTGCGTTTAAAACAGAATTTATTGCCGTCTGCATTGGACTTGACACAAGGTGGTATACAGCTTGTGTTAATGCATTGTTGCGCCTGTGTTACATCATCGCAATTAAAAAAGTGAGCTGACGGTCGCTGTGATCAAATTGGTTTATTTGTAAAAGGGCCCAAGGGCTGCATGTTTTCTATTCAACAAAGCGGAAGCAAACTGGGCACAACTGATTTAATACACTGATCTCAGCTTGCAGAATTCATTAGTTGCATCAAGTGTGCTTCCCAAGTTGCTTCCGCTCAGTTCCAATGAAACCCTGCAGCCCTTTGGCCCTTGTACGGACCAGTTTGACACCCGTAATCTAAACCACTGGTTACTGAACTCGGTCCTGGAAGGCCCCCTGTGTATACTAGTTTTTATTGCAACCTCAATGGCAATTAAATTGTTTTAAGCCATTAATTTTTTCAAACTAGTTGAATATCATGCAAGATTACTTGAATTCTTAATCATATTACTTCAGAAATAGTGTTGTATGATAAGTTCAGTTACATTTCTCTGGGCAAGTAGTGATTATTGGGCTATATTGCAAGGCATGTACTTACATAAAAAAGGCAAATAATCTCTGATGAAATTGAGACTGATCAAAATCAATGGGCCGCTAATTTGTAGAAGGCTGGACACCTGGCCACCTATTGACAGATAACGAACATTTCAAAAACAAAGTGAATGATCACGAGGCAAACCTGCATTGTATTCATTTTTATTATTGTATTGATTTTTAAGAAAGAATAATAATTAATGCCGTTAGGAGCCAATTACACCAGTGGACAATGCTACCTCTTTTGGGCCGAGCAGCGGCCCGGCCCTTATGAACACGAATGTTGCTGTCTGAGTTACTGCGCGAGTGACTGACTGACTGATCAAGTTCAACAATCAGCTGGCCCGCGACAAAGAAGTTCAGTGATTAGTCGGCCGGTGGGGAAGAGGCGGCCCAGCCATATACTAGGTGCACCTAGTCTTGTATTGTTTACCATTGTGCGAAAAGCACAACATAAACTTGGGGATCACATATACTCCAAGTAGTATAGTCTTTCTCTGGCATAATGTTGATCAATTAGATAAGCAAGTCATCTAAAAATCCAACTCAAGCATAAATTCAAGAAACATTGACTACCTCTGAAAATTATTTTCTTGTAATTGTGGTTTGAATAAAAACCAGCATACACAGGGGTCTCCCAGGACTGAGCTTGGGAACTGCTGTTTTGAACCACAAGGCCCAGTACCATTTTTCCAAAGAGAAAGATAGTGAGTAAGAGTTGAAGGACGGTGAGAGCAGGAGAGGGAGGGAAGTAGAGAATGATTGACAGATCATAAATGCGGTAGTATAGTAAGTGGTTTCAAAATTTCAAGGTGGGTTGTGTCATGTCATCAGCCGTTACCTAGTCCCAGCAAGTTTTCTGTAGATTCCACCCCGTGTTTTGTTTCATACCCTCATTTCTTTGTCTGTTTCATTTTACCTGTATGTATTTAGTTGCAGTTCATTCTGTTTATGCTTGGTCATTCATTAGAATCCATACATCGATGTGTTAGTTACTGTGAGGTATCGTCCTGGAACCAAATGCAAGACCAAAAAGATTCAGCAAAAATGAGTTTTTGAAGCTGGGGGGTAAACCTCCACAGGGTAGAAGGCAACAGTACAGAGTCCACAATCCAAAATCAGAATCCCAGGGACGTAAATCCAAACTGCACACAGGGCAGCAAACACAAAACTCGGGGTCGGGCAAAACAGGTTCGGTACACAGGCACAGGAATGTCAGAGGTGAATCCAAAGCCAAAATCCAGTAGACATAATCCAATTCATTAACAGGGCCGCAAAGGCAACACTCAGGGTCAGGGAAAACAGGTGAGGTACAAGAACAAGAGGAAGTTCCTGACCACATCAGAATCCCAGGGACGTAAATCCAAACTGCACACAGGGCAGCAAACACAAAACTCGGGGTCGGGCAAAACAGGTTCGGTACACAGGCACAGGAATGTCAGAGGTGAATCCAACGCCAAAATCTAGTAGACATAATCCAATTCATTAACAGGGCCGCAAAGACAACACTCAGGGTCAGGGGAAACAGGTGAGGTACAAGAACAACAGGAAGTTCCTGACCACATGAAATTGTCGAAAGCCAAAACGCAGACAGGGATCATGAAGACAGCCTATAGACAGAGATAAGGCTCCGGTTAGGGAGTTCTAACCTGCACAGATAAGGAGGGAGAACACAGTTTAACAAGCGCGGAGTTTCCGCTGACACTGCAGAAAAGTAGATTGAGTAAAGACAAGAGGCGAAGACAAGAATAGGGTGAATGCTGAGAGGTCGTTAGTCAATTAGTAAAGTGCAGCTATACAACCCCTAGGGCTCGTTAGTAAGTTAGTACTATAAACGATGTTAGTTTGGGTTAGTAACTTTAACTAAAATAACAAACTGTTAGTACTTGTTAGTATTATAGAAAAGCAAGGTGAAGGAAGCAAACAAGATTGGAAGGAATGATTGAATTCCCAGAAACCATTAAATCACCCGAAAGTGTGGCACGCAACACTGGGGCAGTGAGCAATCACAAGACATGAGACCAGACGGGGAGACAAAGTGCAATGCATGGTGAGAAACAAAACAAGAACCAGAATCCAACTGCAAAGGTGGAATATGGCAAACATACAGAGACATGGTAAAACAAAACATGGCATGGAATCCAAATCGCAATATACAAATCATGGTCAGGCAAAGCAGAATTCATAATCAGACATGGCAATCAAGGCAGAATCAAAACAGTTACCTTATACACTTTGTAGTTACCAGGGGGGTATACTACGAAGCTGGCTTCGTGCTGAAGTCAGACTAAATCACATAGTAAAACCAGGAACCTCTTCAAATCTGGAACATGGACTTAAGTAAAAGGAGCTGCTCCGAGTTTTACTTAAGCTTAATGTCAGGCTTAGTCACAAAGCCGTTTTTGTATACTTATTATTGTTTTTGTTATTTTTATGTTTATTGCACGTTGTATTATTGATTGCCTACCTTTACCCGTGCCCCCAAAGTTCTTCCCAGTAGTTTCCCTGTTGTTCTCCACCTGTTCCTTCTTACCTTCTGTTTCTTTATAGAGCCCCCTGTGTAGCTGTTCTTTGCTCGGTTGTGTAAGATTTTGCTCTTATAATTCTGAGTTCCTCTTGTAGTTCTCTTTGTGTATTACTTCTCTTCGTTGACCTCTGATTTTTGCCTTGCCTATGATATTTTTCATTTTTGTTTACTCGATTATGATTTTTGGATGCCCTTGGACTGATTTTAGTACTGTTTTGTTCATGATCACTTTCACTTATTCAGGCGGTAGAAGTCTTTGCGTTTGCAGGATTTTGTGGGTGCGGACACAGAATTTACGCATACGTACATTGAATTGAGTTTACTTTGCTAACCGTTCTCACTGTGAACACAATGTATAATTCACCTTTTTTCATTGGGATTCATGTTTCTGTTATGGAAAGACAAGCTAATTATGTCCAGCTCTGGAAAAAAAACAGAACCAATTAAAGCTGCAAGCAGCGTTGAAAGGGCCCTCGCACCCCTCGTGCACGTTGGGGTGGCGGCAAGATCGTGATGGGTGCAGGTGTCCATTCAGAGCCATTGGAAACTGCTGGACTGTGTACAATGTGGTTTCCTGAGGGGAGTGCAAAAATTTTCTGGAGGGTTTCTTACATGTAGGTTAAACATGCTGCGAGGGCTGCTTCATTGAAATATTCCAGGTGGCGCTGTAATGCAATTTTGCCAAATTTATCTGTAAATCTCATAGCCTAGTAATAAGTATGTCCGGCTTAATATGTTTGCAAAGTTTTGTGAGTTTTCGAGCATGCGGAGGCCCTCAAAAATGCAATTATGTATTAGGGGGCGCTATAGAGCCACCATGTCACACCCAGTGCCAAATGAGACATCTAATCAAAGAACTTAACATTTTTAGTCTATGACCAAAGTTTGGTGAGTTTTCGAGTATGATAAGGCCCTCAAAAATGTGTTAGTAATATCTGAAAAAACGCAGGAAATGGCTCAAAGCTCACTTCCTGTGCGGCAAAAAAAATTCAAAAAAAAAAAAAAAAACATATCATGACTGCTATGGCGCTATTGAATTTCGTAAAAATCCGAGCAAGTGCGTTCCAAAATGGCCGCGTGTTTGGTGGTGCTATAGAGCCACCGGGGCATGTCCAAGCACAAAAATAATAATACTTTGTAATTTTCACCACGACTGACGTGTGTGCAAATTTTTGTGAGTTTTCGTGCATGGCAAAGCCCTCAAAAACGCGTTCTTGCAGCAGAATAATAATAATAATAATAAGAAGAAGAAGAATAATAAAAATCCCATCAAAAACAATAGGTTCCTTGCACCTTCGGTGCCAGGACCCGTTCGGGCCCTGGCACCGGTCGGTGCTCGGGCCCTAATTACCTTGTGTCATCTAACAAGAGGGCGGCAGGAGTTGACAGAAAATCCCTGAAATGACATGAATGCACACTGACCCAGATCACAACCTTATCCCTCCTGTGATGGTTCCACCCTGCAGTCCCTCCCCCTCCTGCTGTCTTCGCCTCCTCTTCAACGAGCCACACCTGTTGAGTATTTATGAGCTGCTGCATTCTGGTATTTTAGCCTTGACTGTTTTGCTGCTGCTCCCCTGTCTCTTTGTCATTTTTAAAAAGTATATTTATTAAATGTCTTCTATTTTCTTACCAGCCTGTGCGAGTGGGTCCCTTTTTCAGCCTTTGGGTACATGGTCCCAGTGCCGCATTCTGTCAAGGTTTAGTCCCGCCGGATGCAACACGCAATCCGGCGGGACTAAACCTTGACAGAATGCGGCCATCTTGTAGGTCTTCACTCCACCCCTGAAAAAATATTCCACACCAAATGGTTAAAGAACCACAAATTTGCCATTAATTATTCAGGTCTGGGTGACTGGAGTTAAACTGAAGACGTAAAGGATGGTATCTCCGGTTTTGGTTACCACTGCTGCATAAGAAAAGAAGAAGCACCACGTAGCTAAATTTTTATATTGCTTGATAAGAATATGTCATATTTTTCCAAATACAGTGTTTAGTATAGCCAAATGGACAGAAAGTGAAAGCAATGGCTGCTCATCCAATGACAAAGGGGAAGACACCAGACAGCTCAGTATCAACCAATGGCAGTCTTTTTATGTTCTTAATGTAGCCTCCTGACAAAGTGGAGCGGCTACAATGTATTCATGCTTGTCGTCTCCGCCGCTGCATCCACGTCCGTAAATACTTCCTTATGGACGGAGTACAGGCTGTAATTTTTGACCGATTACGAACATATTTGGTATGGACATGTGTTATACATCAAATATGACACCTCTCAATTTTGGTGGCCATGGCCACAATATTAGCCAAATAATGCGCAAATTTGTGCTGAAACAGACACTTCCTTCTGGAAGCTGTACAGGCTATGACATAACATAACATGAATGGCGAGAACAGGCCTTTCAGCCCAACTAAGCTCACCAGTTTCTTTTTACTATTGTGAATATATCCCATCAGATACTCAATGACTCAATGGTATCGAGCTTTAAGTCAAGCCTGCTCTTGAAAACCCCCAAGGTCTCTGCCTTAATATGGTCAGGCAAGCTATTCCACATCAAAATTAATATTTGACTGATTACCTTCATATTTGATACGGACATGTCATACTTAAGTTATGACACCTATCGATTTTGCTTGCTGTTGCAGCACTATTGGCCAAATAGTGCGCAAAAAAGGGGAGAAGCGGGCTTGCGGGGGCTACACCCATGTGGCCGAGTTTTCACTGCATACGCATAACAACCAGAGTGCTCAGTGATGAGTCCTGTGGCCTCAGTTTGAAATCTATCTCAAAGCAGCATGATAAAGTGGGTCAAGTTGGGTCAAACAGTGGGACACAGGGCTGAAGCAAGACATTAATGAGCAGATATTGGAAAAAATGACTCTAGTCTTCGTAAGAATCTGTTTGTAAGCGTGAGTTTCCCAGACAGAGTTCCAAAAAGGTTTTTGAAATTAAGACTTTTACCAAACCAAATACCCAAATATTTGTATGTATCAACAAACTGAACACCAACACCAAGGGGGTAAACAGAACCAGAAGGAACCGCAATATTACAAGGTGCACATAACACTGGAGTAGTTTTGTTTGCATTTAAAAGCCATTTCAAATCAATGACAGCATACTTGGCTTCCACAGTTTTAAAAGAAGGATCAGAGTCATACAAGACTGACTTGTCAGCATCCATATGGTACATTGTTTCATCTGGTCATAACTGTCTTTAATATACAATAGAAAGAGAGGAGGCGCCAAAATAGGTCCTTTGGGACCTATTAGGGAATAGGGAACTTCCTTATTCAGAACAACGGGATCAGAAACAACATTAACAACATTCACAAACATGACAAACTGCATGCAGTTAGTTAAATTACCCTGGAAGCAACAGGCCAAAACTAATAACAGCCTCACAAGATCTGTTGTGTAGGACTAGATGTTCGTATCCCTCAATAAAACATACTTAAGGAACCGATGAGACTCTGTGGAATTCAAGTGAGTGGTGGCATCCTTCGGGTCATCAAGTGGGCACCAACTTAACAAAAGATTGTATCAAATGCTTTGGTTAGAAAGAGAGAGGGATGGAGAGGGAAGTAACTGTAGTGTCATATAAATGGCTTTTCAGTCTGTTTGTGTCAAACAATAACTCTTAAAATCTAGGGCTATCTTGCAAGTGCTGAGATCATTGCGCATCTGACATCCCAGAGGCTATGCCCAGTCAGATGGCCTTGAGAGAGCAAAGGCTGGGTTTCTTGAGCAGTAAAAACACAGCAAAACTTCACCAGCATAAGAATTAGGTCTTAATTACGAGCATAAATAGCCCTGAAATATGCTTGGCTATGACACAAAATACTGCAGCATGGAGCTCTCAAGAGGAGCATAATGTATTCTGTTACCCAGAAGGTTCAACCGTTATGCAGCATCTGGTGCCTCTTACTACAGGTACTAAATCTCTCTCTCACGTAAATCTGAGCTCCGAGGGATCTCAAAGCAGGATTACAGGGTTAGCTGATTAAGTGAAAGGAGTAAAAACTCTTGTCACTTCACTACGTGCTCCAGATTTTGGCAGGCTGTCGGTTAAGCTCAGTGGAATAATTCCACTTTGTAAAACAGGGCCCTACAGCACTTGTGTTAAATGTGCTAATATTTATGAATTCATTGGCATGACCCACACACCTCATGCACCGCTCCCTTGCCTTTCTGGTTCATAAATTCATGGCCCAGCTGAAAAAACTAATGTTTTGTTGGACCGCTTTGAGCTTTTCTTACAGCATGCATTCACCTTGGCATCATGTCAATAAGCTTCAGCAATATCACAACATTTATTTCCAACCAGAATTGCATTAATTTTATGCCAAGATCTTGTATTGATGATGGGAGAGTCTGAACGCTGTGTAAAGTCTTCTCCTGCACATCCTAAATATTCTCCACGGGATTAAGGTCTGAACCCTGTGGTGGCCAATTCATGCGTGAAAATGATGTCTCATGCTCCCTGAATCACATTTTTACAATTTGAGCCTGATGAATCCCGCATTGTCATATTGGAATATGCCTGTGCCATCAGGGAAGAAAAATTCACTGATGGAAAAACCTGGTCATTCAGTATATTCAGGTAGTCATCTGACCTCGTTTTTTGGGAAAACATATTGTTGCTGAACCGAGGCCTGACCTTCAGTATGAATCTGGACTCATCAGACCACATTACCTTTTTACATTGCTTGAGTCCAGTCTTTATGTCCCCCAGCAAAATTAAGCCTTTTTTTCTGATTAACCTCACTGACAAATGGTTTTCTTAAGGCTACACAGCTGTAGCTTTAGTTTCACAGCTCCCTTGAGTTCTCTCTGCATTGTGCATGTGGAAATGCTCTTACTTTGACAATTAAACATGGCCGTGAGCTCTTCTGTTAATTTTGCGATGCGATGTTCACTGCGATGTTCACTGGACCCAGAGAGGAATCTCAAGCTAGGAACTTCATTAAAACTGACTGAACATTCCAGGCAGAAATGCAGTTTAGTGGTTTTCAACTTAAACTGTACTGCATTTAAGTTGTCTACTACTGATGTAATTGTATAATCACATTGTGTCCGTTTTATATTTCATGAAGTTAAATAGCCATTGATTGTTTGTTTTTACATGCATAATCTTTTTCCTAGCTAACTTTCTAATGCTTCAATTAACTAACACGCATGCCATAGTATGGATAATAACTCAATTAATACAAACTGAGTATGAGCTGAAGCAAACTTTTCTCGCAATTTGTTGAATCTAAATTGAGTCGTCCAGCCGCGAATCGTCCGCCTATAACTACACTTAGAAATTCTATGCAGCCCCGCGCTGAAAGAATTTGTCCCAAGACAAAGGAACTCATGCCCACGAGCACACGCGCCTGCCCACTCCCAAAAAGGTGCACATGCGTGCGCCCTGCACGCGCCCTAAGCACACACCATTGTTACTCTCTCTAGTTTTTATAAGCCTTCCGTAGATTAGCCCATGTATATTCTGTGTTCGTTTGTTTAAGAAATTCATTTATTAAACATGGTGTCTGTTTGGTGCTGTAACACCAGATTATTTATTTAATTGTTTTCTTCAATCATTAATATTAGTTATTTTAATTATTAATTACAATTCCATATTTTTGGTTATTTTAGTAATTTTATGAGACTGGTTACTTGAAAGGAACGGCCTTTGACTCCAAATGCAGTTCAGCATGGGCAGGGCATTTATTAGGATTAACACAGCTCATGGTCAAAACAGAAACAGATCGATAGCCAAGCAAACAGGGTAATGCAGAATAGTCAGAATAAAGGTCAGGGGACAAGCAAGTAGTTCAGTAACCAGAGAATCAATCCGCACAAAGACAGTATCAAATGGGGCTGAGCTAAGGGAATGGAAGGGGAAGGAAAAAGGGAGTTGGATGGGATAAGGGAGAACAAAGGTGAAACTAAACAGCTGGGTACAAAGTGGGAATAAGGGAGAACAGAGTACTAAACAATCAGCCAGCAATCAAACAACGTAATACAAACAACCAATAACGAGACTTACGGGAGATGCACAAGAAATAAGCAATCAACAATCGAAACCAAGAAAGCGCAGAAACGAGACTTAACCAAAGCGAGCTATGGGAAGAAACAAGTCGACAGGGAGCTGCAGTAAAAATGCGTCTTTTAAACACAAACTAATCAGTGTAATCCCAGCTAGAATGCAGGACAGCTGTAGAGGGAGGCGGAACTAGAAAACCAAGGACGGTGATAGGAAAGCGAGGGGAAACAGGTGTTCTAACTCAGATCTAACTAATCACCCGTGCCTCGCTAACTATTCTTCGGTGCGGACAGCCAATGAGAACAGCCAGAGAGGAGGAAGGGGAATTACCTCACCGAATTACAGGGAAGAGAGTGTGAAGACTGACAAGATACCACAAGATGGAAATGAAAGAAAAACGTTCAAGACTCAGGACATCGCAATCGTACAGAAACATACTTACTCTAAACGAATAAATATGATAAATAAATAAATAGCAATAAAAATGACTAAAACAAAGTAAAAACAAACATACAAATCAGCGATTCTTAACAGAACCCCCCCCTCAATGACTGCCACCTGGCAGTCTCAAAGTAGGCTTAAAAGTCCTTCTGTGAAAGTCTTTGATCAAATTCTTGTCCAGAATGTGACACGCGGGAAACCATGAGCGTTCCTCCAGGCCGTATCCTTCCCAGTCCACTAAATATTGCAAGCCCCTCCCTCGGCGACGAACGTCCATCAGCTTGCTCACATTGTAAGTTTCTCCTCCATCGATGAGCCTAGGGGGAGTAGGATTAGTCGGGGCAGGGGTGTGGCGGGCTTGATACATGACACATGAAAAACGGGGTGGATACGGCTCATGGAGGCTGGCAACTTAAGCTTAACAGAGACTGGATTAATGATTTTTTCAATAACAAAGGGACCAATGAACCGGGGGGCTAACTTGCGACTCTCAGTCCTTAAAGCAATGTCCTTTGATGAAAGCCAAACTTTTTGTCCTACATTGTACTGTGGTGTAGCGGATCGATGACGGTTGGCCTGGCGACTCATCTCATCTCCAGCCTTTAGGAGAGCAGAGCGGGTCTCCTTCCGCGTTCTTTGGCAACTCCGAAGAAATTCCTGAATGTTGGGAACATTGACCTCGACCTCCTGTGAGAGGAACAGAGGTGGTTGGTAACCGAGACAAGCTTGGAAGGGGGACACGCCTGAGGCAGCCGTGGGAAGGCTGTTTATGGAGTACTCGACCCAGGGCAGTTGTTCACTCCAGTCCCCCTGGTCTCGGGAAGTGAGGCACCGAAGGACGCTCTCCATCTGTTGATTGACCCTTTCAGTCTGTCCATTGCTCTGGAGGTGAAATCCGGAGGTTAAGCTGACTTTTTTGCCCAGGGCCTGACAAAAAGCTTTCCAGACTTGAGAAATGAATTGGGGACCACGGTCAGAAACGATGTCAGATGGGATGCCATGTATTCTGATTACGTGTTGGGTCAGCAGGTCTGCAGTTTCTCTGGCAGAGGGCAGCTTCGGCAGTGGAACGAGATGTACAGCTTTAGAGAAGCGGTCAACGATGGTTAGGATGACTGTGTTACCTCTGGATGGCGGAATGTCCGTCACAAAATCCATCGCGATATTGGCCCATGGTCTGGAAGGTACTAGGAGTGGCTGCAGGAGACCAGCTGGTGCCGAGTGGGTGGCCTTGTTCTGGGCGCAGACCGGACTAACAGTCATCAGATCCTTTACATCTCTCCGGACCGTCGGCCACCAAAACCTGCGAGTCAGCATGGCCAAGGTCCGGTTCCAGTTGGCACCAGGGTGGCAGGCGAGACGGGAAGAATGGGCCCACTGGAGGAGCCTGGGCGATAAGCTAAGGTAAAGTTAAATCTTGCGAAGAACAGAGACCAACGAGACTGGCGAGAATTTAACCTTTTAGCTGTGCGGAGATATTCAAGGTTTTTGAGGTCAGTCCGGACTTGAAATGGAACCTTAGCCCCCTCTAACCAATGACGCCACTCCTCTAATGCCAACTTCACCGCCAGTAACTCCTGATTTCCGATGTCATAATCACACTCGGCTGGGCTAAGTCTGCGGGAGAAGAAGGCACAGGGGTGTACCTTGTTATCTTTATCATTGCGCTGCGACAAGACTGCCCCCACGCCGGTGTTAGAGGTGTTTACCTTGACGAGGAACTGCTTTTCAGGATCTGGCTGTTGGAGAACAGGAGCAGAGGTGAATCTTTGCTTTAGTTCCTGAAAGGCCTTCCCTGCCGATGGGGTCCACACAAAAGGAACTTTGGGGGAAGTCAGAGCAATTGGTGGGGCAGCAACGGTACTATAATTACGAATAAATTGGCAAACCCTCAGAAACACTGTAATTCCTTGCGTGTTGTGGGGGTAGCCCAATCATTGACCGCCTTCACCTTTTCTTGATCCATTAGAATGCCTCCTGGAGTGACCACAAATCCGAGGAATGGGACTGTGTCCAAGTGGAACTCACACTTCTCAGCCTTGGCGTAGAGTTGGTTCTCCAGGAGGCACTGCAGAACAGCACGAACATGGCGAAGGTGTTCCTCCTTGGAACGAGAGAATATTAGAATATCGTCCAAGTTCACAAACACAAACTGATTATTCATGTCATGCAAAATGTCATTAACAAGGTTTTGGAAGACAGCGGGAGCGTTAGCCAGGTCAAAAGGCATAACTAGGTACTCGTAATGCCTCCTAGTGGTGTTGAAAGCTGTCTTCCATTCATTCCCTTCCTTAATCCTAACAAGGCGGTAGGCATCGCGTAAGTCGAGTTTAGTGAAAATGGTAGCTCCCTGCAACAACTCAAAGGTCGAGTTCATTAATGGAAGGGGGTATCGGTTATTTATAGTGATGTTGTTTTGACCTCTGTAGTCAATGCATGGCCTGAGGGATCCGTCCTTTTTGCCAACGAAGAAGAAGCCGGCGCCAGCGGGAGAGGAAGAGGGACGGATGATTCCAGCAGCCAGGGACTCCTCCACGTACCTCTCCATAGCCTCCTGTTCAGGGCGAGACAGGGAATAAAGACCCCCCTTAGGGGGCGCTGTGCCAGGTTAAAGGTCGATGGCGCAGTCATACGGTCTGTGAGGAGGCAGAGACAAGGCACGTGACTTAGAAAAAACTTCGGCTAGGTCGTGGTACTCACTGGGAACCTTTGTCAGGTCCGGGGTGTATGGAGGCTCACTGGATTCTCCCTCAGTCTGCTTAACAGGCGCCTTGCGGAGGCAAGAACGCAGGCAGTGAGTACTCCACTCAGCCACCTTCCCAGTCCTCCAGTTGATGGTATGATTGTGTTGTTGCAACTAAGGAAGGCCCAGGACGATGGGAGCAGAGGAGGCGGTGATGACGTGGAGCCGAATCTGTTCCTGATGGTTGCCAGAGACAATGAGTGTGAGTGGGGGTGTAATCTGGGTTACCTGACTCAGCGGCTGCCCACAAAGGCCCAATGCTTGGAATGGCGTGGGTAGACTCTGGGGCTGGAGCTGGTTGCACAAGCTGGCGTTGATCAGGTTGATGTCAGAACCTGAATCAAACAACACATCAGTAGTGACTGAACGTTTGCCGACCATTAGCGTAACAGGAACCAGCTTACGTGGATTGTTGTTATCCTGGGTCAGCTTCCCGACTCTCCCACTCACTCCTTCCTTCTTCAGTAGGGGGCAGCACTGGATACGATGACCCTTCTGATCACAGTACAGACATGCCCCCGTAGTCTCCTAGCCCGCTCTCGTGGCGATAACCAGCAACGGTCGACCTGCATGGGTTCTCCTGACTCCCGGGCCTCGCCGGTCTCCTGAAAAGGAGAGTCGCCCCGAGGAGATCGAAAGTTACCACGCTGGTCTGACCGTTGGGGCTCTGAATGGCTCCGACGCTCCCACTTACGTTATTGAATCCAGGAAACAATCTGGATGGCCACTCTTATGAACCCCTGCAGGTCCGATTGGAGTTCCCGAGACGCCAACTCATCCTTTATGTTCTCTGCCAATCCTCCATAGAACACATCAAACTGGGTGTCCTCGCTCCAGTGAGTAGAGGCGGCCAAGGAATGGAATTGGATGGCGTAATCGGAGACACTGCAGCCGGCTTGCTGTGAGCTCAGTAGTGCACCTCCTGCCTCTCGCCGCTGGTAGGACCGGTCAAACACCTCCCTCATCTCCGCCATGAATTCTTCAATGGTGCGGGTGCAGGGGTGGCCAGCGTCCCACATAGAGGTTCCCCAATCCCTTGCTCTACCGGTCAGGAGAGTGATGATGTAGGCCACTCTGGAACGTGAGGTAGGGAGGGTTAGGGGCTGTAGCTCGAATATGATGGAACACTGGGACAGGAATGCCTTGCAGTTGGTAGGTTCTCCGTCATACTCCCGCGGGGGAGTAAGACGTGGCTCCCGAATGGGAGCTGCCTTTGCCGGCGCGACTGCAGGACTGGGAAAGGTGGGACCCAGAGTGAGACGCTGTATAGCGGCTCTCATCTCCAGCAGATCGCGATGCTGTTCCTGAATGACGACCTCTTGTTGTTGAGAGAGGCTTTGCAGTTCAGTAGTAACCGCTGGAGTCTGTACTGGTCGACTCGTACTGAAAGGAACGGGCTTTGACTCGAAATGCAGTTCAGCATCGGCAGGGCATTTATTAGGATTAACACAGCTCATGGTCAAAACAGAAACAGATCGATAGCCAAGTAAACAGGGTAATGCAGAATAGTCAGAATAAAGGTCAGGGGACAAGCAAGTAGTTCAGTAACCAGAGAATCAATCCGCACAAAGACAGTAACAAAGGGGGCTGAGCTAAGGGAATGGAAGGGGAAGGAAAAAGGGAGTTGGATGGGATAAGGGAGAACAAAGGAGAAACTAAACAGCTGGGTACAAAGTGGGAATAAGGGAGAACAGAGTACTAAACAATCAGCCAGCAATCAAACAACGTAATACAAACAACCAATAACGAGACTTACGGGAGATGCACAAGAAATGAGCAATCAACAATAGAAACCAAGAAAGCGCAGAAACGAGACTTAACCAAAGCGAGTTATGGGAAGAATCGAGTCGACAGGGAGCTGCGGTAAAAATGCGTCTTTTAAACACAAACTAATCAGTGTAATCCCAGCTAGAATGCAGGACAGCTGTAGAGAGAGGCGGAACTAGAAAAGCAAAGACGGTGATAGGAAAGCGAGGGGAAACAGGTGGAGTTCTAACTCTGATCTAACTAATCACCCGTGCCTCGCTAACTATTCTTCGGTGCAGATAGGCAATGAGAACAGCCAGAGAGAAGGAAGGGGAATTACCGGGAAGAGAGTGTGAAGACTGACAAGATACCACAAGATGGAAATGAAAGAAAAACGTTCAAGACTCAGGACATCGCAATCATACAGAAACATACATACTCTAAACGAATAAATATGATAAATAAATAATTAGCAATACAAATTACTAAAACATAGTAAAAACAAACATACAAATAAGCGATTCTTAACATTACTAAATTTGCAGGTTTCCTGCTGAATCAAATGGTTATCTTGCGGGAACGATTATTAGGACAAAACGTCTGAATAATCCATCCTTGCTATTTTACGTATGGTAAAGTCAGATTCCTTGACACATTTTAGTGCCTCGTGGGAGGAACTTCAATAAAAATATTTAAGTTTAAATAAATTATTATTAACTAATTTTATTAGTTATTAATTACATGTGATAGCCATTTTAATGCCTTTTTTTTGCACCAGGAGATCTGGAACAGCTTCCATTGGAAAATCCAAATGTAGAAATTGAACTTAAAAATTAAAACTGCTCGAGACTGAAAGGGAGGAAAGAGAAAAAAAAAGAGAATTTGAGAGGGAAGAAAAAGAAATACAAAGACAGTTTGAGTTGGAAAAATTAGCAAGAGAAGAGAAAAAATAAAAGGAGGAAAAAGAGAAAGAAAGGGAGGAAAAAGGAAAACAAAGAGAATTTGAGAGAGAGAACGAGGAAAGAGCAGAAAGAGAGACAGAGACGGAGAGATTTTGAATTAGAGAAATTCGATAGAGAAGAAAGACTCAAAATGGAGCAACTAAAAATTTAAATTGAAACTAAAAATAAATTTTGTGCTAGCCAGGAGGTAAAACTGGTGCCTCCATTTTCGGAAAAGGATGTTGACAACTATTTTCAGTGTTTTGAAAAGGTAGCAAAGAGTTGCCAGTGGCCAAAGGAACACTGGCCTCTTATGTTATAAACTGTCCTCAAGGGTAAAGCTCAACAAGCCTATTCGGCTTTGTCTGCAGATGATTCCTCTGATTATGAGGTTGTCAAAAAGGTTATTTTGAGAGCTTATGAGTTGGTTCCAGAGGCTTACCGACAGAAATTCAGAGGTCTGAAGAAATCTGACAATCAGACTAATGTGGAATTTGCTAATGAGAAGAAGGTTTGCTTTGAGCGCTGGTGTACTTCTATGGAGGTCAAGGATGATTTCAACTCACTAAAACAGATGGTGTTAGTTGAAGAATTCAAGAACTGTATTAAGGATGATATTAAGACCTCCGTTAATGAGAAGCAAGCACTGAATTTGCAGTCAGTTGACAAATTTGCAGATGAATATATTCTCACACATAAGTCCAAATTTCAGTCTAGCAGTAACAATAGATCTGGTGATGGTGCTCAGAAATCCAGTAACAGGTCTGATCGAAGTGTGTAAGCTGACAGTGACAAAAGTGATCTAGTTCGCAGTTATTGCAAGAAATCTGGTCATGTTACAACTACCTGTTGGTTCCTTAAAGCTAAGAAAGAAAAAGAAAAGGATACCAAACGAAATGCCTTTGTGAATACAAGGTTAGAAACCCCTGTAGTAGATAACCGATCTGCTAAATTGCCTGCTCCTTGTTGGGCTAAAAAGCCTGATACTGCTGACTTCGTCAGGGAGGAATTTCTTCCTTTTGTGTCAGAGGGATTTGTGGCTCTGAATGGGCATAATCCTATCCCCAAATACATCTTAAAGGGATACCGGAGCTTCTCAGTCACTTTTGTTGATGGACTCCTTGGAGTTACGTGATAAGACCGCTTCTGGGGATTTCATACTTGTAAAAGGTATTGAAGGGAGGACTGTATCTGTTCCCCTGCGCTCTATATTCTTGAAGTCAGATTTAGTTACTGGACAGGTAAAGGTGGGACTTATGTCAAGTCTACCTATCAAAGGTGCTTTTCTGTTGCTAGGCAATGACCTGGCTGGGGGCAAAGTAGTTCCCCCTGTACATCTTACTTCACAGCCGAGCACTGAAGATGGCGATGAGGACCCATCTCTGTATCCTTCTTGTGCAGTGACTCGTGCTATGGCCAAGAAGGCTAAAGAAGAAGATGATGTGGTGCCGTCCAGCACATTGAATAGTCAGGACTCAGGTGGTTCGCCTCATGACTCTGATCGGCCTACTATGGTTTCTCCATTTGAGGACTTATCAGATACTTTTATCAATTCGTTGTTCAGCCAGCCAGATGGGTTTGGTGATTCTGATGTGTCTGGGGACTTGTCTCTGTCCAGAAAGCGGTTGATTGAGGAGCAAACTAATGATCCTGAAATTTGTGTACTAAAGAGGAGAGCCCTTCCTGATAAAGAAATAGACGCAGTTCCAGTTGGGTATTATCTCAAGGAGGGTGTGTTGATGCGGAAGTGGCGCCCTCCTGATATCCCTGCCAATGCAGATTGGGCAGTGGTTAGGCAAATTGTTGTTCCGAAGGTCTACAGGAATGAGATCTTAACAATGGCTCATAGTTTACCTCTAGGAGGTCATCTTAGTGTTGACAAGACTGTTGATAAGATCATGAAACACTTTTTCTGGCCTGGGCTTCGGAAAGATGTTTCCAACTTTTGCAAAGCCTGTCACACGTGTCAGGTAGTTGGAAAACACCAGTTAGACCCACCTGTATCTCCATTGCACCCCATCCCAGCATTTGGGGAGCCCTTCTCTAAGGTCATTGTTGATTGTGTTGGTCCATTACCCAAGACTAGATCTGGAAATCAGTACTTGTTGACAATAATATGTGCATCTACCAGATTCCCTGAAGCCATACCTCTACGCAACATTAAGGCACCTGCAATCTCGAAGGCTTTTATAAAGTTCTTCACGTTGTTTGGCCCTCCCAGGGAAATTCAGTCAGACCAAGGTAGCAATTTCACTTCTGGTTTGTTTCAGCAGGTTGTGTATGAACTAGGTGCGAAGCAGATTCTTTCTAGTGCCCATCATCCAGAGAGTCAGGGTGCCTTAGAGCGGTTTCATTCCACTCTCAAGACAATGATGAGGACTTATTGTTATGACTATGAGAAAGTCTGGGATGAAGGTGTTCATTTGCTGTTGTTTGCAGCTAGGGAAGCCGTGCAGGAGTCTACTGGATTTAGTCCATTTGAGCTAGTGTTTAGCCATGAAGTGAGAGGACCTTTGCTATTGTTGAGTGAACAATGGCAAGAGAAAGAGCCGTACATCAGTCTGTTTGACTATGTTAGCAAGTTCAAGGACAGATTTCGTGCAGCATGTGACCTAGCCAAAGAGAACTTGAAATCAAGTCAGGGAAAAATGAAAACTTGGTATGATCATAAGGCTAGAAGCCGTGAGTTTAAACTGGGAGACAAGGTTCTTGTGCTGTTTCCCTTGCAGTCCAATCCATTGCAGGCTAGATTTCATGGTCCTTTTGAAATTCTGACAAAACTCAATGATCTCAATTACATTGTAAAGACTCCAGAGAGGAGAAAGCCAAAACAGTTGTGTCACATTAACATGCTGAAGCCTTATCATGATAGAAATGCTAGGGTTGCAGCTGTCACTTCAGATCCTCCAATGGCCAGGATTTGTGAAGATGAGGGGGAGTTTCAAGATGGTGAGCCTAGAATTAAAGCTGAAATTCTTCGTGTAAATTGTCAAACAATGAAGTGTTGCAAAATCTTGATGTAAAACTCCAGCACTTAGAACCCTCACAGAGAGATCAGTTCGAGAGGTTGATCAAGAAATATGAGGATCTGTTTCCTGATGTTCCAAAGAGAGTTTCTATAGCCTCTCATGATGTAGACGTTGGTGATGCCAAACCAATAAAACAGCATCCGTACCGGATGAATCCTGAAAAGAGAAAGATTGCTGAGAAAGAGGTTGAGTACATGATAGAACATGATATTATCAGACCCTCCAACTCAGATTGGAGCTCACCCTGTGTGCTAGTTCCAAAACCTGATGGAAGTGCTAGATTCTGTAAAGATTATCGCAAAGTCAATGCTGTAACTAGAACGGATGTGTTTCCATTACCTAGGATTGATGATTGTATTGATAGAGTAGGGCAAGCAAAGTTTCTGACCAAGATTAATTTATTGAAGGGTTATTGGTGTGTGCCTTTAACTGAGAGGGCCAAGAGCATCTCTGCTTTTGCCACACCATCTGGGTTGTACCAGTATGAAGTCCTACCCTTTGGCATGAAAAATGCCCCAGCCACATTCCAAAGGATGATACAGTCTACAATCGCCAGATTGCCACACACGGGTGCATACATCGACGACCTGATCACACCGAGTGACTCCTGGGAAGAACATCTGAAAGATGTAGAGACGTTGTTCTAGCACCTGACCCAAGCTAACCTGACTGTTAACCTGAACAAGAGTGACTTTGGTTGTGCTACTGTCACCTATCTTGGCTACGTCATAGGCCAGGGTAAGGTGGCACCCATAAATGCTAAAGTCCAAGCCATCATGGACTGTCCATTTCCTGACAACAGAAAAGCTTTGCACGGCTTCCTTGGAATGATCAGGTACTACCGCAAGTTCTGCAAGAACTTTGCTGAGATTGCTCTCAGTCTCACTAACCAACTGAAGAAAGACGTAAAGTTCACTTAGGATGAGGCATGCCAGAGAGCCTGCGATCACCTGAAGTCTCTGCTGTGTCACTTCCCCGTGCTCAAATCTCTTGATTTCAACAAATCGTTCTCCATCCCGGTCGATGCTAGCGACCAAGCTTGTGGATCTGTGCTCCTACAGAGAAGTGACTCTGATGACATTGAGCATCCCGTGGCATACTTCTCCAGGAAGTTCAATTGCCACCAAAGGAACTATTCCACAATAGAGAAGGAGCTGTTGGCTCTGGTCCTTTCTTTACAACACTTTGAGGTTTATGTTTGTACAGGACAAAAGCCAATGATTGTGTACACTGACCACAATCCGCTAATGTTTTTGAGTAAGAATGTTGAATTGGAGTTGGATTTTACAGGAGTTTGACTTGGAAATTAAGCATAAGGGTACTGGCAGTGTAATTGCTGATTGCTTATCCTGTGGTTGAGTATGTATATACATCATGCGCTTATTCAATTATTGTATTACATGTACATATAGACAAGTGTCCACTTAACCATTTTGCCTTTAGGAGTCAAAATTTTTCCCTTTTTGAATGGAGGTGTAATGTGAATAGAGGCCACTAGATGGCAGTATTTACCTTTTTTTGTTGAGCCCAGACTGGAGCTAGGTTTGGACATGTTCTGGGCATGTCTGGGGCAAGTCCCAGAAAATTTAAAAAAAGAGGTCTAAATGTGGGTGGGGTCTGCAAGAGAGTATATAAGGAGGAGAATTGAGACAGTGAAGGAGTAGGAGAAATTGCAAGGAAAAGGATACATGTGACCAGACCTGTCATTCTGTTCAAGACCTGTAAAGCTTTTAGTGGATTTTTGCCTGTGTTAGAGCATTTTCCTCACCCAGGACATCACCAAGCAACCCACCAAAGGGACTGTAAATATTTCTGTTTTTGTTTATTATCAATCTTGGTCATTAGATTAGTCAACAGATTAGTTAGTTGTTGATTGTTTTTGTTAATTAAATGTGTTTAAGTTTTAAAATTGTGTCTGTCATCCCTTGCTGTTGTGGATGTTGTAAATGTCATAACAAATTGGGGTAAGATGTACATAAAGGATAACAATGAGAACACGAAGGCTGAATATGTGGAATGCGGGCTGTGGTCAAAAAAGAGCTGAGGAATGCTGGAAGACTGTATGAAAGACAAATTGCAGAGGGGGCAAAAACTAACCCTATGCGCATCTTCCAGTACTGTAGCAGAAAAAGGAAAGTCAAAGAGCCGGTTAAGTTCATAAAGAATAAAAATGGATTGCTGCTGTATGATAACAAGGATATTGCGGATACCTTAAACAGTTACTTTGTTGAGAATTTTACCTCAGAGCGGGTCTTTATTCGGCCAGAGGGCATGTCCAATGCTCAAGATTATTTAGCGGAAATAGAGGTTAGGGATAATAAAGTATTATACAAGTTCCATAAACTAAGGCAGATAAGGCGGCGGGTCCTGATGGCTTATATCCTCGAGTGCTCAGGAAAGTCAGTGAGATCATCTTGAAGCCGCTATCCGCCATCTTCGGACGGTCTTTAGACACTGGAGAAATACCAAATGATTGGAAACAGGGCAGTATAATATGAATATATAAGAAAGGGGACTGTACTGAGCCAAGAAATTACAGGCCAGTCAGTTTAACTTGCATTGTGTGCAAAATATTGGAATCTTATCATAAAAGATGAGCTGGGCTTATTTCTTGAACATCACAATATCTTGAGGGATAGCCAACATGCTTTCTATAAGGCAGAGGTCCCCAATCTTTCCCAGAAAGGGCCGGTGTGGGTGCGGGCTTTCATTGCAACCAAGCAGCTACACACCTGATGCTACTAATCAAGCTTTTTAGCAAAGAGTCCAGGGATTGACTAGTAGTATCAGGTGTGTAATTGCTTGGTTGCAATGAAAGCCTGCACACACACCGGCCCTTTCTGGGAAAGATCGGGGACCCCTGCTGTAAGGGAAGGTCATGCCTGACAAACATCCTGGAATTTTTTTGAAGAGGCCACCAAGACTTATGACCAGAGCAGGGCTTATGACATCATATATTTGGATTTTCTGAAAGCATTTGACAGTTCCACATGAGAGATTAATTTAAAAAATTTTTTTTTTTTTTGGAGTCACAGGAGGTATTCTCAAGTGGATTCAAAACTGGTTGTTGTCAGTGGTGTCTCATCTGAGCTAGTTATGGTGGGGAGAGGCATCCCCCAGGGACTGATGTTGGGACTCTTGCCAGGGCCGTAGGCAGGAATTTGAAATAGGCGAGGTCCATGTTGGGTCCACTAAATTTTTTATTTATTTGTTATTTTTTTAAATTCTAATGTAAAAAATGTACAGATCACACAGAAGGTTTATTGTTTCAATATCTTTTAATGGTGCTAACTTAGCATTTAAAAAAAAAAAGTTCTGAGGGCATGAACTTCCCCTTTCTTCTCCCCCCACTTCCCTGTTTTCCTCCTCCCTGCTGTATCCCGTCTCTGTGTCGCTGCTCTCCATCCTCCTCTGTGCTTCTCTGCTCTCCATCCTCCTCTGTGCTGCTCTGCTCTCCATCCTCCTCTGTGCTTCTCTGCTCTCCATCCTCCTCTGTGCTCCACTCTCCTCTGTGCTGCTCTGTGCTGCTCTGTGCTCCACTCTCCTCTTTGCTGCTCTGTGCTCCAATCTCCTCTGTGCTGCTTTGTGCTCCACTCTCCTCTGTGCTGCTCTGTGCTCCACTCTCCTCTGTGCTCCAATCTCCTCTGTCTGCCTCTGCTCCCCTTCCATCTCCATATGACTCTGCTCACTGTGCTCCACCTTACTGTCCCTATTCTCCCTTTCATCCTCCTCGCTTTCCTGTTTACCATCTTCCTCTTTGTCCATTTCTTTCTTTTTCTTTGCCAGAAATGCATCCAATGTATTCTGTTTTAATCTCTTGGACATGTTTGCCCTCCTCTCTTTGACTTATTTTCTGTGGATTGGGTAGGAATATGTTAAAATTTATATGAGCTGAAAATTAGATGAACTGAACATTAATATCTAAAAATGGCCCCTCTAGCTGTCTAACCCATCTAACCCAATAAACTCAATAAGACTTTATTAATCTACCAGCAAAGTAAGCTTTGGCTGAGCCTACCTAGTACCTATATATTTCTTCACCGATAGCACTGATACGCCTAATGCCAAAGTACAAATAGGCCTAAGCCAAAACATCCGTGGAAATCTTTGGACAATATTTTAACGGCACCGGAACAAAATAGTGGTCTACTTGCACTTACCAAATGATTTCTTGAAGTGGACATGGAAGGTAGGCTGTCTACTCCGTAGGTGTACTGTTTTTTAACTGCTGGATTATTTTGCAACGGCTTTAGAATATAATGCAAATGTTTGACGGCTGACCTGCGTTCTTTTCCAGTCGCATCATGTGCACGCTTTATAATATTTGTTTTGTTCTTAGTCTTTAACACACAGACACAGGCAGAAGACAAAAGTCTCTCAACGTTTATCATAGGCCTTCCCATTTATCCAAGCACCTTTAACGGATAGGCTATGTTTCAAATGTTCATGTTTATTCAGCTGATGTTTCAGTCGGTCTTTTTTTTTTTCTAAATAGGCTATAGTAAAACCAAGCGACGTGGCTTGGCTTTATATAAATAGTGACTTAGCGTATCAAATGGCTTCACAAAGTTGACAAAGACATAGCATACCCTATTTCTTATTCATTCTATTTTAAAACAGTTGGCTTTATATTTGTAGACACCTGTAGCGCTCATGCACTGCGCAGGCTTAAAATCTCTACGATGACAGAGAAATGCGTTCTCTTCCCCAGAGTCGCATCACATGCGTTATAAATATTGTTCACTCACAGACGGGCACAAACAGAGCACAAAGCCCTTCGTTGTTTACCACAATTTAGGATACAAAGAAGCACGTTTCACAGAAAGTTTTTTCAGTTTTATATTTAATTCAGTTAGGGATATAAAACTTGGAAAAAATAAGCGAGGTCCGGACCTCGTTGACCTCATAGCTGCCTACGGCCTTGACTCTTGCTGTTCCTCATCTACATTAATGACCTTGATATGAATATTGAGAGCAGATTAGTTCAATTTGCAGATGATACTAAATTGGGAGGTTTCGCACATAGTTTTCAGTGCACTCAAGTAATTCAGGATGATTTGGATAGAATCCAGAATTGGGCAGAAATGTGACAAATGAAATTTAATATTGCTACATGTAAAGTTTTGCATGTAGGTAATAAACGCATTAGATGGGATAACTTCACTGGAATGTGTTCCACACGAAAAAGACCTGGGACCAGGTTTTGTTGACCAAACCCTCACCGGTTCTAGCCATTGTGGCATAGCAGTTAAAAAAACGAATCGGATGCTGGGATACACTGCCAAATGTATTGAGTTCAAATCCAAGGAGGTGATGCTTCTTTTGTACAACACGTTTGTGAGACCACGTCTTGAGTATTGCGTACAGTTCTGGGGACCATAGTTTAAGAAAGACCTAGAGGCTCTAGAGAAAGTTCAGAGAAAAGCCACTAAGTTAATTCTGGGTATAAAAAATGAAAGCTACAAAAAATGCTGAAGATCCTTAATTTCTTTCGTGTTGGAAAAAAGAGACTAAGGGGTGATCTAATTGAGGTCTTTAAATATGATAAAGGGATTAACAAAGTGAATTATGTAGGATTCCTTTAACCAAGTATTGTAAGTAGAACTCTCGGTCACAAATGGAAGCTGACCAAAGGTAAATTTAGCACTGATAATTGGAAATATTTCTTCACCCAAAGAGTAATTTTGATGTGGAACAGCTTGTCTGACTATATTGTTGAGCCAGAGACCTTGGGAGTTTTCAAGAGCAGGCTTGACTTAAAGCTAGATACCATTGAGTCACTGACTGCGTTTACATGCACACCATATTCCTGTATTAATCGGACTATGAGAATATTTTGATTGCGTACCTGTCATATAAACGCATGGGATAACCCGAGTAAGGTCATTTTCCGATTCGAAATATTCCGAATAAGACCCCTGGCATATGCCTGTTTTAATCGGAATATTGGCTCATGTATACACCTTAATCAGAAAATGCCCCCGAACAGAATATTCAACTACGTGTGCGCCTGTTCAGTTCGCAAGGAATTACCCTTCTTTGAGCGAAGAGGAGATGACTGTGTGCATTCAAATACTGAAAGACATTAATATATTGGAATATATCGATGGTTGAAAGCTCCGTTACAATGATATCTTTAAGATGTGCAAAAAGTGGAGAGGCTGGTTTTGTTTTAACTGTCAACCAAGTTATGCATCACTGGAAAACTCTGAAGGCAAAAAAAAAGCGAAACAAATACAGGCAGTGGTCATTTTTACGCCAATCGTAATCTTACTCCAATTTACTATTCTTATGAGCTTCCGTATAATCATGCACAATGTAGGAAATCTGGACTTGGACCCATAGGCTGATTTATACAGGCTATGTTTATACCACAACATTAACTATAATGTATCAACTGACATTAGCTAGCAGGACGGCAGTAACATTACTTATGTTTTCTAGCTAGTTGCTTAACTTGGCTAGCGGGTTAGGTAGTTATGAGAGTGTAATATTGGGTTCAATGATTGCTCGCTGTTATTTGGGGAATTGTCAGGTCGTCACCCTCCACAATCAATAGTCAGTAGTGATTATTGTCGTGTAGAAGAGCTGATAGCCGCACAAAGTTTATCCTTACAAGAAATTCTAGAGTACAAATTGGCTAATGAGTTAGATGGCAAGCTGGCAAAGTTAGCTGGCTAATAACTAACCCTACCTCACTTGATTAGAGGACATCCTGATTGTAACTTTGTAAGTAAGCAGGCTAGCTGGTCTAGTAATGTGAACCACAAGGCACGCAGCAAAAGTGGGATGTTTTCAACCAAGTTGAGAAGGATTTTTTTCCGAGGCTGAATTTCCCATTGTGCTTGCGGATACGGAAGCTCGTAAGAACAGTGATTACAGTAAGCTCAGGACTGGCATAAAAATAGCTACTGTCAAAAACAAAACAATAACAGCAGCCCTAATCCATCCAGTTTAATTTATTTCGTGGTCATGGATGAAATTCTGGGGCAGAGACCGCTGGCCATGGCAGTGGCCAAGAGAGTGGAGTCAATGTCGGCTTTGAAGCTCTAACTGAAGGCAACCAAAGCCATGGCGATTACTTTAGAGTGTTATATTTGCAGAAAACCCAATGTTGAGATTGGACCTAAGTGCTGGATATGCTAATAAACATGTAAACCGAATATTCCCATCGCTCAGTGCATGCAAACATCTTATTCGGAATATTACCTAAACCCGAACATGCACCTTAATCGGAATATGGTGGTAGCATTTCAAATGACCGCATTAGGTAAGTGTCATAGAAAAGGTAATGAGCAATCACCTCTGTCTGGCTCATAGTGGTAGTTACTTCTATTGCCCTTAAATTAATCACGATTAATGAATTTTTACTGCTCTGCACACCGTAACTTCTTACGGCGCCGTACAGCGTACCGTCACCTTTTGACACGACTAGGTACACATATTGTTGCTGGAAATGATGGTTTGTTCTTTTTAAGCAGCATTTGATTTATTTTTATATGCACAAGACAACCATACAGTCTTTCGCACAAGTGCATTCCAATATTTAAAAAAAAAAAAAAAACATTTCCGTTGTAGTTCTTATGTAGTTCATAAGGACAGCAAATGAAATTCAAGCCAAATATATATTATTTTATAAAGACACGTCTACCCAAAATGCAACATTTTACCGCAACGCGCGAATTTACGTGCATACAGAGTGTTCCAAAATCTTTATTTAGCCAGTCGTCACTTTTTACTGAAAACAGTACGATTTCGAGGATGTTGGCTTGGCTTAATCATGCAAATACGGCGAAACGAAAGCGATTTTCCCCGGGCAACGACCCAAATTTATTTCTGTAAGAACAACGAATGGCTCGTCAAACAATGCTTCTTTTGGGATGGATACGATTTTTTCCACTCATGACTGTTTTTGATGCACTTAGTTTGAACAGCCACCACCACAAGTAACCTATGAAACTGTGTGAAACACTGATGTATTGTCCATTATTCAGTTCGTTTGTATTCTTCATTATCAACCTGTGTAGGCTTGCCTGTCTATCAGACTTATAAAAATCTGTCCTGCCATGTTACCTGTGTCATTCTGCCAGGTAACTTAAATGTCCACTCAGTCAATAATTATTTGCATATTGGTTCACCTCCTAAAATTAGTTTGCTTGGAAATGGCCTGATTCCTGTAAAAAGCATTATACCCTACAAATAAAATGTTTCTATTGAGTGGAATATTCTCTTACCACGTACCATTTTGACAACCGTTTTGAGAAAGCTGTAGTTCTGATGCAATATTTTGTAAATATCACCAATATAATATCTCACATGAAGGTTAGTTATTTAGTATTAAATTCATTATTCTCATGACATTGTCAAAGGTCTACTTGTAAATTCAGAATGTGGGAGCTTAAATAAAACTAGTTAAGATATGCAGGCGCTGGGTTGGGGTTGGGGCGGAGTGTAATGTGGTTCTATAGTAAGGGTTTGGTTTGGTTTGGTTTTGGTTTATCGGAGTATGTGGAGTACTGGCACGTTTTTTATTCCAATTCAAGCACTGATTATAAGAGATTTATTACCCACACCCGGCGAGGCGGCGTGGGTATACAGTTTAGCACCGTCTGTGTGTGTCTGCGTGTGTGTGTGTCTGTGCATGTGTCTGTCTGTCCGCGCGACAGCTCGGCCACCACCGAAGCTAGTGTGACCAAACTTTGTGGAGTAGAGGGTACCCTGTCCAAATTTTCATTTTGAGGTCAAAGGTCAAGGTCAAAAAGAGGCGTGGGTCAGCATCTCTATAGAGTGCGCATCATCTAGTTATTGCAGATTTTGGGCTCCTAGTTTTCACACATTTAAACCCGGAGCACAAAGAGATTAAAAACAAGGTTTTAATAGACTTTTGATTGACAATTTCATTGTTTCATTATTTCATATGCTTGTAATAGTGGAATAAAATGTCCATCAGATAGCTTTTTCACATCATATTGTTTGTTACTGAAATGTGCCAGAAAATACTGAAAAATGTGTTTGATAGTACTGATTGTCAGATTTCCGGGTAGGCATCTGTTATGGTCCCAATTTGTTATGCAGCAAGGGATGACAGACAAAATTTCAAAACTCCAACAGATTTTTATTAAACAACGCTAACACTAACCTACAATCTACTCTACTGACCAAGATTGATATATACAAGAAAAAAAGAATATTTAAAGTCCCTAGAGATGGGGTCGCTTGGTGATGTTCCGGGTGAGGAAAATGCTCCAACACAGGCAAAAATCCACTAAAAAAAACTTCACAGGTCTTGAACAGAGTGACAGGTCTGGTCAAATGTATCCTTCTCCTTACAATTTCTCCTACTACTTTACTCTTTCAATTTTTCTCATTATATACTCTTTTGCAGACCCCTCCCAGGTTTAGACTTTTTTTAATTCTCTGGGACTTTCCATTAGAGATGCACCGATCCGATACGCGGATCTGATATTGGCTCCGATATTGACTAATTAGCTGGATCGGATATCGGGTGAATGAGGCCGATCCTGCATTCTGATCCAGTCATTTCTTTTTTATTAATATCATACCCAGCAATACAGTTACAGCCATCTAGTCACTTCAATTCTATGTTTGCAACGCTGGTTACGACATCACGCAGAGCACGCACAGCAGCTAAAGATGAGCAAACACAGAGCAACATGGAGCAAGCGCCGGAGCGAGCCAAGTCTGCTATTTGGAAATATTTGATAAGTTGATACGCCAGCAATGCGACAGTTGCAAGAGGTGGTGATAAAGTTGGTATATTCAATACCACAAACTTAAATAAGCACCTCCAAAAGCACCATGCTAAAAAGCACGCAGAGCTCCGAGCTAAGCCGGTGTTCAGCGCCGAAAAGCCTCGTCACATTATGAGACGTCTGGGAAAACGAGGCTTTTTAGCACGCAAAGCTTTTGGGCATGGGACATTACGCGTGCCGATATACCTCGAGGTTTTTCCAGTACATTTAACAATTTCCAAGCACGTGCGAGAGATTCTCGCTGAAACTCAGTGAGAGGAAAGCGATAGACAAGGGGTGGAGAATAGAACAGGGCGATTGCGAAGAGGTAATTAGTCTGTTAGTAGCGGTGCAGCTTTACAACTTAAACCAGAGTGCTCATTAGTAATTTAGTAATCGAATATATATACATGGTTAGTTGTGTTAGTAGACTATAATACAAAATACAACTGTTAGTCTTGTTAGTAATCAGTTCAGAGGGGTGAAGGGAGAAAACGAGATATGAAGGAATATTTTAAACACCAGACTTCATTTAAATCACCCGAATTCAGTGAGCACGCAGACAGGGAAGATGGACTGAACCAACTAGATCACAAGACAGGGGAGACAAGTGCAATGGAACTGAGACATGGAATGAACCAAAAACCTGAATGTTACAAAAACCAATAAAAATGGCCTGCTGACCTGAAGGCCTTGTGTCCCCCGTCGCAGAAGTGACCAGAAACATGTGGCAAAAACTATGTTGATGGCTGAAAATAATGTGGTGCACTGTACCACTAATAATGTGAAGTACAATGACACTGTAGCTCATTGGTCATTGGTTGAACAGAGAGATGGATGAGGGATGGATCATTGTGATATGAGCTAAATATAACCATCGGTTATGAGAGAGATTACAGTTTTCATGACTTGTGGATGATGGACGCATCACCAAGGCATAGTTTTGTGCCCATGGCTGAGATCAACCTAACAAGCCAATAAGAATGTGATATGAATTTGGTGAGCCTCCATCAAAGCTGTCAAAAGTTATTGCGAGTACAGCGTTCCTCACATCTTTTTGCTCAGTGACCTTGAAAACTAGGTGAAGGTCACTCATCATTGAACTAGAGCAAGGCCTTCATGAGAGGCATATGTGGTGTGCATTTGGTGATCCTCCATCAAAGCTGTCAAAAGTTATTGCGAGTACACTGTTCCCGGACGGACGGACAGCATTTCTATGTCCCCCGTTCCGCGGGGCGACGGGGGACAAAAAGAATAAATAAAAGACTATAATCATGACACAAAACCAGCACATAAAACATGATCATAAAACCAGAACCATGACAGGAGTGCCCATTTCAAAATTGTCACTACAGGACAAATGTGGAATCCTCTTTTAATGCCCACAAAAGTAGATCTCATCCTGACTGTGATATTTCAGACCATAAGACTGAAGTTGTATTAACAGAAAATGAGAGCCAACCAGTACAGAGTCAGGATGAATCTGATGGGTGTGGTCCCTCACCGGATTCTCCAGAGCTGGGTACTCCCGATTGTAATCCTTCTGGATCTAAAAATGACACTGGTGAATTGGATGATCAGCTGAAAAATAATTTAGCTTCTTTGTTTTTGAAAATGTATAGCATTCCTCTTGTGTCAGAGATGGCTATACAGGACATAATTCAATACTTGTTGCAAATATTCTCATTGTCCAAACCTCTGGTGAGAGAGGCTGTCATCAAGATTTTTCAAGAACATGATCAGTCTGTCAGTGATGTCTTTCTCCATGAGTTAGTGGAGGCTGTCATGAAAAGTAATGTTTTCGTCAGTGCTACTTCAGAAGGTGCAGAACTGTCTGAAAACATTTGCCAGGAGTAACTATCCTTTGGTAATGTCTGTCGGTATAATATTGATTCCAGCGGACACACTGCAGTGAATGTTCCGATTCTACAGATGATTCAAACAATGTAAAAAAAACTTATCTTCTTGACAAAATTCACGAGACAAAACCGTCACCACCTCATGAAGATAGAATACATTTCAAAGACAATCAATTATTGTCTGAAGCAGGGGACCTGAAATTGTCCCTGATTTTGTGCCTGGATGACATTGAACTAGCTAATCCTTTAGGCACAGCTAGAAAGATCCACAAGCTTGGTGCAATTCACTGGTTACTTGCCAATGTACTCAGTACGTCTAGGTCCAGTCTGCACATGGGCGTCAGTTTGTTTTGAAAAGTGGGGAGGACGATTACTATCAGAAGGAGTGCGTTTTGAGAAGTGGAGGGGACAATGACATCAGTTAATGTTTTCACTTTTGGTGAAATGCTACCATCACATGCATGAGCGTATTTTATTTATGTCAATAGCCGAGTTTCCATTTCATATGGATTTTTTGGCGAATTTTAGACAATTCACTTCAAAGGAAATGCGAATGACCTGCGTTTCCATCAACTGGCTTGGAGCAAATAAACTCCAATGTATTAAGCCAGGTTTTCCACAAGATAGCATTAAATCACTTGTAACCTGTGTACCATATATGGGCCCTACAATAGCCTATAAAAGTCTAAGAAGAGGTTGCAATTTGATCAAAAAGAAGCACATTATAATAGTGCAGTAGAAACCTGACTACCGTCATGTACTGAATTAGAAGATAAACCTAGTTTTCTTTCAACCTCGAGGAATTCGATCGCAGGATTGATACCTGGAAATTTCATTTCATTCTATTGTTTAAATAAATTATCAATAAAGCCAACGCCAGCGATGGTGAATGATTACCAGCAAAACTGATGAAGTTTGATTTGTAGAAACTGGCGTTTATCAACAAACGTAGCAGAAATGGTAAATCGCAAGGCGTCAACCGAACACCAAAACGCTGGAGTAATGAGTAGTAATGGGAACACATATCGGAGTTAATGAGCCCCGGGTAGGAAAAGCTTAACGCGGGGCGGCATATCCCTCGGTTACGCAGTTTGAAGTAGGAAAGGGGTAACAGTTACTATTAGGGTTCGAATTACACATTTGCTTTCGGGGGAGCCCCATTTTCCGCTGGGCACCACTATCAAATCAGGTCACATGCACATGCATAAATACAAGAGTGTAGCAGCCCGGTCATTAACAGGGTTACTGCAAAAAATATTGTACGAATACCATGGTTAGCACTTAATACCACAGGTAATATTTCATAGAGGCACAAGCGAACGTCAAATTTCTGGGAAAAAAAACAAGAACGAAACTGGTCATCAGCTGTAAAGGAATTCCATATTCAACCAATATCAAATGAAATCAGTACTTTTTTGGCTCACCTTGATTTTTGGGTACCCAGAGAAGCATTCAGGTGTGTTGACTACATCCAGTCAAGAAAATTTAGGGTTTACTTTCTCGTGCTGCTGCACGCAGTAATAGCATTTAATAGCTATAGCCCGGGATTAATAAACAATAACATGAGAACCGGGCAAACAAGAATGACTTGAGATAAGATGCTGAGACCATCAATCAAGCTAGAGAGTTAAGATTAAGGTAATCTAAATGTGACGAGTAAAAAGCACCAGGGAAGCAAAGCTTTTAAAACAGTTAATCAGAGACAGCTCAGGCCGAATTTACTAAAGCTAGGAACACACACACTCGCTGATGAGTTAATTAAGGTTAATACTACGTGATGAAATAGATACAATCACCCTCAAATAAGTGCTGGTTGTTACAGGTTAGTATCCTATCAGAAAATGCATTCACTCAGAGTTTCACGAGACCCAGAACTAAACACAGGTGGAAGCAATTAATGAAATACCACAGCCGAAACCGAAAGAGGAAATGTGATTGGACGACGAGACGCAGGCATGCTGAAGGCTGTCACGCGACATCACTGAAGGCAGAGAGGGAGTGCATCATCAGACGGCAGAAATGAAAGCTGAAATATAAAATGAAAGTAAAGCACAAGCACAAAGACAGCACACACAAGGCAGAATCATAACATACAGTCCCTTCTAAATGAACCTTGGCCCACAGAACAGGGCGATGCTTCTGGATCATGCTCAGCAATGAGCATTTTAGCATGATAGAGTTTTTGATGGCATCTCTGGATGCCAGGGGGGACGATGGTTTCTTGAAGTATTCCTGGGCCCATTTCGTAATGTCAATGACAGACTCATGCCGGTGAGTGATGCAGTCACGTCTGAGGGCCCGAAGATCACGGGCATCCAGTAAAGGTCTTCGGCCTTGTCCCTTACACACAGAGATTTTTCCTGTTTCTCTGAATCTTTTGATGATGTTATGCATTGTCGATGATGAGACCTTCAAAGTCTTTTCAATTTGACGTTGAGCAACATTGTTTCTAAAGTATTCCACAATTATTTTATGCAGGCTTTCACAGGTTGGAGAGCCTCTGGCCATTTTTTCTTCTGAGAGACTCAGCCTCTCTAAGACATCCCTTTTTTTAAAATCAATTTTTTATTGAAAGTCGGCTCTGTGACAATACTTGTAATGAATAAGTTGATGATTTGGGTTTTTTGAAGATGACAGTATATTTTCCCATGCAACATCCCAGTCAATTACCTCCCCATTAGATGAAATCCTTCTCCCACGCAGGTATGGCACTCATACTTTTATACATAGTTGGTAGAATTTACATGTGCAGAGTGGAGACAAAGCCTCTAGAAGATGTATCCAATATCCTATTACACAATAGATGTGATTTCAAAGCTGTGTACCAGGGGACACCATATGCTCGGAATGCTGAGCTCAGTTGCAGGTATAAAAAAAAAGTGGAAGCCGGTATATCAAGTAGATGTCGCATATCCTTGAAACTTCGGATACCTCTCGAGTTGAATAGATCTCCTAGCTCATTAATGCCCTCATCAGACCAAGATTCAGACTTAAATGGTTTCTTTCCAAGAGGAATACAATTATTATGCCTAAGGGCGTGCGGGTGTGCCATTTCACATTTCCGCACCTCTGTTTCTCTACCCGTCTAAAATTAGTAATGGTGTTTGAAATGATTGGACCAGAGCGAAGTCAACTTTTATTGTCGGATATTCCAGAAAAAATAATATCTATCAATTTGTTAGGATGTACTATTGAATCCTCTATAGCCTTCCATGAAACATCGTGACACTGGTCTAACCAGGTTTTGATTGGACGCAATTGAAATACTTGATAATATAACTGAAAATGAGGTAAGGCAAGTCCACTATCTTTTTTGAGACGTTGTACGGTGGCAAATCTCTCATTTGGGACGGGAAACACCCAAAAATAAATATGCAACAATCTGTCCATCTTCTTCCAAAATCCAATCGGTGTGGGCAGTAGTATCATAATACTAAAGAAATTAACTCACAGTAAAATACTCATTTTGACGGAAGCTGGCAGGTTACCCCATCTGATCGCATCACGTTCAATCTCTTTAATTTATTCTTTATTTTATTGTAATTAGAATATACTATGGACTGAATGGAGGGTTGGATTTTAACACCCAAATAAGTCAGATGATCATGTACTGGGATACAAGCAGGAATGACCGTACGTTTTGCCTTATTCAGGAACATTATAGTGGATTTCCCCCAGTTAATTTTTTATCCGGATAACTTTCCAAATTCTTCAAATAGTTTTTGAAGATTTGAAATAGAATTTTGGATATCTGTCATATACAAAAGAATATCGTCCGCATACAGTGATATGACATGAGTAGATGATTTGTTTTGAATGGGAGAGATAACCGTACTGTCTGAGGTATTCGGCAAGTGGTTCAAGAGATAGGATGAATAATTTTGGTAAAAGCGGAGAGCCTTGACGGGTCCCTCTTAAGATCGGAAATGCTGGAGAATGCAAACCATTTGTGCTGACTGAGGCAGAAGGGTTACAGTACAATACATGGATCATATTAATAAAACTTAGGCTAAAACCAAATTTCTCCAGAACTGCCTGCAGAAAACCCCATTCAATTCTGTCAAACGGTTTTTCAGCGTCTAAGGAAAAAATAGCAGTTGGGGAATGCTGCTGTTGTGCATGATCTATCACATGTAGTAACCGGCGAACAATATCAGCAGCTAAGCGACCTCTCAAGAAGGCTGTCTGATCTGGGCAAATTAGTTTACCCATATATGATACTAATCGTGTGGACAAGACTTTTGAGTACAGCTTTATATCCGCATTTATTAAAGAAATTGGGCAAAAATTTGCGCAATCTGTATGATCTTTCCCTTTTTTTGGTAATTGAGAAATCGAGGCAGTATTCATATAGTCATGAAAGAATCCCTCTTTCAACAGCTGAATTAATCATCTCTAATAAAAATGGACCCAATATATCCCAGAAGTGTAACAGCAATTCAGCGGCACACCATCTGGACCTGGTGACTTGCCTCTGGTAGTATCTTCTAAAGCAGATTGTTGTTCATTCAGCATAATACGGCGGCTCAGATCAGCCGCTTCTCTGTCGTTCAATTTGGGCAGATCTAGATCTTGTAAGAACTGTTTGCACTGTTCATCATCAAATTTGTATTCTGAGATATAGAGGCCTGCATAAAAATTTTTAAAAAGTACATTGAATTTGCGTCGGTCTGAAGTTAAGCCTTTTGTTGGGGAACGAATAAGATTTAATGCTGCGAGAGATTCACACTTCTTAAGTCGCAGGGCAAGGAGCTTGCTTGGCTTACTTCCATTAAAGTAGTGCTTCTGACGCACTCTTTGGATGATGAATTCTGATTTCCTCCTTCGTTCGTTATTTAGATCCGATTTGTGAGTGTTAGTTTGTCTATCACTACTTTATCATGCTGTTTTTTAAGACTTTCCTCCAATAATTAACATTGGAGTTCCTATACATTAATTTTCTGATTCCTGTTCTTATTCAATTGGGAGGCAAAAGAGGAAGTAAAATTCCTAATAAAACCTTTTATAGCCATCCAAACAAAAGCAGGGTCTTCAGTTGAATTTTTATTATCACTGATAAATTTTAATAATTTTACCTGAAATTCATCTAGAAATTTTTTGTTTTGTAAAAAGGTAGTATTGAATCTCCATCTTGGCGTTTTTTCCACTCGGACGCCAAATTGATTTTAGCACATAAAGGATTATGGTCTGATAAAACTGCAGAAAAAACAGCTACACACTCAAGGGATGTACTCAAACTTTTTGAAAAAAAGTTGTATAGCTTTTATTTCCTTTTATAGCTAATCATGTTACACACCTGATGGCAGTTAACTTAATTACTTGCTAAATGTTGTTTCAACTGATTCTCTGATATATTAATTGCTTTTTCAGCCCTTTTTTTTTTTGCAAGTGTCCCAATTTTTTTGAGACCTGTTGCAGCCAGAAAATTTGAAATAAGCTCATTTCGTGGATAAAAATGTAAAATGTCTCAGTTTCAACATTTGAAATGTTATCTATTTTCTATTGTAAATAACATATTGGCTCGTGATCTGAAAGTCACTGAATTTAGATTTTATACACAATTTACCCTTTGTCCCAACTATTTCAGAATTGAGGTTGTTAAACTGAAAGTATGATTGAAATTGCTCAGCTCTGAATGACACAAATACTGATTATGAATTGACACATTGAATGCTCCTTATTACTTTGTTCTATCTCTTCGTTTTAATGAGGAATGGCTGCTCAAAATGTCCTCCTTCATGTACATACCTCCATGGACGTGGTCAGGAAGATGAGTTCACGTCCAGAATCAGTGGATGAGCTTTAAGACTATGATAAAAGAAAAGTTCAAGATAGATTATGATTTTTGCTTATCTTACAAAGATCCCGACTTTGATGGCCAGTTATGTTCCCTTGTGGACATTGAGGTGCTTCCACAAAAGGCTGTACTAAAACTAGTGAGATCTGAGAGTGATGCCAGCTCAATTGCATCAGACAATACTGTACAGTAATATTGCCCCATGCCATGACTCCATCCAGGGCTCAGAAATGGCCAGAGGTTTTTCCAGTGCCAAGTTTTTCTTATGAGGTGGAGGTCATACTTGCTGAAGGGAATGTTCCAAATGAGAGGCCAGGGAAAACCCTTGCGTTATCTAGGGGACAAAAGCATGACATTCAAGACCCTAAATTCATAGCTACAAAGCATATCCGAATGATAAGGAGATTTCAGTGGTTGCAGAAATGCTTGTCAGTCGCCATCCTTGTCTAAAAGCGCCTGGCTCTCAGAAAGGATGGTATTGATGAAAAAATAGCCTGAAATTTAAGATGGGTAACTCTTGCAGTAAGTTGAGTTGGGCAGGAGTTCATGAGGTTGCTGTGAATTCAGGGAGGAGAAGTAGTAATGACCCAGACAAACAACCTCCCCACACTAACATCAAGAGACCAAAAAGGGCAGAAATTAATTTTCTCCCCAACTATCCAAGAGGAGAAGATAGTGCAAGCCTTGAGCAACAGAGTCTTGATGAGCCTGTTGGATGGAAAGTTGAGGCCAAAGGTGTTAAGCCTTAAAAATGACCTCTTGTCACCAGAGTGACAATTTGCATAAAAAAGGGCACAAAAATTGACACAACACTGAAAGACTTTCTTTTTGCACATATGCACTTATGTCATTTTTGGCGCAGTTACGGCAATGTTTTGTTTTGTGTTCTCAAAAAATAAAAATCCTGTTCATGTTGAATTTTAAATATGCTGATGTTTGAAATTGTGAGGTTTTACGAAATGAGCCAAGAGCGAAAACCAGATAAATGCAAAATGGAGGCTTTATTTCTGAAGGGGGAAACCCCCCAACAGAGCTGGCAACAGTACAATGTCCACAATCCACAAACAGAATCCAAAGGGCAAAGTCCAAAACTGTAACCAGGGCACCAATAACAAAACTCAAGGTCAGGCAAAAATGGTTCGGTACACAGGCGTGGGTTTGGTGGAGAGACAAACTCATAAGCCGTAAACAGTCCGAATCCAAATACCAGGGCAGCAAAGACAATAGACGTGGTCGGGCAAAAATAGGTCAAAACTCACGAAGGCAATCAGATCCAAAAGGGCAAACCAAAAAACAAGTGTCGGGCAATCCAGTCAGAAAGAAAATATCACGATGAGCAAGGCGAGGAACGTAGCACAAGACAAAGGAGTAAAGACGATCTGACAAGGAACTAAAAGTGCAGACACCTAATATACGCATCCGGGGTGAACACATGACTAGGGTAAACAGGTGTAATCAATGACATGGGAGTGACACATGAGGAAAACTAATTACATGAATCGGGCGAATGCCGAAACGCAGACAGGGATAACGAGACATTCCTATGAACGAATAACAGCTCCGGTTAAGGAGTACTAAAGTGTATAGTCTAAAGAAAAGAGAAAGCCTGAGATATAAATGGAAACTGCAGTAGAGATAATTAGTGATAGGCAAGGAGGGCGGAGATACAGATTGGGCGAATGCTGAGAGATCGTTAGTCTATTAGTATGTGCAGCTATACAATCCCGAGTGCAAGTTAGTCAGTTAGTATGAATATACAATGTTAATCGGGGTTAGTAATTATCGAAAACAATAAACTGTTAGTAGGGTTAGTAGATAGTATAAAGAGAGAGGAAGGAAGAAAACGAGATATGAAGAAAGATTGAAATCCCAGAAACCAGGAAATCACCCGAATGAGTGGCACGTCAGACAAGGGACCGTGGGCAAAGACCTACACAAGACAAGACAGGGTAAACGAAGTGCAGGACTAGAACCAAAAACAAGACTATAAAACATGGCAAGGGTATGAAACATGGCAAGACTAAGAAACATGGCAAAGACGTAAATAATAACAAAACAAGAAAAATAATAAAACATGAAATCAAACAACCAAAACACAATACATAATCCTAGGGATGGTCAGAGGCAGGCAGTGGTCACTAAAACACAAAAGGCATACATGGCAAACCAGGCACAGAACTTAAACATGGAGCTAGACAAAAGACATGGCTGAAATGCAGAATCACAACAGAACCCCCCCCCACAACGAACGCCTCCTGGCGTTCAATTCGAAGAGCGTGATGCAGCATGATAGTCTCTTATTAAAGTCTTATCCAGAATGTGTCGGGCAGGAACCCAACTGCGGTGTTCTGGTCCGTAACCCTCCCAGTCGACGAGGTACTGTAGACCTCTGCCTTGTCGACGAGAGTCCAGGAGGGCACGGACCGTGTAGGCTTCGCCTCCGTCGATGATCCGGGCGGGTGGAGGGGGATCAGGTCCAGAGGACAGGTGGTGGGTTACAGCAGGTTTTACTTGTGACACATGGAAAGTTGGGTGTATACGTCGCATGGATAGGGGGAGACGGAGGCGAATGGCAGTGGGACTAAGGACCCTCTCGATAGTGAAAGGGCCCAGGTATTTGGGGAAAAGCTTACCCCCGTTACCTCTGAGGGGGATGTCCCTAGAAGACAGCCAGACCCGTTGCCCAGGTCGGTACGCCGGAGCCGCTGTGCATTTCTTGTCGGCCAGTTCCTTCATCCGGGCGACCGATCTGAGCAGGACCTGGCGGGTGGTGACCCAGGTGCGTCTGCACCTACGGACGAACTCGCTGGCAGATGGAACAGCTACCTCCTCCTCCTGGGACGGGAACAACGGAGGCTGGTAGCCCAGGCAGGCCTTGAAGGGGGAGACGCCGGAGGCAGCAGAGGTGTGGCTGTTCAAGGCGTACTCTACCCATGGCAACTGATAACTCCAGGAGGAGGGGTTCCTAATGCAGAGACAACGCAGAACACTTTCCACACATTGGTTAGCTCGCTCGGCCTGGCCATTGGTCTGGGGATGGACACCTGAGGATAAACTGACTGACGTGCCTAGGGCTTTAAAAAACGCTTTCCAAAAAAGTGCTGTGAACTGGGGACCACAATCGGAAGTGATGTCGGTGGGTATGCCATGAAGCCTAATGACATGTTGAATGACCAGATTGGTGGTGTCTTGAGCGGAGGGAAGTTTAGTGAGGGGAACTAAGTGAACGGCTTTGGAAAATCTGTCAACAATAGTGAGAATGGTGGTGTGGTGGTTGGATGGGGGAAGACCTGTGATGAAGTCTAGTGCAATGTGGGACCAGGGACGATGTGGTGTCGGAAGGGGCTGGAGTAAACCTTGTGGTGGTTGGTGAGAGGACTTAGCCTGGGCACAGACCGAGCAAGCTGTAACGAAACCCTGGACATCTTGGCTAAGTTCTGGCCACCAAAACCTCTGGAGGATGAAGCTCTTAGTGCGGCGAATCCCAGGGTGGCAGGACAGTCTAGATGCGTGTCCCCATTCCAGGACCTAGGGGCGCAGGGCAGCTGGAACAAATAAGCAGTTAGTGGGACACGCACTAGGGGTAGCAGCATTGGTCTGGGCATTCTTAACCTCTCTCTCTATGTCAAAACATATGGCATTGAAAAACGCTTCCTTAGGGAGGATAGTATCCTTGTTAAGTTCCTCCTCCTGGATCTCAAAACATCGGGATAGGGCATCAGGCTTCACATTCTTACTTCCAGGCCGGTAGGCAATGTGGAAGTTAAAGCGGGAGAAGAATAACGCCCACCTGGCTTGCCGCGGATTGAGTCTCTTGGCTGTCTGCAGGTACTCCAAATTCTTGTGGTCAGTCCAGACAATAAAGGGAACCTTGGATCCTTCCAGCCATTGCCTCCATTCTTCCAAGGCCAACTTCACCGCCAACAGCTCCCGGTTGCCGATGTCGTAATTTCTCTCCGCTGAGCTGAGGCGGCGAGAGAAGAAGGCACATGGATGGATTTTCCCATCCTCCGTGGACCTCTGAGACAGAATGGCTCCAGCTCCAATATTGGAGGCGTCCACCTCGACGATGAACTGGAGCTCTGGGTTGGGAATAGTGAGGATGGGTGCAGATGTGAATCTGGTCTTTAATTCTTTAAAGGCGTCCTCTGCTTTCTCCGACCAACGAAACTTGAATTTGGAGGAGGTGAGAGCAGTAAGAGGAGCCGCAACAGAACTATAGTTCCTGATGAACCGCCGGTAGAAGTTGGCAAATCCTAGGAAACGTTGGAGTGACTTACGGTCCTCTGGTCGGGGCCACTTGGTAACTGCCTCCACCTTTACTGGGTCCATGCGAATGGTGCCAGGAGAAATAATGTAACCCAAAAAGGTGGTGGTTTCAACAAAAAACTCACACTTCTCGGCCTTTACGAAAAGGCGGTTCTCCAAGAGGCGACGGAGCACTTGACGAACATGCTGAACATGGTCCTCCTGGGATTCAGAAAAAATCAGAATATCGTCAAGATAGACAAAAACAAACTTGTTTAACATGTCTCTTAAGACGTCATTGACGAGGTTTTGAAACACTGCTGGAGCGTTGGTAAGCCCGAAAGGAAGAACCAAATATTCCCAGTGCCCCGTGGGAGTGTTAAAGGCGGTCTTCCATTCGTCCCCCTCTCTGATTCGCACTAAGTGGTATGCATTCCGGAGGTCGAGCTTAGTGAAGATCTTGGCTCCTTGCAGGAGATCAAAAGCGGTGTTCATGAGGGGAAGTGGGTAGCGGTTCTTAATAGTTATCTCGTTGAGGCCCCGGTAATCAATACAGGGTCTTAATGATCCATCCTTCTTGGCTACGAAGAAAAAACCCGCACCAGCAGGGGATGATGACGGGCGTATAAGGCCAGCAGCGAGAGACTCTGAGAGATACTTCTCCATAGCTTGGTTTTCTGGTCTGGAGAGTGAGTAGAGTCGGCCTCTAGGGGGCATAGTACCTGGCTTCAGGTTTATGGTGCAGTCATAGGGTCGGTGAGGTGGTAAGCTGGTGGCCCGAGACTTTGAGAAAACCTCCTTGAGGTCATGGAATTCAAGAGGAACCTTTTCCAGGTCTGGAATCTCCGGAGGAGATGGGTTGTGTAGAGGGTCGAGGGCGTTGCGGAGGCATGTCAGGGAGCAGTTGGAGCTCCATCCCTTAATTTCATTCTTGCGCCAGTCGATCTCTGGTAGGTGTTTGGCCATCCATGGATGGCCCAGGACGATAGGAGCATGGGGAGAGTGTAACAGGAGGAACTGAATGGTTTCGTGGTGGTTTCCTGACACCTTGAGTTTGACGGGGCTGGTCGTATGGGTTATTTGGCCGATCCTCTGGCCGCTGAGCGAATTGGCCACTCGATCAGGGAAGATCTTCTCTGTGGGAACGCCCCATTTCCGGGCCAGCTCCACATCAATTAAGTTTTCCTCCGCTCCGGTGTCCACGAGAGCCTCGGTGGATCTGCTCTCGCCCCCCCATTCCAAAGTTACAGGAACACATGTGCGATTGTTAGTTTCCTGTCCCGGCGTCACCCCTATTACTGTCGCTATGCGGGCACCAGGAGGACCTCTTCTCTTCTTTTTTTTTTCCCTGTTAGGGCACTGAGCGATAAGGTGTCCTCCCTTGCCACAGTAAAAGCAGGCCCCATCACGGCGGCGGCGATCCCTCTCCTCCACAGGAATGCGCGTACGTCCCAATTGCATGGGTTCAGGCTCCGGGGAGCGGCTGCCAGTAGGGGGTGATCGAGGCGGAGTACTCTGGGGAGCTGGATATGGTCGTCTGCGGGAAGCGAGGCGTCGGCGCTCCTCCAATCGCGAATCCACGCGAATAGCCAGGTCGACAAGGTCGTCCAAGTTCTCCGGTAAATCCCGCGACACTAGCTCATCCTTAAGTGCTTCCGATAATCCGTCGAAGAAGGCATCGTACAGAGCTCTCTGTCCCCATCTGCTGTTGGTGGCCAACGTCTGAAAATCAATGGCGTAGTCGGCTACGGGACGCCCACCTTGTCGCATGTGCAGGATCTCTCGTCCTGCCTCGTGACCCAACTTGGTGCGATCAAAGATCCGCCTCATCTCTTCACCCAGTAGACGAAAAGTCTGTACACAGGGGAGATCAGCTTCCCAAGCCGCTGTAGCCCACTGCTTAGCTCTTCCCGTCAGTTGCGTGATAATGAAAGCAACTCGCGCTCTTTCGGTGGGGAAGGACGAAGGCTGCAGGCTGAAGATGAGCTCGCACTGGGTGAGAAACGCCCGACATGCTCCCGGGTTCCCGTCGTACCTCTCCGGCGGTGGTAGACGTGGCTCGCAGCTGGGTAGGGGCGGAGCGGAAGCGGGAGCAGGAGGAGTATAGGCGGTAGGCTGGGGTGACTGTAGTTGCTGCGCCTCCTGTACTGAGCGAGTGAGGTCCGCCATCTGGAGGCTCATGGTTTGCATGTGCTGCATCAGAGCACGGAGCTGACGTTCCTGAAACTGCAACTGAGTGCCCTGCTGGTGCACTGCCTCCTGCAGAGACTGGTCTGACGCTGGCTCCGTCATGTTCAGATCGTAATGTGAGGTTTTACGAAATGAGCCAAGAGCGAAAACCAGATAAATGCAAAATGGAGGCTTTATTTCTGAAGGGGGAAACCCCCCAACAGAGCTGGCAACAGTACAATGTCCACAATCCACAAACAGAATCCAAAGGGCAAAGTCCAAAACTGTAACCAGGGCACCAATAACAAAACTCAAGGTCAGGCAAAAATGGTTCGGTACACAGGCGTGGGTTTGGTGGAGAGACAAACTCATAAGCCGTAAACAGTCCGAATCCAAATACCAGGGCAGCAAAGACAATAGACGTGGTCGGGCAAAAATAGGTCAAAACTCACGAAGGCAATCAGATCCAAAAGGGCAAACCAAAAAACAAGTGTCGGGCAATCCAGTCAGAAAGAAAATATCACGATGAGCAAGGCGAGGAACGTAGCACAAGACAAAGGAGTAAAGACGATCTGACAAGGAACTAAAAGTGCAGACACCTAATATACGCATCCGGGGTGAACACATGACTAGGGTAAACAGGTGTAATCAATGACATGGGAGTGACACATGAGGAAAACTAATTACATGAATCGGGCGAATGCCGAAACGCAGACAGGGATAACGAGACATTCCTATGAACGAATAACAGCTCCGGTTAAGGAGTACTAAAGTGTATAGTCTAAAGAAAAGAGAAAGCCTGAGATATAAATGGAAACTGCAGTAGAGATAATTAGTGATAGGCAAGGAGGGCGGAGATACAGATTGGGCGAATGCTGAGAGATCGTTAGTCTATTAGTATGTGCAGCTATACAATCCCGAGTGCAAGTTAGTCAGTTAGTATGAATATACAATGTTAATCGGGGTTAGTAATTATCGAAAACAATAAACTGTTAGTAGGGTTAGTAGATAGCATAAAGAGAGAGGAAGGAAGAAAACGAGATATGAAGAAAGATTGAAATCCCAGAAACCAGGAAATCACCCGAATGAGTGGCACGTCAGACAAGGGACCGTGGGCAAAGACCTACACAAGACAAGACAGGGTAAACGAAGTGCAGGACTAGAACCAAAAACAAGACTATAAAACATGGCAAGGGTATGAAACATGGCAAGACTAAGAAACATGGCAAAGACGTAAATAATAACAAAACAAGAAAAATAATAAAACATGAAATCAAACAACCAAAACACAATACATAATCCTAGGGATGGTCAGAGGCAGGCAGTGGTCACTAAAACACAAAAGGCATACATGGCAAACCAGGCACAGAACTTAAACATGGAGCTAGACAAAAGACATGGCTGAAATGCAGAATCACAACAGAAATATTGAGTGTTTGTGGTGGATGGATGTGAGGTAAACCTTTTTCTTATGGATATGCAGATACCACTTTTTTCAAACCAAGTACGTTTTTATATCAAGGTACTTTCTGATACTGAGGATCAATACTTTAGTACTTAGCACTACAGTACTTAAAATGTTTGAAATGTTTATTTCACCATAGTGTATTGGTTCATAGGATGTTTTATATAATTGGTTGTGTGAAAGTAACTGTTTCTCACTGTGCATTTACAGTCTGTATTGCGCCTCTTCATGCCCTAATGTGGTATCTCTGTTGTTTTAGGAGTATGAACACAAGTGTTTAAGCTCATTATCAGCACAGATGCAGATTGGTGATTTCCTACTTTTTGTCTATTGAATATTCCAATTATGCCTAAGTTACCATGTCTTTAAAATGTCATTTCTAGGTGTATAACGTCTTAAAAGGTCTTAATATCAATCTGATATTTTACATGCTGTTGATGTTTAGCCAAATACCTTAATATCACTTTTTTTGTTTGTCTTAATTGGTAAAAATTTGGGCAATGGATAACTTAAATGTTATCTGCTCAAAGCAATTGTGCTTGAAATAATTCTTAGGCCAGTTGTTAAAGTCCTTGAAGTGTTACATTGGTTTTTTACAGTCACTGTTTAATGTTTTCCAGTCATTTAATAAAGTGACTTGCATTCAAGTAATACTGTGTTGACAAGTTTTGATGCTCACCTTAAATTTGTGTATCAAGGGGTTTTTGGTTAAAGGAACTTCATATAATTATGTAATCAGTTTCACAAAATCTTTTGATTACTAAACATACGGTTTAGAGTTGGACTAACTCAATATTTTATATTACAAGGAAGTTTACATAACTTAATTAAACTGAAAAGAAATAATCAATGTAATGTTGAAATAATTACTTAGAATATAAATAATTTATGGTTAAACTTAACAAAATATTTGAATTTGCAGTGCTCAGTTCTTATTTGTACAGATAAAACCAAAAAACATGTAAAAGATACTTATTTTAAAAGATAATTGTTTGTTACCTTTCCTTATAAAACAGAGCTGATACTATTTAAAAACCTAAGTAGCTGCTACTAAAAACTTTTAAGTAAAACAAAGTAGTAATTATAACTCAAAATTTTTGATGTAATCAGTTTCATCAAATTTTTTCAGTTCAAATAAATGATTGGGTTTTACAGTGTACATGTAGAACTTTACATTTTGCTACATTCAATTCTTACCTTTCTGGCATTTTTACACCTTTCTTTTGTAATTTTAAAATGTTCCTTATAAGCGTATGGCACACTAAAATGTAAAAGAAACTCATGAGGTGTTGAAAGTATACAAGTCTCATACATTTCTGTTAAAAAGTCTGACCAATCATTTTCTTTGATCCGAATAGAACGATTTGCTGAGCTTTCTCTGTCATCCGTTGCAGTGCCCCTTCCAGTTGCCTATCGCTGTCACTGCTTGCGAGTCACGCGCCTCTCTGGCAGAAAAAAAATGACGCATTTGACTGTAAACCAAGGGGTGCTGAAATGCTATAATTATGATAATAACCTCATGATAGTTCGTCACACTACAAAGGTAACTAAACGTTAGGGGAGCATTTTATCTTATACCGCGCATAGAATATTATGTCATTACTGTTAGTTAGTTTTCACTTACCGGTTCCTCTGAATCTGACTCAATTGACCCATTTCACTCTCCTACGAATAAAAACATAGCGTGCAGCGCGAGGAAGTGAGCAGAGTGAGTGAAACGGGTCAATCAAGTTAGAATCAGAGGCACCTGTAAATGAAAATCAACCAACAGTAATTAAATAATATTCAATTCTATATGTGGTATAAAATAAAATGCCCACGTAACATTTAGTTACCTTTGTAGTCTGATGACCTACCATGTATTATTTTTTGTTGAAATCCGGCAAATGGGGGGAAGAGGGTGGGACTTTGGAGGGAGGTGGAGTTGGTCATGTTCAATTTTTTACTAAGTGCTGTGCGACATACCAGAAGGGTAAGAATTGCTTTAAATTTCATTTGCCACATTTCTGCCCAATTCTGGATTGTATTCAAATCATCCTGAATCACTTTAGTAGACTCAAAACTATTTGCCAAACCTCCCAATTTAGATTCATCCGCAAGTTTAACTAATTTGTTTCTAATATTCCTATGAAGGTCATTAATATAGATGAGGAACAGCAGGGGTCCCAACGCTGATCGCTGAGGGACGCCACTCCCCACCATATCTAGCTCAGATGAGATTCCACTGACCACCACTCATTGTGTTCTGTCCTGTAACCAGTTTTGAATCCACTCCAGAAAACCTCCTGCAACTAAAATTGTTAAAGGAATTTCAACATTAAATTCCTCGTATCACCATCACATAAGAAACCCAGACTACTCAGGGAAAAAATCAGTCAGAGGCAGAGAAGTTAATATTCAAGTCAAAGTCCGTTTACTTTTCTGCAGCAAAGGATCCCCATACAAGTCAAGTCAAGATGGAGGATGATACAGTTAGTCTCTCTCTGGTTTTTGTAGGGGTACTCCATGACGTTCTCCTCCCCCCGCGCTGATTTACACATCATGATGTAATCTGGAGACCCCTCGCTGTCTTATGCCACCTACGTCACGCTGTCGTAAGGCTGCACACATACATCTCGTTGGGGAGGAGAGCACCTGTCTTCTCTATCAGCCTCGGCTCCAGTTTATCTTGTTATGCATTCCGGAGCTTTCTATAAACACAAACTTAGAGACAGAGAAAAACATCTTGTCCTTGGTACAGACATTCAGCTTTGCATGACTTTAGATAGGCTATATGTCATGACGCACTGGTACAGTTATGCAGGCCCCTGCTAAATCAGAAATATGCAAGCACACACACACTCTAGGCCTAAAAGGTTATGAAAGAAAGTAAAGTAGGAGCAAGCAAGGATAAACAATTAATAATAATTAAATCAATCAATAAAAAAATGATTCCACATTTCCCCCCTGTTTATAATTGATTATCCGCCAGCATGCCACTTCTCTCATTTTTCAGCATGTGCTTCATTCACGGGGAAGATGTGTCAACATATCACCACTACTCTCTATTCTTTTGTTCAAACAATCCTTCAGCTTCTCGGGCAGAGTATACATCTCATTTTTGTCCTGTAATAGAAACCTCTGATACTGTGGATTAGTACTCAACATTCTTGATATCATTCCTTTAATTATCGGAATTCCACAGCAACTGCAAAAGAGCAGTACTGCGAATCCCCCAGCTATAAGACTTATTGCAGATGTAATTCCCGTTTCCCAACCCCCAGACAGAAGCCAGTCACTTAGAATTTGTCACTACTGGTGCAAGGTCTCGCTGTTGTGCATCAGATATGTCTTTCAAACGTTGCAAGGCTTGATCAATCACACCTCCTGCCTCATCATTAGCGGGTATATAGGTACATATACTGGCCCAATAAGCTGACAGATCCCCCCCTGTGCTGCTGTCAACAGATACAATAAGCAGAAGTAGCATCCTGCAATTCCAACTTGGACACATAATTTTTGCACTTAGATCCTTTGAAAACTACTTTGATCCTTCGAACCTCCCTCTCCCAGGGCGCAGTTCCAGGCTAGATCCCTTTTCACAGAGATCTCCCCCCAGGCTCCCCCAGGTTGAGAACTCTGCTTTCTACTTCCTGGTGTCTCCTTTTCAGGACCCACCGATCACAGAAGCACCACTCGCCTACTGACGCATTCGCTTTGACAGTTTCACCCACTTCGCCTGTTCACAGAGGTCGTCTCCATCACCCCTCTGCTAGGTGTGGGCTGTCACCCACGTACCACGTGTTGTCCACCACCTTACATGCGACAAACACGCCGACTAGATTGTACCATGGAAATATGTCAATTCATACTTCACCAGACACTACTTCACCAGACACGGGGGTCTTCAGTCCTCTCCGCAGCACTATTTGCAACATTCCTGTAATCGGCTTACGAGGGGGCGAATCTGCAAATTGCAACGCTTAGTAGATTGCTGGGGTCCGGTTCCCAGAACCACCATCTGATCCCCTGCAACCTCACTGTGTTCGTTTTCCTTGAACACACGCATTGTCTCCCACGTAGTAGGACCTGTAGGAACCACCCCAAGCCCCAGTTTATACATTATGTCCCTCCCCAGGAGGTTCACTGGGCACTGTGTGGACACTATTACAGAGCAGAGTGTAGCAATCCCCTCAGGATCCTCAAATTTGAGTTCCTCTGTTGCTACGCTGTCCCATTGCCCCATTTGCAGCACAAGTTTGTGTCATATTAGTGCTGAGCCGATGTGGAAAAAATTGCACTTACTTTTCTGATAACAGTTCAACATGCCCCCGTGTCACATAGAAAAGAAATTGGTGTATCATTTACAATCAGGGTTTTCCAAGCACTCGTCGGTGCAGCCTTTAATGCAAACAATTTCATTACATCATAGGGAAATGGCTCCCCAGATGCTAACCCTTCCCCCCAGGGCGGTTAGTCATTCCGAATTGTTGCCGTCGCTTATTTGTGGATACCCACTCAAAATCAATAGCTTCCCCTGGCACACCTGGGTTACTCCCACAAACCCTGTGCCATTTCCTTTGACACATCGACTATATTAAGTGGGGGTAAACTGGGGTCCATTGAAACTAATCCATTATGTGCAGTAGACACTGCCATGGTGCATTTAACTATACTGTTCACATTCATTGTAGGCGCAACATATGTTTACAATAAGCAGACACAGGGAGAGAGAAGCCATTTTATTAAACCCTTTTTTTTTTTTTTTTTAAATGAATAAGTCGCGGAGTCTCTACTGACTTGGAGCGTAAATAAACTCTTCACCGGGTTTGAGACGGGCGGGCTCTATATGCCACGCCCCCCTTTGTAGCCGGACTCCCTCCAAGTCTATCCTGACTCACCCAGATGTACCTACACACCCGCTGGAGGAGGAGACACCACCTTTACAATGTGACTGATGTATCCACGCCTCCCTCTCCTGGATTTTTACTGCAGTCGGTGTGGTCAGGAGCACTTAATATGGACCCTTCCACGCCGGTTCACTCCACTTCCGCTTTTTTCCGACACTTCGCACCAGGATCCAATCTCCAGGCTTTATCTCACCAGGCGGCAATTCCGCTACTGATCTAGGAGGAAGCATATTTCGCATCTCACTTTTGTTAGTCAACATTCTATTCATATACTCTGCCAGAGTCGCTTCTTCTATTTAATAAATAATAATAATATTAAAATTAATAATAATAATAATAATAATAATAATAATAAATAAATGTGGCAACTCAAAAGGTTATCCCACATACTGCATCATAATGTGACAACCCCAATCCCTGCTTGTGGGGTTATCCTCATGCTAGTTAATATAATGGCAGACATGCTACTTAATTCCATTTTAGTTTCTGCCATGGCTTTGCGCAGTTTTGCTTTCAGGGTTCTATTAGTTCTCTCCACTAATCCTGCTAATTGTGGATGATCTGCAAGTTTTTTCAATTCTATTCTCAATTTTTACTCCCAAACGAGCCAGTTCTTCATTTCTAAATTCTGGCCCATTATCACTATAGAATGCTTTTGGAATCACTTATCTAGGAACAATTTCCCTACTCAAAATTTTCCACTTGTGATGGCATCTATAGCTTCTCACTTCATTTAGATAAAGATCATATCAATACTACCACATCACTTCTTCACTTTACATGGTGTTAAGTGTATACATAAAAAAAATTTTAGTAAAGAAGTGATAGTACTCTCATCTATTAACCCTTTGGTCCCCCCCTCTTGGTACATGGCACTGCCCATGCACCAAACCTACAGCAATATGGAAGAGGGATTTTGGTAATATAGGCTTTCCATTGGGAAGGGTATTATTAGATAGGACTTCTTTTACACAATGGAGAATACATTTTTATTTTTTCCTCTCAATGAATTGTGATTAAGCAATCCACCTCAGGCTAGGGTTCCGCTAACAGCATGGAGGAAATGCACAGTCAGGGCTTATTAGCCCCAAACATTCTTACATTTTCCTACATCATCAGCAGAACCGGGTGGAGTCACTTTAGACTATGTTACAATTTCCAAAAAAAAAAAAAAAAGTTTATATTTTAGTCACCTCCTAGTATAGAACGGTACTTATTCAAAAATAAATTTAGAAATCGCAAGCAAGGTATTATGTGATCACGTTACTAGAGGACTTTTGAATTTTGTCTTGTGTTAATACTTCAAATTGTATTTCCCCAAATCTATTTTAGAAGGTAAACTCTAAAGCTAAAGCATTCCCAGCTGGCCAGCAATTCACTTCTCTTCAGCAGTGCTCTCTGTGGAAAAGTTCCAAGAGGAGTTAGAGACAAACAATAATGTACAATTTTGTTTTAATTCAACTCATTCGGATCATTCCCTGTAAAAATTAAATAAACAGGTTAAGGTTCACTTCTCAGTTCCTTTGCCATGAAGATACTCGTTGACAATTCCTGTTCAAAATGGAGAAAAGATTTTTAATTGCATTTCTTTGGTCAGGGAAACTTTCAGTCACATTTGTTCATCACCCTTAGATAGCAATTGCAATTTTTCAATGCATGATAGAAAACACTTCTGCCGTTCTGCAGCAAATGAATTTGGCACACGGTCTCTTATTGTGTAAATATGTTAAACAGTACTTCGGCAACTTTTGAACACACGGTTATTTTTGTTTCCACTTTCCCTTAATTTTCTTTTCAGAGATATGCTTCTAGCCCACCAATCTCACACAGCCTAATTATTTATGGAAAAGTGCTTAGATTTTCTAGCTCTTTAAAAATATTTCACAAATTAATAGTGTAAATAGTGTAATTAATCCATGCTCATAGAGGATATCACTGGTAGTTTTCTCTGCAATGTATTACTACTGCCAAATATTAGAGCATTTAAATATTCACTTTGTCTTGCTTCTTAAAGAAATTCAGTTAGCCACAACATTAGAAACACTTGTCCATGTTTGTATAATTTACATTCAATTGTTACTTCATCTAAACTTCCCACTGTTTATAGTAACCGATCATTTAGGAGGAGTTAGCATTTATTTTATCAAGAAATAGTGACTTTTGCTCGGTTTCATAAGGAATAACTATTCTGTGTACTTCTGCAACTTTGTCCTTTAACTACTCCATAGTCAGTAAAATGGCTTAACTCCTACAAATTTGCACTCCTTATTTACACTTCTTTCTTAGAAATTTCACTTTTTACTAATCCTGTAGTTACAGTGAGGATTCCATAAAATACTGTAAATATTGGCTACTCAACAGGCACCTTAAAATATTTTGAATAAAAGCTAATTTCATTGTAGACATTTATATGAGCACTTCATGGAATATAATGACAATTGCATTCAATCTAACAAAGACAGAACTAACAAATATGCCAGCAATGCAGTTGTTTAGAGACACTCACAGAGTTAGGTTCACTCACATTGATTTCCACACAGAAACGCAATCTGAGCTCAGGACACACACACACATAAACACACACACACGCGCGCACACACACACACCTCAGTGCACTTTCCTCTCTCACATTCATTTACATTGGAAAAGATCCAAGGCTTAAATTTTCTTACGATCTAACACCATTGTTGCTTTGATAACATACGCAGACAATGCTCTATTTCAACTAAACCCAAACTCCTTTACCCACAATGATTCCCAGAACCATTATGTCAACTTTCAACAAATTGCCTAGTTTCAGTCAAAGTCACGTCAACATTAGTCCCAGAACAGCAGTCCTTACTACAAGAACGACAACACCACACTTACTGTTCGTCTGTCCCATAATTGGCAATATTAACTCCTCTGTCTCACACAGCAACTAAGCCAAATTCAGTAAGTATTCCGTCACTCACCCGCACCTCCACCACACACCTTGGAGAACCTCCCTCCTGGCCTCACTACACACCCAAGGAGCCTTGCCAGTCGCTCCGGGTTGAGGACTTTCCCTTCTTTAACGTCTCTCAAGACGACCGTGCACGGAATTTCAGTCGGCGCCGATTCTCCAGGGAGTGCAGGTGAGATATTGGAACCCCGGACGATGCCCCCAATGTTAAAGGAATTTCAACATTAAATTCCTCGTATCACCATCACATAAGAAACCCAGACTACTCAGGGAAAAAATCAGTCAGAGGCAGAGAAGTTAATATTCAAGTCAAAGTCCGTTTACTTTTCTGCAGCAAAGGATCCCCATACAAGTCAAGTCAAGATGGAGGATGATACAGTTAGTCTCTCTCTGGTTTTTGTAGGGGTACTCCATGACGTTCTCCTCCCCCCGCGCTGATTTACACATCATGATGTAATCTGGAGACCCCTCGCTGTCTTATGCCACCTACGTCACGCTGTCGTAAGGCTGCACACATACATCTCGTTGGGGAGGAGAGCACCTGTCTTCTCTATCAGCCTCGGCTCCAGTTTATCTTGTTATGCATTCCGGAGCTTTCTATAAACACAAACTTAGAGACAGAGAAAAACATCTTGTCCTTGGTACAGACATTCAGCTTTGCATGACTTTAGATAGGCTATATGTCATGACGCACTGGTACAGTTATGCAGGCCCCTGCTAAATCAGAAATATGCAAGCACACACACACTCTAGGCCTAAAAGGTTATGAAAGAAAGTAAAGTAGGAGCAAGCAAGGATAAACAATTAATAATAATTAAATCAATCAATAAAAAAATGATTCCACAAAAATGGATCTCATTTTAAAAATTAGTCTCTTATACGGTACTGTATCAAATACTTTCTGTCATAAGCCCTGCTCTGGTCAAAAGTCTTGGTGGCCTCTTCAAAGAATTCCAGAAGGTTTGTCAGGCATGACCTTCCTTTACGGAAACCGTGTTGGATATCCTGGTATCCTCATCTTTTACGATAGATTCCAGTATTTTGCATGCAATTCAAGTTAAACTGACTGGCCTGTAATTTCCTGGCTCAGTACGGTCCCCTTTCTTATATATTGGTATAATATTGCCCTGTTTCCAATCATGTGGTTTTTACCCAGTTTCTAAAGATCGTCTGAAGATACCAGAGAGCGGTTTAAAGATGATCTCACTAACTTCCCTGAGCACTCTAGTATATAAGCCACGAGGACCCACTGCCTTGTCTGCCTGTAATTAACGTAACTTGTCTAATGTTTTGTTATCCCTGACCTCAATTTCCGCTAAATAATCTTGAGCATTGGACATGCCCTCTGGCCTAACAAAAATCTGCTCTGAGGTAGAATTCTCAACAAAGTAACTATTTAAGGTATCAGCAATATTCTTATTATCAGCTGAGATCCATCTTTAATCTTTATGCACTTTACCTCCTCTTTGACTTTCCTTTTTCTACTACAGTATTGAAAAAAGCGCTTACGATTAGTTTTTGTCCCTTCTGCAATTGAAGCACCTATTACTAAAACCCCATAAGTCACACTTGATTTTACTAAAACCCCACAAGTCAAGTCATCAGTGCTTCAATTTGTCTTTCATACAGTCTTCTAGCATTCCTCAGCTCTTTTTTGGCCACAGCCTGCCTTTTACAGTATTCAGCTTTAGTACTCTCATTGTTGTCCTTTATGTACATCTAATAATGTTTCCTCTTTTCCCTCAAACTCCTAGAAATAGCTGTTGTCATCCTCTGAGGATTCTGCTTTTTCAATTTACTCTTGGACACCTTTAGAATGAATTTGCATTGTGAATCAAGTAAAACCCCCTTATATCTTTCCCCCTGTCATTTCACCATTTCCTAATCAATACCAGTATAATTGAAGTCTCCCAAAATAATAGTTGCTCCTCCTCTACAAGCTTGCTTAATCCTCTTAAAGAGCATTTCATTGACTGTACTGTCCAAACCTGGCGGTCGATAGCATGATCCTGAGTTTAAACCTGTCTCATGTTTGCCTATGAGCCTGACCTAAATATCTTCACAGGGCAAAAAAAAAGGTTCAATTCTGGGAATTTTCTGCACATGAATGTTTTCGTTCACATAGAGTGCCACACCTCCTCCTTGCCTATTACATCTGTTCTTCCTTCCTCTTCACAAAGCCATGTCTCTGTAATCCCAACTATATCATAGCCATCACTAATCGTAACAGCCCCAAGTTCTGAAAATTTATTTTTTATACTTCTAACATTTAAATAAAAACATTTCAGGGTAGTGCAAATGCACTTCCTCTTTGATTTCCGAGATACCTGCGGCTTCAAGCCCCCCACTATGCTTTGTTGCTTTAAAAATATATCATCAATCGGGCATATAGCGCTGTCAGCTTCCATTAGGGCAGTCTGCATTTCCCTATTTATAACATTGTCTAACCTCCCTGCCCCCCAAGTCCCTAGTTAAAATAACCCTGTGCTACCCTCAACATATGCTGACTGAGTGCAAAGGTACCCCTCCAGTATTAATGCAGGAGGACAGATTAAAAATTGATTTTCAGATAATTGTGGTTTACGGGTTGTGCAGGACTCAGCCTAGACTCCAAATATCTGTAGCGCATTCTCAGCATTCTATTACATTTTGGGTTTTGTGACTGTTTTAGACATGATGTTCCATGTACTTCAACAAGCTAACCATTGTTCCCCTGGAAGACTGTAGGAATTACTTAGTTCTCTAGTATTCAGGGGTTGTGGCTCTTTTGCTACATTACATCCACAGCCCTTTTCTTACATTCACTGTGCCAAACGCCACGTTAAAAATGGATGACTGCGAATGGAGAATGGCGCGAAGGTCACCAAAATCAACTGGCGCCGGGGTAACACACTAATACATGTTGACATAAGATTTGAAGTAAATCTGTCAATTCATTCTTGAGCTATCTCGCTGACAAGGCAGTCAGTGTGAAAATCCACAACCTCTCGGTGTGACCTTGAGAATGGCGCGAAGGTCACCGAAATCTACTGGCGCCGGGGTATGACACTGATACATGTTGACGTAAAATTTGAAGTAAATCTGTCGATTCGCTCTTGAGATATCTCGCTGACAATTCGGGATTCGGGACGTACGGACAGGCGTGAATACTATGTCCCGTGCTTCGAGCATTCGCATGGCGTTGGACAATCATAGTCAATAACCATATTATGTAGGCAGCAGTAACACACACATACGAGCAGTTCACACACATGAGCAGTGCACTTCTGTAGCTTTGATTACTAAGCAGGCTTCTGTTTAGTAGATTCAAAAACAATTAGATGATGTATTTGACTTCTGTTGCTTTGATCAATATTTGTTCAATAAAATTTGTTTCTGAAAACAGAATCAATTGAATCATTTATGTATCTGATTGTATCCTATTCATCTGAAAGTGTTTTTTCACTCAAACTGTAATTTTCCAGTCCATTTTAGTATATATTCCTTTTATTTTTTTAAATCCTATACTGAAATTATTCCACCGTTGTTTAACAAAACAAAGTTGGAGAGTTAAAAAAAAAAAAGGTTAAAGACAAGATGGTTTCAACCCATGATTTGTGATTGGAGCAAAGTTTGTAAGAGATGAGATGGTAAAAACCCATTTATTTTGATTGGAGCAAAGTTGGTTGAGTTTTTCCTATAAATATTCCTCTGTAAAGAATGCCGAATTACTGCCTGGCCAGAGACTGCCCACCGTGGGAATAAAGATGGCTTCTGAAGATTTTGTCTCCCTCCAATTATTCACGAAAAAGGCAACCTCAAAAGTATTGTAGCGATCTCGCTACCGAAGGACTGAGACTGAGGCAGAAATTGTGGTTCTCGCATCGCCCGGGGCGGGCTTCGTTTTATTTTCTGTTCAGCCCTTAAAAGGGCCGTTTCTTCATCTCTCGCAATTGCACTCATTTTTAATCTACACAACAGTAACAACAGCACACAGTACAACAACAGCACACGCTAGCCCTCAGCCCTCTTATCCGCCCCCCGCCCCAGACGTGATTGGCTCTTTCTCCCCACCCGGTGCAGCCAATAGGAAGACTATTTTCTAAATTTAACTTAACAAACTGGGGCAGAATCGCCACAGCATGTAAGCATCTAGTCAGGAAAACCACAACTAAAGTTCTAATTTTTCAAGTATTCCAGCAATTATTACACGAACAAACTTAGCCATGTTTGTGTTCGACCTTTCTAACATGCAAATAGTTAGCTGTCAACTTTTCTTGGTCTATTCGTCGGTTTCAATTCTTCCGTTGAAGATCCACAAAACAGTCCTTATTCGGTCTCTCTTTAAATAAATAAAATTTCAGGGTTCATGGATGTTCTGTTTAATGTTAAAATGTTTTTATTTCATTATGAATCAGTTCTAATTGCCTTTTTTTTTTGCGCGTGGACATGGAGTATTTAGCATTTAGTGTCCGATGGGCATTGTACGCTACGGACTTCGTTGCAGTGGCGCAGATAGAACTGGGGGGGACACAGACACGTCCTTTATGACAATTAGTCCTGGCAAGTTCTCAGTCATTTTCATAATTAACAATAGGTTCACACCAAGGGCACTCTACACTGAACAGGTGTTGCTTGTTCTCTCCGATTCAGACGGTAATCATTCATCTGGATGCGTATTTGCTGCATTTATATCAATGTTATTCAAATTGCATACCTGTCAACTCACACGCAAGTAGTTTGAGCCGCACGGTTTTAATAGGCTATTTGACTGACAAGTGCCACTTTTTTATCAACTGGCCCAATACCGAGAGTCAAAGGCGACATTTCATTAGAATGCGGACCAGTTTAATTAAGGCAAAGCATTGGTCTATTAAAAAGTAATTTATTTTTCAGTACAGAATTTAGCCCATGATTTCATCGCAGTTAGATCGCATAAGGAGAGAAACCATGACTTCAGTTGCCAATTACGATAATCGGAAAACGCGTCAATGAAGGAGAATGATTGACAACTAGCCAGGACTAATTGTAGTAAAGGACGTGTCTGTGTCCCCCCCAGTCTGCATGTTGTATTTATAAAAATGGCCCAAATAAATTATTGCAGTGCACATTGCATTTTCGGTTTGTTGGTGATACATTTTTATTCTTTATTTCGTTATAAATCTGTTCTCTTATCAATACTATTTACTGGCTAGCGGACATGGAGTATTTTGCATTTCGTGTCGGACAGTCTTGATCATGCATGCGATAATTTATTCACTCAATGTCAATGGTCATGGAATTCATTTGCTCACTGACTTCAAGCACTATTTTATCTCTGGTGTGGAAATAAAGCGTGAATCTGTTCGATCCATCTGACTACTTTTCAAAAGAGAGACCGAATAAAGTCTGTTGTCCATCTTCAACAGAAGAATTAAAACAAACGAATAGTTAGACCAAGAAAAGTTGATAGCTGTCAATTTGTATTTTAGAAAGGTCGAATACAAACATGGTTAAGATTGCATACGTCCAATAATTGCTGGAATACTCGAAAAATTTGAACTTTTATGATGGTCTTACACAGAGAATTTCAGGATCTGTGTCCGACAGTCGCTAAATTTGTCAAAAAGTCTGATGTCGACAAATCTATATTGAGCAGAGAAACATAAATTCTCGGTACTCACCTTGAAGAACTGAGCCGTCTTATCAAAACATTCACGTTTAGTATCTCGAAGATTCAGAAGATTCCGTGTCCGACAATTTGGAGAAATGAAAAACGACTGTCGGACACGGAGTTATAGGCCTATTGAAACCATCCGACCATCAGACAGGGATTTATATTAAAACCCTGCCCGACTTTTGGACTCGTGCGAATTTATTGTGTGTTTTAAGCCAGAATTAGGGTCCCTTCTTCACTTTTGGTCCCATTTTCTCAGAAAATCAAAAATCGGCGTTTACACGAACATGCATCACAATAATGTCGAAACAGACACGCTTTAAAAATACAAAAAAAATGTTATTTGGAATGAGAAAACGTGCAGGAAAATTTCAAAGCAAATAGTGAAAATGTTTCTCGTACACTCCGTTCGGCCACAGTTGGTAATCGGGTTTCTTCGCGGTCTAATCAAGTTATTTGCATGACGTGTTTATAGATCTGAAAAAAATCATTGAGTTTCGCTTGCCAACCTGGGTAGTCAAACAAAAAAAAAATGCCAGAATGGAAATGAAATATTTTTGAACAGTGTATAATGCAGGAAAATGACTTGGAGAAAAACCAACTGGGTCATAGGTGGACGTCGACCATAAATTTAAATAAAGTTGTGTGTTTGTATTGAAATCTTATTACATTCACGCTATTTCATTCATTATTTTGATTGGCATTGATGCTATTATTACACTAATGTGAAGCGAAGCAGTGGAAAAATTCAACTGGCGTTATTAGAAAAACGGTGCCCTTTAAATTCCGGCGAACAGGTACCAAGTAGTTATCACGTGCATACAAGCCCATGTGCATCAAAAGGTAAACAAAAGCATGTCCTCGATTCTTATTGGCTGTAAGCTAGTGAGATTAAGTTGGTATTAAGAAGTCCAGTGGGGGAAAAAAATCTCGCTGCCCGCCAACTAGCTGCATATGAAACCTACGAAAGGTCATGTTAGTTTCAACGGTGTCGCGTTCAATTTTAAATAATAGCTTGTAGTTTTAGTAATCTCAACATCCTTTGGGGATTTAGTGAACATATAAGCATTCGGCAAAACGGTGTATTTTTCCAAACTTTTCCAAAACCATTCATTAATTCCATAACTTTTCCAGACTGGAAAACAGGTTTTTCAAATTTCAAAACTTTTCCAGGAATTTCATGACCGCGGGAACCCTGGCTATAAAAAGCGTGCAGCTCCAGCTATTTGGGTGAGAGTCGAAAGGTATGCAACTTTGAATTAAATACAGCAAATATGCGGCCAGATGAACTATTGTCATCTTACCTAATTGGGGAGATCAAGCAGCACCTGTTAACTGTGGAGTGCTCTCGGAGTGAACCCTCTGTTATGAAAATGACTGAGAACAGGTCAGGACTAATAATTGTTTGAAGTGGATGTTTTGTGCAAGCAATTCTCTGTTCTTGTTCCGCAACTGTACTGAATTTAGCCCATGATTTAATTGCTGTTAGATCGCATATGGAGAGAAACCGTGTCTTCAGTTGCATTTTCCAATTATTGTAATTTGCATCAAATAAGAAAAAAGATTGAAACTAGCCAGGGCTAATTGCTGTCATAAAGGAAGTGTCTTGGCAAACCCGCTGGCTACGCCACTGATACATACACAAGATAGTAGAGCTATTTTTCCATGTGTGCTTTGGTCCAGCCAACGACACTGTCCGCTCTAGTTTTTTTATATCTCTGTGCCAAAGACAGTCTGTTATTTTTTTCCCCCACATCTTTATTGACATCAGATATACATACAAAGACAAACCGAAGCTTGTTTTAGTGTCTGTGTTACTGCAACACGGGGTAACACTGACGTTAATATACAATAGTGCAAATGATCGCCAGTGCGTTTAATTGAACCGGCGTTTAATATGCAAAATAAGGTCGGACCCCCGGCGGCTTTTTGCGCACAGGCGCGAATTTGCATATGGGAAATTATTTGGTCATATAGAGTATCCACAAATCACTCACAGCACATCTCAGCTTTATGCTACAACACAACACAAAATCCCCGACGTCACAGCTCAGTGCTATGTTGCCTAAGCAGCCCAAAATCTGTAACACCACCGCTCAATGCTATTCCTAAAAACCAGTCCAAAATTTCTGACACCATACCTCAGCGCTCGTACCACAGTTCATTGCTGTACTGCGAAGTCAGTTCTAAACCTCCCAAACCACACTGGACTTCTACGCTGCCAAATTACCTCTGCATGGGAAAATTAAGCCATTCTCAAGGTACAATGCTTTTATAGTATGTCATGCTCAAAAACACCCTGGACATGCTGCCTCTTCTCATCATTGTCAGATATTTCTCATCCCAAACCTAGGGATAAAAAATAAATACAGAGACTGTTTTGACAGATAAACCATCATGTGGTGTGAATGGGTGAGTCGTAACAGAAAGGAACTGATAGAAACCTGATAGAATATTAATAAACAATAAATGGAGGGAAAAGAGAATAATACAGAGAATAATAGGTGCAGATTGAAGGTGTTCTAATATTTCACCTCTGGGTCTCAGAGAATACAGTTGGTTAAGTCATAACCGACGGTGTTCTTCAGCTGCAGTTATCTCATATCTGAAGCTGACAAATAAAGTAATTTATGTCATATCTGTACTGAATAATACTGTCGGGTATATCATATGTATGGCTGAAGAACACTTTTATGTCATATCTGCAGCTGAAAAACACAGTCTTATGTCATATCTGTAGCTAAAGAAGACAGTCCAAAATAACATATCTGCAGCTCAAGAACAGTCATATTTGTCATGACTGTGACAATGTCATATTTGCAGCAGAAGAGCACATTTTGTTAAGTCTCGTCTGCACTGAAGAACACGGTCGGTTAGTCATGTGTGCAACGAAACAGAAGTAAACACTCTACCGCTCAAAAGTTTGGGTTCACTTGCAAATTTTTTTGTTTTCCAAAGAAAAATACATTTTCATGCATTTCACAAACATTTTTATCCATTTCACAAACCATTAAAATTAATCAGACAATTTTCAAAGAATGATCTATATTTTTGCATAGAGGCCTATTATCAGCAACTGTCAGTTCTCTGCATCAATCTCCTGGTATGGCTGCTAATCTAAGTTAAGCATTTTGTAAGGCTAATTGATTATTAGAAAACCCTATTGCAAATGTGTTGCACAGCTGAAAACCGTTGAACTAATAAGGGGGTGCAAAAGGGAGCATGGCATTCCTGAGGTTGGTTTAGTACCTGAAGCATCAGCAGTTGTTTGATTTTTTTACAGGCTCAAAATGGCCAGAAAGAAAGGACTTCCTTTAGAGACCTGTCAGTCTATTGTTGTTCTTAGAAAAGAAGGCTATTCAATGAGAGAAATTGAAAACTTAAAATCTCTTACCATGCTGTCAACTACTCCCTTCAGAGCAGCACAAACTGGCACTAACAAGGACAGAAAAAAGGAGTTGGAGGCCTTGATGCACATTTGTGCAAGAAGACAAATATCTGAGAGTGTATAGTTTAAGACAAAGACACCTCACAGGTTGTCAACTACCAGCTGCGCTAAATAGTTCCCGTCAAACACCAGTTTCAGTATCAACAGTGAAGGTGTTTTTTTTTTCTTTTTTTGATGAAGGCAAAGTTTGAAGTACATATTCACCATATTCCATTAAAATCATTATTTCTAACTCAGGCAATGTCAGCATGTTCTGTTCATTTGCTAAATTTCCTATTCAGACTAATTTCATGCTTCTTTCCATGGAAAACAAGAAAATTTCCAAGTGATCCGAAACTTTTGAGCGGTAGTGTATGTCAATTCTGCTGTTGAAGAACACATTCGATTATATCACTGCAGTGGGAGAAAAAAGTTAGTTAGGTCTTAGCTGAAGGTGAAGAGCACAGTTGGTTATTGCATATCTGCAGCTGAAGAACACAGTCGGGTCTAGCCTATCTGCAGCTGAAGAACACAGTCCATTATGTCTTATCTGCTGCTGACAAATAAAGTTGGTCATGTCATATTTGCAGAAAATAATGTGCCGTCAGTATTATTTAATATCATATCTGCAGCTGAAGAACACAGTCAATCCTGTCATATCTGTAACAGTAAAGCACTGTTTGTTATGCAACATCTACAGCTGAAGAACACAGTTGGTCACTTCATACCTGCAACAGTTGAGCACAGTGTGTTATGTAACGTCTGCAGGTGAAGAACATGGTCAGTTATGTCACATCTGTAGCTGAAGAGCACGGTTGGTTTTATATATCTGCTGCTGAAGGACACGGTTCAATACATCATTGGCTGAAGAACACAGTGGGTGATATCTGCAGCAGAAGGACACAGTGGATTATAACTGCAATTAAAGAACACTACTGGTTATGTCATATCTTTAGCTGAGGAACACAGTTGGATATGTCATATCTGCAGCTGAAGAACACTATTGGTCATGTCATGTTTGCAGCTGACAAATGAAGTAAATTATGTCACATCTGTTGTGAGTAATACTGTCAGTAAAATCATATCTGCAGCTGCAGAATACTGCAGGTTATTTCATATCTGCCACTGAAGAACACAGTCGATAATATCATATTTTCAGTAAAAGAACAAAGTCAAGTATCTGCCGCTGAATCAGCCTGTTGGTTATGTTATATCTGCGGCTGAAAAATGCAGTCAGTTATAATAAACCTGAAGCTGAAAAACACGGTTAGTTATATCATTTCTGCAGCTGAAGAACACATTCTGTCATATCATATCTGCTGCTGAAGAGGCCAGTTAGTCATGTCAAATTTGAAGCTGAAAAACGCTGTCCGTTATGTCATATCTCAGTCCATGGGCTACTGGGTTTCCACATTCACCCCCTGCACAGCTTGGTTTCTCTGGTATGTTATTATGTCCCTTGGCCTGCTAAATCAAAAACATGAAATGAAGTGGTACATAATGCAGTACCAGTCATAGACATTTTGTGGCGTCACTGCAGACACAGACTGAAATATTAGGGACGGGAGAAATAATATTGGCTTCTATATAATGACCTGTAAAAAAATTCATGCAATATATTCAGGCAGTGTGACCACAGCAGTATTTTCAATTGGAAAAGTCAAAGATTTCACTTCTATAGAGTACACATGACCTTTTACCCAAAACCGTACCCATAATATTTCAGTCCTTGTCCACATTGACATCATGCCATTTGTATGGCTGTTACTGTATTATGTACCACTTAATTCCACGTGAGCATCATATTTTGATGCAGCAGGCCAAGGAGCATAACAACATACCAGAGGAGCCAGGCTGTGGCCGGGGTGCATGTGGACCCCAAGTAGCCCATGGACTGTTTGTAGCTGAGAAACATAAATCGTATTCAGATAGAAAAAAGTGTGTCTGAGGCGGTTCAGAGCAGTCTTGAATCGCTCTGGAAACCCCTTTCAGACAGCGAAAAATAGGCATACCAGATGTGCCTTTTCGCCGTCTTAAACCATTCACACAGCAACCAGAAAGGCGGGGTCGTTGCCATAGGTGCAGATACTTTCGGAACTCCACTCATAATTATGACAGAGTCGTGCAGATATGGACTTGTCGTGCTGTTACTCGTGCGATATGAAACGACCCATTTATCAATATATACTTAATATAGTGAATAAATGCTGTGCATGCCCTATATAAGGGGTGACGTCTTTTTTTGTAACCAAGCGAGGACAGAGACCAGTTGAAAATAAATGTTAATGACAGCACAGCATTGTGACTTGCACAGTGGCGGGTTCATAGAACACTAACCCGTAACCTTAACCCTGACTCTTAAATGTTCCAATTGGCTTTCAACTGGTTTATATTCTTAGCTTGGTTACAAATAATTTTGCAGGAGTGTCCTCAGTATCACAGCTGCCGCCGTTACATGCTATTACCAGGTACAACAGCACTACAAATTAAACACTAAAATTTCTTGACTGGTTGTAAGCTTGACGTTTTTCGCACCCGAATGGTTTGGTACTCAAACATTACAGTAAGTTGAAAAGGTTCTGATTTTATTCGATATTGATGGAGGCTAAATATGGTAGTATTTCCAGCTCCGTTACTCCAAAATAAACACCACAATCGGCGAGAATAACGCATTATTTATATTAGCATAAAATCTGTGTTTACATGAAACCTGAACAGTTAACCATAAAAAAGGTTGCCAAATGGCCCAAACTATGAATCCTCTTTCACCAGTCCTTTGCCTGCTTCAACATCCTCACATTTCATCCCTTTCAAGCCCTTTTCCAGAGCAGTCACAACTTGATCTGAGCAATGCTCATTCATCAAATTTGTAAGACGTGGAAACATTTCAAGCTCCATGGGATTGTGAACAAGTGGGATTAGCCTCAAAGTTTCATCATGTTTTGCAATCTGCCAGGACATAACTTGTCAGTACCCAAATAGCTTTGGTGATATCACATCAGACGGAAAGCTCATTGCTAGAGAGTATACTACTCTCCAGTCCCAACTAAAAACACTAATTGAGAACATAAATTGGTCTGGGGACTTTCACAGGTACAGATCAACAGGACCCTTTGGAATAGCTGGAATCAAGCAGGAACCAACTGATACTTACGGTTGTCCCAGATTTCAGCCCGAACTCTCTCTTGAAGAAACTGATGAGACAGTGGAGGAGAAGCGCCAGAAACTACAGACCAATTACAACCAGTATGGCATTCGTGGAGGAGAGAGAGCTGAAGTGGCTGATCTGATGAAGACCACATTTAGCCTTCACCGCAGACAAATAAATGAAATCTCTGCACCCTCTTTAGCTGATTTGCAAACTAAGTGGCCTTACTTGATCATGGAAAACAACTCATTTTGAGTTGTTGACAGATATGCCTGTCCTCCATGCCTTGGAGCTGTCAATTAAGGAATGCAGAAATATAATTGCGGAATATTTCTGAACAAAAGGGAAGACCAATTCAGTCAGGAGAACTCATGTTTCAATAAAATAGATCAATTTATTCATGGGTATAATCATTACATTGTATATTGGCGGCGGTTCTGCTCTGGAAGAATGTACTACCTAGGCACAGCGAACATACAAACATAGTCATGAACAGAAATCAAAATCCCCCCCGATGTGAGCAGAACCAAACAGATGGAGGAGGCAAGCAAAGAACCATTGAGCGTGTTGCATAGCATGAAAATTTATTGCAGACAGCAGCAGAGGTGAGTGAGCTTGACGTCTTTCAAATAGACCGCTGTATACATCATGTGATGTGTATTCTCCAATGGTTGTGTGCCTGCTGATGCTGACGTGGCTGGTAGCTCACCAGGCTGCTGTCAGCTGATGTAGCTCTTCTTGAGTTTCCTGTCTGAACTAGTACCACTCATTAATATCCAAGCCGTTTTATCTGAGAGAGAGAATGGTAACTTTACACTGCATGTCATTCAGCTCTTGATGGTCCACTTCAAAAAGTCACCTGAGGGACTGATACTTAATGCTGATGTAATTTAATTTCAAAGTAAATATTATAACAGTGTTTCTATTGTTATTACATGGACACTGCTTTTCTAATGTTGAATACCATTGTCTATGCTCCATAGGAGTGTGCCACCCCAGCAGACATTGAAGCCACCCTGACACTCAGTATTAGATGAGGGCTGGCCAGCAGGGTAAGTGAGGAATGGTTTCCATAAATTTATTTTATTACTATGTTTGGCAGAATATTTATGTACATGTTGTAGTCATGGACTCTGATTGACCTCGTGGGACCATTATGAAATAGTCTTATAGACCATTATCTTCATAATGGTATAGATCACTTATAGAATCTTTGTTTGAATGTGATTTGTGATAACTTAGCAAAGAATTCCTACAAAAATAAATCATCCCAGTTCAGTTTTATTATTTTTTTTTTGGAAAAGACAGGAAGTTTGCCTGTACACTGTTTTGAAAAAAAGAAATTACATCGTCTTTCAGACTTTTAGTTTTACATATTAGGACATTTAAAAAAAACAGGTGATCCTTATTAGGTCCTAAATTAGGTAAATCTAACTTCAAGTGTAAAACACCACGCAACAGATTCCACCGTCCCATTATTTATTAAACCAAAATTCAGCCAAAATGCAGAGGTCATCTGTGAAAAACTAAGTACACTCCATGATTTAATAGATTTAAAGGCTTGTAGAACCACCTTTAGCAGCCATAACTTAAAGTCATATTGAAAAATGATTAGTTCATCAGTCTCTCACATCTTGATGGAGGAATTTTGACCCACTCCTCTTCAGAACATGGCTTCACGTCATTGATCTTAAGATCCCACCACAGCATTTCACTCATACAGGTCTGGACTTTGACTTGGCCATTGCAACACCTTGATGTTCTTCTTTTCCAGCCATTCTCTTGTAGATTTGCTGGCGTGTTTGGGATCATTGTCCTGTAGCACGACCGAGTTGTGGCCAAGTTTTAGCTGTCATACAGATGGTATCACACTTGACCCAAGAGTACTTTGTTATGCAGAGTTCATGGTTGACTCAATGACTGCAAGGTGCCAAGGTCCTATGGCTGCAAAACAAGCCCATATCATCACCATGCTCGACAGGTGGTATGAGGTGTTTGTGTTGATGCGCTGTGTTTGGTTAATCATAACGCTGTGCGTTATGCCCAGACAACTCCACTTTGGTCTAATCTGTCCAAAGGACATTGTTAGAAAGGGCTTGTGGTTTATTCAGATGCAACTTTGCAAACCTAAGCCATGCTGCCATGTTTTTTTTGGCAAGAAGAGGCTTTCTCCTGGCAACCCTTCCAAACAAGCTGCACTTGAAGCTGCACTTCAACATTTCATAAGCTAACTGAGGCCTGTGGAGTCTTGGATGTAGTTCTTGGGTCTGTGCAATTTCTCTGAGCATTGCCTGGTCTAGTGAAGTCATAGAATTGAAGGAGGGTGTACTTTCTTTTTCTCATGACTTTATACTAAAGACAATTATTTTGTCCTTAAAAAACCTATGTGTTTCAAATAAGCTATTATCTTTGTCTGCAACAGGCGGCAATGAGCAAGTCATGACTGGATGGTTGGCCAGCACTGAAGGCCGAATTATCTGTGAGGGGGTCCAGCCAACAATTACCACAGGACTTTCTACAGTGTTTGCCACTTTTTACATCTTCAACCTTCAGTATCAAGATAAGGCAGCTCAGACACTAGAGTTCACTCAGCAGTAAGGCCTCTTGTCCTTTTATGCGATTTAAAACTACCCTGAAGTATAATTTTAAAAGTAGTTGTCAATAATGACATGTTTGTTTTTGATTTATTGACTCATATAGAATTCATTTTAGAAAACTAAAAATAGATGGATCAAGATTTAATCTGTTTTTTGAGGATATTAAAAACAAAAACCCGACCAATAACAACATTAACGATACTTAATACTTTCCGTTTTTGTGCTTTTCTGTGCATTGTTCATATGTTACCTTTCACAGTGCATAATTTGAGGAGCATATGCTCTTCAAGTGTTCATCTCAAATTGGGCAATTTTCTTCCATTACAAGAAAAATTTTCAACTCTCTCAATGAAATTGTGATTATTTTTCATTTCAGGATCTTAGTTGACTGTAGCGACCGATGTCAGCGTTGCATCGCACGTGTCACACCATCAAACTGTACATTCTGTGTTACATGCTCCAAGTTCTTCCATTCCCTGTTTTTGGGCTTGGCTGTTTTAGGCGCTTCATTGGGATTTACCAATAGAGAGGAACAAAAACCATATGGAAAGATAATGTCCAAAAAGACAGGCAAAGTAGTCCAAAAGAAGAGGCAGACTATAGATCCACATGTTGCCACTCTGTTAAAAAACCTGATGGACTTTGAATGGCCCTTCATACAGGTGAGTTTGCAGTCCCCAGTGGTGGAAAGTAATGAATCACATTTACTCTCATTACAGTAATTGAGTAGCATTTCTGTGAAAAGCCATACTTTTTTAAGTATTATAAAAAATCAGTAATTTTAGTTTTACTTGAGTATACTTTCTTCTAAATATTGTACTTTGCTACTTTCGAAATGACTGCCGTTACAGAGTAAATACGGATAAATACGGCACATGGATATCAGCTCTTTTCCGCTTGCCGGGCAGGGGGATGGAGGAAACAATGGAGATGAATCTGTCCACCTCAGAAGAGGAATCCCCGCCAGATTTGCCTGATCTGACCAGCGATTATGAGGCTGAACTTGCAGTGAGCAGTGCCAGCAATGAATTTCCCTGGCCTTATTTAAGTGACTTCTTTCAATACAAGGGGTGGAACGGCGAGACGTCCTTGTAAAGTGCAACCTGTGTGCCAAAACACAAGCAGTTGTCCGCATACAAATTCTCTGCATCAAAACTACAAAAACATGTAGAGGTATGAATGAGATAAACCCGTTGTCCTCATGTGAAGGTAACTTGGTTAACGTTGCCATTAAAAAAGGCTCCTCAAATCATAATTTTACACGTAATGTCTGCAATGCTAGCTTACTTTACAAGTAACACCAATAATCATGCTGCACCTTTATTGATTAGTGTGCATGACCAACTCCCGAAGATGTAAACATTAACGTTACTCGGTGGAAAGCTTTAAACATCGTCTTGCCAGCAAACGCCACATTGCTGTTAGCAATTAAAGTTGACTTGGTTAACGCTCACTTTGCTTGATGCGCAGAGAGATATACCAGTAGGCAAGAGCCTACTAAATACATCTTGCCAGAGTCCACAAAGACGTATGTTAACGTTAACATTTTAGGTTTTATCAACAAAGAGGAAAATAAATAAATCACCAGTCACTGGATTTAATGAAATGTTACAGCCACGATGTTAAATGTAAATTCTTTGGAGGCACCAATTCACCGCTTTTAATTTTAGATAGGTGACAATTATAACTATGGTTTTTTATGTACTAAAACTCTAGCTATTTGATGTAGTCAGGTAAAGGGGGTACTTGGACTCAGAAATCAGATAAAGGGGGTAACATTACCAAAGCCTGAAAGAATTGGGAAACAGTGATTTTGATATTTTTTCAAATAATAATCATTCACTATGTGGTCTTTCTGGATCACTATTTGTACTCTTTGTCCCATATCTCAGAGTGGGTAAAAGCGCATGACTTGGCATGCTTTCAGATATATGTACTTGCTCATTAAATACACTCAACAAAAATATAAACGCAACACTTTTGTTTTTGCTCCCATTTGTCATGAGATGGACTCAAAGATCTAAAATTCATTCCAGATACACAATATTACCATTTCTCTCAAACATTGTTCACAAATCTGTCTAAATGTGTGATAGTGAGCACTTTTGCTTTGCTGAGACAATCCATCCCACCTCACAGGTGTGCCACATCAAGATGCTCATCAGACCCCATGATTAGTGCACAGGTGTACCTTAGATTGTCCACAACAAAAGGCCACCCTGAAATGTGCAGTTTTTGCTTTATTGGGGGTCTGGGGACTCAGAACCAGTCAGTATCTGGTGTGACCACCATTTGCCTCATGCAGTGCAACACATCATCTTCGCATAGAGTTTATCAGATTGTTAATTGTGGCCTGTGGAATGTTGGTCCACTCCTCTTCAATGGCTGCGCGAAGTTGCTGGATATTAGTGGGAACTGGTACGCACTGTCGTATACACCGGTCAAGCACATCCCAAACATGATCAATGGCTGACATGTCCGGTGAGTATGCTGGCCATGCAGGAACTGGGACATTTTCAGCTTCCAAGAATTGTGTACAGATCCTTGCAACATGGGGCCGTGCATTATCTTGCTGAAACATGAGGTGATAATCATGGATGTATGGCACAGCAATGGGCCTCAAGATCTCATCACGGTATCTCTGTGCATTCAAAATGCCATCAATAAAATGCACCTGTGTTCTAACAGATGCCTGCCCATACCATAACCCCACCACCACCATGGGCCACTCGATCCACAACATTGACATCAGCAAAGCGCTCACCCACACGACGCCACACAGGCTGTCTGCCATCTGCCCTGAACAATGTAAACCGAGATTCATCCGTGAAGAGAACACCTCTCCAACGTGCCAGACGCCATCAAATGTGAGCATTTGCCCACTCAAGTCTGTTACGGCGACGATCTGGATTCAGGTAAAGACCCCAATGAGGACGACGAGCATGCAGTTGAGCTTGCCTGAGACGGTTTCTGACAGTTTGTGCAGAAATTCTTTGGTTATGCAAACCAATTGTTTCAGCAGCTGTCTGAGTAGTTGGTCTCAGACGATCTTGGAGGTGAACCTGCTGGATGTGGAGGTCCTGGGCTGGTGTGGTTGCACATGGTCTGCGGTTGTGAGGCCGATTGGATGTACTGCCATATTCTCTGAAACGCCTTTGGAGACGGCTTATGGTGGAGAAATGAACATTTAATGCCCGAGCAACAGATCTGGTTGACATTCCTGCTGTCAGCATGCCAATTGCAATCTGTGGCATTTGGCTGTGAGACAAAACTGCACATTTCAGGGTGCCCTTTTATTGTGGGCAGTTTAAGGCACACCTGTGCACTAATCATGGTGTCTGATGAGCATCTTGATGTGGCACACCTGTGAGGTGGGATGGATTGTCTCAGCAAAGCAAAAGTGCTCACTATCACACATTTAGGTGGAGTTTACACGAAGATGCTTGTTAGTAAAGAGGACAAAATATTTTAACGGAAGTGCCTTTTGTTTATATGGTGACGGCATTTTTAGGGCTCGAAGATGCAAAAATCTCAAACCACCCTCGAAAGTGGAAATCTTGAATACACTCCGGCGTAGCGTTTCCGTCTAAACTGGCCATTAGACAGATTTGTGAACAATGTTTGAGAGAAATGGTAATATTGTGTATCTGGAATGAATTTTAGATCTTTGAGTCCATCTCATGACAAATGGGAGCAAAAACAAAAGTCTTGCGTTTATATTTTTGTTGAGTGCAAATCTAAGACAGAAAAAGTTTCCATCACTGTTTTCATTAAAAAATAATCTGTCTTGAGGCATTACATTGTTGGGTTTTTTGTTGTTGGTTTTTTCAGTAATGAAAAAAGTATAGTACATAGCATGCACTATACAGGATCAAACTAGGTGATCTGGGAATCACTCACATGGAGGCAGCAATCAGTTACCCATCTATAATGTTCATAAATAAGACTATTGATTCTTATGTTTAAGGAATGCATAAAGCTGATTAATATAATGATGTCAAATTTTTGCTCACTGAGGAAACATCCAACAAAGTTGAAGGCTTACAGTAACCTTGCGGCAGCACAGAACCAGAGGCGGGAACCGGAGGAAAAAAACAAGGAAGCAAAAATATCAGACTGTATGACTACAGGTGGAAGCACACGTGTTCCTCAAGCAAAGGTTGATAAGGTCCTAATCAACATCATCTATGAAGGCAGTCATCCTTTTTCCTTAGTGGAACAACCTGCTTTCAAGGCATTTGTGGTGGCACTGGATCCCACATGCAAACTACTTTGCAGACCAACTTACAGAGATACAATAATGAAGATATGGTTGGTTGTTACTGGAAAATGTTACATGGGATGGTCTGTACTGATGCACTGAGGCATTGTTACCTCATCAGTGAATTGGCTTGTTTGACTGTTTATGTTCATTTTTGCATGTATGCTTTTGGTTTTTCTTACTTTTCCATGGCCTAGCCCAGGTTTTTTGGAGGTTTCCTCAGTTTGTTTTCATCATAATTAATTTACTGATAATGCACTTAAGCATTAAATATACTCTCAAATCCGTTGACTGAATGTTGACTTTTGTTTTCTCGTCTTTGTTCTTTCTTAAAAGAACTTTGTTTGAAATTGATGTTCTAGTATTATACAAGAACGGCCGATAAGTTATTGCCGTGGTGTGGTGTCCGTCGTCCGTCATCCGGCATCCATCATCCGGCGTCTGTCATCTGCCGTCCGTCTTCCGAAATATTTTTTATCTTCTTGCCTGCTGAATTTTTGTGTAAATTTGCAATAACATACTACTAGACCAAATTTCCTGACTCTCTTCTCGGATTTTTGATTGGATCCTTTTTGTCCATTTTATGGGCCCTTGAAATTTTGGCTCCAATGTTAAAGATAGGACTATGAAATTTTTTTTAAAAAACTGCGAGATAATTTTTTTTCTAAATCAGGCAATCAACTTACCTTGGTACTGTCAATGTACAATGCGAGCACCATTTTGATTGAATCGACGGAAGTGGGTCTATTTGGGGCGCTGTACTTTATGAATATGCAAGATGGCCTGTGGAGGCCAAATGGTTGCAGATAGAGATTAAGTTTGTATTATCGACATGAGGGAAGTCATATATGACCTATATTTTGGCAATATTAAATTTGACCACAGATGACTTTGAAAGGTCAAACTCGAGGTCAGGGAATATGTTAACAATGTTAAAAGATATGATTTGAAATGTCAAAAAAAAAATTCTCTAGAACTGTCTGATAACTTTTTTTCTAAATCTGGCAATCAACTCACCTTGATACACTTTATGTACAGTGGGATTGCCATCTTGATTGAATTGACCGAAGTGGGTCTTGTGGGGACGGTGCACTTTAAAATTGGGTCTTGTGGAGTATGGGCCAAATCGCCTGTGGAAGCTAAATGGTTGCAGATAGAGATTAAGTTTGTCTAACTGACATATAGGAAGTAATATATGGCCTATATTTGGGCTGTGTTAAAGTTGACCTCAAATGACCATAAAAGGTCAAACTTTAGGTCAAGCTAAATTTTACAATTTTCAAAGGTTTCTAGACTTGAAAATATTGGAGATTGGGAACATGTGCACATTGAACACTTATAGGAAGTCATGTATGAAATTTCATTTGGTGGCATTGACCTTGACCTTCGGTTTGATCTTCTTCGGAAGATCAAACCTCACATAGGGGTCTATTCTCCAATTAGAGCGCAAGTCCTTTTTTACGTAATTCGAGTTAAGCGCTTTTGAGTTACGCGTATTCTCCCCTACGCGGTTCGATCACGCCCACAGCGCTTAACTTCAGAATGTAGGCAGCCTTATGAAAGAGGTGTGACTAATGCAAAAGAGAGACAGGCTGTGTACCAAGCTCATTGATTATGGCTATCAGTAAAACATGGAACAAGGATTATCTGATTAACCATGAAAATGCATTTGTGGTCCATGGAAAAGGCAAACCAGACTTTAAATTTGAATATCGTCGGCCTGCTGATAAAACCTCGTATCTCCAAACTGATAAGAAACGGAAACTTGTATGTCCACTATTCTTACATGCAAAAATAAACATTTTTTATATTAAACTATATTTATCCATTTATATTATTTTATTATTATTATTTAATTTTATATTTATTTTTTATTTTCCTGTGAAGTTTGTCATTTTGAAGACACAAGGTTTTATATGCCACTGTAAGAGTAGGCCTATGTATGTCTGTACCAATTGCAAGAAGTAATTCAGACATCTCTTTTTTTATCCCCCGCTGCGCGATTAGCATTTGGCTCCGTCCGTCCGAACGGACACATAAAATTGAGGCGGCGGGGGCTATTGCCATGTTAGTGGCAAACACTTTTTATTTCTTACTCTAGCCACCATGGCATTAAAGCTATGCAAACAAACAAATTGCAGCGATAATGAAATAATAAATAAAGAATTTAGCGCTTCTTAACCAGCGAAATCAGATCACTGAAAATGCGCCGCTCCTGCGCCAGCCTGTTTGTTCCGTGGACGACAGGGAAGAAGACAAAGGGAACATTCTAGTCACACGAAAAAAGACAATCAAAGACAGTTTATATGATCTCATTTAGAAATTGCGCACTTGAAATCTCAAACTACTCCGATGTCAGGTTTGCGACTAAAGGACATGGAAATGCTTTAACAAAGACTCTCATCCCACCAGCGGTCATCTCCCCGCCCCGAAACCGCCTCAGCAATGATGGAATTCCATATGCATAGCCTATCATATCCTATTTGATTTGAGTGACACATCAACTTGAACTTGTGCCTAATACTTTATTATAATCAATTATCCCATTTACTGATAATGATTCTTCCCATGTCGGCTAATTTTTATCGGCTAACATTGATTAACAAATGGAAAGTGCTTTGGTATTGGCCAGAGTAGGGCTCAATCTAGAGTAGCCTATTTAATAATATATCTCTACTTAAAAATACACAGTATTATCAATGGTAAAAAAAATTTTCGAAGACAAGAATTAGTTGGTACAGATATCCTCAATTAGAAAATCAAACTCTTCACTCGTGAGAATATCACAACTTTTCAGATTATCACGAACATATAGGGCAGTCGCATTTGTTAATAGAACATTGCGACAATGATGGCGATGTCGAGCCAAAGCCGGAAACCAAATTTCACAGATGTCGGTGTTGTATGGCAAGCGAGCACTGAAGGCTGATCCGAGGAATTAAGCTGCGAATCGTTCTGGATGTGGCTTCGGTGGGGAGATGTAAGAGCAGTATCCCCGATTTAAAGCATAAATGGACAGATCTGCGGGGCGCTGTAAAAGCCAGGCTCTCTGCACACCGGAGAAGTGTACACGCAGCAGGTGGTGGGCAACCATCATCCATTGTGCATTTCACTGCACAGGAGGAGGGGATGGCATCCACTCTTTCTGCAGTGGAAGTGCATGGAGAAGAACTTGGAGCATCAACGAACTGCGTCAGACACCTTGACACAGACGCCTGTGATATGTATATGACATCACTAGCCACTAGTGATGCACGGGTCGAGGTTTTTTAACATCCGCACCAACCCGACCCGACGTGACAGCTAACCCGCCCCGCCTGCCCCGCTAAAACTTTTCAATTTTCAACCCGAACCCAACCCGACCCGACACAAAAAGGAGGCAAGAGAAAAAGAATACTGTGGGTCTGTGTGACATGATTTACAATGGGAAAAAACGATTCCTCTGTTACGCTATGGATTTGGCTTTTGGCTGGAATTCTTAATACAAAGTTTAGGCGCTGTCTATTAAATGAACCTTACCGTGATTTCTGATCTTTGCAACCAAACGAAACGCCATCAGGCAAAATATTGCAAACAGGCTGTTTTATTGGAACAAAATTAACATGACAGAGGCGTACTGGCGCTATTGCCTATTCTCCCATACAGTGTTGCTATATCCTGTCTACGATAATTTTTTTTCCTCATATATTAATTTCAAGATTGTTTTGGGGGAACTTGTAGGCTATTTTTTTTTCAAAACAGCTTATAATGTAGGCCTAGGCGTATTTTTTCCCGAACTATGCAAAAACAAAATCGCGTCAACAGTACCAGGGTTTAAGCGATTACAGTGCGCTTCCTGGACCCGGCCAGCCAAATTGAAGGTTGCGCTAGTTGCTGGGACGCAGAGGACTGCTTTGGCTACCATGGAGTTTTACACGATTATTCTTTGTGTCATGGTTTGGTAATTAATGAGTGCAAGACTAAGTTTATGACCATACATGCTCCAATAACGATAAGTTACCTATTCGTTTGGGTGATGTGTGTATAGAATGGTGTTATAGAAATGTATATCTAAGAAGTGTCTTTACTGCCGATGGCAGCACACGCTCTGCTGTTAGAGAACACGTTTCTGATAAACGGAAGCACCTCAACAAGTTGATTTTATTTTTGAATAAGAATCGTGATTCTTATGCCTTCTTATGCCTCTTATTCGTATGCCTTTCACTGTAAAGTGGCGAAAAAATGTTTTGTCTATGTGTTGTTTTACTACAATATAATATTTCGGTGCTGACTGCAGAACAATTTATAAGATGAGCTATCATTCATCCTTTAAATCCTTAGTCTAACCGTGGAGGACCGTGGCATTCTATCCTGCTTAAGGTAGCGTTACTTCGTTTGACAAGAGCGTATTATCTAGGCTGTATGTCTAGATCCCTCAAGTGGCCGATAGCCTATTACACTTTTTATTCGCAATTTTTTGGGAATTAGATATCGCCGCTGTTTGTCCCAACCCGGCCGCACCCGCTAAATGTTATTCAAAAATATTGACCCGCCCCACCCAACCCGTGGGACCCGCGGGTTCCGGGCCGACACGCGCATCACTACCAGCAACTCTCTGGAACGACCCAGATGCCAAGAGCGACAGCGCAGTTCTGGCGTTGATGACCAAGGGTATGTTTTGTGAATAATTGCTGCGGCTGGATAGCTGTTCATCCAGAAGTCGGCAAATATAGATGATTGCCTCATGCACGGTCCAGATGAAAGCGCCGGATGCACTCAATGTTTGTTAGTCCCAGGATTTCCAAACGAAGTCGATATATGCGTGTTCGTCTTCGAGCTCGGCGCGCTCCTCTTACTCTTTCCCAATCACGCAAGAGTGCAAGCAAATGCAGGACTGGCATTTTGGTTTTAGATTTTGAGGGCATGGTAGAATGATGGTCTTATGTACACTCGTATTAATGAATTGTTTTGCATTTGTAATTGAACTGATTGGAGAAGAGGCTGATGCGTAATATCATGTGATGATTTTGTTTGATAAATTATTATGGCTTTGAGAAGTGTAGTTTAAAAATAAGGAAGAACAATTGAATATTAAATGTCTCAACCTTTACCATGTTAAATAAAATAAAATGAATGTCAAAATTCAGCCTATAACCGACATCAAACGCAATATTCCATTTCGCCCAGGCGAAATACCCTAATTAGCATAATTTAAAGATGGCGGTTTCAGATACTCGAAAAATGCAAATTCTCGTCAACTTATCTCCACCAGACCAACTAAGTCAACGCCAACAGCCAGAAAATGTTGTTTTGGACATGGGAAGTAGCCAGCTGTCAGATCGAGATGTCCTATTGATTGCATACAAGACGTACGATGTCATCTATGACGTCACAAGACTCGTGAACAACAAGAAAGATCCAAGAAAGGAAGACTTCATCACACAGGCATCATTCTGTCCTTTACTGAAGGAAGCCTTAGAGCTGTTCAACAAAATTATGAGTAGGGATATATCAGTAGAAGCAGCAGTTGACCACCCAACTTTATCGTGAATATCAGCCATCATTGCTGACACTGAAGTCGGACAGCAGAGTTGTACAGTACTCAAAAATGGTTGGAACTTCTCCATTCACAAAGAACATGTAATTGGTCGCTATACAAATCCTGCCTTGGTGAAATGCTACCTTACTTCACTGCTGCAGACCACAACCATTACACCAAGAGCATTTGAATTCACCTTCAGGACATGAATGAACTAAAGGCAACAAATCCGAAAGTGTATGATATGTTTGACACAGGACTGTTGGTCATTCGGAGAACTGAGAAATTCTGGGCTGGTCTGGTAAAAGACCTCGTGATTGACCAAACACTCAAGAGAATCATGAAAGTAACAGGAGGTCTCGTCCACGGAAGAGATGTCATGAATGAGACGCAGCGAAACAAGTGGCAACTATCTTAACCTGTGAGTGCCACATTAAATGAGTCAATGCAAGAACTTACTAATCAGACTAATGCCGCCAGTGAACAACAAAATAAGTTATCATCTGTATGAGTTAAACAAGACAACCAGATGTGGCGACAGTTCTTTATTTCCTCCTTAAGAATAACCCATTTGAGCATTCTCCAGATCTGCGGAGCATTGTAAGTGGTAAGTGGTCAATGCCCATCGAGCTAAAGCTGTTGGTGAAAAGATCTTGGAGAAAATGTACGGCAAAAATGTGTTCGATTTCACATTCTCAAAGAAAGACGCAGCTGTTTTGTTGAGTAACGCACAGCAAATGAATATTGATGGAGAGAGACTGAGCATTGATCCACAGCTGCTATTTCAGCGATTACTGGCTATTGGAAATGCACAAACCGACCAAACTAATATTGAACAGCTCCTGCACTTCAAACTATCCCCCAACCCACCTGCATTGTTCCATGAATATGGCATGATGAGACAGGCCACAAAATCTCAACTAGCTGATGCTTTTGGACAGAATTATCAGTTACCGACAGAGTGTACAATGAATATTGAGCAGAAATTCACAGTATATGATGGGGATTCCCTGTTGCTTCACATTCCATGGAAGAAGGATATGCTATTCGACACAATATGCACCAAGTACGTTGAACTTCTGAAGAAAAGCCCTGGTCCAACTGCTGTATTTCATGGAGGCCAATCAGGACCGTCCACAAAAGACAGTACACATCAGCGACGAACAAAAGGGCTCATCGGTGCAAAAGTCAGTGGTTTCACGGGAAAGACACTCCTGAAGACAAAGAAGGAGAATTTCTTTAGCAGCCCAATATACAAAAGCAATTTCATTGATCTGATGAAGGAACACTTCACTGCTAATTGGATAGGAATAAAGCAGGCGGATGGTGATGCTGATTTCTTGATAGTGGATGCAGGGATACAACTTGCTTCCACTGGTATAACGTTTGTGATTGAGGACACCGATTTGCTTGTCATGCTATGCTACCATGTGGACCGTCTTTGGTTGTCTCAAGAACGTCTGTTTTTCAAAACAGAACGAAAGAATGCAAAACACAGAATGTGGGACATTGGTCAGCTATGTGCAGTCCTTGGTGGAGAAATTTGTTCCAACTTACCATTCATCCATGCTATCGCTGGCTGAAACACAACGTCCAGATTACTTGGCATCGGCAAAGCATCACCATTGAAAAAGGTCGATACACAAATCTTCAGGGAACAATCAGAAGTCTTCTGTGCCAACAAAATGCCTCCTTGTCGGGACGTGATTAAAGCTGGTGAAAAGGCTCTAGTCAGTTTGTATGGCGGAAGAGAGCAAGAGACTCTGAATGAGCTCAGAGTGAGAAGATTTGAAGATAAAGTAGTGACCGGCACAACAGCTGTTGATGTTAAAATTCTGCCACCGACATTGGATGCCACAAAGTACCATTCCTTGAGAGTATTGCTCCAAGTTCGCGAGTGGATTGGTGACGGCGATGCCCTCAATCCCACTGACTGGGGATGGGTGAAGCAGGACAAGACCCTCAACCCGAAAAAAATGGATGGAGGAGTTGCTCCCCAGAATCTTCCGAAAGTATTTTGGTGTCCCTGCAAAAGTGACTGTGCTAGAAGTGTTCTTGTAAACGGTGTGGGCTGGAATGTGCTGTTTCTTGTTGTTATTGCAATGGCGAATCCAATTTGCCTCAGCCAGCGGTATATGATGAGGATGATGCTGATGCTGACGTCATGGATCTGAGAAGCGACTGAGGATGCATGGGAGAGCAAACTGGTATGGTATTCACCATACCGGACTGCTCACACATTCACGCTCAATGTCATTAATAAAATATTAACACTGAAAATGAAGTATTGTCCTCCTTGAGTGCATGGAAATGCCCTTGAAGATAGTCATCATGCGTAGCTGATATTGTCAGATCCACAGGATGGCATCAAATTTCTCTGCCACATAACTATAGCATGGTCATTGTAATTATCTTTCTTGGTTCCATCGTAATTGCTGTCGCGCATGCTATTCCCATGCTAATGCTTCATGGATTCCTCTATCGTTGACTTGATTCTCCTGGGGTCAGTCAATTAACGAATCAAATGTGTGTGCTGAAATGAAGTGCAGGCTACCTTGTCATAATAAAACCACAGTAGATTCGAGATGTAGCTAGCCTTAAATAATCTCTGAATGGAGTTGGAACATCACCCAGTTCTGAATACTATGCATTTTCTTACATTTTAGTGGATCGTGACATCACAATGACGTCAAAACTTGATTATATTGTTGTGTTCCGTGGTCTGTGTGGCTGGTTAAGTTAATTTTAGGTTTTTATTTTGGTATGTTTGTTTTTAGTCCATGTCTTAGTTTTCACATTTCATTCCTCTCCCGTGTTAGTCCAGTCCATGTTTTACCCATGTACTGTCTTTGCTTTCTACCCGGTCGCGTCATTGTTTGTAGCAGTGTTAATTGATTGTGACACTATTTCGGGTGATTTAATGGATTCTGGGTTTCATCCTTCCTTCTGTTCTTGTTTGCTAGTTTCCCCTTGCTTTTCTATACATACTAACATTACTAACAGTTTGTTGTTTTCTAAAATTACTAACCAAACTAACCTTGTATATAATACTAATCTACTAACGGGCACCCGGGATTGTATTGCTGCACTTACTAATTGACTAATTATCTCTCAGCAGTCGCTCTGTTCTAGTCTCCGCCCCTTGCTTTAGTGTTTACTGGCTTTGCTAAATTTTCTGCAGAACCTCTGCATTCTTATCATCTATTCTGGCTCTTATTCTGTACACTTAGGAGTCTTTTTATCCTGTTTATTTATCCCATCTTTGGGATTGTCTTGTGATCCTCGTCTGTGTGTTAATGTCTATCTGTTTTCATGTAATTGGTTCGCCTCATGTTCCACCCCCCCTTAAATAGATTAAGTTTCAACACCTGTGTCTGTGTCTGCCCCTGCCTTATATCTGTTCCACCTCGGCAGCACTTCAGATCAGATCTGACTTTGCTCGCTTCACACCACTCCCTGCCCTGCGCACTTTCCCTCTGGTCCCCTCACCTTCTCTGTGTTTCTCGCCATCCGCATTTCCCAGCCCAGCCTACCCTTCCTGCCGCCTTCAGCCCCTGGTGCCCCTGTCTTCTGAGTCCTGTGTGTGAGTGGCCTTCACCGTTTCCAGCGCCCCAGTGTGTCAGTGGCCTTCACCGTTTCCAGTGCCCCAGTGTGTCAGTGGCCTTCGTCGCCTTCCTGTGCCCAGTGTGCCAGTCGCCTTTGTCTTCTGAGCCCCAGCGTTCCTGCCATCTTCCGAGCCCCAGCGTTCCTGCCGTCTTCCGAGCCCCAGCGTTCCTGCTGCCTTCCGAGCCCCAGCGTTCCTGCCGTCCTGTCTGCCCCCCCTCCTGATGTTTTCCCTGACCCTTCTCCTGCCCAGCTGTGCTGCCCGAGTTAGCCATCTGCCAGCTGTGCCCACTGTCTCGTCTTGTGCCTTCACTGTTCCTAGTTTCCTAGTGCCCCCTAGGTTCCGAGTGCCCCCCTAGCTTCTAGTGTTCCCCAGCCTTCCAGTGTTCCCCCAGCTTTCTAGTGTCCCCTAGTCCCGTCTGAGTTGTCCCGAGTCTAACCCTAGTGTTCTTGGTTTTTTGAATTCCTGAGTTCTCCTTCGTTCAGTGCAGTAGCACGGTGTTTCTGTTGGCCGGAGTGCCCCGTTTTTTCCCCTTTTGAGTTTTCTGGTTTTCTGTTTATTTAATAAATTATTTTTTGGATCCCCGCATCTGGCGTCTCACTCCCCTTTTATGTCTCCCTCCTGTTCCGAGTCCAGTTCCGAGTTTCCTGGTGCGTTTCCCTCCTTGATCCCAGCCTTAACATATATGTCAGGGTGGTACGAGGCGATGGTCTTACAGTATCATTCACATCTGAAATACCACTTTTTCTTTATATTTCATTCACCTTTATTGGTTTTATAGCAGACACTTGATGAGGTACTTCATTCCCCGGGTTTCGAAAGCCGCCATTTTGAAATTATGCAAATTAGGTAATTTCGCCTGGGCTGATTTTGGCCTGTTTTGAGTATGATGGACTCCAATGCATACCTAATCAACTGCCAGTGAGAAACTTCTGTTGCAATTTGTTTGAGGTCGTATGATATGATACCCCGCCTAAAACTCGGAGACAAATTTACAAAGAGCGTAACACTTCAGCAAGTCCTGAAACAAATTAACAAACGACTGAATTCTAACGGAAAGGGAATGTACCATTTGCCAGAAGTGATTACATGAAGTGTCAATCACTTTTTTGTGGCAGGAAGACTGAGTTTCAGCAGGTTTTACTAAATTTTTATAGATTGTGGTGAACAGTTTAACAATGTTTTGCCGAATCCACGTCAAACAAGAAACCGGATTTTGCCATTCCTGTGGATGGTCTCTCGAATTGTTAAATGACATAGACGAGACGGAAGAAACATTCGCCCCAGGGACATCGAAACAGCCTGATAATACTAAACTAAGTAAGTTATCGCGCTAGGTAATTGAACCAATTGTCACACATGCAGTGAATAAAAATGCACAGTTTCAGTTTATTTTGCTTTACAGTCTGGCTTTGTATTAGCGGTATAGAAATGCATTAATTTATATCCGTTGCAGGTTTTTATTGGCAGTTTTTGATCCTGCCTGTTATCCAGCAGAGGAAACTTCTGGAGGCATTCTAAATGGGTAAGTATTATCAATATAGTGTTTTCCTGTCTAGTTAAAGCTGCAGTACTTGGTCAAAAACAAGACAGTTTACACTCAGCTGACATATTGAATGAACACAGAATGAAGTAGTGATTTTGACTGGCCACAGACTACACAGTCCTGCCAAAGGCAATTTCTATTATTTTACCGTAACTTTAGGTTTGTTCCAAACAACAACTGGAATCAGCATACATATTCTCAGTCTCGTGTTATGAGTTGCATGCATATGTGACAAATTTTGTGAAATAGTGATGCAATATATTTTATTTTCATGTGTTCTAGAATCTACTACAGTCGCACTTGATCTACAAATCATGCCAGACGACTCAACACAAACAAGTCTGAGTTCGCTCTCCAGTCCAATGCCTTGCTCTTCATCTTCACTGTCCAACATTTCATCCTCGTCAAGCTCTTCAGAGCCAGCGACACCATGTACTTTGCGCAGGCTAAAACAATCAGCCAACATATCCAGAAAGTGGTATGAACCCTTTGAAGTTCCATGGGATAAAATGCCAGAAGAAGTGCAGTCAGCCATTGCCAACTGTAAGAGACCTGCTCCAGACGAGCAACGCCAGATGATATGAATTCTTGCTGATAAAATAAGAAAGCATGAGCTCAACCCCACACGCAGTGAATGTCTTATCATCTGCCATAACATTGCAGTACCCCAGTAGTTTCACTGATATGACAACAGGAGGTGTCATCATTGGTGGTGGTTTTACATCACTACTTTCTCAAATGAAAACACGAATTGAGAACATAAACTGTGCAGGGACATTGAAACGACACCAAACATCAAGACTGTCTGGACAACTGCAGAGGTCAACTGATTCATACGGATGCACACAGTTTCAGCCGGATCCTCCACCTGGAGAAACCAATGAGACAGTGGAGCAGATGCAGCAACAATTGGTGAACATCTACAGGCAGGAAGGTATTCAAGGTAGTGAGAGGGCAGAAGTGATAAACCTCATGAAAAAAACCTGTCTTGAACGTAACCAAATCAATCAGACTCCAGCACCTTCCATTGAAGATTTAAGAATCCAGTGGCCCTACCCTTTTACCCAAAGGGGTATCTACTGTCACTTCGAGTTACAAACTGACATCAGTGTTTTGCGTGCCTTGGAGCTATCCATTGAAGAATGTGGACAAGGAATAGAGAAGTATTTAAAGAAAAAACTGAGGAACAAAGATGTACAGTCTGAAGATGGAGAATTAACTCTTTCCATCATGCAGCTGCTGATGGCTTACTTCGATATTGAGAACAGAGGGACGGACTCTTTGCTGATGTAAGTGTTGTTTAGCATTATTTCTTGTGTCTACTATGACTATACATGCAATTCCTTCCTTTGGATACTGTTGTCAGTGTTCTACAGAGTGCAATGAATACATCGAACATATTTCTGTCCAGCTTTCCACAGCGCTACAGTTCACTGTGTGTGTATTGACCTAAAACGCCACTTAAACAACAAAAAAAACCTCCAACTAATGTCACACAAACACATCAAGTTGCACAAACTTTTACTGTTGCTCCTTATTATTATTATTATTATTATTAAGTTACTGTATTTACAGTTCCAACCATTATCTCTGTATTTCTATATATCCACATTTGTTTTCCATAATTGTTGTCTGCATCAATTGCTGGTGCTGGAGTCACACTGGGCTGTTGAATGATTAGCATCGACAGCCAGGTCATCTGTGAAAGCATCCAGAAAACCTTCATCGCAGGGCTTGCCACCCAGAACACCATAGCAACTGCCTAGCAACGCCCTAGCAACCACCCAGAACACCATAGCAACCGCCTAGCAACGCCCTAGCAACCACCCAGAACACCATAGCAACTGCCTAACAATGCCCTAACAACCACCCAGCAAAGCTCTAGCAACCACCCAGAACACCAGAGCAACCTCCTAGCAACGCCCTAGCAACCAACCAGAGCAACCTCCTAGCAACGCCTTAGCAACCAAACAGAACACCATAGCAACGCCCAAGCAACCACCCAGAACACCATAGCAACTGCCTTGCAATGCCCTAGCAACCACCTAGAACACCATAGCAACTGCCAAGCAACGCCCTAGCAACCACCCAGAACACCATAGCAACCGCCTAGCAATGCCCTAGCAACCACCCAGAACACCATAGCAACGCCCTAGCAACCACCCAGAACACCATAGCAACTGCCTAGCAATGCCCTAGCAACCACCCAGAACACCATAGCAACCACCTAGCAACACCCTAGCAACCACCCAGAACACCATAGCAACTGCCTAGCAACGCCCCAAAGAACACCTAGAACACAATATCAATGGCTTTCCAGATCCATGGCAAGCACCTCAAACACTGTACATGTAGAGCAGCAGGCACATTCAAAATTTCTACTGGAATTTTCTAGTTTGAGTATGTTACCCTCTTCCCAGCTCTGTTCAGGAATATTGAATTATCATATCTTATAAGCCATGCTGGTATATTAACTTTACAATTACAGTTGTTGCACCTATGTCCTGCACATCAAAGCATAGCCTGCTTTGTCTCCCATCTTAAGGAATGCAGCTGTTCATATTGGTCATGTCACTCTGTGTGGTGCTCTCATTGAGAAATGAGTTCTTCTCTAACTTCTCTAAATTGAAAATTGACACTATGGTTGAAGAGCCTGAAATACAGTCTTCAAAAAGTATTTTTATCTTGAACTTTGCAGACCAAATTACTAGAAATCACAAAAATACGAAAAAAGAGTCTAAGGCACTGTGAAAAAAGTAAAAAGCCTTTATTAAATGGCTAATGCATTGGCAAGATTAAAAAGCGCACATATGAGTTACGGCCATAACAAGGCCTTCATCAGGTTGACTAAACCATTTGTGAATCAAAGCACCATTCATATAAATTAGGAAAGGAAATGACATCATGAAAAAACAGGTAAAACAGGATATATAAAACCTGATAAACAACAATAAAGGACACAATATCGCACATATTAAGGGCAAAGAAAAGTAACAAATCAGAAAAAACTCAAATAAGACGTGTCCCACCCAGAAACACAAACATATATCATAAAAATGGAGAATAGTCTATTTCTTCATTTAAACCTGGAAATTCCATAGCCTTGAGCTGGAAAATCCAAAACGTCTCCCGTTGTAGGAGACGTTTAAGATGATCACCCTCCCTTCAAGATCTTTGGACCACATCAATAACCATAGCTTTCAAAGAATTTGGGTCGTCATGGCCAGCCAACCTATAATGTTTAGCCATGAGATATTTGTCGTTCGCTGTTCTGATGGCATAAACATGTTCGGATAACCTATCCCTCAGTCTCCGTTTAGTATGGCCTATATAAAAGCACCCACATACACCCTCCAACCTGTACACGACAAAAGTGGTGTTGCAATTCGCAAAAGAGTTTATTGGTTAAGTACGGGGAACATTAGGACAACCAGAGGTTGTTGACTACCTATATGCCACCTCCTATAGAAGAAGACTGGAAAGAAGTGTCAGCAAAAATTATTGGAGAAATTGAACTTCCCCAACTGAATAGGTGCTTATTTCTCTCACATTATTCATCTGCTTGCAAATGGCAGAACAAATGAAAAGGAACAAAACAAGTAGAATAACAATGTAGAACAGTACATTGAGGTTTAGCAAATAGTCAAATATAAAAAAAACAAATGAAAACCCATTTCTAAGTTACAACAGCTGTACCTTTGAGAGTACAGCCCCAGTGACAACCTGTGGTTTGATTATAGATTATCAAGAGCCAGAAATGTTGTGGAAAATGCCTTTGGCATTTTAGCAACTATGTGAAGCATACTTTGCCAGAGAATTACCCTCCATCCCCACCATATCGATGCCATCATTTTGTCAGTATGATTACCATCCAATTTTTTGTTAAAGCCTACTGAGATGCAGCAATGGCTCACCAAGGAAACCCAGGGACAACTTGGGAATGTGCAAGATAAGTGAGGGAACTGCGGGGAGCAGGCTGCCAATTCAATGAAGGAGAAATTGTCATTGTACTTCAGTTTGTCACAGGGGAGAGTGCTATGACAGGAGAACATGGTTTAACTCAGGGAAGGGCAACTCTGATTCTGGAGGGTCAGTGATTAAGTTTTTGTTTGAACCAATTACCCTGACAAAATTAGCTAATTGGCTTGATGAACAATTGTAAATTTTACCATTTACCACAACTGTAAACTGTAGTTTTGTTTCAGGATGCAGGAACAAATATGACCCGCATTGCACAACGGCTGGTCTGTTACTCTTGCTGGATGACCAGTAAATGTGTGAAATTTCCCAGCACTTAACACTTCGTGCGACCAAGTATCCATAACCTGTAACCATGCACAGTAAAGTGACTTTCTGCAGCCCTGTGAGACCGGAATTGACTCGGCTACCAAACTATCACATAAAGCCCATTTGTCAAATTAGTGCCATGGAGGGCCAAGAGGCTGCAGGTTTTCATTCAATCCAAAAGCTCACTGATTACCTCATCTTCAAGCAGAGAGAAGAGACTAATCATTGAAATCACCTAGTGGAGCTTTTATTTACTTTTTTAAGGGTTAGTGACATATGGAGCCCAGGAAGTGCAATGACCAGAGAAAAAATTAATTGGTGGCCACAAGATAACTCATTCCCACAAATTAGTTTTTCCGTTCCCACGAGTTGAAACTTTTTCCCATGAATTTCAACGTAGTCATGTCGTTCCCACAAGTTCGTTAATTGTTCCCACAAATTAGTTATGTCGTTGACACAAGTTAGTAACTTGTCCTCACAAATGAACCATCTTGTGGTCACAGTCTTTCCCATAATTTAGCTATTCTGTGGCCACGCCACAAATAATCTCCGGGCATGGACCTGTGTTGCCCGGTGAGTGAACTTACGATGTTACATGCTACACAACGTAGCTGTACGCCATGGATGTCACTTTGATTTCACGCAGGAGACATTACTGGACTTGAAACAGACCCCTAGTCTCCGGCGCGTCATGTAAGCGACGCGCTCACGAGACGACAGCGTTCATGCATCACTGAAATTAATGTCTCCACCTACTCTGTCTTGCTCACGCCCGTACTTCAAACGAGAAGCGTCGAGCAGCAAAGGAGAAGCCTTTGTCCTGTCTACTGTTTTCTTTCGACGTGTGAGTATTCCCTGTTTATTTAGTTCTTAAACACTAATGAATGTGATATTCATCATTTTAAATTGAACCTGATGAAGAAGTAGGCTATTTTTATATAACTAGTCTATGATTTTTACCTGTACTATGTTATATACAATGTATACTGTTTACAAACAAATTTTTTTATACATAGTTAAAATTTTTTACATATAATGTTGTGTTGGCCTTGTTTGTTTACTTGTTTTTATCATGGTAGTCTCAGTTTGGGGATTGGTGCTGTTAAATAAAGTTTTTAACTTGTTGATTCTGTGTTTGGACAGCGCCAGCTGTAAACACAACGAGAGCACTCGTTGCTGCTGCGTCGACTTCGAAGATGAAGAGCAAGATGGTGGGTCCACCCTATCAGTCAGAGGAGTCAAACCCATGGGAGGTTCTACCACCTGGTGTCGGAGCTGCGACTCAACAGTGAGCGCCGCCAACAGTACTTCCGCATGAGTGCCCAGCAAATGGATCATCTCTTATTCATTGTTGGCAGACACCCCCAGAGACAAGATACTAATTTCAGGCAGTCCATTGAACCAAAACAAAAGCTTGCTGTTGCAATCAGGTAATATTATGTTCTTAGAATAAGTTCTGTTTAGTTTCATCTTCCCAATACACTAAAGCATATCTCACCGAGATTGAGTTAAAGCCCTATTCAGGTGGGATCAGTTTGACATGGTGACATGGGGTAATGTAATTATTACCAGGGATTTTAGTCCCGTCCGAACACGCTAGTCAGTAATCATTACGGTCATTCTTGGAAGAATTTATGACCAGTTTCACCTTCTGTAAAACGCCCCCGAGAGATTATCCTAGGTAATATTAAACCTGTGCCAATGCGACCCACTGCAAATGTAGAAATGATGTATGTAAATATTCTGTCACGTCCTGTTTTAAAATATTTTTTTTACCCTTTTTCAAAAATGGATGCGCTTGAAGAAGCACTCGGTTCAGCGGAATAGTCCGACGCATTGTTTTTTCGAGGATAGAAGACGTCGAAGACTCATTTTAAAAAGTTCGAAGGCACTTTTCAGAGGAGTTCTGTTTGTTTTTTTTGGTTGTCCTAAATATTGATACATAATCTTTATACAGGATCTTGCTTCTGGGAAAATGTTCTAGGCTAAGTATTATTATTATTATTATTATTAATCTTCAGATGATGGCATAGCGTATATCAAGTTACTCCTACTTCTGACAGAACTGAAGATTTCTTGTCCCGTGCGAATAGGCCATTCTTATTATCAGTATTGGTCATCACCCTCCATTTTAAGCGCGTAATGTCGAAAAAATTGACTTGAAGCATAAAAAAACGCTTCAGGTCGTGTTTGCGCGCGTGAAGCGCACGCCTGATGGAGCCGGTGGAGGCAGCTGCAAAGATAATAATGACAGCGTATCTGCCGCGTCACACGCGCGAGTAAAAAACACTTCTGAAACGTGGTCGGTGGAGACAAGGGCAGAGAGGCCGAACTGCTTGTGCTGTATCAGCAGGGAGAGCAGCACCGCGGACGGGAGAGGAGAAACCTCCTGGCTGCACAGCTCTGTCCTTAACGCTAGAACCTCAGCACTGATTTTAGTAATGCATGGTATTTCTTATCAGTAAAAGATGTGAGTCCATCTGTCCATGACTTTATCTAAATATATGTTTTCTATGTTATATCAAAGTTTTGAACTCCTGTTATAAAATGTAGATAGATAGATAGATAGATACTTTATTCATCCCAAAGGGAAATTCAGTTTTTTTCAGCTGCTCACTGACACACACCCAATATCACAGCTAAGAAATAAACAAAAAAGTAAAGTGCAAGTAGCACACAGTGCACCAAGATAAAAACAATAAAACAGATAAAAACAATAAAAATAAATAAATAAATACAAGTCCGCCCCACTATTTATCTCCCTTCCCCACCCCTCCCTCGTGATGCATTGAAAAGTCTTACAGCTCTGGGTATGAAGGACCTCTGGCGTCTCTCAGTGGAGCAGGTCATGGAGATCAGCCTCCCACTAAAGCCGCTCTTCTGCCCCATCACCAGCTCATGAAGCGGGTGGCTGCTGTTGTCTATTATGGAGAGCAGTTTGTGCAGTGCTCTCCTATCAGCCACCGACACCACAGAGTCCTGCTCCACACCAATGACAGAGGAGGCCTTTTTTTATTAATTTGTCAAGTCTCTGTGTGTCCCTTTGCTTGACACTGCCCCCCCAGCACACCACCCCATAAAAGAGTGCACTGGCCACCACTGACTGATAGAAAATCTGCAACATCTCTTTGCAGACATTGAATGATGCCAGTCTCCGAAAAAAGTAGAGCCTGCTCTGCATTTTCTAGTACAAGAAGTCACAGTTAATAGACCAGTCCAGTTTATTATCCACCTGCAGACCCAAGTACTTATAGGATGTAACCACCTCAATCTCCTCACCACTGATGTTCACAGGCACAGGAGATGGGCGGTGCCTCCCAAAGTCCAGTACCATCTCCTTTGTTTTGGAGGTGTTGAGCTGCAGGTGGTTCAGGTGACTCCAGGTGGTAAAGTCCTTCACAAGGGACCTGTACTCTCCCTCATCCCCGCCCCTAATACATCCGTCGATGGCAGTGTCATCCGAGAACTTCTGCACATGGCACAGTTCGGTGTTGTGCATGAAGTCCGCTGTGTAAAGGGTGTAGAGGAGGGGGGCCAGCACAGTCCCCTGTGGCACCCCTGTGCTACTGGTCACTATGTCTGATGTTGTAGACCCCAACCTGACAAACTGAGTTCTGTCAGTGAGATAATCTGTAATCCAGGACACAAGAGGGGGGTCAACCTGCATGATGTTAAGTTTGTCTTTCAGGCGGAGAGGCTGTATGGTGTTGAAGGTGCTTGAGAAATCTATAAAAAGAATTCTCACAGCGCCCCTTTCCCTGTTGAGGAAAGTGTGGGTACGGTGCAGAAGATACAGGACGGCATCCTCAACTCCCACTTTCCTCCGATAACCAAACTGAAGGGGATCCTGGGCCTGCTGCACCTGCGATGTTATAATGTGCAGCACCAGCTGCTCCAGAGTCTTCATCAGATGGGAGGTGAGGGCCACGGGTCTAAAGTCCTCCAGGTCACTAGGTCGTTCCTTTTCTAGGTATTGGGACGATACAGGAGGTTTTCCAGAGGATTGGAACCTTCCCCAAGTGCAGGCTCTGGTTGTAGATGTGCTGCAGTGGCTCAGCTAGCTCGGCAGGACAGGCCTTCAGCAGCCTCGGGCACAACCTGTCTGGACCGGCTGCCTTTCGGGGGCGGAGTCTCCTCAGCTCCTGTCTAACCTGGTCCACGGTGAAGGAGATGGAGGGATGTCGAAGTCAGAGGAGGGAGGAGGAGGAGGTGGACAGGATAGGAGAGCTGGAGCAGGGAGGTGGGTGGGTGGGGAAGCAGGTGTTGAGTCAAACCGATTAAAAAAGATGTTAAATTTGTTTGCTCTCTCTCTGCTTCCCTCGGCTGTATGGCTGCCTGACTTGCAGCCTGTAATGATCTTCATGCCCTTCCAAACCTCACGAATGTTGTTGGCCTGTAGTCTTCTCTCCAGCTTCATCCTGTAGGAGTCCTTAGCTTCCTTAATGCAATTCTTCAATTCCCTCTGCGCTCTCCTCATCTCCTCAGGATCTTTATTTTTGAAGGCCCTTTTCTTCCAGTCCAGTACAGCTTTCACTTCACTGGTTATCCAGGGTTTGTTATTTGGAAAACATTGTACTGTTCTTACAGGGACAACTGCATCTAAACAAAAGTTCAGATAGTCCGTGATGCAGTGCATGGAGCCCTCAATATCATCCCCAAAGAAGTTCAACATAACATTCCAGTCAGTGGACTGAAAACAGTCCCTGAGGATTTCCTCATCCCCATCTTGCCACTTCCTGAAGGAGCGGACTGTAGTCTGCTGCCTCCTAACCAGAGGTGTGTACAGGGGTGACAGGTAGATCAGGTTGTGGTCGGACTTTCCCAGTGGTGGCAGAGGGGATACTGTGTATGCATCTTTAATGTTAGCATACTGCAGATCAATAGTCCTGTTTTTGCGGGTCGGACAATCTACATACTGAAAAAAAGCTGTCAGAGTTGAAGTGAGGGTGACGTGGTTAAAATCTCCAGATACAAAAAAGAGTGCTGGGTTTGTAGCCGCGACGCTATCGTATGTATCCTCTCACACGCCACCGCTGCGTCAGCTCTAGGAGGGATGTAAACACACACAGCGATGACGTGTTTAAACTCCCTGGGCAGGTAGTATGGCCTTAGGCTAACTGCTAGCAGTTCCAAATCACGGCAGCATATAATATCTTCAATAGTCAGGTGAGACGGGTTACACCATCTGTTATCCACATACAGTATAAGCCCACCGCCTTTGCTCTTACCGCATGCTTTAGTGTCCCTAACGGCTCTCACTGATGTAAACCCCTGCAGCTCCACGTTACAGTCGGGTACGCAGCTAGTCAGCCATGTCTCCGTAAGGAAGACCAAACTGCTCTCCCGGTAAAGTTTCTGAGTTTTCATGAGTCCTGCTAACTCGTCCACTTTGTTCTGGAGCGCATTAACATTTCCCATTAATATTGACGGAACTGGTGGCTTGTATCTGCGTCGCTTAGCGTTCGTTTAACCGGTCTTCACTTTTGCTCCAGCTCTGCAGCCATGGTACTTCCGCCTTAGCACACCCGGGGTTGGGTGACACACGCCGGCAGCGGTCCTTTTCCTCAGCGCCAGCAGATCATCTCTCGTGTAGACGCGTTTAATGCAGTCCTGTACCCAGTTCAAGTCCATAATATCCATAGGATACATGACCATAATGTTTGGAACGAAATTTGTTCCAACAGAAATTGAATTGAATTTTAGTTTTGAATTGAATTTGATCAGGTTTTGAAATTGAATGAACAGTAATCTGAAACTGAATCTAATTATTTGAATTGAATTTAACATAAAACTTGAAGCATTTCATTCAGTTCGCACATTCAAATTCAGTTCATAAAATTCAAATTCAATTCTTTAAATTCAAAATTCAAATTCAAGTTGAGTAACATCACATGAACGCGCATGGCGAGCTGCAGCCCCGCCTCCTTCCCTGCCTCTTCCCCCGTTAATGTTCAGAAAGCGGTAAACCATTTGGCGGGCTTAATACCATGTCCATCGCGATGGATTCCAGCAATGGCTCCAACTGGCCGAACAATACAGTAAGTTAACATTATGTTTTAGATTTATTACACAGACTATGCATGGGCGTTTCGTAATAATGTAGTTTTACTTGTATGAATGCTCATAAATGCCCATAGGCAACGATTCAGTTTTATGCTTAACCAGTAACGTTAGCGTTCTACCACTCGCCCGCCGCGGTTGTCTTTCAGATGACAGTGACTTGCTAAGTGCTACCCCGGCTTGCGGGAGCCTAGCGGACCGTCATGGAAGTGTAGCACAACGAGCTATATTAACTAGATGTGTGCTGAGCTAGCCACCATCTTAGGACGGGCGGCGGGCGAAATTTTTATTCCCACTGAGTTCCGGATCCCAACAGAAACTCATTTGCGTACAGCCAATCAGCGATCTTGTGCCAGACCTCTGAAGGAGTGTCTCGAGACAGTTACATATTTGTTTCTCTTTCCTGGCCTTGCACTAATAATGTATTAATAAGTGAGATTGCGTCAGCTTATTCTAGAAAATATGAATGCTCTGAACGGATGATTATCAATCCTAGCTAGAAACATTAAAAATGATTGGCAGGTTTGGAAACGGCCGCCGCATTTTCAAGGACATGAAGATTTATTCAAAACCTCTTTCTAAGTATAAAATCATTAGGCTGTATCACACCCCTCTGCCTGAGTATAGCTATGGTCCCCTACTTACGATGATGCAGAAAGAAAACACCTTAATCGCGAAAACCTATATTAACACGCGACAGCAAAGTGCGAATACGATTCATTAACAGCACTTGGCGTCCGGAACTCCAGTGGGAATAAAAATTTCGCGGGGGCCGCGTACCTCTGGCTGGAACCCATGCAAAGTCATGTTAACAAATGTGCTTGGGTGAATATATCGGTAAATATCAATAATGATCATTCAGCAGCGGTTTTGATGCCTGGCCTTTTTATGACCGAAAACTAGATAAGAGTTAGTGCTTTGGCACTGAATGCAAGTAAAAAAAATGCTGACCTCGGATCTTGCCCAATAACTACAAAGATATTGCCAAATACCGCACGATTGACAGCAGAAAGTAGGGAATTCGGTAAGTTAGAGTCACTCGCTCTACATTTCATGTTTCGGTAGTTAAATGCTATTAGTGAATTATCTGCCATCGCTAACTCGCTATTAATGAAAATCGAAGTGTTTAGTATAGCTAGCAAGAGAACGCTTGAAGTAAATCCGTTTTGGCGCCTTACATCAGAGAATTACGATGGTGTTGCTTTTGGCTGTGGCTATTCGCACAGCGACTGTGCATATGAGCATCGTTGCAGTGCTTATTCGCAGAGCATAACCATCATTGGTTCATTTTTGCTCTGCAAATAAGCGTGTAGGCGTCGCTTATGTACACAGCTGCTACCAACCCTAGCCATAATTGGCATCGGTTCATTTTTTGCTCTGCGAATAGAGGAAAGGATGTCCCTTACATGTACAACTGCTGTGCGAATAGGCAGCCCTTCCGCATGCTTTTGGTGTTGCGTTTTTTACTGCCTTGGAGAAACACATTATTACGTGTATTATCCAATATGAGCACTCAACTATCCAACGAAGATCATGCCGCATATTCCCTTGCCGACCGGGCGAAGAAATAGTCTGAGCTTATCCGACTGCCCGAACGGACCTGGAGTGAATTTTACATAATTTTTAAGCTATTGTAATGTTATGTTTTGAGACCTGCTTTCAGACAAGGGTTTTTTAAGGCTCTGGTAACACATTCCATCATTTAAAATATATATATATATATATATATATAGCATGAATTAATATTTTGTTGTGCTGACATTTCACTAGATAGAATTTTGGTTATTTGTATGAATAATATTAAAGGTGGGGTTGGTAATGTTGCAGAGCTGGCAAGATTTGAAAGTGGCACCTCCTCTAAGCCACACCCCCTCCCGTCAGTGCTCCGTCCTAAGCCATGCCCCCACAAACTAGAACGCGCATCGTGACAGTAGGACTCAGCATGGCAGAGGAGAGCCGACTCAGCTAGATCAACACATTTTGCTCATCGACCAAACTACCTCATGTCTCACTCACCTGTAAGTAAACTTATTACTGTATCTTTCAAGCTACCATGTTTTGCTTAGCAATACCTTACACGTTTTCTGTTGGAAGCAGTGACGTGTCGCCGGAGGTCAGTTAGGGGCCGGAGGTCAGTTAGGGGATGCTGAGTCTTCACCGTCAAACAAACGATAACTCACTATTACTTTGGCTGATTAGAAATTTAACGAATTTACTAAACGGCAGAATGGCGTTACAGTCTCATGCACGACATTATTGCTCAGTGCATCGAACTTAAAATGCACGAGATGGCAAGTTTGTTCATATTTGCTCAGAGGAAGCTAACGCAATGCCATTAACAAATATTAAAACCTTTCTTATGCGGCGTTCAATGTGTGGTCAATATGTTTATGATAATGGGCTCTAATTTCCTGGCGCAGCGCAGGTGGCGTAGCGAGGCCCAGCCCGCGCAGTGGTAATTTCGTACGGCGCAGCCTGCGTAGTGGTAATTTCGTGAGGTGCGCAGCCTTCGGTAGACAAAGGTGCGCCGAGATGGGTGTGGCGGCGTAGTTGGGGGAGGTGTCACATATTCATCAAGACGCAGTGACAATTTCGTAGAAAAAATCTCCGCTGGAGTTGCGCAGAAAACTCGCCAGCTCCAACCTGGTTTAATTTCCGTGCAGTGGTAATTTGGCTGACCGCGCAGAGTGCGCACACGTCACCGAAACCTCAGGCAGGTTTACAGAATGTCAGGCACATTTCAATGCAAGAAATAATTACAGGAAGCACTATTTAATGTAACTGTCTGAATAAGGACATAAATTATAGTATCTATATCGATTGTCCTGATGTCAGATTAAAGGCGATTGCCACGCGTAATGGAAACTTGACCTGGCTTGATCAACGCAGCTTAATCAGTGATGCAAACTAACGACTTCACATCTTTCTCAGCCAACCACAAACTGTGTATATATATCTCGAATGCTTGCGTTCTATGTTCATTAAAGCCGCTTGCACACTGGACGCGAAACGAATTTTTCGCACGACTGATTACAGACAAAGTCAATGCAAAGACGTGATAGTCGGACAGGGTTTTAATATAGCCCCGTGTACGAAAGTCATAAAGGCTCTGATTTTTTCAAGTATTCCAGGAATTATTAGACGTGCAAACTTGGCTATGTTTGTGTTCGACCTTCACAAAATGCAAATTGATGGCTATCGACTTTTCTTGGTCTTTTTAGCCTATTCGTCTGTTTTCTTCCGTTGAAGATAGACAGCAGTCTTTATTCGGTCTTTCTTTTGAAAAATTAGTCAGATGGATCGAACAGATTCACGCTTTATCTCCACAGCGGAGATAAAATCGTGTTCATCGGATGCTCTGTTTTTAAAATGTTTCATTTTATTCTTTATTTCGTTATCAATCTGTTCTAATCGTCCTCTTCTTTTTTTTTGGCTGTCAGACACGGAGGCATTGTACATTGTCTCGCGCCAGTGTCGACTCACTTTATTGAGCAGAGCTTAAACAGAAACATTGATTGAAATTCTCAGTACTCATCTTGAAGAACTGAGCCCCTTATCAAAACATTCACCTTTAATATCTAAAAGAGTCAGTAGATTTGAAGAAATTAAAAACAATAATAGACTGTCGGATACGGAGATTTATTAAAACCCTGTCAGACTTTAGGACACAAGACGCAATCTTTCGAGCGAAAAATTCGTTTCGCGTCCAGTGTGCAAGCGGCTTAATACTAGGCTACTATAATTGTCACTTAGGTTTTATCGTCTTTCTTGGGGGAAAGGAATACAGCCTGATTGCTATGACCTCATACTGAGTTAAGATCACATATTGAAAATAAATGTGTTACGTATCTTGCATTGTTGTCCACGCATGTTAATTCCAAAATTTAAAGTAGCAACAGTTTGTAATAATGGGAACACGCTATAGCCAGTGAGCAATATTTGACTCGGTTGTGTAATACCCAAACACGCCTTCTTTGCCAACTTGCGCTGGAAGGAGGGACAGAGGCGGGACAGAGTACTACTTGCGCCAGGCTACGCCGGGCACGAAATTGCCACATACGCCTGGACACACCCCGTTGGAGCGGCGCACCCTCCATTCGCCGCGCTTGCGCCGCGCCTGCGCCTGGTCTACGAAATTAGAGCCCATGGACTTAAGCTACATACACTTTAGTTAATCTTTTTCTGGTCATTAAGTTAAAGAAGGCAAGCTTGCTGGGAAATTAGTTCAACCAAAGGCCTTGCTTGTCCCCAAAAAAAAAAAGTCAGACCATCACCAAAGGAGAGTGCTTGCTAATTGGCTCTGAGCAGACTGCCCCCTGAAGCTATAGCGGGGCAGAATTTGATGTCAAAATGCTACAAATCCATGTGCACTTGAAATGGGACAAAAATTAAATTAATAACAGCTATTTCAAAAAAATGCAAAGGGGCAATGCAGAGGAAAAATATAAGGCCCACAGACAATTTTGGCCCGGATGTTTCAGTTTCCACAAATGGTACATGGACCAACCATCAAATGGTAAAGTGATTTTTAAATCAGATCGAAGGCTTGGCCTTGGTAGAAGGCCTCGGTCATGACTTCCCTGAATTCATTGTAAAATGACATGTGGTTTTCAGGAAGGAAGACAGTTTTGCTACATGCTGACACGGTTGGGTAACAAACTGTGTGCTCAGAATACTGTTCATCACATTTGTGATTGAATTGAATGAGAACAACGAAATTGTTCCTCTCCTCAGGTAAAACTGGGATGTGGCCCTGTCCTGTGGCCCACTGCAGAAACCCACTTGGGGTAAGGGAACCAGGGGCATTCTCTGGATGCTCACCTATTCAGACACAAAAAGGCATAAAAAAAAAAAGAAGAGCAGGGGTTAAAACAACTTACAAGACATTACAGTGAAGAACTTTGAACATAATTCAATAATAGAAAAACAAGAGCAATTACAGTCTTCAATGTCTTGCAAGAAGTCCTGCAGATGGTTCATGACTTTTATCTCCAGTTGCTCTTTTGTAGAGCCCTTTTCACTCAGCACAGGCCTACAGGCCTTGAATACAAAGTCTGCATCAGCCTGTCATGAGAAAAGGGTGAATTTTAGGTTAATCCAAATCCAAAAAGAGTTGCTATGCATATGACCCCATAGCTTAGCTGTGTCAGGTCCCTGAGTGCTATCCGCAGTTGCCATTTTTGTTTGAATTGTTAAGGCACTAAAAAAGTATTCACAATCAACACTCCAGTAGCAAAACAACTGCTCAGATTTATGCAAATTGGGAGCCTCACACTCTTCGTGAAACAATACACACAGAATTTAGTTACACACATGGTCATTTGAAGTAGTCTCTGTACTATACGATTGCAAAACACTGTGCTACCACACATTTGCTGTGTTGATGAGACCCACCTTCACCTCCAGGCCAGGAGTGAACAGTGGCCGGCATAGAGTTGCATATTGATGCATCAGGTCGGCAAGGCCATAAAGTGCCAGACCTTCGAGTAGCTGGTTCAGTAGAGGGAGCAATCGATACACATTGTGAAGAACAATTGCCCTGAAGAAAAGGGAAAAATGATAATGTGTGAGAATTATGAAATGCTGATAATTCTTGCAGACATGAATTCAATCTGAATTCCACAAAGAGTGATCAGATAAGCAACTCCCTAGCCAAAAATGGTGGTTCTATTGTTCCTGTGGGCCTATTTTCAGCCAGAAACTGGGGAGGTACAATGACGGCCGTAAACTGTCCAATGGGTTTGGGTGAAGGCCAGTAAGAACCATCACATGCAAAAGGTCAGAGATTAACTTAACTATTGACTATGCTGCAGAAAGGTTGGCAGACTGGTTTGTATGAAAAGCAAAGTCATTACGCATTGAAGCTGGAAAACAGTTTAAATCGTCTGAGCTGGAGTTACTCCGGACTTCACTTCAGCTTTTTGAGGTGTGTTCTACGGAGCCCTGGAGGTGACATGGATTTTTTTTTTTTATCTGCCGCGTGCGACTTACTAACTCGCTCGCGCGACTTACTATCTCGCGCGTGCGACTTACTAACTTGCACGCGCGACTTAATATCTCGCACGTGCGACTTACTATTTCGCACTAGCGTGTTAATAACTCGCACGTGCGACTTAGTAAGTCGCAAGCGCGAGATACTATCTCGCGCGTGCGACTTATTATCCCGCATGCGCAACTACCAGAAAGATGTCAAAGCAAAGTTGTGGCAGTGAATGGTGACCTACTTAAAATGGATCGCGACAGACTCATCATTTTATTCTTTGGTTTAGGTATGCGCCATAAAGAAATTCTTAGAAGCATATCCTTATATGGTTTCATTTTAAGCCGGAGACACCTCATGAGAATTCTCGGAGAATACAGACTTTGCCGTCGACAATATTCGGACCTGCAAGAAGTGATAGATTTCATCAGTGAGCAATTGAGAGGCCCTGGGAGACATCATGGTTACCGATGGATGTACAACAAGTGTCTTGAGGACTTGTATTTACACAACTCCTGTGTACTCTAAGGTCAGCTAACATGATGAACCAGTTCATAGATGGTATGAACTCATGTGGAAGACTGTGGGACACAGTGAAGAGACACTGGAAGGCTTTCCTGAAGGTGTTCACACATGAAGAAGGACCACTGACAAGATCAGCATTCCGGGAACTATTCTCAGTCCTGTGGAGTGAGGAGGGGACAAACCGCAGAGATGCTGAGGAGGACACAATGTTTTCATGGGAATGCCTCCTCAACACAATTGAAGGTGTGTTCTTTGTTGTGTAATTACAACAATCAAATATGAATTTGGGATAAATACACATTAGACAGTTGTTAGAAAAGTTCAATGTGATGGAGCAGTACAGTGTAAAAGGGAATATTCGTATGTATGGCATTATTTTGTTTGTGTGTGTGTGTGCGTTTTCACAGAACAACAAGCTTCCCTCTCTTTTGAGGATCTGCTGGCATTTGTAAGTGGAGCAGATGCAGTGCCGCCACTTGGTTTCCATAAGAAGGTGGAGATCCAATTCTTTGATCAGGAGCATGGCACCAAACGCTTTCCTTATGCCTCAACTTGTGCTCTGACCTTTTCCCTTCCAAGAGGTATCCAGACCGAAGAAGAACTGACAGACATCCTCACAGATGCAATTCATGGGTCTGTTGGCTTTGGCAAAATATAATTTAAAAGGCTCTTTTTTTTTTCCAAGAAAAATATTAAGATTGTTTATAAATGGCTTCAGCAGTTTGTAAAATGTATTTTTCATGGAAAAGTGTTTGATTCTAAATTAAACAGAGAAATGGATTTGGAGATGTGGGGAGTAAGAGTTAAAAGTTATTGATGTTGTTTACCTGTGATTGAATGCAGACTGGAGAAAGATTGTTGATCATTCACCATAGGATTCATAATTTTTTGTGCATGTTCTTTTACTGCGCTTCTACCAATAGCACTCTGTTCAACACTCTGGCATTGAACTTGCCTTTGAGATAAGCTTTTTAAATTAAACATTATTTCAACCAGTCTGAATGATCAAATGTGTCAGTTCAATATAGCTAGCACATCTGTAGCGTTTGGAAGTGTTTCCTATGAAGATAACATCCTAAGTAAGTTTCCTGATAACTTTCTTAAGTAGACAACAAATGGGTTAGGGTACATGTATGATAATTACACACAAAGTTTTACTCATGAAATATAAAGTTTTAAATACATTATACAGCGACAAACCCTGAGGTAGACATTCAGAAAAAAAAAGTAAATTCATGGGGCTCTAATTTCCTGGCGCAGCGCAGCTGGCGTAGCGAGGGGCAGCCCGCGCAGTGGTAATTTCGTACGGCGCAGCCCGCGTAGTGGTAATTTCGTGAGGTGCGCAGCCTTCGGTAGACGAAGGTGCGCCGAGATGGGTGTGGCGGCGTAGTGGGGGGAGGTGTCACATATTCATCAAGACGCAGTGACAATTTCGTAGAAAAAGTCTCCGCTGGAGTTGCGCAGAAAACTCGCCAGCTCCAACCTGGTTTAATTTCCGTGCAGTGGTAATTTGGCTGACCGGCGCAGAGTGCGCACACGTCACCAAAATCTCACAGGCAGGTTTACAGAATGTCAGGCACATTTCAATGCAAGAAAAAATTACAGGAAGCACTATTTAATGTAACTATCTGAATAAGGACATAAATTATAGTATCTATATCGATTGTCCTGATGTCAGGCGGTTGCCACGCGTAATGGAAACTTGACCTGGCTTAATCAACGCAACTGAATCTGTGATGCAAACTAACGACTTCACATCTTTCTCAGCCAACCACAAACTGTATAATATATATCGAATGCTTGCGTTCAATGCTCATTAAAGCCGCTTGCACACTGGACGCAAAACGAATTTTTCGCACGACTGATTACAGACAAAGTCAATGCAAAGACGCGATAGTCGGACAGGTTTATAATATAGCTCCGTGTCCGAGAGTCATAAAAGTTCTAGTTTTTCCGAGTATTCCAGGAATTATTAGACGTGCAAACTTGGCTATGTTTGTGTTCGGCCTTCACAAAATGCAAATTGATAGCTATCGACTTTTCTTGGTCTTTTTAGCCTATTCATCTGTTTTCTTCCGTTGAAGATAGACATCAGTATTCATTCGGTCTTTCTTTTGAAAATTCGTCAGATGGATCGAACAGATTCACGCTTTATTTCCACAGCAGAGATAATATAGTGCGTGAGCAAATCAATTCCATGACCACTGACAGAGTGAAGAAATCATCGCATGCACGATCAAGACTGTCCGACACGAAATGCAAATTACTCCATGTCCAGCAGCCAGCAAAAAGTAAAAGTATTGATATGAGAACAGATTTGTAACGAAATAAAGAATAAAAATATATCAGCAACAAACGTGATATCAAACAAAGATGACCCGCCAATAAATAAATCGCAGTGTTCATTGGATGCTCTGTTGTTAAAATGTTTCTTTTTATTCTTTATTTCATTATCATTCTGTTCTAATCGTCCTCTTTTTTTGGCTGTCAGACGCGGAGGCATTGTATATTGTCTCGCGCCAGTGTCTACTCACTTTATTGAGCAGAGCTTAAACAGAAACATTGATTGAAATTCTCGGTACTCATCTTGAAGAACTGAACCCTCTTATCAAACATTCACGTTTAATGTCTGAAAGAATCAGTAGATTTGAAGAAATTAAAAACAATAATAGACTGTCGGACACGACGATTTATTAAAACCCTGTCAGACCTTTGGACACAAGACGCAATCTGTCGAGCGAAAAATTCGCTTCGCGTCCAGTGTGCAAGCGGCTTAATACTAGGCTACTATTATTGTCACTTATGCTTTATCGTCTTTAGTGGGGGAAAGGAATGCAGCCTGATTGCGATGATCTCGTACTGAGTTAAGATCACATATTGGAAATAAATGTGTAACGTATCTTGCTTTGTTGTATATGCATGTTAATCCCAAAATTTTAAGCAGCTACAGTTTGTAATAATAGAAACACGCTATCCATCGTTTCTCCTGCCAGTGAGCAATATTTGACTCGGCTGGGTCGCCTTCTATATTCTAACACATTAAAGGTGAGGTGAGGAGCTCATTTGACTGGTGAAGATTTGACTCGGCTGTGTTATACCCAAACACGCCTTCTTTGCCAACTTGCGCTGGAAGGAGGGGCAGAGGCGGGACAGAGGAGTACTTGCGCCAGGCTACGCCGGGCACGAAATTGCCACATACGCCTGGACACACCCCGTTGGCGCGGCGCACCCCCCATGCGCCGCGCCTGCGCCTGGTCTACGAAATTAGAGCCCATGGTCTTACAGTCGTATATAGCTGCATGTTAAAGATGACATTACAATTAGCCTTTATTGTTCAGATTCTGCTAATTTCTTCCCTTTCCTTAAAAGCTACTATAGACAACATTCAGCAACCAAATGTTATACAATACATTCACAAACCAGTGGTTTACACATTTTCTTACTGTATTCCTCACCTATACTGATCATACGTTATTTAAGTACATATTTCTGACAAATAGACTATTCTGAATGGACAATGTGTCACTCAGTAACAAAAAATACTACTGAATTGATAGGAATCACATGAGAACAAGTTAGAAACTGTACCCTTGCAACACTTGCAGGAAAAGATTCTTTCAGTAAAGGGTAGCAAAGGCATGTAAATCTTGATACAAGTTACAAGTTGTATGTAATTAATTGAATATTACAGTATTCTAAAACTACAAAATGTTTACAAAAATACTATTCAAATTATTTAACAAAACATATGATTGGGGAGAGGGGCACACTCTTCTCTCGACAGACATAGTGGGATAGGGACCCTATCCGCACTGACACAGAGACACAACACAAAATATTACCCAAACAATTGGGGACGGATAACATCCCTCAGTGACATATAGAAATCCAGTGCATCTGATATATTGTTTGGAAAGCCTAACCCTGATTCTTCTATGGTGATGGTACAGAGATCAAAAATGTCCTCGTCACATGGGATGGCTGTTAGGAATTTGCAGGTCTGCTTGGCTGTAGCCAGGTCAATGGCATTAACCTGGACTATGTGGTCATCTGCACCCCACAAATGCAGTGCTGAAAACATGATGTTTGGTATCCCGCTGGGCACAGTATGGTTCCTAGATGGCCGGATGCGATGTGTGTTCCAGACATTTTGTATCTCATTTAACTGCTCCTGAAAAAAATGAGAGATGCAGGTCATACATTACTCGTATAAGAGAGTGAATGAGACAGATACACAGAGACAGAGAAAAGTACACAGAGAAAGACGGAGAGCAAGAGAGACAAAAAGACCGTGGAGGAGAACTAAAAAGTATTTCACATAAAAATGACATATGCAGTACTTAATGAATTGCAGGTCAAAGTTTACTCAGAAGCTACATTTTCTAATCAAATTCCTCTTGCTTGCAACTTTGCAGGTATATGTAGTATGTGTAGTGCATTTGAATGAGCCACAGTGGAGTCATTTTACTTTTTTTGCAAATGCAAACATTGCAGCTTAGTAATATGCACTCCACTCTGAGCTTCATCATCCAATGATGACAATAACAATGATTGACCTGTGCTGACCGAAAGTGACCCTGAACCACATACTCCCACCTGTGGTGAAACTCTGGAATCACAATGCCTAATTTTTCCCTTTCAGCCCCATCTATTAGTTGTAAATAATAAACAGATACAAAGTGGTTGTCCTTTTAAGCCACTGTCCCACATATACATTAGGTTAATAAATATAAAATTTATTTATGAATTTATCTTCATGCTAAAGACATGGGTACATACAGATATATGCAGGCATATGAGGGCCCAGTTCTCTTGCAACCAGGTAGATCTACTTTACATACATTAGAGCAATAATCTTCTCGCTGTAAATGATAATTTACATGGGATAATGGGATTCAGACTATACAAACAAACAACAGAAGATTGGGCCTAGGATTAACAGAATAAAATACATCAATCAATCAAAGTCATCAACAATTGACATACCTGAATGATGTTCATGAAACAGAACTGTGACAGTGCTTTGTCCAGGAAGTCCACCAAAAAAAGACCTTGATCTTTGAGCTCCCCCAGCAGCTGGATCCAGTTTTCAATGCCTTCCTTACGCATGACACCCCACCAACTTTCAATTCGTTGATTAGCGGTGCTTGCTCCTCCGATGTGGCTTCGTTCGGCTGCTCTGCCATCCAAACCATCTTGACGCATGAATACCTAGACCAGGGGTTCCCAAACTTTTCCAAATCAGGGCCCACTTGAAAATCTAAAAAATGTCCGCGGCCCACCTTTGTCCTATAAACAGTACATAGACGAAATTATGCATTCTCAGAACACTTAACAGCAACAATAATTGTTGTTGTTGTTGTTGTTAAGAAAATAAAATAAATAAAATAATTAAAAAACAACAACAATAATTGTTGTTTTTTATTTATTTATTTTATTCATTTATTTGTTAATATTATTATTATTATTATAAATATTCAGGATTGAAATGAAAGCAGGGGGATAAAGGAAGCCCAAACTTTTAATCTGTGGTGTACACACAAGACAGAATTAATTATCGAACACAGTACGTGCTCCTCCGATTATGACCCCCGGTCATGATGACCAGAAAGCTACGTTCCGATCATAAACTATATAAGGTTCCTAAAATATTGTGAGGTCAATAACACTCAATAGGTTTTTACTTCTAAATATTTTTTTAAGTCGTGCAATAAATATTTTACAATAAAAATCATAAAAAATCATATTTGCAAAAATGAATCATATTTCTAATGACCTCTCACGGCCCACCGGAGGGCCGCGGCCCACACTTTGGGAATCACTGACCTAGACAAAGGTGGAAAGTAACTACGTAGGCCTAGCATATATTTGCTCAAGCATTGTAGTTAGTTATAATTTTTAGGTGCTTTTATTTTACGTGAATGTTTCTATCTTTTATAGGATCTGAATATGCCTATTTCTTCCAGCATAGTACCTGGATATCACGAACAACAACGTTCTCTGTTCCTTCATCGGTGCGGACAATCCTTGGGCCACCTCCAACTTCTTCAATGGCTTTAACCCCTTTGTGCAGAAGCCAAATTTGGCTATTTTTGGGTTACCCACTTTAATGCTGTATAATTCAAAATTAAAGCTTCATAAAGAGGAAAAATGTGGCTCAATTCTGAAAAGACACTTACAGCATTTAGAATTACATAGTATTTCAGTTAATTTTCATGATTATGGTAGAGAAAATGAGCTGCAAACATAAAAAATCTTCATGAGAATTCACCATTGAAATTGCAAAAAAAATAATTCTGAGGATTTAAAAACTGCTGGGGCTTAAAACTATACATTTCTGGGATCATAAACTCCTTGACCACAAGTACAATTCATCTTCAACATTACATTCTAGATTACCTACATGCTTTTAGCCAAATTATACAGCTATCCAAGTGTCTCCCCGAAGTCTCAAAATGAAGTCCAGTCAAATCATAAAAAAATCATGTATATAACACAAATAAAGTTTTAAGGCATGAAATTTAATATGAACAAATGATTTTCTGGTTGAGTTTTGCATGAATTAATCAATATCAGTGCAGTGGAACATCATTGGTCACCAGTAACCTCTCAAAACATGCCTTTTCTCCATAATAAAGTTAACAATATTGTCCATTTCTCTTCGAAGTACCCCAAGCATTAAATGAAGAGCAGATTTAACAGCTATAACATTCACGCAAGACCAAACATGATATGAATAAAAAGCTAACCGCTCTCACATCCGAGCTCATAACCTTACACCTTATAAGGGTGAAAACTCACTAACTCAGTAATATCTGAATTCTGAAATACACCTTATTTTAACAGAACAGAAATTTCACTTTCAGGAAAAAAATACAACTACATATGCCTCCATATTCATCAGAGTGGTGTAATGAACGTACCGAGGGATCTACCGACCTGCGTGGGATGTATGCATTTGGAGAAACGAAAACCTCGGCATTCGATGTCTTTAAACGCGTATAGATTCTACAGCAAAAAGCCAAATTAAGCAAAATGCAAACAGAGTGGAAGTATAACCTGTTTTCTTCATTGATGCCCACCTCCAGAGACAGATGTATCGGGTAGAAGGAACGTTCCAGTTCTGTTTCATTCGGAATAATTCCCGTTGACCGCGTCCATACAACATTTAAATCTCGTAAATGAAACTGAACACTTCAGAACGGTCTCGAGTGTCTTTATTTCTTTGATATCGCATCATTTTCAGCTGCGCAACCGCGGCCAACATTCGAAGAATACAACCGACCTTACTTTTACGCTTAGCTTTGTATCCCATTCTTATTGTCCGATCAATGTATTTCAGTTATAGAGGAAAGTTAAGACACTGGGGAATGGGATAAGAAACGAGTCTGTCAATACATCGTTACCGGGGAAGCTTCACGAGGACGTGAACTATAACTGTAGAGTTACGCAGATGAATCTGAGTATATAATTGAGTGACTGGCTATCGACACCAGTACTTCGGTGGATAGAAGGGAGCGCTGAATTTGTCGATGGAGGAATCTAAGCGTTAATCCATGGGAGGGAACTACGCATATTTTGTGTGTGATGATTGTAACTGACAGTAGAATGTGAGAGAAGCAATACTATGTCGGATTTTTTTCTTCACAAAACGTATTTTTTTAACCACTAATTGGAATACTGTTGGCTCACTGTAGCTAAAATGGTTGCTACAGAGTAGTACGTTTTTTTTCTGTCGCAAGTGATAATTTTTTAAAACTACTGGATCGATACTATGGGCAAGGATATTGACCAGTTTGCACATCAGGCTTAGCTGAGGAGTTTAATCCATGCTACTCCTGAAAAACAGGGATTGGAGGGAACTTCTCCATACTATAAATCGCGTTTCAGCTCTGCCTGCTTGTGAATAACCAATAGCTGATCCGGGGGTGCCATCTTGTGGTCGAGTACTATAACTTAAGTGCTTACATTTGCATATCTATAGACGCGAGCGTCTACATCTGCAGAAAGGGGTTAACAAAGTAGCCTCCAATTACATGTGGATCGCTGTTTGTTTGGGCTGCTTTCAACCAGATGATTTTTCTCAAAAACCCATCAATGCATCCATTTATACAAATGCCATATGGTTTGAGCTTGTCATAAGAATCTATGTGCCAAATAAAGTTCGGTCCTTCAGAAAAATACTGCCTGCGTCTTAGCCGACGGCTCTGGCGCACTCTGCTACTCACAGGATCGAGCTCTGACAGGATCAATCTCACATCCTCTTTTCGTACCCTAAATCCATGTCCCAGACACTTGTTGTACATCCATCGGTAACCATGATGTCTCCCAGGGCCTCTCAATTGCTCACTGATGAAATCTATCACTTCTTGCAGGTCCGAATATTGTCGACGGCAAAGTCTGTATTCTCCGAGAATTCTCATGAGGTGTCTCCGGCTTAAAATGAAACCATATAAGGATATGCTTCTAAGAATTTCTTTATGGCGCATACCTAAACCAAAGAATAAAATGATGAGTCTGTCGCGATCCATTTTAAGTAGGTCACCATTCACTGCCACAACTTTGCTTTGACATCTTTCTGGTAGTTGCGCATGCGGGATAATAAGTCGCACGCGCGAGATAGTAAGTCGCAAGCGCGAGATACTAAGTCGCACGTGCGAGTTATTAACACGCTAGTGCGAAATAGTAAGTCGCACGCGCCAGATAAAAAAAAAAAATCCATGTCACCTCCAGGGCTCCGTAGTGTTCAGACAAACATGGGAAAGCAGATCCACACCAAGTCAGGTTCAGAGACAATGTCAAGGTAAACATTAATACGGACTGAATGCTGAGCATGATGCCATGCTCTGATTCTTTATTTATTCCAATAAGAAACAGTATGATGCGAATGGAATTAAGACCAAAGCTAAACACCAATCCGCGAGTACCACAATATTTTTTTTCTTACAATGTAAAGGAAAAAGTAGAGACAACTCATCCCAATAAATTACCATATCACGGAAAAGTTGTTTCTGTTTCCCAGTAATTCAGTTAAAAAAGTAAAAACTTTAATATTACCTGTAAGTCGTAATCATCAAATGCAAAACAAATGAAAGCTTGAAATAATAAAAGTTGTATGTAATGAATTTAAAAAAAAATATGAAACCTTCACCTTTAAAAGAATCACTGGGGTAAAAATAATTAAAACTTGTCATAGTGAATAATACCGAACAATGTCTTCTACTCTGTCAACCGTCACCGGTCCAACGTAACCACAGTTGATTATTTCATCAGCCAGATCTATCATTGTGGATTCTGTGGCTGACTGAACCTTTAACACAAGACAGTCACAAACAAATAGGGTATCAATGATGCATGTTGGCCTGTAGCATTTACAGATCACTGATTCAAATACCAAAACCATATATTTGCTGATAGCCCATGTGCCCTGTGGTTACTTAATATAAATACAAATATGCAATATGTTCCACATTAAACCAAAATACTTATATCACTCGAAACAGAATGACCCCCTCTACCAAGGTTTACGCCCACTTTTACAGAACTATTATCTATGTTCATTTTATGATGATTTTTCATTTCATTTTCAAAAATGATGAGTTTCATTTTTTCTGATACACCCTGTAGTGGTAAAATAAGAGGTGGTTATTTGGAGTTCGTAAGTCAGTGTAAGATGGATTGTGCTTTACGGCACCAATGTTTTGAAAAGAGAGCAAAAACATGTTTGAACAATAACAGTGAAGTGTTACCTTTGAAATTAGCGTATGATCACACACATCAGACACAGAAAGTGTGTCAGTCCTCAATTCTCTGTCACATAAATAATTGAAGCACCACTGCTTCAGGCAGCAGGGCGGTGGCCCACCTTGGGCCAGGCTTGCTGCCCAAATTTCACTAGCAGCCCTTTAAGAAATAACTGCAGCAGTTAAGTCAAAATAAAGTCAACCAGAAGAATTGCGTGTAATGTTAAGAGCTAGTTAAGTAAAGCAATTTATAGTTAAAAGTTACCAGAAAATTTACCCAGTGTGCGTTCGATTTCCCTCAACACATATAACATTAGTTTTTGCCTAGAGATGCATCAAACGTAGATTATATGTCACCCAATGTTTAGTGGGCAGGCTACTCACTTTGGTTACAGAGTATTGCAGCCTCAGCTGCATATGATCAACATTTTTTACAAGACACTAACGGGTTGGATAGCTAGCGGATCACAAGATTTTACATTAATGTCATAGGAAGTGTTTACAAATTGCCTAACAAGACATAATGCACCTTCAACTGTTGCCATTGGTAGCCATTTTGATAAATGGCTGCCATGGCTGCCATGTTGAAAATTTGCGATGATCCGATATTCAATTTTTTTTTCACTGCCTTCGGCTATAAGCGTACCAAATTTCACGCTTTTATCGCAAAGTGCACAATTTTTTGGCTCAACCTCTCCACTATACCTGAAATTTCCTTGATCCAGGTCCAACAAGGAATATTTTGGACATTTGCCAGTGTCGTCACCCTCAAACAGTTTTTGCAAGAGGCCATCGACCATGCCTTATAGCACAAACACACAGAAAAAAAGATCACCTGCACATTAGAATTTCTGCTATTTGACTTTGTTTAATGTATGCTAGTGCTTTGCCCATAACGAAGAGGAGGCACAACTGGTGGACACACAAACAGGGATTCCCTGCATTACAGTAATAATTAGATGCATACCTGTGAAGAAATCCTTTGTTAATGCCCCAGTGTCAACACCTGCTTCTCCAATGAATGTTATCTTTAATTGACTTATTGGTCCTGCCTTCTTTTGTCGCTTCCACTGTGCGAGCCCCCTCTCCACCAAGTTTGATCTTGACACAGTCAAATTAAACTCATCTGTTTTGACAGCAGCAGAGATGGCCAGCAGGATATCATCGAGGCTAAGAAAGAAACACAAGCTTCTTATGTTGCCTATGAAGGTGATATCTGTATGAAGAAGTTTGATGTATGCAACAAAGTACTGAAAGAATGAGTCCAGGTTTTTTTCACCCATAGTCCTGTTGTTCAAGATCACGATGGGCTGTATATAGGGAAAAGAATGAGAAAATTTGGCACAACATAGGCTGAGTTATGGACAGGCAGCTAAAGCTAATCTAATAGGGCATTGAAACTGAAACTTAACGCTCTAGGCCCCGATAGGTGAGCTTTATAACTTGGTCTGTGTTCTACTATTTATTTATTTTTTTGCCTATGGACAGCATGCAGTGAACTCACAGTAGGGATCTGGGTGAAAAACCCCTGGACTCATCCTTTAACACACATTTCCCACACATTTACCATCAATGGGGGTAACTAAAGAAACATACCTGGTAATAACTTTTTCTTGTGTAGTTGAAGGACCGCCTTCACAGCTGCAACAATGAAACAGAACATACTTAATGCTTGTTTCCACACATACAGGCAGACTGTTCAGCATACAGACATAGACACAGACACACAGCATTCTGTATTTACGGCTCCCTTCATAATTATTGGCTCCCCTGGTTAAGATGTGTTAAAAGCCTTAAAATAAATTCAATTTTTACTCAGCACACTGAGTAAAGCATACTCTCATGCTGAAAATTGTAGAAAAATGTAACCTTCAACTCGAATGAATTTTAAGGGGAAAAAAATCTGTGTCTAAGAAATAATAATCTTTCATAAAATCACCTGTTCCACAATTATTGGCACCCCTAACGATTCCTAGGAAATTAATGTAATTGAAGTATTTCTGTCATTTCTACAGTAGTTTACAAAGTTGATCAGAGGATTTAGGAACATTTAATTAATAATTCATCACTTCCTGTTTCCCTGGAGTATAAATATGATGTGACACAGAGGCCATTTCTCTTATCCACTCTTCAACATGGGAAAGACAAAGGAACACACCATTCAAGAAAAGCAGATGTTTGTCGACCTTCAGAAGTTAGGCAATGGCTATAAGAAAATAGCTACTCGCCTACACCTGCCCATATCTACTGTCATTAAGAAGTTCAAAACTACTGGAACAGCAGTAAACAAGCCTGGACAAGGACGCAAGGTTATTTTGCCACCACGCACAGTGAGGAGGATGATAAGAGAAATAAAATGTTCTCCAAAGCACACTGTTAAAGAATTGCAACAAATGGTAGCATCTTGGGGTCACAAAGTCTCCTAAACAACCATCAGGCGCTATCTACAGACCAACAAGCTGTTTGGGAGACATGCATGGAAAAAACCTTTTCTCACAATCATAAACGCAAATGTCTGGAGTTCGCTAAGCGGTACTGGGACTTCAACTGGGACCGTGTGTTTTGGTCATATGAGACCAAGATAGGGCTTTTTGGCAACAAACAATTTAAGTGGGTATGGCAGAACACAAAAGATGAATATGCAGTAAAGCACCTCATGCCCACTGTGAAGTATGGGGGAGGATCGGTGATGCTGTGGGCCTGTTTCTCTTCCAGAAGCCCTGGGAACCTTGTTAGGGTGCATGGCATCATGAACACTTTGAAATACCAGGACATTTTAAATCAAAATCTGGTGGCCTCTGCCCGAAAGCTGAAGATGGGTCGTCACTGGGTCTTTCAGCAAGATAATGACCCAAAACATGTGGCCAAATCTACACAGAAATGGTTCACCAGACGCAGAATCAAGCTTCTCCCATGGCCATCTCAGTCTCCAGACCTCAACCCCATTGAAAACCTGGGGAGTGAGCGTGCAAAGAGGAATGGTCAAAGATCCCCCTTTCTGTATTCTCCCATCTTGTGAAACATTATAGAAGAAGATTAGGTGCTGTTCTGTTGGCAAAAGGGGGTTGTACAAAGTAATAACATCAGGGGTGCTAAGAATTGTGGCACACGTGACTTGATGTAAAAGAATTATTTCTTAATGTGGGATTTTATTTCCCACTGAATAAATGCACTTGAATTAAAGGTTGGATTTTCCTCTTTTTTTCATTGTGGTCCTACAAAACCCAAAACCAGTGAATTTGGCACGTTGTGGAAATCGTAAATAAAAACAGAATACAATGATTTGCAAATCCTTTTCAACCCATATTCAATTGAATACACTGCAAAGACAAGTTACTTAATGTTCGAACAGGTAAACTTTGTAATTTTTTGCAAATATTAGCTCATTTGGAATTTGATGCCTGCAACATGTTTCAAAAAAGCTGGCACAAGTGGCAAAAAAGACAGAGAGTTGAGGAATGCTCATCAAACACTTATTTGGAACATCCCACAGGTGAACGGGCTGATTGGGAACGGGTGGGTGCCATAATTGGGTATAAAAGCAGCTTCCCTGAAATTCTCAGTCATTCCCAAACAAGGATGGGGCGAAGGTCACCACTTAGCGAACAAATTTGTGAGCTGATTGTCGAACAGTTTAAAAACAGCATTCCTCAACGAGCTATTGCAATATATTTAGGGATTTCATCATCTACGGTCCGTAATATCGTCAAAAGGTTCAGAGAATCTGGAGAAATCACTGCACTTAAGCAGCAAGGCCGAAACATTGAATGCCCGTGACCTTTGATCCCTCAGGCGGTATTGCATCAAAAACCGACATCAGTGTGTAAAAGACATCACCACATGGGCTCAGGAACACTTCAGAAAACCACTGTCAGTAACAACAGTTTGTCGCTACATCTGCAAGTGCAAGTTAAAACTCTACAATGCAAAGCGAAAGCCATTTATCAACAGCACCCAGAAACGCCGCCAGCTTCGCTGGGCCCAAGCTCATCTAAGATGGACTGATGCAAAGTGGAAAAGTGTTCTGTAGTCTGACGAGTCCACATTTCAAATTGTTTTTGGAAACTGTGGATGTCGTGTCCTCCGGACCAAAGAGGAAAAGAACCATCTGGACTGTTATAGGCGCAAAGTTCAAAAGCCAGCATCTGTGATGGTATGGGAGTGTATTAGTGCCCAAGGCATGGACAACTTACACATATGTGAAGGCACCATTAATGCTGAAAGGTACATACAGGTTTTTGAGCAACATATGTTGCAATCCAAGCAATGTCTTTTTCATGGACGCCCCTGCTTATTTCAGCAAGACAATGCTAAGCCACATTCTGCACTTGTTACAACAGCATGGCTCCATAGTAAAAGAGTGCGGGTACTAGACTGGCCTGCCTGTAGTCCAGACCTGTCTCCCATTCAAAATGTGTGGCGCATTCTGAAGCGTAAAATACGACAATGGAGACCCTGGACTGTTGAATAACTTAAGCTGTACATCAAGCAAGAATGGGAAAGAGTTCCACCTGAAAAGCTTCAAAAATTGATCTCCTCAGTTCCCAAACGTTTACTGAGTATCGTTAAAAGGAAAGGCGATGTAACACAGTGGTAAAAAGGCCCCTGTGCCAACTTTTTTGCAATGTGTTGCTGCCTTTAAATTCTAAGTTAATGATTATTTGCAAAAAAAATAAAGTTTCTCAGTTTGACCATTAAACATCTTGTCTTTGCGGTGTATTCAATTGAATATACGTTGAAAAGGATTTGCAAATCAATGTATTCTGTTTTTATCTACGATTTACATAACGTGCCAACTTCACTGGTTTTGGGTTTTGTATATTATTAGAAAAAAAACTGAATTTATTAGAAGCTAAAGAACACATCTTAATCAGGGGTGCCAATAATTCTGGAGGGTGCTGTACATTTGGAGTTATACTATACTACACTATACTAATCTCTCATATTAGAAAAGATCTGCCAGTGTATAATTTATACACACACACGCACACGCTCACACACAGAGGCCTGTACATAATTGCAATTGAACAGTATTCAACAGCATTAAACATATGTGCAATGCAAATGAACAACAACACAATAAGCCCTTTTGCAAATAAATAGCATAAAGAACATTACCCTTCTCCACATTCGCTTGCATGTAGCTCCAGCTCACTTCCTGCAAATTTCTGGCCACAGATGGGGCATGGGGTCTACAATGCAGTCCTGCGAAAACATGAGAGGTAGCAACAATAACAAATACATCCAACCAGGGGGGTATATACGACGAGACTGGCTTTGTGATTAAGCCTGACTTCTGCACTAAGTTAAACCAGGAACCTCTTCTATTCTGGAACATGGACTAGAGTAGAAGGAGCTGCTCCGGGTTTTACTTTCGCTTAAAGTCAGGCTTAGCCACAAAACCATCTTCGTAGTATACCCCCTGGTGTAAAGACCAGTAAATTGGAGCTCAGTGCAAGTCCCATTGTTTACACGTTGCCATATATCGGAGCTCAAATTGAGTCCCTTTGCCCAGATGTTGCTATGGTACGTACTTGTATTCATCAGGTTCTGAAGTTTTCAAAACATAGGTTAACTAATGCCTACGAAAATCCAAATGCGCATATCTGTCCAGACATAGTGAACCGTATAAAATGATTGCAACGTAATATCTTACAAACAACATACCTTCGAATTTAAGTCCGAGGAAATGATAATCACATCTTTATCTGTAGCCTGCAAAGAGAGATGAGAAAAGAACGTCAATGGTAATATCTTGTTTCCATTTTCCAGAAGACGCGAAGGAAAGTTGTTCTACGAAATAACTACAAACTACAAATATAGTGTGGAACAGTGAATTCCAAGTTTAGCAGAGTAAAGGTAGTGAAGGTACCCAAGTTCGACAGTCTTAACCCATTTAAGCCCAAATTCTTTCCAGACATGAAAATATGCAAATCGTGTGTCTTAAGTGACGCTTTGAAATACACTTTTTCTCAATCACAAACTGCAAAATATAATAGACAATTTGCAAAAGCAAGTCTATCTCTCAAAAAGCTTGGTCTTTGTTTCAAAAATAAATATTCACATCAGTCAACCTGTCAGTGCCATCAAATTGTAAAGTTTATATGTCATTGAGTATGAACACGACAGTCAAATGCTTTAGTCAGTTTCTCAAAAAAGCTGTTATTCTTGATGCTTTTTCTGGAAAAAATGTACAAAGCTGCAGTAATTTTGCTTTGTGTGTATCAATTTCAATATTATGAAAGTTACACAATACTCTAAGTGAAAATATTCAGTTGTTCATATATGATTTATACTTTCAGTATATTTTGCAGTGCTGTTTCTGCTCTACTTTGTTGCCAGATTGCGTAATCCATTGTCATTTAAAGGAGAGATCAATATTTGTAAAAATAGATGTATTTTGTCAACAAAGGGCAATAGAAACAGCACTGCAAAAATATACTGGAAATGTAAGTCATATAACATCCGAAATTTTTACTTGTAATATTGTGTAACTCATGGATCTCCAACACTGTTCCTGGAGGGATACCATCCTGCAGGTGTCTGCTCTCTCTCTCCTATTCAGCACACCTGATTCAAGTAATTAGCTACTTAACAAGATCAGGAGCTGGACAATTAAGTAGCTAATCAGGTGTGCTGAATAGGAGAGAGAGCAGAAACCTACGAGATGGTAGCCCTCCAGGAACAGGGTTGGAGACCACTGGTGTAACTTCTGAAAAATTGAAATTGATACACACAAAGCAAAATTCCTACGGCTTTGTTTTCCTGAAAAACCATCCAGAGTAAGAGCTTGTTTTGATACAGGTTTTCTAAATTGCCTTGCTACATTTCTCTGATCAGAATGAAACTTCTCAAAACTAGCCTAATAGTTCAAACTCCACAACACTTTGTCAAATAGCACTGGCATACTGGACAGAAAATGAATTGAATTTGACCAGAAAACTAAGGTCAGCATGATACTAGACCATTATTCTTCAATTTAACACCCCTAAGTTAAAACTTGTATGTGTTTTTTAAAGAATACTGAACAGTACTTGTTACCGTGGCCCACAAACCCTGGTAAGAACTGAACCATGGGATAGTTAGATAAACACATAGATAGATAGATGGGCATTACACCCTGAAAGCATATGGACATACAGACATACAGACAGATAGATATATGGAATCTGGTGCCCAATGTCTGTGCATAGCCTACCTCCTCTCTCACCTCATCCTCTGAAGGGCGACAATGCTCTACATGGAGAGCAAGAATTTGGAGTGGGTAAAAAATGTGGCACGACTGGCACACTGCCTTTGGCATGTTGCTGAAAGATCGCCAATCAGGAGGGAGTGCTGTGAGAGGTAAAGTTTCTTGTATCGGAATTATGTATAGAATCGCTTTTCCACTATTAGAAATATTTCTTAAATAGACCCCAGAATATCCAGATTCTTCTGGGGGAATCATATTTATCCTTCGCGATCCCCAGCCACCTGTCAAAAGAGATGCAAGAAATGTGTGAATTCTAGTTACAGTACCATTACTGATCAGGGCGCAAAAATAAATGCACTTCAAATGCACTTACCTCCTGCTTTGTAAAGGAGCCACCCCCCAGCACAGACTCCAACATAGGATATACCTCTTTGAGTTTATCACCGACCTTCAAGAGAAACAATATAAATATAAATATAAATACACAGACATACTCATATAGTTATAACTCACATAATAGTGACTATAGTAGTGAATAGTGAATGGACAATAGTCACATAATTACATACCAGCACTCAGAATGCTAAGCCAACTTTTGAGGAACACCGCCTCACCTCATCATGAGAGTACTGCCCCGGAATGACAACAGATCGACGGCCTAACCCAGCTTTTCGGTGCAATATTTCATCATTTTCTTTTGGTGTCCTCTCAGCATGGCACGGAAGTAGGTAAAAGGATATGATGTTTTCTTTTATGTTATTGGATAATGACCCCCGCAGACATTTTCTTTTTCCCCTGCCCCCAAAAAGGGCAGGAAAAGACCTGTGATTGAACTTGTAGTGTTATTCACTGGCAATGCCATTAACAATCTATATTCATGAATTTAAAGGGGATGTTTGGTTAATTGAACTGCAGCATCACGTGCCGTCCATAGACAAAAGAACGAGAAATTTTTGCACAACATTGACTGAAGAGGCAGCTACGGCTGACCTAATGAGACATCTCACCTTCATTTTCGTTTTCATGCTGTATGCCCCATTAAGTCAGTTTTAGCTGCTTGGCCATAACATGGTCTACGTTGTGCAGAATTTTCATGCTCTTTTTCATGTGGACAGCACATGATAGACTCAATCAATAGGGTCAAATAACACCAAACTTCCCCATTAAGGAACCAGCCACTGTCAAAACATCAAAACAAACAACCAACCTGGACATTTCACTTTGGACACTGGTGTGTCCTTGCGGTGACCTTCCTTGTCTGCTAGAAAGACACATACAAAGAAGATGCTGCATGAGATATATCGAAGCTATAAATCTGTATTTACATGTATGCTATAGGCCCAAATCTATATCTATGGAACAAATCTATATTTATGAATTTACTCAGTCATTGCACCTATATACCCTGCTTAGTTTGTGTTTTCAAACTGCGCATGTAAACGTTGATACACTCCTGGAGACTTTATGTTGCCAATGGCTTGTACCTTCTGCTCCTACAGAGGCAGGTGTTATGTAGAATGATTATAATTCCTTATTTGGAGGGCCGTGGTAAGTGGACTTTCAAAGGACTTTCTGTTGTTCGACTTCATGATGTGCTGTCCATAGGTAAAAGAACTAGAAAATTGGGAACAACATAGACCAAGTCATGGTCAGGCAGCTAAAGGCATCTATCCTCATGGGGAAAATGAGGAGATCTGCCCATTTAGGCCAGCTTTAGCTGTCTCTCCAAAACTCGGTTAATGTTGTGCAAAATTTTGTCATTTTTTTTCCAATGGACAGTATGTGATGAACTCAAATAACAGAGCTAAGGGTTAAATAACACTGGATTTCCCCTTCAAGTGCCTCTTCAAAACATCATTAAATGCCTGTTGGAATTGGCTGCTTAACTGGCATGATCTACACAATTTTAACCTGAAGAGGGCACAACTAGCCGTTTTTAGCCCCTAGAATGTGTCACAAACCCGTTTTTAGCATCAAACCTGAATTTTGTTCAAATAGACACTGCAACTAGTTTGTTTCAATGAGTGGTTACATAAGTTACATAACTACGTGAACAGTGAAAAAAAAAAAAAAACTTTGGGTGTAATTTCTTTTTAAGGCCAGTATTTCAAAAACATCTAAACCAACAACCAACCTGGACATTTCACTTTGGACACTGGTGTGTCCTTGCGGTGTCCTTCCTTGTCTGCTAGAACGACGCATATGAAGAAGATGCAGCATGAGATACATGATAGCTATAAATCTGTATGTATGCTATAAATCTATATGCTACCAATCAATATTTATGAAGTAGCTGCATTGTAAATGCAACTACTCTTTACCCTCGACTTTTTCTGCTTCTTCTTCTTCTTCCTAATGCTGCATGAATATTGCTGAAATAGACACTGCTTCTAGTTTGTTTCGATGTATGGAAGTTATATAATGATGTTATCAGCTCCCAATGAAAGAAAAAGAGACTGGGGCTGTAGTGACTCTTTAAAGGCTAAGTACCATTTTTACAGTTTTGACATTGTTTGTGGCATAAAGTATTATCATTTACTTATCCATATAACTTTCATGTCACTAGAAGTCCTTCGGAAGATATTTAGATCCAAAGAGAGCCGCGTATATCCGTATAATGGCAGTGAACGGGGCACCGCGAGCGCAGCCGCATTATGCCGCATTATCTGTCGTGAAACTCATTCATTTTACCAATATTTTGTTATAATTCTTTAGCGTTGTTCCCCTTTTGAGTCCGGCGTTGCCTGTTATCGTCATCCAGCATCTGTAGCTTAACCTACTAACCTCTGAACTGGATGTTGTCATCTCAGGTGGCGCGCACAGGCGCAGTACGGCTCATTTGCAGAGTAGCCAAGTTTGCTTATATAGGGCTTGTTTTTAAAAATATGGTTGCTTGTAAGAAAAGTGTAACAAGCGACGTACTTGTTATACACTCATCATTGCTATTTGGCCCCGATTCATTGATTGACACTGTCTGCTCACAACCTCAGAAGTAATGAGAGAGAACCCACCCTCCCTCCAAGCCCCTGGAGCAACTAAACGAAAGATAATAAAGATAAGCTAAGCGAAGGTCAGCTGCTTTACGTGCTGGTAAAACATCATGCTTCATGTTTGCGTTTTTCCAAGTTATTGCAACAAAATGACCAGTTGGACAACGTTTAGCTTCCATAGGTTACCTTTATGTATTGGAATTGCTAAAGCTCTGGCTAGTTGCGCTGAAAATAGACCCCAATACTCAAGTGGAAGCATTGAGACGAGCGGATCTTCAGGTTTGCGGTGCTCACTTCGCTATGGAAGACGTCCAGTTCAGAGGTTAGTACCTAGGTCAAGCAACAGACGCCGGATAACGATACCAGGCAAACCCGGACTCAGAAGGGGAACAACACTAGTATTGGTAAAATGAATGAGTTTCACAACAGATAATGCGGCATTAGAGGCTACGCTCTCGGTGCCCCATTCACTCCCATTATACGGATATACTTGAGATCTAAATATCTTCCGAAGGACTTCTAGTGACATGAAAGTTATATGGGTGAGTAAATGATTGTACTTTATGCTACAATGTCAAAACTGTAAAAACGGTACTTATCCTTTAAGGAATAAGCCAGTATATCGAAAACATCAAAACCAACAACCAACCTGGGCATTTCGCTTTGGACACTGGTGTGTCCTTGCTGGGTCCTTCCATCTCGGCTAAAATGACACATGGGTAGAAGATGGATCATGAGATATAGTCAAGGCAGAATTTAAGAAAATGTGCTTATTTACAGGATAATTCCAGTATGTTGCCCATTGAGGTTCAATTTAAACAAGGCCATAGAAAGAAGGCAGTGGGTAATAAGCAAAAAAGTCCTGACAGGACTTTTTGTCCAAATTTTGATAGCCTAATATCGCTGAATGACCAAAAACATGAAATGCCTTCAGCATTCACTTTTGGGGGAAATTGACCCTGATATCATATTATAGATAAAATGCACATAAATAGGGCACTCTGCGTGTTGATATGAAGGTTTATACATGCTAAACTGGGTCCATGTTATTTGTTACAGAAGTATACACCTGGGGTTCTCAGAGGCTATTAGCAAATTGAGAAGATGTCGAGCTGACCGCAGAATCTCAGACTGCTGTCCCTGTCAGAAGTTACTTACATAAGCAGTGAGTTAGGAATAGGGTGACCAGACAAAATTCAAGCTGTTGTTCCGAGTCCCGAATTTCTTTACAGTTGTCCTGAAAATCACCCATGTCTTGCCCAGTTGCACGAAAACATCAGAAACTAGGGGCGCCTAAAGTTACGCGTCCTTTAAGTTGTCATTCACGCAGCTGGACACACGTCTGCATCCTCTCTCTACCTCTCTCCGCCTAGCTAATACTCTCATACATTGGATCACCTGTGCATTTTCGATTGCTTGAAGATGCAGGGCTATTCGATTCTAGCACAGCCATCAAACATTCATTCAGTTGGGGGAATGATCATTAGGCTACACTTCGGAAATTTAAAAACAGTTCATCCCGAATATTAGCCATTCTCATCTAGTCACCCTAGTTAGCAGTGGCAGTTCTAGCCCAGGAATTGGGGGACCAGACACGTCCCTTTATGACAATTAGTCCCGGGTAGTTCACAATCATTTTCCTGTATTGGGGCGTTTTCCAATTATAGTAATTGGCAACTGAAGACACGAATAACAAATGACAGTCACAACACGAATTTAGCCACCTGGGTAACGTAGCTAAACTTAGATTTGCGAAGCAGACCGTATTCTTCAGTCGCTCCCAATAGGTTTATGATAGTTGACCATCAGTAACCATGTTACAACAACCACGTTATAACAGTTCTAGATGACATCAAATTACAGAGGTGAAATTATTACGAAACGCCCATGCATAGTCTGTGTAATAAATCAGAAACATAATGTTAACTTACTGTATTGTTCGGCCAGTTGGAGCCATTGCTCCAATCCATCGCGATGGACATGGTATTAAGCCCGCCAAATGGTTTACCGCTTTCTGAACATTGACGGGGGAAGAAGCAGGGAAGGAGGCGGGGCTGCAGCTCGCCATGCGCGTCCATGTGATGTATGTTACTCAACTTAAATTTGAATTTTGAATTTAAAGAACTGAATTTGAATTTTATGAACTGAATGAAATGCTTCAAGTTTTAAGTTAAATTCAATTCAAATAATTAGATTCAGTTTCAGATTACTTGTCCATTCAATTTCAAAACCTGATAAAATTCAATTCAAAACTAAAATTCAATTCAATTTCTGTTGGAAAAAATTTCGTTCCATAATAATGCTCTCACTCCTCAGAAACTTAAAAAGCACAAAACCATACATTCACTCACTCACACAGAGCAGCTGTTGGCAGCCTGCTCCCTCAGGTGCCGGTAGCTATGTGAGTATTATTATTAACCCTTCAAGGTCGCTGATCACGCCTGCGTGATTACATCATGTCATTTATTCAACACGTCGTAGCGTTGAAAGTAGGTCACGTAGAGCGTTACTCTCCCAGTTTTGGTTTGATGTTGATAGACCAAATACAGCCGGAGATATGAACTATTGAAAATGGCATAAAAATATTAATCATGGGGTAGGGCAGTCGTTATATTTCTTTCAATATCTTCGTCATTTTTATCCCCCTGGCATATAATGCAGGGGGATATAGCGATCAGTTTGTCCATCCGTCTGTCCGTCCATCTGTAATGAAATTGTTTCCGGAGCAGAACTCGAAAACTTTACCACTTACAAACACCAAATTTGGTATGGAGCTTCTCCTTATGGTCTACTTGTGCCTTTTGGGGGTTTTGGTCCGTCCGTCTGTCCACACAACCTGTAGGTTACACAACCTACAGCCAGGGGGATCCGCCATTGCCAGATGGCTCGTTTTATATTTTTTTCGAAACGGAAAAGACTGGCAGAATCTGCGGATTCTGCACTAAAGGATGCATGCATGCGGATGCATGGCGTGAGCGAACAGTGCTTTTTTTTTTTTGGGGAGCGAACGGTGCTGAAACAGACGCGGGAATCGGGATGACGTTGTAGCGTGTAGGGTGAGAGAGAGAGATAGACGGAGATTAGTTAGCGAGAGATTATTTAGCGATTTGTAGGTTTTGTTGAGGAGTAGGAGAGAGGGAGTTATATTTAGGTTGTATTGTGTTTTTGGATTATTTTAGGAGTAGAAAGGAGACAGGGAGAGAGATAGGGAGATAGCCAGGTGTAGCTAGCTTCAGGACTCGCATGGTTGTGGAGGAGCAGAGCGGGCGCAGAGATGAGGCGAACTTTGGACGTGCGTAAACCCCTCGATTTGTTTCTCGCACTGGAAGAGGCTGAGGACGAGGGTGATGAACTTTCCTCCAGTTCATCAGAAGAGGGCAGTGATGTCCAGGATGATGATGTCGATAATCCATCATTTGTAGTTGATGATCAGAGGTAAGGATGCAAACATTTATTGCTTTTGTCTTCCTTCATTTGTAAACTTTACATTATGAATTATTGTTATTATTGTTATTATTATTATGCATATCAGAATCAGATTTATTTCGCCATGTGAATGTGTTGCTGGTTGTTGGTGACTCTAGTACTTGAACACAAAAATGTACAGCTACACAATAGACAATGTACAGTATATACAGCTAATGTACATATTATGTACAACAATATACAATAATTAATAAATAAATAAATAGACAAAAGGATAAACAAAGTGTTTGTGATTATGCACATATTTATGAAGGGTTGAGAAGGTAATAGCAGTGATATATCTGTATACGTGTACCGAATGCCATGGGTGGATAAACTGTACCCTGAACAATCTTTTTACATCTGTCATTGTCATGCATAGCAATCAGGAGCAGCCTGGACCCTCTACACGGAGGCCTGCACGGAGAGGGCGTGGGAGGGAAAGTCAAATGAGGTCCAGATCTGCACATGGTCAGCCACATCATGGCGCAGAGCCTTGGAGAACAGGAAGTAATCCTGATACTGCCCCGCAAACCAGCAGGTTCACACCCCAAAGCACACCAGGAGCCCAGGTGGGCCCACATGCAGACCATTCATTTGTCAACTTATTCAAGTTGTACTTCTTCACCGACACAATGAGGACGCTGTGCCAGAACACAAACAAGTATGCAGCAAGACAACAAGCGATGGGGAAGAAGTACAAATGGGTTGACACTGAAGTAGAGGAGCTTTACAAGTTCCTTGGGCTCCAAATTTATACCTCTTTGGTATGCCTGCCAAGTATCCTGGACTACTGGAAGATGAACAAGATTACATCTGTGCCGTTTCCAGCCACTGTGATGCCAAGGGACAGATTCAGGGCGCTGCTCTGGAACATTCACCCTAGTGATCCGGAGGAAGATGTGAAAAATGATCAGAAGAGAGGAACACCAGAGTATGACAAAATATTCAGGGTCAAGCCTCTTTTAAATGAAATCCGCAGTGCCTGCCAAGCTCACTACCATCCAAGGAGAGAGTTGTCTGTTGATGAGGATGGCTATGACAAAGGCTAAAACTGGCATGACTCAATATATGAAAGACAAGCCGACAAAGTGGGGGATCAAACTTTTTGTACTGGCTGAGTCCTCAAGTGGCTACACAATACATTTTAATGTGTATGTAGGCAAAACACACACACGCACAGAGCATAGTTTTTCTTATGACGCGGTGATGAGCCTTATACGGCCATCATATCTTGGGACTGTCTACCATATTTACATGGACAATTTTTACAGTAGCCCCCAGCTGTTCCTCGACTTGGCCAGCATGAAATTTGGAGCCTGCGGCACATACGGGGAGAACAGAAAAGGGTGTCCTAATGGAAGAGAAAACGCCCAGACCAGAAAGTCAGAGAGAGGCGTTGTGAGGTGGATCATGGAGGGCCCGCTGGTCTTTGTAAAGTGGATGGACATGCGGGAGGTGTCAGTGTGCTCCATGATCCATCCAGCAATATCTGGGGAGGTGGTCAAGAGGAGAGTGAAAGAGGAAGATGGAAAATGGCAGTGAAGAGCATTCCCTGTCCCACCCCCATCATCGCATACAATAAACACATGGGTGGGGTTGACCTCTCGGACCAACTGCTCCAGTAATATTCAACCCACTGCAGAGCAGCACACTGGTACAGCACCTTGTTCCTGCACCTACTGCACATGTCAACAACAAATGCATATATCCTCCACTGTGACATCAGCAGCACAAAACGGGTGAAACCCTTCACCCACAAGGACTTCCTGACTAAACTGGTGTCCCAGCTGTGTGAGGTGGACAGCGCAGGTGTGCCAAACAACAGGATAGCCGACCACATTCCTGTTACCATAGCTCAGGCAACAGATCCTAGTCAGAAAGTAACAAAAGGCCGCAGGATCTGCCAACGCTGCCACCAAGTGGAGAGAACAAGAAATCTCACTCCCTGGAAGTGCAAGGGTTGTGATGTGGCTCTCTGCCTCGTTGTGGACAGAAACTGCTTTGAGAAGTGGCATACATAAGAAAAATGTCTCTCATGCTTGTTAATATATAGTTGTAAAAACATTAAATTGTATACAGGCTGATCTTACCCTTTATGGTTCATTTGCACTATTTGGACTGCAAAGCTCTGTATATGTTTATACACAACGGTTTTGAAGAGTGGCAGCCAAAAAAAAAGGAAAAAAAAAAAAACTAAAAACACCTAAACAAACACATGCTTTTTATTAGAAATATTTGTATATAGTTTGAATTTGTGTCAATTTTATCTTTTATTTGTTACATTGGCACTGTTTGGAAGTCTGGGAATTCAAGGCAATGCAAAACTCTGTATATATTTGTCCATAACCTGTCTTGAAGAGTGGCAGCCAAAAAGAGGGGGGGAAACGCCTATATAAAGGCATGCTTTTATGAGAAATACTTGCATATAGTTTGAATTTATAACAATTTTAACTTTATACAGATAATATTTGGAAGCTATGTTCACGTTTATATCCTTTGAAAAGGTTAATTAAGCATGTTTGGGTTATTTGTGCAATAAATTATATAATTATTCAAATCGGATTTTATATTTTTTTGTGTGTTTTAAGGCCAGTATGTTGATATAGTTGGTCAAAGTGAAAATATAATGAGCAGATGATAAAGATGAAGTTGTGCTTAAAAAAATGATACCAAACATTGTCATTTTATATATTTTTTAATGTGGTATATGGGGGCATAATGAAAAATATTCAAAAAATCGGCCAAAATGGGCCTAGACCTTTAAGGGTTAAATTCCTTTGAGCGCCATAGAGTGGCGAATTCACACCCCTTCCGGTGGAGCCCATGGGACCTTAAATCAAAAAAAAATTACGCGGTAGTCAATGGCGAGAGACAAACTATTTTTTGATTCCGTTTGTAGTACTCCATGAATTACAAATATGATGTTTGTTGACTTAAAAGACAATTTTGCAAACCAATAAATGAGCAGTTTGTGGGAAAGACTGTGAGATATATTTAGTTTTGTGTGAGACCACTCAGTGAACTACATCTCCCGTCTAACACTATGTACGTCACCAAAGCAAGCGTGGCTGTCTGCTTGGCACACTTCTAGCTAATAGCCAACAAGCTGAATATATAGCTTGTTGCTAGTAGCTATGTGGGAAGCTACAGCAACTCTGAAGGACAGAGGCAAGTGGATTGCGTGAGAGCTAGTGTACGGGACCGGCTTTGCAAGTTTGTGAGCGTGAAAACACTGGAATGCCAGCTGGCTAAAGTTATAATATAGCTAAGCATCAAAAACTATGGATCATTTTAGCTTTTGTCAGTTACCAACTCGCGTGTTCAACTCAACTGCTTTCTGTAAAAAATGTACATTTTAATGCTAAAACAGATCTTGGAACCGCGTGAAAATAAGTTTTAGTCGCTGATGATTCATTGGGAAATAACAAGAATTTCCAAAAATATTGCGGTTAGTTTACAAAGAGTATGAATACACGAAGAAGCTGTAAATTTAGAGCTCTTGGATAACTTGGCTTGCTAGTGTGTTCACAATGAGTTGATTCGTACTAAAATAAAATAAGTGTACCCAGAGTTAACTAGGAATACCCAATTTAGATGATGCTTGCTAATATCGGATTTTTTAAAATACTTTGGGCCTCACTCAAGTTATTCAAATTAGATTATTTTGTAAGATACCACAAGCCTTATGCAATCTAAGCTCGGTGACAAATCCAGCTAAAACCAATGTAAGCAGGTCAAGCAGCTACCCAGTCTGTTGTCAGCTGGTCCATCAGCTTGCACGACCAGGTTCACCTGCTGTATTCAGAAATAATAGGTTTTACCAACAGGCTGGATAGAACCATCATAAACCAGCTTGGGACCTTATGTCTATCCATTCCTCTGTAGTTTGTTTGAGAAGGGCAGTTTTAGCTATCAGTAGAGCTCCCCCATATCCAGTGTTCAGTAATTTGCCTGTCGCTAGCATGCGCGCCATTCTGGCACATCATACTTTAAACCTTACTAAAACAAACTGGTACATATGTCCTGCTCATCTTTATATTATTGCTCACTCAATCAGTTATGTAATGTTAGCAAATTGACATTTTCTTTCCTGTCAACGTGAATGGGAGATGACACAAAATCGTTCAGCACTGCCTGAGATTGTGTACTCGGGCAGCTCAAGCATAGCCATGCTGGCTTGTGGGAGATCAGCTTGACGAAAGGAAGGGTTCCAGTGGAGGAAGGCTGGCATTTCCAAGGTCATATGACTGATGTCTGGACTGTACCCACAGTATGAGAAGACATGGAGCCTCCTGGTCACAGACACCGCCACAGACTTTTGGACTCCAATTTAGTACAACTAAACTGTATTAGTCATTTACATGACGCAATGAAACACGCCACCCTATGTCATCCAATAAATTTTATTTATTTGTACTGATGAAAGAATTATGAGCATTGATTAGCAGCTGGACATGCAGGAACAGGACTGATGCTGATGGAGCTGGGAAAAGAGAATAAAGAAAACATTAAATCTCAAATCAAAGCACATTGCAATTCTTTCAGTTGCTGAACTGAGGAAAGATGAGTTCAAAGCTTCTGCTAAGTGTCACTATCAATACATCTACTGGTTGGAGCACAAAAAGGTTAAGAGCATTTTTCTTAATTTTTGAGAAAAAGCAATGTGAAACTTTGAAACAATATGGAAAAATATGATTTGCATCCAACCTCCTAGTTCCAGCAAAGAATGTACTGAACAGTTTTGTGCACCAAGCAGTCGACATGTGGCTGTGGTTTTGGGCTGCACTGAAGCCTTTAAGGTTAGTAAAATGCAGGCGCATGAACTATGTACAGTGGTAATCCGGCTTCCGGAGCCATTTGGTTTAGGGTACAAGTTCCTCAATGTCACAGATACTGGTGAGGTAAAAAAAGAAAATCCAAAAAAGGTCAGCAACTCTACTTAAAACCCTTGCCTGGGTCCTCCCAAGCAGACTCGTTCATTCACTCTATGTAATTATCAAACTACAATCAAAAAAACCTGACGCACCCATCTCCATAATGAAAAACATTAAAAGACTGTTATGCAGGGCTGTCTTACACTTATCGCCTGAGCTGGTCTTGTTTTTTGTTTGTTTGTTTGTTTGTTTATTGACATTAAAAATACAATCTCTACATTAAATGAACTGTTTCAATCACTCAACCGTTGTTGTTTAACACTTAAAGATGTATTTCACGGTTCATCCATTTAACTTACTCTGCATTTGAAAGGTAAATGGCAGGCCTCACGCTACTTGCGAACATTAGCTGGCTAGCTAGGTGACAATTTGCTAGTTGGGTTACTAGATAGTTTATTAAGTTAGCGATGTTCCAAGCATGTATTTAACATCATCACCTGATACGTTTTATCCAGCTACTCCTGGTCCTGTAATTCATCAGGGAGCGAAAACAAATACATTAATTCCTTTCGCGTGGGATCATTCTGCTACGAAGTGCGAAGGCATTGTAGCTACAGCGGCTGGGGGTAGCTTGAGAACCAGAGAAATCAATTACGCCATTTATGTGACATTTTAGGTCAGTAGTCTTTTTACATACGGATTTTCAGTGGTATATCTAAACACTTATACAACAAAGTGCTAATTTATTGGCTTTATAGGCAATGTGAGTATGTGTCCTTCAGCTGCTTTCACACCGGACGCGAAATGAATTTTTAGCACGACTGATTACATTCAAAGTCAATGCAAAGACATGAATACTCGCGTGTTTTTGCGTCTTTGCATTGACTTTGAATGTAATCTGTCCGTGCGAAAAATTTGTTTCGCGTTCAGTGTGCAAGCGGCTTCATACTACTATTGTCACTTAGATTTTATCGTTTTTGGTGGGGAAAGGAACACAGCCTGATTGCTATGATCTCGTACTGAGTTAAGATCACAGATTGAAAATAAATGTGTAACGTATCTTGCATTGTTGTCCATGCATGTTAATCCCAAAATTTTAAGCAGAAACAGGGTGAAATAATAGGAACACGTTATCCATCTTTTCTCTTCCCAATGAAGCAGACAGGAGAAATAAACGAGCAATCGTCCTATTTCATTCCAACTTCATAAGTTCGGATGATCCAACGTAGTTTTTTTAAAAAATTCCATACAAGTTCACTAATGGTAATAATTTGAATGATCCAACGTAGTTTTGTTTTGAAATTCTATACAATTTTACTAAAATTAATAATTTGTGAATGCCCTAGCCAGCTACCTCATATTCGAAATGTTTAACATTGACGCAAGCGGTGCAGAAAACATGCCTGAAGCAGCAAAGTAAAATGCAACATAAACACATCATGCAGATACAGGTACTACCCAGAAAATTAGAATATTCTCAAAAAGTTCATGTATTTCTGTAATTCAACTTAAAAGGTGAAACCTACATATTATGTAAACAAATAACATGCAAATCAATATATTTCAAGCCTTTATTTGTTTTGATTTTGCTGATCAGGACTTAACAGCTCAAGAAAACCTCAAATTCCAAAACTCAGAAAATTAGAATATCTCATGAAATCAATTTAATATAAATAAATAAATAAAAAAGGATTTTAAATACAAAAATGTCTGGCCTCTGAAAGGAAAATCTTGCATCTGTAATTAGTACTTGGTTGGGGCCCCTTTTGCACGAATGACTGCTTCAATCCAGCGTGGCACGAATGCTACCAGCCTGTGGCATTTCTCAGCTGTTATCGAAGACCAGCATTCTTCAATCACGGCCTTGAACTCTTCTTTATTGTTTGGTCTCTTTTCGTTCACCCTTCTCTTGACAATGCCCCATAGATTTTCTATGCGGTTCAGGTCAGGTGAGATTGCGGGCCAATCAAGCACAGTAATCCCGTGGTTGTTGAACCAGGATTTGGTACTTTTGGCAGTGTGGGCAGGTGCCAAGTCCTGCTGGAAGATGAAGTCTGCATCCCCATAAAGCTGGTTCGTTGAAGCAAGCATGAAGTGCTCTAAAATGTTCTGGTAGACTGCTGCGTTTACTCTGGACTTGAGAAAGCACAGGGAACCAACACCAGCAGCTGACACGGCTCCCCCAGTCATCAGAGACTGGGGAAACTTAACACTGGACTTCATGCATTTTCCATCATGCGCCTCTCCAGTCTTCCTCCAGACTCTTGGACCTTTGTTGCCAAATGAGATGCAAAATTTGCTCTCATTAGAAAAGAGGACTTTGGACCACTGGGAAACAGACCAGTTCTTCTTTTCTTTAGCCCAGTGAAGGTGCCTCTGGCGTTGCTTGCTGTTGAGGAGTGGCTTGACAACAGGAATTCGACATTTAAAGCCCATGTCCAGCATCCGCCTGTGTGTTGTTTCACACACAATATTGGTTATATTCACAATATTCTAATTTTCTGAGTTTTTGTATTTGAGGTTTTAATGAGCTGTAAATCATAATCAGCAAAATTACAACAAACAATTGCTTGAGATATCTCACTTTGCATGTAATGAGTCAATAAAATATATTAGTTTTACCTTTTATGTTGAATTGCCAAAATAAATCGACTTTTACACAATATTCTAATTTTCCGATTAGTACCTGTATAGGACAGAGGCTTCTTCATTCCAACATTTTAAAGGTGAGGAGAGGAGCTCATTTGATTGGTGAAGATTTGACTCGGCTGTGTTCAACCCACTCACACCTCCTCCCTCTTTGCCACTTGCGCCGGCAGGAGGGACAGAGTTGGGACAGAGGAGTACTTCCGCCGGCCACGAAATGGCGAAATACACCTGGATACAACCCGTTGGCGCGGCGCTCCCCCCATTCCCCTGGTCAATGAATTTAGAGTCCATTGTCCTATGTTGAAATAAATCCACACTAATTTGCTTGGTATTCCCAGGGGTGCACAATTTAAATAAAAAAGATGTATCAGGGAGATGAATCAAAATGTGGATCACTGTTTTTGCAAATGAATCCTTTAGTGATGGGAACGCCAGTTCTTTTGACAATACTGAATACCTAGAATCAGTTCATTAAAATGATTTGTTCAATAGATTCGTTCACCAAATCGTTCAGTGCTTAGCAGGAGCCTTGACTGCATTATGCATTGTTCACCGACTCCCTGAACTGATAAACAGCCAAACGATCCGTCATTCAGGTCATGATTCAGCCCTTGCCAGAGGTTCACATTCACACTGTTAACACGTTCACTTACTGAGGGACAGTTCATTCACAGACCAAAATACACAATTACTCATGGGAGATGCAGCTTTACGTTGAGTGCCGAGAAATGCGGTCAGGGCAGGCAGTGACTTCCCCTTTTTATCGCTAGATTTTGTCAACCTGTTTCCACGTACTATGCCTGATTGACAATCAATCAATATTAACTTTTTTTAAAAACCAAACTATTAAGATCTATCTTTGGCTATATGTAGCCTGTGACAATTGATATGTGATAGTGACAAAAAGGTTAGTTTCCATTAACGCTTTGATTCTAGACTGCATTAGAAAAAAACTCAGCTCCCTCGGTAATTCCGTGTATCGTTTTGACCTTTTGTTTATCGGTTCATGAAGGAAGAGTGAAAATAATTTCCCTAATTAAAAAAAAAAAAATGGCATTAATAAATACATATTTAAGGGGGAGAACATTATTGTAAACATATTGACCACACATTGAAAGCCTCATAAGAAGCAAACATGTCAGCAAATATGAACAAATTTGCTGTCTCATGGGCATTTTAAGTTCGTTGCACTGAGCAATAATTTCGTGGAAGAAACTGGCACGCCATTCTGCCTTCTAGTCTTGTAAATTAGTTAATCAATTCTCAAATTGCTAATCAAGCAAATTAGTAATGAGTTATCATTTGTTTAACGGTGAGGATTGTGCCTCCCCAAACTGACCTTCGATGGCACGTCACTGAGTGGCGGGTCTCTCTGTGTTTGCAGTACACGAGTGAGCGACACTGCGTCACTTTCAGCACAGTATGTTAACGTGAATCACGTCCTCAGCGACCGTTCTCTGTGTGCATTGGTTCGCGAGTCATTACTGAGTGAGTGGCAGAGCAAACGTGATTAACGTCTTCAGCCAGTCACAGTTCTCCATGTGTGCAGTAGGTTCCCGAATCATGAGTGAGTGTCAGCGTAAATGTGAATCATGCTGACTGCTTCGTTCGTCGAAGATTCATGAGTGAGTCGCAGTGACAGAACGCAGCAGTTCCACTCCCGACCGGCACGCTGGCGGCTGAGTTCAGTTGAACTGAGAAAGGAACGAATCCGTTCATGAATTGATTCCTTTCAGTATGTTCTCTGAAAAGATTTGTTTGTTTAAACGAATGGTTCGTGAACGAAATCACACTACCAACTGGGGTTAGACAACCAAAAGTCAAAAATTGATTTTGGTAGCCTACTGTTATTCCTTACTTTTAGTCTATTCAGCCAATTAGCTACCTAAATTTAGCCAGATTATTTACGAAACCTAAACCTGATTTTAATAAAGTTTTGATTGTCGAATTGCATGAAGAGAATGAGATTGGTCAGTTAGCAATGTTGTCAATAAGAAGAACAAATTGACATGGATGAAACAGTCAGATGACATGGAGAACGATCATCAGGAGGACAAGCAAAATAACACAGTGAAACGACAGAGGTCGACACAACAGAACAACATATCAGGACGACGTGCAAAATTAGTCAAACGACAGGAAAGATGACAGATGTACAGTTTAACGTAGAATGGACACTGAAAAATGTCTTTTCTGGGGACAAACAAAATAACACTGTGGCTGTATCTCAAGTCGCGCACTTCCACACTTCGAATACCTATTTTGAGTGCATAAGTGCATTCACACTGACAAGGACAGCAAAAGGCAGTGCGCTGCAAGTACCCGGATGATGCACTCATTACGGACAAAAAGTTGAGTGCAGAACGTTGGAGACTTTTCACCCTCAACGGTCGTCATCTTGCCAACGTAGCGGAAGAGGAGGGACCTTCAGCTTTTGTGATAATGGCGGCGAAGAGGATGCGGTGTTCGCTGAAATGCAAAGATGTAAGTTTTACATACGTTCACTTCTCCACCAAGTACTTGTTATCAGATAGAAGCTTTAAGTGTGTAGCTACATTGCGTAAATATAGCTGTTTATGGATAATAATTTTGCACTGCAAACGAAAACGCGAATGCTAGCTGGCGGCAGTACAGTTTGATCGGACGTTGACGTTAACAGGCACGCTTGTTAACTAGCTAGTCAGATCTCGTTAACCATTACACGCGTAGTGGCATATGCGTCTTGTGTATGTGTGTTAAAAGCATCGTGACTATTTACTTAGACTAGAATATTTGTAAAATGTGGCTTCTATCGTTAGATCAGTAAAGTCGACTGACTTTACTGATCTAACGATAGAAGCCACATTTTACAAATATTCTAGCCTAAACAGCCATAAACTGAATACAATAGTTTCACTGCTCGTTTTGTGGACTGCACAGTGCACAGTGGGTGGCGAGTCTGGTCACAACTCAACGTGCGGCACCACTGACCACCCAAAATGAGCAGACTGGGGTCTCAATGATGGGTCCTGAGCAATGTCCAGATATTTTGCTGAGGTGGTCATCAGAGCATTAAAGGATGTCCTGGAGAGGCGGATGGCCCTTCTGGTCACTTTGACCATCAAAGTACACTGCGCATACTGGTACAGTGGTATTTACCTGGCAGTACTGTCTGGGAGGCTGGAGAAAGGAAACTGATGACATGTGTGTCTTTTAAATAAAATGGCAGAGAACCTTTTTTCATGTTGGAATGTCTTCCTTTGTATTAGAGATTTTGCATGACTGTGGCAAGCTCTATGTAACATACAGTTGAGCATGAATGAATAAAGGTCACAAAATTTGTTGATTTTTTTGGGTGTACTTTGACTTTTATATTCAAGGTGCATTGGTATGAAGGGAAATTTTGGTAGAGTATGGGTTATTCTGTCAAAGTGAGTTGCTTTTTTTTTTTAATTCAGGGTTTTTGTCCTAGTTACTATCAGACTATTCCACGAGTAACGTAATGTATATATTCTCTGCTGCAGTGTTGTCACTGGTGACTACCCAAACAGGACAGCGACATAGCGCCGCCGTAAATGCGACGTATGGGAAAACGTAGATGCTATGTAGCACGATGATAGTTTGCCCATTGGCACGACGTCACAGCGATGTCGCTTCCCGCTGCTCCGCCGACGTTCCAGCGCTCTCTTCGCAATCTTCACCAAACCCGGCAGCGCTATCCAACACATTGCCTCCGTAATTTGTACTTTAGAGCCCTTATACAACCTTTGCCAACATGGCAATATTAAAAATAGGCCTATATAGTAGCCTATTATATTATAATATATGATATTATTATATTATGCTTAATATGCTTAAAGTGTAAGAACTGACAAATACACATAGAAAGATGGATCGATGTATTTGTCGTCATAAAAAAAGAAAAAAGAAAAAACGGACGCCTCCTTGGGTGCAGCTTATCATTTGTCAACCTCTGCCTCGGAGCAACGATGGGTCCCGTTGCGCAGTGCTGATGCTGGGAATGTAAGGATTTTTAGGTAAGTTTTAATTGCAATGTAATGCATCAGCAAGCCACAGATAAGCACTGTTTCAAAGTGTTAGTATTTTAAGCCTCGTTTTATGCTGTAATTATAGAAACAGCAGAAGAAGAGATTTCCGCGGATTTAACGTGGTACTTGGTCGAGACTGGTGACTGTTTTCTAACGGTGAACTTGCGTTACTGGAAACAGGTCATTATTTAAAATTTATAATAAATTGTGTCAATTTGTCCCAAACCTGATGCTTATAACATATTCATTAATATGCTGAGTTGTGTGAATTTGTTTTTTGCATGCAATGAAACCACGAGTGAAGCTAGCCAGCTCATGGGCCGTCGCACGTCAATGCTAATATGCAATAATATTCAAATTATGCGGGAAGCAAGAAAATGGGTTTTAACCCATTTAATCCCACTGGTCACAATAGTGACCGTAATTTTCTTTTGAATTCTTAGGCTCAAAAAGGGTCATTGATGTAGCAGTGCATTTCCAGTAAATAATTAACATAAGTGTTAATAATTCCGCTGGAATATAAACGAATTTTGATGACTACATGGGAGGAATATGCTAATTCACTATATAACACATTATCCCACTGGTCACAATTGTGACCGACCAAAAAAACACACTTTTCACCCACTTTTCCATGATAGTTAAAAAAAAAATTGATTATTTAAAAGGGTTACTAATGAAACGTGATTTGGATATTTTGAAGTCTGGGAAAAATTTGGGATTAAATGGGTTAACGTTACAATCAGGCCGTATCCGCGGAGGCCAAATTAGCATCCTGCTCAGTAACTAACGCCATGCTCCATTTTATAACAATGTGAATCACTTGCTAGTGTGCTAGTTAGCTGTGAAGTAACTTTATTTGGATTTTAGCTTAAAAAAAGGCTCCCTGGTTTCATGTCACCTCAAACTGCCTGCCCGTGTTAAAAGTGTATTATTCTTTAACTTGATTAGACATGTAGCTACATATGGATTTAATATGCATAATGTGTCACCTTGTGCCTTTAATTGTATTTGTAGGCAGTCCTACTTACATATTATCTCTGACCCTGGAGTTTTTTACTCCTCTCTTCTGCCCATGGCCGCACCAGTTTAGCTGGACACCCAGATGGGGGCAAACACTTTCTGATATATCTTCCACATAATTTTTTTAAGTGTTTGCCCCCATCTCAGAAACAGCATTGACACCTGTGAGTGAGACAAAAATGTTTGGCGATTAGAATGAGAGCTGGTGTATTTTGATGTCAGTTACTCAAAGCAGCAGCATTAATAATGTGGGCAAGTTGTGTAGATTAAATCACATTCTTATACATCCAATTAATGATATTTTTCTCCTTCAGAATGGATTCCCAGAAATATTTATGTGCCTCAGTGCTTCCCTACAGATGAATGCTAAGGTGTGTCAGTGATTGACCAAGTATAGACCACGTAGATAGAGGTGTATCTACAGTTGGTGCCCACATAGCAGACGAGTCTGGCCCGGATCCGGCATTAAGCCGGCACTGCTGGGCGACTGCTGGCATGGCAAGTGGTATGTCGACCGGATGTGGGCCAGGTCTGGCAATGATGGCACCGTTTCTGTGATGGCATGCCACATGTGGGCCGGTTGTATGCGAGCTGGCCCTGTGCTGGCCCATACGTGGGCCAGCTCTGGCAAACCATATCTGGGCCACAACAGGGCTGTCAACCTTTATGTATGTGGGCCAGAATTGGGCCGTAAAAGTGCATTATTTGGGCCAGAACTGGGCCACACCAATTTTGCTATGTGGGTGGTTATTGACTAGAACTCAGCCCAATAACGCATTTCTAGCTTAGAACCCGCCTACCACCCGGAGAGAGATGCTCTGAGAGCTTGCTAAAATGCAGTTTTCTGGCTGAATAGTTTGTGTAATATGGGATTAGTGACATGCTTCATTTTTTTTTGTGACCATTATTGATTTTGGGCACGTTTACCATAATTTGGACACATTTTTTTTTGCCAATTCTTATTTTGGGCCAAATTTTTCGACAATGCAATTGAGAGCCCAGGGTGTGTTACATGATTGGCTATAAAAGGGATGTCTTAGAGAGGCTGAGTCTCTCAGAAGTAATGATAGCCAAAGGCTCTCAAACCTGTGATGGCATGCGTAAAAAAATTGTGGAATACTTTAACAAACAATGTTCCTCAACGTCAAATTGCAAAGGCTTTGAAGGTCTCATCATCTACAGTACATAACATCATCAAAAGATTCGAGAAACTGGAAAAATCTCTATGCATAAGGGACAAGGCCGAAGACCTTTACTGGATGCCCGTGATCTTCGGGCCCTCAGACGCCACTGCATCACTCACCGGCATGAGTCTGTCATTAACATTACTAAATGAGCCCAGGAATACTTAAAGAAACCACTGTCTGTCAACAAAGTCCGCTGAGCCATCCACAGATGCCACCTAAAACTCTATCGTGCAAAAAGAAAGCCATTGTTGAGCGTAATCCAGAAGCGCCGCCATGTTCTGTGGGCCAAGGCTCATTCAAAATGGACTGTACTGACTTAGCTTATTCACAGATCTTGGAGATGTTATTCTGGGCAACAAAATAAAGGAACATTGTGAACAACTCTTATCTATAAGTCATTACAATCACGCCATACTCCGTTATAAGTCTTTATAATTATGGCACAGTTGATATTACTGCTCATATTATTGTTCTTACTGCTTTTAATAGTGCTATCATTAGTATTTCACTCAAGTTATTGTTGTGGTAGAAATGAATAATCGGGGGGGGGCTGCTAATTTGGTACAAAAGCGGTCAATTCATCCGACCGGGAAGTAATTGCGAGGGTTTCATTGAAAAATGAAAAATTTCTGAGTCTTTTTTGTTTGCGGTTGGTGGCAAAGTTGTTCCGTGTCCCGGGAGACTAATTAGGTAATAAATTTTAAGATTGGTATCGCTATAGTCTCATAGACTAAGCGTCAAGTGTTTCAGATCTTCTGTGAACCATTTTAAGAAATTTTAACCAAATTTCGAAAGCGAGCACAAACTAGCTAGCTAGTTAGCAAGTGAACAAACGGACGCCCAAAATTTACTTCAATGGGGAGTTATCCTAATCTCTTGTAACGTCAGTCATTTGATGAATTGAGGTTATTTAAGATAGCTAAGGTGGTTAATTTTAAAAGTTAGACGGAATTGTCTTTTGACTGATTATCTTGATTGCAAGCAGCCACTTGACATCCAGCGGTCCTGGAAGTGCTCCATTTTATTTTTAGCTGCGACCAAGCAGCTCTATGAACGCTTCTGTATGTCCGTCTGTCTGTCCTTCCGTCTGTGACACCTTTTTCACCATGTTCCTGTTGTCGTATCATCATGAAATTTTCAGGAGTTATTGACCTTCACCAAAGTGATGTCTATGCACAAGGTCGAGGTCAAAGGTCAAGTTCACAGAGGTCTTGACCTTGTTTGCGGGTTTTCGCGCTGTAACTCCAGTTAGAATTCATGGATTGCAATGAAATTTTGGATATAGCTTCTAGGCATAGAGAAGGTGTTCCCTATTGTTTTTTAAGGTCATCCATTAAATCCGAAGGTCACACAGGTAAGAAAAAGTGTCCCGATTTGATGGTTTTCGCACCGTAACTCAACTTTAATTCAATGAATGGCTATGAAATCTTAGAACAAGCTTCTTGGTATAGAGGAGGGGTTCCCTATTGATTTTCAAGGTCATCTGTAAAATCCCAAGGTCACACAGGTAAAAAAAGTGTCAATTTTGCCTGATTTGACGGTTTTCGCACCGTAACTCGAGTTTAACTTGATGGATGGCTATTAAATCTTACAAAAAGCTTCTTGGTACAGAGGAAGGGTTCCCTATTGATTTTCAAGGTCATTTGCCAATTTCGAGGTCACACTTGTACGAGAAACCACCAGTCATGGACACGAGGCCACATGACGGATGCTAGGCCAGGTCGCAGCTATTTGATCCTTCTGATCTACTTGTTTACCTTCAAATAGATATTGAGACCAGGCGTCATTAGCCTGCTATGTTTGGAAGCTCAGCAGCCGACGAAGAGGTACACAAAGTTACTTGTATTAATATTGACGACTAATTTGAGGTAATGATTGATATAATTTGCTAGCAGTTGTAATTTATGGCTATATATTTGTTGCACTGATTAAGGTAGCGGGAGACGGCAGCATATTGTATTAGCGCAGCGTTAACTTCCCACGCGCTGTTGGCTAACTTTGCTGGCTAGCTAATGAACAGGGATTAGTTAGCTAGCTAACGTTGCATTGGTGGACTCGGAAATACATTTTTCCCCCGAGCTGCCTTTCGGAAATGACCCACATTCATTGTAAACACGGAACATTTGGGTTATTTGTGTCACCTTGCCGCATGTGGTGTGATAGCGCAGTCAGTGGGGTCTGCTGCTTTCGCTTTCAGTCTGAGCAGTGAAGTTACGCTGTAGAGGTGTGCTCGCGAAAACATGTCAACCGTTGCCTGACGAACTTTAACCCCGTATGACTGTGTTTTGACAGAAGGTACTCATTTGACAAATAAAATTAATCGATTAAACAATGCTCTCGAACTAAGATTTTCCGAATTGAATGAGAATTTGTTGAAAAAGTAACTTACTTGCCACGATTGATCCTGGTGAAACTAGCTAAACTGTCAGCGATGGATATCGAGTATGGAACTAAGTTTGCTTTCTAAAAATTACTTGGAACTATTCCAGATGACATACAAACAAAACCTACTGCCTAAATCACTTCCTCGCACTAAAATCTGTCCAAATGTATCTAAATGTGTTTGTATACAGATAAAGTAGATAAAGTACCTACATAGCTGTGGTTTGCTGAATATCTCCAGCGCTCGTCTCAAACAGCCAGTCACGTCCGCGCAGATTGAGGAGTATCCAAGGGCGACAGGACGACTGGTTGACATGCGCGAGACATTTTGAAGTGCAGCTTCCTCAGGTGGGATACCCTGATGGAAATTCGTGTTTGGGACAGGTCTTTGCCTTCGGTTTGCATCGCTTTGATGATAAACATTGTCGGGTCTCATTAGATAAGCAAAAGCTCTATTCCACTGTACTTGGAAAACGCTTTCAAATGGGTGCTTACTGAATTGCTTTACCTGCCGTGTGCTTTTGTTTACATTCCAGTTGAATAGGCACATCAACCTGGGAAGTGCTGGGAGTGAATCAGTGTAGCTGAGGGAAGCTGATTTGGAAGTGACATCATAGGCGCTATTTGGTTCTGCTTTACTGCAAGTAGAATAGGGTGGCATGGAACTAATGGATAATAAAACAGGAAACAGATGAAAATTGTCCTAATTTCAAATGTATTTCTCATGCATTGTTATATAAGCTTTGAGACTAAAGCTATTGACCGGCAGTTTTATTTTATACAGCTTGGTAGGATTTCACAATCTAGCAAACCAATCATTCTCAACAATACTGTTGTGCCACTCGTTTGCATCAATGCTAGTAGACTATGATAATATGTTGGGGGAAAATGTGGGCAACGCAGTGATGTATTATCATGCTGAATGGTGAATGAATTTTTGAGACATTGGTAGGATTAGATTTATGCTATGTGTAGTGCTTTGAGGGTTTGGTAAGCATTTTCAGAGGGGTTTAACACTTCTGCAATTTACCATTGATGAATGTGAGTCCAGATGTTAAGATGTTATTTTAACCCTGCAATAGTATAACACATTTGTAATCTCGCAATGATGTTGTTATAGGAGAAAATGCCAAGGCAAGGAGTTCGTCAGAAACCAGAAAAAAAGTGGTTTCAGTGCACGACGGATGGAGAAGGGGACGAATCGCCGCCTAATTTCTCTCAACACACACAAACAAAGTTGTGTTTTTTGACATAACACGCAATTGCCAGTTTTTTAAGCACACCTAACAAAAGATAATGCAGCAGTCCTGCAATAATTCACCCTTTATGACTTATATAACATTCAGTTAAAACAGTTTGAGGTGATGATTCAACTGTATGATCAGATAATGTAAATGGTGGTGCTGTCAGTGTATTGAATTTTAAACTCAGCTGTTGTATTGCCTGGCTTCACTTCACAGAATGCAGCTTCCCTATGTGTTGTTTTGAACTGATTCAAAAATCCAAGATGGCAGCACGTCTATCTGTCTGTGTCTAGTTGTCCTGTTTGTATTGTATTATTTTATTGTTTTAATTATTGCAGTTCACAATTGATGCTGTAGTCTGCAGCTGAGTAATTGGATTTATAGGCTATTTTAATTGTGGATATTTGACTGTAGCCGACTGTGATTACCACGCCGCCACTCGTTGGGGTATTGTGTTACCTGAGAAGGCTTACCTGGTGACTCAACAGTGATCGCATCAGAACATCTTGATTCCAATCCTCTCTCTGCCTCGTTCCGGATTGTCCATCTGTGGTTGATTATTGTCCCCTGGACAACTAGCTCCCGGCTTCAGACAATCTGGGCCTATTGGCCCTGGTATCTATCTTCAAGCACCCGACCATCGTTGGAAGTTTGTCTCGTTACTACCGGTGACCGGCTCTGCGCATTTACCTGTCTGGAACGAAGAAGCTGTACTCACTGGGGCTTTGCGCGTTTCTACGCACAGAGCAGTAGATCTACTGGGGTGCTATGCGTGGGCCTGGAAAAATGGCTTCTTTCGTGATTTTGTTGTGTTTCCTGACTGTATTGGACAATGCCGAATTCTTTCATCTTGAGAATCCGACCGGATTCGAGTCTGTACTACTGCTCGCAGTGAGTGTTCCCGGCAAAGGATCGGATGTGTTTGATGAGCGCTTTTCCCTATTGCTATCCGAGCCTGTCAGCGCGGCGAAATATGTTTGTTTTATTTCATTGTCCGCTGTGATGGCTCTCCAAGATTGCTTCACGAGTTCTGATCACTCTTTTACGTACGTTACTAATTATGTGAAAGTAAAGGATGATTTATGTGTGTCAACAATTGTAATTTTCTTGTTATTATTATTATCAGGAAATGTAAAATCGAACCCAGGACCGCCCAGTAACTGGGAAATTCCGACTCCTGCAGATTTTAAATTTAGGTCCGGCTTGGGCTTCATTCATCTAAATGTGCGCAGTCTTTTGTCTAAACTTGATTTTGTCCGTATTTGGGCAGATTTGACTGGCGCTGATGTTGTTGTCTTATCAGAAACGTGGCTAACTAAATCTGTCTCAAATGCTTAAATTTCCCTAATTGGCTATAATGTGTTTCGCACCGACCGGCCACAGAAAGGTGGCGGCATTGCCATTTATGTGAGGAATACGTTCTGTGTATCCACACTGATTTCCAAATCCATTTCCAAGCAATTCGAAATTATAGCCCTAAATATTGAAGTATCGAAGGGACAACAGGTCGCAGTGGTTGGCTGTTACAGACCCCCATCAGCGGTCAAGGAGACTTTATCTTCACTTGCAAAACTTTTATCTCAACTTGACTTCAAAGAAATTGTTATGCTTGGTGATCTCAATTGGGACTGGTTAACTACCGTATCTGATGATTTTAAGAACCTGTGCGTATCTTTGAATATTACCCAGATTGTAGATAGTCCTACTCGTCCTAATATGAAGACCCCTAAAAATTCCACTCTGATTGATCTTATTCTCACAAATGCGCCCCATAGGTATCCAGCAGTAGGAGTATTTGCGAATGATGTGAGTGATCATTGCGTTGTAGCAACGATTAGGGACTCAAAGGTCCTAAAGAGTAAATCTCGAGTCATTATTAAGCGGGATATTAAACATTTCAGTGAACAGGGCTTTTTACATGATTTGTTTCTCTTTGACTGGGGTAAAATTGATCTGATAGACGATGTTGAAAGTGCATGGTCTTATTTTTATTATGGTTTTAAGGGAATTGTTGATAGACATGCACCCTTGCGTAAATTCAGAGTGAAGGGCCGTGATAATCCTTGGTTCTCAGCTGAATTATCTGGTTTCCTACATGAAAGAAACAAGGCCTGGGCTAAGGCTAGGGCATCTGGCTCAGAGGTAGACTGGCTTCGCTTTAGGCAGTTAAGAAATAAATTTGTATCTCAAGTCAAAAGTGCCAAGTCTAAGTATTATCTGTCAATTACCACTGAAAACTTGAGTAATCCGAGAAAATTTTGGAAAGCCATTAAATCGCTATCTGCTAGTGAAATCTCAAATGAGTTGCCCCCTTGCCTTACTACAACTTCTGGCACTACTATATCTGACAAGGCTACAATGTTAAATTGTTTTAACGAGCACTTTGTATCCTGTGGCTCATTGTTTGATTCTGTTCATAACCCTACTTGTGTTAACACTTGTGTTAGCTTGTGACTCTGTACATTATGATTGCCCTGAAGAAAATCTTTTTACTTTTTCTCCATTCACTGTGCACGCTGTTCATGATGCTTTATATAAGTTAGACCCTAAGAAATCAGCTGGTTCGGACAATTTGGAGCCTTTGCTCTTAAAATTGGCAGCTGATTTTATTGCGGCTCCCCTTACCTCACTTTTTAATCTTACCCTCAGCACAAACACCATTCCTAAGGTTTGGAAGTCAGCACTTGTTCTGCCCCTGTTAAAAGGAGGTGAGGCCACTTTGTTAAACAATTATAGGCCCATCTCTTAACTGTCAGTCTTAGCTAAGATTCTTGAGGGCCTAGTGAGTGAACAGATACGGGAGTTTCTGGATGAATATGACATCCTATCAAAGTTTCAGTCTGGCTTCAGGAAAAAACATGGCACCATGACTGCGACAATGAAAGTGGTAAATGACATTATGGGGTTCCTAGACAAAAAGCAGAGTTGTGCAGTGCTGTTCATCGATTTATCCAAGGCCTTTGATACTGTAGACCATCACATTCTGAAGCGTATACTGACTAGTATTGGAATATCTGACGAGGCAGTAGGGTGGTTTGAGAATTATCTTTCAGAAAGGTCTCAATGTGTGCAATTAAATGGAATTACCTCTGAGTGTTTAAATGTCACAAATGGTATTCCTCAGGGTTCCGTCTTAGGCCCGCTATTATTTTCCATCTACATTAATAGTATTGGACATAATGTAAGTGGAGCTAATTTTCATTTTTATGCGGATGATACCGTGATGTATTGTGCAGGTCCCTCCATTAAGGAAGCTGTAGATCAGCTACAGACTGTCTTTGATAGTATTCAGAACCAGCTCTCAGACCTAAAGCTTCTTCTAAATGCTGGCAAAACCAAAGTGATGCTATTTTCAAATGCCAAAAAGAGACCAGAAACCACCATGAATATTGTCACTGCACAGGGAGAGACTTTAGAAGTGGTCTCCAGTTATAAATACCTTGGTATCTGGCTTGATGATAGCCTCTCGTTTAAACCTCAAGTAGATAATCTTCTTAAAAAGCTGAGATTGAAGTTAGGGTTCTTCTTTCGGAACAAGTCCTGCTTCTCTATTGAGGCCAAAAAAAGACTAGTCTCTGCAACTTTTTTGCCAGTGCTGGACTATGGTGACCTTCTGTATCGAAATGCACCTGGTCATTATCTACAGAAGCTTGATGCCGCCTATCACAGTGCATTAAGATTTATTACAAATTGCAAAGCACTAACCCATCACTGTATCCTGTACACAAGAGTAGGTTGGCCTTCACTGACCTTAAGGAGACTCGGCCATTGGTACATTTTTATTTATAAAGCCATATTAGGCAAACTCCCACCTTACATCTGCTCTCTGATGGTACAGAAAGCTATAGGCAGCTATAGTTTGAGGTCCCAGGATGTGGTTCTGTTAGAGGTACCAAGGGCAAGGACTGACCTTGGTAAGAAAGCCTTCATGTGTGCTGCTCCCTCTATGTGGAACAGTCTGCAAAAGGACTTAAAACTAAGCAAACTGATCCCACTGTCTATTTTTAAAGTTCACATATTTGCTATAATGAATGATTCTATTGGTACTTGTCAATGTCTGTAAGTGTTATGATGCCTTGACTTGAAATGCCTTATTTTATTTATTTATTTATTTATTTTTAATATGTCATGTCTGCAACTCTTTTGCTGCCATTATTGGCCAGGTCTACCTTGAAAAAGAGATCTATGATCTCAATGGTACTATCTGGTAAAATAAAGGTTATATATACTGATTGGAAAGAGGAGGGTCAGAGTAATTGAAATGAATGTTTGTACAACCCAGTACAGCTCAACAGCAACACAAATTACAGTCCCCAAGCTAAACACACTATTAAATCCACAGCTTTCTTCATTAGTTCAAATTCTGATCATTACACCCGTGTGAAGCCGAGATTTATTACAGCACTGGTGTGTAAGTCTGCCTTGATTTTAGTTAAGTGTCCCAAATACACTGTCCATTGATTGTATTTTAACTTGTTTGTGCTAGATGTGATTATCAGTAAAAGATGTTTATGTTAAAGGAGAATTTCCGGCGTGAAATTAACTTGGGGTGTATTGAAACATGATAAAAAGTACTAACTTTTGTCGAATGCCCCACCTCCGTACTCACGCAACATGTCAAAATACATGGCTTTTTAGCCGAAGCTCCCAACAGGTTTAAAATGGTAGTGAATTGGGCAGAGCGTTGCCATGCAAAGAAATCACTATTTTTTCATCATTAATAAGGCTCAAAGTAGCTCCACAACTTCATTGGTAGAATTATGAGGGTACTATGGTGTTGGCTTTCATGGGCTGGCCTGGGCCCCTAAATTCCAGTGAAGGGAAGTCTCGGTACTTCAGCTAACCTAGACATTTTGGACAATTGTATGCTTTGAACTTTGTGGGAACAGTTTTAGGAAGGTCCTGTTCTGTTCCAGTATAACTGCGCCTCAGTGCACATTGCAAATGCCATGAAAAGCATGGTTGGGTGACTAAAATGTGGGAGAAACAGACAGGCCTACAGAGAGCCCTGACTGGAACACATTTGAGATGAATTGGAGCAGAGACTGCAAGCCAGGCCCTCTCATCCAACATCAGTATTTGATCTCACAAAGGCTCTTTAGAGTGAATGGACAAAATTCCCACAGATGCCCCAAAATCTTGTGGAAAGCCTTCCCAGATTCCAGTATGAGTGGAAGCTGTTACAGCTGCAGAGCAGGGACCAATTAATGCCCATGGAATTTTTTTAGAAGAGTTCCCGAAGGTGTAATGTGTTGGTGGTCCAATACTTTGTCCATTGCGTGTGTCTGTGTGTAAATGTACCCCATTCACTATTTAGTTCACATTTTGGATGGGTTGCAGTTGGCCCACTATAATTATGTAGGCCTATCTATGAATATCAGCACAGATGAATACTAAAATGATAAAGCTTTTTTTTTAGTGAAAGCGATTTCCGATATCACTGAATCTAAAGTTACAGAAAGAAAAAAAATATACCATTTATTAGAGCGGCACTTCAGAAATATTTAGACAGAATAAATAATTTACCGCGCAAGCTTTGCAAAGTTGAGTTTGCGTATACAACTAGATTGTTGATTTTCTAATCAGAATAAATTATTTTCTAAATTGCAGCATAGGCTTATATAGCCTAGTAGACTATAACTTGAACGCCCCATTTTCACGGCTCACGCCTCCCGGTAGCCGTGTTTTGAGTTTTGTGAGCAAAATTCTGTCATTTAACTATTGACATAAGAAATATATTCTTAAAAGTTAACTCGGCATTTATGGCAATTAAGCTTATGGAGGCCTGGTTTTTCAGTTAATGGATAGGCTAATCTCTGCGCAGGGCAGAGTAAAGCAAAACCTAAACCCCAGGATTTTTGATTCGGTGTTCATTTTGAATTTGATACGTGAATTTTATTTTTTTTACGAATGGGCTGCTCCATAGTAATTGAATGCGAGCACTCGAATATGGAAATTGGTTAAAATGCACTTCCAGAGTACGTTTTGTTTCAAGGCCATGGTAAGTTTCTTGATCATTCGGCGAATTGAGTGAGTGCACTTGCGTTACCGAGCAGAGCAATCATTTGGAAGTCGCATGCCAGACAAGAGACGAGTGAACGGAATTCCATCAGGCAGCCGACTTTGGCTCGAGTCCGTTAAAGTAAAAAATAAAAAAGGAAATTTATTGTGAGTAGCCAACGTGAAGCTTACATAAATGACTATTTCAGCCACTGGAGCATTTGCAAAAAATAAACAAAATAATGGTTTGTAGTAATTATAATTAGCATTGAGGACGTGGGAATAGTGGAGCGATTGCCCTCCTTGGATGCTACGTGATGCCGACACATTACCGACCTTTCGAATCTGCGGCTGTTTGCATCGCTCTGCCGATCCCCAGCTGACGTCTACGCTACATACAGAAATGGAACACGATGTAGTGGCGACGTTCCTCTGTAACGCCGACGTCGCTGCGACTAAATATCGTCGGCCTGCTGATATAACCTTGTATCTCCAAACTGATAAGAAACGAAAACTTGTATGTCCACTATTCTTAATTAATTCAACCATTGAAGATATAAATTAGTTTATACACTCGTAACTATGAGTGAAAAAGATCTTAGGAATAACATTAAAATCCCCATAGAAAAACACTTTCTTCTGCAAGAAACTAAAAAACGCATATTAAGTTAATTTTTACACTCGTAACTACGAGTGTACAAAGACCCGACAACTAAAACACCAAATTCCCATAGAAAAACAATTACGTTAACTTACTTCCAGTCAATATGCAAATTAGACCCCCCAAAAAAAGTATACACTCGTAACTACGGGTGTTTACACAAACCTAACAACCAAAAAAACATTAACTTAATATACTTCCCTTATACGCAAATTAGCCTCATCAAAAAATTCACACACTCGTAACTACGAGTGTACCAAAGGCTCCCACAACAAAAGGAACCAAAATTCTATCGGAAAATCATTATTTTAACCCACCTCTTTTAAATCTATAAAAGACCCTTAAATGATAATTAATATGCAAATTAGGACCATCAAAACATCTATACACTCGTAACTATGGGTGTACAATAAGATTCGACAATAAACAGATTTAATTCCAATAGAAAAACAATTATTATAACTCACTTCCTTAATAATTCAATATTACCGCATTTAACTATAGCATTATGGTCTTAAAAGCTTTTAAATCACCTTAATACATATTTATTAGATGGTTATTACTTTAAAAAACATTATTAAGTTGTATTACTCATTAGTAAAGGTTGATTTGCAACATAATTTCTTAAAATTAATGATGTTAATTTTTGCAACCCTAGACTTAAACGCCCTTTATAAAAACATAGCGGTTAACCCAAAAACAATTAATTATCGGTGAGGCACTCGCATTTGTTCGCAGGTGAGTCTCTTTAGACATTAATTTGTCTCTCGGGCCCTTCGCCCAGGTCTAAAAAAAACTGAGACGGCTGCCTGGAGTCGTGCGGTGTATGGGACACAGGATTTCGTCATAGGACTTAGAGCAACTCCTGGGGTCGTGCGGTGTATGGGACACAGGCTCTTGCTATGGGTATCCCTTTCTGGAACCCCACAAGGAGGAATGGCAGGGAAAGTAACGCTTTGGCGTCGCCGACCCTTGTTCCTTCTCTCAGGGAGGTTCCGACGGACTCTGTCTCGACGGGGCTCGTTCGGTCTCTCTCTGAGGGGATTTCGGATGGGATGGGGTGGGGCTGTGATGTCGGACCACATCTTCAGCCCTGATTGACCAATAGTCGTGGTAACCCTGCGGTGTTACAAGCGGCTGGTCGGTCAGGGGGTAAGTATGTGGCCCCCCTAGTTTCCCTTGGAACAGCACGCAGGGTGTGGTGGTCCAGGGCGTCAGGACCTGCATCGTGGCCCAGTTTTCTATGGAGACTAGCTCCGCTCATGCAACAGCACACCTGCACCACACGCGCTTCTTTGTTACTTTACCTCACTAGGAGGTCCAAAAAACCTTCCTAATGTGACCTATTTTTTTATCTTTTTATATCTTTTATTTGGAGCGCTTTGGCTTTTCCAATATCTACGACTGTCTTTACCAATTTTAAAGTGCCAGTAAATACCTTGCATGTCTTGAATGATATCTCAATTGTGACAACATATAAAAATGGTATCAGTAGGTAGGGAAATCATTCATCTTCACATCGATATGTTATACAAATTTTTACGACATCGAAAAATATGGATTTTGATGTTAAAAACCTCACTCAACCCTTCGCGCGAGCGAAAATGTGACCTGTGACGTAGCACACACTACAGCAATGGCGGAAAGAATCAAGTTGACAGCCTCGGACAGAAAACGCTGAAAAATTGCCCTTGATACCAAAAGAAGACGATCCCTAGTATATTTTGGGAGTGCTATTGATCAGTGGAAGAGTCTGAGAGAGCAACTGGGCATTGACAATGATGAGTTGGCACTAACTTTGATGGATTAGTAAGTTGAAATACCGTGTTGGTTTTTCTTAGCAACATTTCTCGCGCTACTCAAGTTCATAAAAGTATACAACGTAAATGGCAGTGTGCCTCGAATGGGGGAATTATGTTTTGCTTATCGTGTTTGCCTCCACATTCTCCAAAAACCTTCCTGTTTGTCTTCTTTTTCGTCCGCGCGACTCCATCTTTGCTTACAGTGCGCGATTTCGACCCACAATGCTTTGCGCGGTAAATAATCTAGCCGATCTATTTTGAGACCGGGAAACCCTTTTTTGAAAAATCTAATTTCCTTAGGTTATTTTTGGGCCATATGACAGATAGCTTGACTTTTGGAATTTAAAAAAAAAACACATGCAAGGTATTTACTGACACTTTAAAACTAGTTTTTTCTTCCGATCTACTATTTGACTTACCGAACTACCCAAATTGCTACCTCTACAATCTAAAAATCAATCCCGGCTCCTTTCAGGACCCTGGATAGCTTATAAATTCGGATTCAGACCTCGTTGAAATGATCCCAAGGTACACTACTGATGATGTGTCCTGAAATTCTTACCTAACCTAAAACCTTATTAGCACCCTGGCTGCTTTAAGAAGAGCCAAGGGTCAGACAACACTACTCCCGGTGTAACTAAGAGTCTTCGACTATTTTGAAACTCTTAGATTCTACCCCTTGCTCTTTCTACCCCCCTCTCTTGGACGGGACAACTAGTTATCAACGTGCGCCGGCCCGTGCATCCCGCCCACTCTACTTAAAACCGGCAATGCCTTCGTCAGGCTTGTCAGGGGAGTGTGTGAGTAAGTTGAAATCCCTAACCTAGCCAGTGCCTTCGGACGTGACGTGTTACCATCAGCCAATGTCCCATATTGTCAATTCCCACCTCTCTATCTGTCACCCCCCTCTCCAGTCTCCCTCTCAAGATTAGCTTGCGATTTTAGGAGAAATATCCTCTACAATCAAATTAACCTCTTTATTTCCTCTTTCCATTTCTTATAGAACAACAACCGAAGATGAGCCACCTCAATGACTTTCAACAGATTAAGGAATTTATAGAAGACGCAAGTAAAGTCCATCATCACCTATGGCACGCCAGGTCCGGCACCAGACGAAATCAAACTCCAAGATCCCTCTCTAGAATCCAGAATAGGCTCGGCTCCATCATACAACCGGCATTCCCTGCCAACAACACCGAAACACTCATAAAAGCAAATGCGTCGAATTGGCTTCACACCAACCTCCAGATATTAGAAGAACATTACCAAGGAACAATAAACGAACTGCAGAACTCTATTCTTGCTCTCCCATTGGATGAAGTCTACCGAGCATGGACCATCGCCAAAAAATGGATCAAACGTGATTATCCCCGCTTCAACATCGAAGTCTTTGAGCTGGCTCGCAGACAGCTACCGATCCCCCCCATCCCCCGACAAAACAAAACGAATCAAAGACTTTCCCAATAGAAGACCATTTCCTCAAACCCAACATTCACCCACTCCTTTAAAACCCGAAGAACCGAAATCCCCCCAAAACAATGACGACCGATCACCGAACTTAGAATCAAGCAAAGCCTAATCCCCATCCCCCGGGAATTCGAGGAACCCAAAGAACCTAAAAGAACTCCTACATCTCAAAAGACACCGAAAACCCAACAGGGATTCATGACAAAACCAGGATCCATCACTAAACCGGAAACCAGCGCCGCCCGATAACTCTTCAACCCCGACGACGTACCACAAACACCTAACCCACATGGATCCCAAGAGGAGTCTTCCCCAATTAATTTAACAGATAACCAGTTCATCCACCTTTTTTCACCACAAGTGGATATGATGAGCCTCCATACAAGACACTCACACCATGGGGACAGAGACTCCAACTGGACTCTAACCCCCTCCAGACCAATCGTAATTATGGGTGACTCCAATATCGGAAGATTACCAAGCATCCAAGATTCCAGGATCTAAATGGACTGTTACCCCAGAGCAAGGTTATCGAACGCGATAACAATTCTCAAATATAAAACCTTTCACCTCAGCAATCGTTACAAAAGCCATCCTATCCTTCAACATTAACGATAGGGGACAGAGGAACTTGAACAAATTAGCCCAGGACTTAAAACAGCTCATCCACGGCGCCAAAAGCACGTTCCCCTTTGCAGACATCTTTGTCCCAACAATCAATTTTTCTCCCAATCTCAGTGGTAGAGATGCATTGACCCTACTGGTCCTCAACAAACTTATACTCGGCACTACTCATCACATCCCAAGATTGAGCATGATTCACTTCAGTACGGCTCCAGACAACATCAACATTGGTCCAAATCAACGGCCCAAACCATCCTCCGACATTGGCTCGTTTTTTTAGGATAAAACCAAGAACCCTAAACCAAGATGTCTCCAATTGGGACAATACCATTGTTAACCTCTCCAAAACTTACAATTTGAACCCAACGACTTCAGCAGTCCTTAAAAAAGGCCTTAACTTTATACCGACACCACCAAAGAATCCCCTTTAGGTTGGACCTTAGAACTTACCACAGAAGATTGAAACTTGCATCTTACTTTGAAGGAAATGAACAAGACGAGAGGTCATTCCAGAGCTTATTCTGCCCACCCTCAAACTGGGAACCAGACCCCCATGATCTCCCACAACAGTTACTCAACCTTATTGACAAAGACCATGACTCCACAAAAGAACTTCGACCTTATCCAACGGATGACAATCTTAACCAAGAAGAAGAAAAAAAAGCCCTTTCCCAACTCAAAAAGGAAACATCAATCATCATCAAACCAGCGGACAAGGGAGGATGCATTGTCATCATGGACAAGAACCTTTACGTCCAAGAAGCACTCAGACAATTAGAAGACCCAAAGCACTATATACCGCTACAAACACCAATATACCCCGAAACGGCGAAATAATTAACCCTGATTTTGGATTGTATGTACAAGAAAAAACTCATTTCTAAAAAACAAAAGATATACCTACAAGGCCAACAACAACCCAGACAGCATCTCTTCTACTTACTACCAAAGATTCACAAGAACCCGGACACCTGGCCCCTACTCCACAAGATGCCGGCAGGAAGACCCATAGTTTCAGACTGTGGTAGTAAGACTTACCATTTATCGGAACTTTTAACTAACTACTTAATTCCATTAGCAAATAAACATCAGAGCTATATAAAGGACACTTCTCACTTCTTGGATAAGATTAGAAATGTAAAAACTCAAGAACCGTGCCTTCTTTTCTCCTTGGACGTGGACAGCTTGTACACTAATATTGAAACCCCGGCAGGCCTCGAAGCAGTGAGGACCACGATGAAGAAGTATCCAGACCCCTCCCGCCCACAACAAGAAATTTTGGAACTTTTGGAACTCAGTCTTAATTCTAATGACTTTAATTTTAACAACCAAACCTATTTACAAATTAAGGGGACCGCCATGGGCAAAAGATTCGCCCCCCCTTTCGCAGACATCTATATGGCCAATTGGGAAGAGACCGCCTTATTGAAATGTACCAAAAAACCCTCGCTTTACCTTAGATACTTGGACGACATTTTTGGAATCTGGCCCCATAGTAAGGCTGACTTCCAAGAATTCCTTAATATACTTTACAACCATCATCCATCAATCAAGCTGAAAGCAACCATAAATAACCAACAGATTGATTTCCTAGATGTTACCATCTTCAGAGACCCAAACTTCATTACTAACGGTTAACTTCTCTTAAGTCTTCTTCAAAGCTACCGACACACATGCCCTTCTACACCAGAAGAGTTTTCACCCAAAACATACTTTCAAAAGAATCCTCAAATCACAACTTCTAAGATTCAGCCGAATAAGCTCTAGAACTGCAGACTTCATACAGGCCAAACAAACCCTTTTCCGCGTGCCCAAGACCAGAAATTAATCCAGAACTTTTCTTAGACAAAAAGAACAAGAATTCACTCAAACCTCAAGAGATACAGAAGGACACTCTAGAATACCATTCATCACTACCTTCTTCCCTTACACAACAATAGCCACAAACCAGATTAAGAAAAACTTCAAGTCTATTCTTCAAAACCAACCTCCATTCAACCAAATACGGATAACAACAGCATTCAGAAGAAACACCGACATCAGGGATATACTGGTACATGCCAAAATCCCGAAACTGGATGTAAAACCAACCAACTCTAACAGAAAAACCATAACCAACCCCATCAACAAGAAATCAACCCTTCTACCGAAGCTCTTGACCATAAAACATTCCAACTGTGTCTATGTCATCTCTTGCCACAAATGCGGAGTACTCTACATAGGAGAAACCAGGAACTCAATACAAACTCGCCTCTACCACCACAGATATAAGACACAACAAGAAACCGGACACCCACGTTGTAGAGAACTTCCAGAGACATGACCTCAAAAATCTATGGATATATGGTTTGGATCACAACCAGGTCTGGACGACACCAGAAAGGAAAAGGAAGGAGTTCCACTGGATCCACCAACTGGGGACGAAATGGCCAGACGGCCTAAACGAATAGCCACAAAACCACGCCTATCTTTGCTCTATCTGTGAAAAATTACGTTGTTAAAATAAAGTTTTATCTTTTGTTAAAAAAAGAGAGAAGGAAAAATATGAAACCGATGATGAGTGGTTCCAGATACACCTGTTGTTGCGGTTCGAGTGACCTGGAAAACCACCTGAGTCTTTCATAATTCCTTCTACAAAATAATTTCCAAAATAGTCTTAAACTATTCCTTCAATACAAATGTAGACTCGCCCCAAAAACACTCTTTAAAACCACAACTCCAAAAACCAAATTCAACCACATTTCACGTCTAAATCCAACTCATCCCCTAAAAAAACCTCTCTAACTCCTAACCCCAAACCTAAACCCAACCTCTCCCCAAGCCCAAAACCTAACCTCAACCTCAATAACCCCCGAGTATAAAACCAACCTCTTATCTAAACTTAACCTAGCCCTTAAAACACTCATAACTATTTAATTCAAGCATTGAAGATATGAATTAGTTTATACACTCGTAACTATGAGTGAAAAAAATCTTAGGAATAACACATTAAAATCCCCATAGAAAAACACTTTCTTCTGCAAGAAACTAAAAAACGCGTAGTAAGTAAGTTTTTACACTCATAACTACGAGTGTACAAAGACCCGACAACTTAAGCACCAAATTCCCATCGAAAAACAATTACGTTAACTTACTTCTGGTTAATATGCAAATTAGACCCCCCCAAAAAAAAGTATACACTCGTAACTACGGGTATGATATGAACTATTGAAAATGGCATAAATAAACAAGCAGAAAAATTTGAATCATGGGGTGGGGCAGGCGTTATATTTCTTTCAATATCTTCGTCATTTTAATCCCTCCGGCATATAATGCGGGGGGATATAGCGATCAGTGTGTCACGTGCTGTGCAGTCGTCAGAGTTCTGTGCTTTCAAGTATAAATCCGTCAAGCAAGAGTACAGATTACAGTGGGTTGCCCAAGTTTGATGCATGGAAAATGCCGGTCAACTCCGTCCAGTCTGTGGACCAAGTCGATCACAAAATATGTAAATAAACATACAGGTGCGTTTTTATCCCCCCGGCATATAGTGCGGGGGGATATAGCGATCAGCGTGTCCGTCCGTCCGTATGTCCGTCCGTCTGTAATAAAATCGTTTCCGGACACTCGAAAACTATACCACTTACAAACACCAAATTTGGTATGGAGCTTCTCCTTATGGTCTAGTTGTGCCTTTTGCGGGTTTTAGTCCGTCCATCTGTCCACAAAACCTGTAGGTTACACAACCTACAGCCAGGGGGATCCGCCATTGGCAGATGGCTCTTGTTTTATATTTTTCGAAACGGAAAAGACTGGCAGAATCTGCTCTAAAGGATGCATTTACCTCGCGGTTAGCGGCGGGAGTGAACAGTTTTTTTTTGGGGGGGGGAGCGAACGGTGCTGAAACAGACGCGGGAATTGGGATGACGTTGTAGCGTGTAGGGTGAGAGAGAGAGAGATAGACGGAGATTAGCGAGCGAGAGATTATTTAGTGACTGTTTAGCGATTTGTAGGTTTTGTTGAGGAGTAGGAGAGAGGGAGTTATATTTAGGTTGTATAGTATTTTTGGATTATTTTAGGAGTCGAAAGGAGACAGGGAGAGAGATAGGGAGATAGCTAGGTGTAGCTAGCTTCAGGACACGTCGTGGTTGTGGAGGAGCAGAGTGGGCGCAGAGATGAAGCGAACTTTGGACGTGCGTAAAGCCCTCGATTTGTTTCTCGCACTGGAAGAGGCTGAGGACGAGGGTGAAGAATTTTCCTCCAGCTCATCAGAAGAGGGCAGTGATGTCCAGGATGATGATGTCGACGATCCATCATTTGAAGCTGATGATCAGAGGTAAGGATGCAAACATTTATTGCTTTTGTCTTCCTTCATTTTTAAACTTTACATTATGAAATATTGTTATTATTATTATCATTATGCATATCAGAATCAGATTTATTTTGCCATGTGAATGTGTTGCTGGTTGTTGGTGACTCTAGTACTTGAACACAAAAATGTGCAGCTACACAAAAGACAATGTACTGTATATACAGCTAATGTACATATTATGTAGAACAATATACAATGAATGAAATCTATGCAATAATTAAAAAATAAATAAATAAATAAATAGACAAAAGGATAAACAAAGTGTTTGTGAAGGGTTGAGGAGGTAATAGCAGTGATATATCTGTATATGTGCACCGAATGCCGTGGATAAACTGTACCCTGAACAATCTTTTTACATGTGCCATCCAGCAATATCTGGCGAGGTGGTCAAGAGGAGAGTGAAAGAGAAAGATGGAAAAGAGCATTCCCTGTCCCACCCCCATCATCGCATAGAATTAACACATGGGTAGGGTTGACCTCTCGGACCAACTGCTCCAGTACTATTCAACCCACTGCAGAGCAGCACACTGGTACAGCACCTTGTTCCTGCACCTACTGGACATGTCAAAAACAAATGCATGCATCCTCCACTGTGACATCAGCAGCACAAAATGGGTGAAACCCTTCACCATTACATGTGTAGTGGTGTCTTGTGTGTCATATGCGTCTTGTGTATGTGTGTTAAAAGCATCGTGACTATTTGCTTAGACTGGAATATTTGTAAAATGTGGCTTCTATCGTTAGATCAGTAAAGTCAGTCGGTAGTTATCTGGTCAGCATCAGACACCACACGTCTCAACAATAACATTAACTTCTTCGTGAATTGTTTTCTTCTCGGATAATTTGTTTTTATCTCTGGTATTTTTAGGGGACGGACGACAATACGAGGTCTCTTATTTCATGGGGCGCTGATAATGCTATCCTGTTCACAGGGAGGTGTCATGAATGGTTACGAGTAGGTGAATACATATCGGTAAAATAAGCTAACATTATTATGTACTCTCATAAAGCCTGCTCTACATCGGTACATTACTGTATCTAGACATTGACGTTGGTGTATGGGGTGTCACGACACTGGTATAACACAATGATATATATTTAGGATCTACATTGCTGTTCCAGACCTAGAGTGGAGGGTGATCCCAGCCTTCTGTACGAGTTGATGAAAAGGTGACTTTACCATGCCGGGTGTAACGTTAATACTGTATTTATGTCAAGCCTGCTGTATGAATGCATTCATGATGAAACTGACTAAAATGGCTTGGCTACTTAGTTTTCTGCCAGTGAAAATAGTCGTTAGCCATGAAATAATGTAATACTTTACCAGTGTTTCCCGTGTGGATTCCACAGCAGTGGCAGGTCACCAGCACTGAGTTGGTCCTGCTGTTGAAATTTTGACTTAATATGCATAATGTTTGGCCCACTCTCAGTTTAAAGTGCTCATGACACAAATTAACTGAGGATGACTTTATCACTGACATTTTGTCACACTTTATGGCCAATTTACTATTTCTGTTTAGCACAGTAGCTCTTCGGATTAAGGAAATCAAAGGAGAAGCATGAGTTTAGAAGGAAAGACATTTGAAATGTTTCATTTGAAAACAGGATATTTTTCATTTTCTTAGCTGTCCCTCCTGTGCCAGACCCTAAGTTCCCCAGAACTGGAGTCAGCTCTGAGGGGGCGAGGCCACTGCTGCAGAAGGCTGGCAGAGGGTATTTCTACTTGTAGTGGATGGTGGTGTCCTTCAACAACTTCGCATCACGTGCCCGCCCAGGAAACGCCTAGGATCACATCAATGAATTCTGTTATGTGTGTCATACAGACAGCCATAAACTGAATACAATAGTTTCACTGCACGTTTTGTGGACTGCACAGTGCACAGTGGGTGGCGAGTCTGGTCACAACTCAACGTGCGGCACCACTGACCACCCAAAATGGGCAGACTGGGGTCTCAATGATGGGTCCTGAGCAATGTCCAGATATTTTGCTGAGGTGGTCATCAGAGCATTAAAGGATGTCCTGGAGAGGCGAATGGCCCTTCTGGTTACTTTGAACATCAAAGTACACTGCGCATACTGGTACAGTGGTATTTACCTGGCAGTACTGTCTGGGAGGCTGGTGAAAAAAAAAACTGATGACATCTGTCTTTTAAATAAAATGGCAGAGAACCTTTTTTCATGGTGGAATGTCTTCCTTTGTATTAGAGATTTTGCATGACTGTGGCAAGCTCTATGTAACATACACCCACATAGCAAAATTGATGTGGCCCAGTTCTGGCCCAAATAATGCACTTTTACGGCCCAATTCTGGCCCACATACATAAAGGTTGACAGCCCTGTTGTGGCCCAGATCTGGTTTGCCAGAGGGCCAGCTCGCATACAACCAGCCCACATGTGGCATGCCATCACAAAAATGGTGCCATCATTGCCAGACCTGGCCCCCATCCGGTCGACATACCACTTGCCATGCCAGTAGTCGCTCAGCAGTGCCGGCTTAATGACGGATCCGGGCCAGACTCGTCTGCTATGTGGGCAGTTGAGCATGAATGAATAAAGGTCAAAAAATTTTTTTGGGTGTACTTTGTTTTTTATATTCAAGGTGCATTGGTACGAAGGGCAATTTTGGTACAGTATGGGTTATTCTGCCAAAGTGAGTTGCTTTTTTTTTTATTATTCAGAGTTTTTGTCCTAGTTACTATCAGACGAGTAACGTAATGTATATATTCTCTGCTGCAGTGTTGTCACTGGTGACTAGGGAGGTGTAAGTAAAATGAACGACATCCATTGATCAGTTTTCAGTTATTCATTTAAATTAACACAATGTGAACTCCAAAAAACGTCAACACTATCCGCTGTGATCAGTTGTAGTTAAGGCAAGAAACTGCATTTGAATCCACGCTATTCAGCCGATCTTCGTTTCTCTCTTGAAATTTAGCTGCAGTGTAGCATATGTTAGGCAACCTGTGTTTCAGGATGCTAACCGAACGCGGAAGTTAACCGAATAGTCTCCATTGATAAGGAAAATTAAACAACTCTGAATTGAGTTTACTATTTAATCGTGGTAAAACTGCAGTACGGTGGGTACTGTGTGCTTGATCGTATAAATAAAAAATCTCGCTGAACTACGAGTTAATAAAGGCAAATGACCGAAAACGGGTTTAGACAAGTTAAAAAGGATTGTTTTCTATGCCTCCTTTAATTACAGCCGCGCAATCGTCAGAGTTCTGTGCTTTCAAGTATAAATCCGTCAAGCAAGAGTACAGATTACAGTGGGTCGCCCAAGTTTGATGCATGGAAAATGCCGGTCAACTCCGTCCAGTCCGTGGACCAAGTCGATCACAAAATATGTAAATAAACATACAGGAGCGTTTTTATCCCCCTGGCATATAGTGCGGGGGGGATATAGCGATCAGTGAGTCCGTCCGTCCGTATGTCCGTCCGTCTGTAATAAAATCGTTTCCGGACCAGAACTTGAAAACTATACCACTTACAAACACCAAATTTGGTATGGAGCTTCTCCTTATGGTCTAGTTGTGCCTTTTGGGGGTTTCGGTCCGTCCGTCTGTCCACACAACCTGTAGGTTACACAACCTATATCCGGGGGGATCCGCCATTGCCAGATGACTCTTGTTAGTCAGTAGGAATTATGGCGATGTAATTTCGACCAAGCCTGAAACAGGGCACTCACAAGCTAGCAAAATAAAAGGATGTTCACTTTTGACGTTTTAATTAACTGACTCGAGCAACCAAGCCAGCAGATATATTTTAGGCTCAGATTTGAAGCATCTGTGATTAAACAGAAGAAGCAGCCGCGATCATCATTACCGGTCAGTGCACAATGACAGAGCTCGATTTGGAACAGCACTACCCTGTCCAAATAGGCGCACTTCGCTAGTGCACACAGTGCACTCCATAGAAGTGTACCACTGGAAGTGCACGATTTCAGACACAGCCAGTGAAACATCAGAGAAGATGACAAATCTTGATGACATGCAAAATGGCAGTCAAACCTCAGGGAAAACAACAGGCATACAGTTTAAAGTTGAATTGATACTGACAAATGCTTTGTCAGGTGAGCAATCAACATGGAAAACCTGATTATGTCCCCCCCCCAGAGGTAGAGGGGGGACATATTGTTTTAGGCTCAGTTCGCTTTTGCTTTCGCATTCCCACTTTGTTTCCGGGGCGTAACTCTAAAACTGTTTGCATGATCTTTACAAACATTGAACACTGCTCAGGTTCTGAAGTGGTGCCTTTTGGTATGTGCCTGTCTGTCCGTCCGTCCGTCCTGACCGAATCAATTTTTGTCCGCAGCATAACTCCAACACTGCTTGCATAATCTTCACCAAACTTTGCATACTTTCTACTCAAGTGCTGGCGAGGTGCCTTTTGGTGTGTGCCTGTCTCCCTGCCTGCCTGTCTGTCTGCCCATCCCTCCGGTGGGTTAGGCAGGGAAGGGGGCCAGGGGTGAGATGTCCGCTTTTACGAGTAAAAACACATTCTAGTTTTCAAATTAGTGTTGTCACCGCTGAAGTGAAATTCCAAGTTGAATAGACACGGGCAAGTGTTTTGTCACATTTGGTCAACGTAGACAGTGCGCTCACAACATAATTTTGACATTTATTGGAACCCCATACCTTTCAGGCATCTGACGTGTTCCTTACTCAATCACAGCAGGCATGTCGTCAAAATACGCCCAAAGTGGCCGAGGAAATATGTATTAGGTTAGATGAGAATCCCGATTTGATGTGGCGTGAATTTCGAAGTGGATTAACTTTTTATCAAATAAACATATTTTTCCTTGAATGCGATATAGGCCTTGTTGTGTGTCTTCCCTGGGTTATTTCACTTGGAAATATTTTATGGCCAAATCAAAAGTCCTTTTCTTTTTAATCTTCAATTTCATAGTTTTGTCATTTCATTTAAATAGGTTACTGAACAGTAAAACAGTTTTAGCTAAACCTTGACCTATTTGTGAATCAAATACCCTTAGTGGAATTTACAAATACAAGACATACTACTTAAATTTACACTTTAATGTGATCTCATGGGAAGGCATATAACACACCGCTGACCGCATTCATTTTTACTCATTTTCAGGTTTTCGCATGCCATTTAACACTTCCCATGAAACACCAAACACTGGGCCGAATCTACCATATGGGCAATCTGGACACGTGCCCAGGGGCCCTTGGGCAGGGAGGGGCCTTCCGTGATGGGAGAGTTTTTTACGCTTTTCGCGGTTCATTACGGGAAGAGAAAATGATTCGCACCGAAACGATTATCATAAGCGCGAAGGTATAGTCATTTAAGCGAGGACACTGCGACATTACGACAAAAGCAAATCGAGCATAGATGTTATTTTATCCTTCTGATGTGCAATGCGCGCCGTTATATCGCCACAGCAATAAGGCTTGCGACGCAGTTCACTGAAAACAATCACTCTATTGAAGCTACGCTGAAAGCTGAAACATCTCATTATTATTGTGATTTTCCCCCTTTAACCATGGCAAAATCGTATGAAGTTCAGGGGTGCACGAACCATAACGTGAAAACAGGTCGCATGATTACTTTTAACGCATTTCCTAGCGAAGATTCACATCCTGATCGCCACAGAAAGTGTATTTATCCGCTTACAAAAATGAGTCGTTCGTAGCAGTAAAACTACCCGGACTCCTGCAAAACTTGAACTTTTAAATAGTTTGATTTGATTCTGCTTTGTCTGGATAATCTTGGGGGGGGGGACCCGAATTACACCGCGTGTTATCGTTTAATACAGTAATTAAAATATTAAATTGATTTAAAAAAAGACGCCATCTTGTTAGTAAAAAGTCCTTGGGCTCAGGGTTGACGACGCACATTGATTATGTGTCGTTGTAGTTCATCTCCTGATTGCATTATGCGTATCAAAATTAGTTTGGGTCCAATCTTTGGCCCGTATTCAGAAACGACACTCACACAATTCTCAAAATCGCGGTGTCGTCACTTCCGACTGGCCCAACTAGGCACTCGGAGAAAACAATTAACCTTATATGTTCGTCTCCGTGTTATTTCATCAACAAATGTCACTTTCTAATCCACCTTATTAGGATTTGTATCTGTGATTTTTCTTTTTTGCGAGTAAATACAGCGTGTAGGAGTTGTTATAAGGTACTAGAGATGTCATTTGACGATTTTGATCAGCATTGTGTAACAGACGCTAAATAGTCAGGTACTTAGAGTTGTAAATTAAGAGCATGACAGCAAATGGAAAAATAATTCCCAGTTAATTCCCAGCTAATGAAATATTTAGCTATTTACTAGGGGTGTCAACATTTACAATTTTTTCTACACGTGTACACGGGACTACTAACCGACGTGTACCCGGTTACACGTTCGGAGATTTTATGAGCTTTTTCTATGGCAGTTGCGCTGTATAACCACAAAACGTTAAATGAGTTGAAAATACAATCCTCTCCCCCTGCTGAAAATTCCTGTTTTGGACAGTTTTAGCTGGTCGACAGACTTAGGCCATTCAGCACTGAAGGGTGAGGATTTAGCGTCCCTTTGTAGCAGCCGACGCCCTGCCTGTGGTACCCAGTGCCCATTACTGTCAGTTATGCTCGAGTGGCGTTTGTGAATAGCAACTGGTGAGGAGTGGGACCGCTCTCTGGGTAAGTGGTCGGTCGATCTTTTTCTCACACTCCAGTTACATTTCAATCGTACTCACTATATGGCGAGTGGCGGGTGATTGTGAGTGTCGTTTCTGAATACGGGCCTTAGTCTAAGTAAAACTTGCCTGCTCTATTTCTCCTATATCGAATACTTGCAATGATTTCACCAGAAAAGCCAGTGCCGGACTTACTGACAGCATACTGTCGATCACTAAATATGATTGCATGGCCCATCACTTTGTGAGTGTCATTTTATGGGTTTATGCGCTTCAGAATCCAATTATCATATTAAACATTGAGTTACTGGGATCAGTTCAAACTTGCAGTGCCGTCTTAACTTGCAGCTGAAATGATCATACACTTTCAGTTGGTGGGAGGTTGTTTGGTTGATCTCTTTATTATATTGAAGTTACGCAGCACCACGGTAGGTTAAGTTTGACGTGTACACAGATTGTTTCATGCATTCAGTCAGCATAATAAACAAAACATTGATATTTATTTTTTAAAAGAAGAGAGAGTGTTATCTCTCTGCTTTGTCATCACCTTCTTTGGAAGGTGTGGGTGTTAGTGAGGGGAGGGGGGGCCCCATGAGCTTCAGAGCCCGGGGGCCCCTGGGGGTATTAATCCAGCCTTGACCAAACAGCTTTTTTGTGATTTCCACGTAAAATCATATATTGTCTTTGCACAGTATGAATCAATGGGAAACTAAAAACTAAATGGCATGAAGTGTCACACAAAAAGCAGAAAATGTGTGGTATTAACAAGCAAAATGACTTTAGGGTGATTGGCGTGTTATCCCTGCGCAATTTGGTGTGTAATGTGAATATAGGCCACTAGATGGCAGTATTTACCTTTTTTTTGTTAAGCTCAGATTGGAGTCATGTTTAGACATGTCCTGAACGTGTCTGGGGCAAGTCTCAGAAAGTTAAAAAAAGAGGTCTAAATGTGGGTGGGGTCTGAAAGAGAGTATATAAGGAAAAGAATTGAGACAGTAAAGTAGTAGGAGAAATTGCAAGAAGATGACCAGACCTGCCATTCTGTTCAAGACCTGTGACGTTTCTTTTGTGGATTTCTTTGCCTGTGTTTGAGCATTTTCTTCATCCAGGACATCACCAAGCCACCCCACCAAAAAGGGACTGTAATTATTTCTGTTTTTTCTTATTTATCAATCTTGGTCTTTAGTTGTAGGTTGTTATTAGTCTTTGTCTTTGTTAAAAATTAAATGTGTTTTAGTTGTTAAAACTGTGTTTGTCATCCCTTGCTGTTGCTGTTGTGTTATAAATGTAATAACAAATTGGGGCCATAACAAATTGGGGGCTCAAGGTCCGGGATAGACCATTGTGTGAGTAATTTATTGAAAATCTAACATTCCAAATTGTGAAATTGTTTTTGTGAATTTTCCTAGATATATATTGACAACAGCAATGGATGATTTCTTGGCATCACCAACCGTAGGGGTTTTGAAGTCTTTTAAAAAGACAGAACTGCTAGAAATTTGCAGACAGTTGGAGCTGACAGAGGTAAAACCAGCCATGCGAAAAGCAAGACTGGCTAGAGAGATAGTTGAATATTACATTGATGAAAATGTGTTTGCACCAGGAGATCTGGAACAGTTTCCAGTGGAAAATCCAAATATAGAAATGGAACTTAAATTAAAAATGCTAGAGATTGAAAGGGAGGAAAGAGAAAAAGAAAGGGAGGAAAAAGAGAAAGAAAGGGAAGAAAGAGAAAAAGAAAGGGAGGAAAAAGAGAAACAAAGAGAATTTGAGAGGGAAGAAAAAGAAAAACAAAGGCAGTTTGAGTTAGAAAAATTAGCAAGAGAAGAAAAACAAAGAGAATTTGAGAGAGAGAAAGAGGAAAGAGCAGAAAGAGAGAGACAGAGACAGAGAGATTTTGAATTAGAGAAATTCGATAGAGAAGAAAGACTCCAAATGGAGCAACTAAAAATTAAAATTGAAACTAAAAATAAATTTTGTGCCAGTCAGGAGGTAAAACTGGTGCCTCCATTTTCAGAAAAGGATGTTGACAACTATTTCCAGTGTTTTGAAAAGGTAGCAAAGAGTTGCCAGTGGCCAAAGGAACACTGGCCTCTGATGTTGCAAACTGTCCTCAAGGGTAAAGCTCAACAAGCCTATTCGGCTTTGTCTGCAGATGATTCCTCTGATTATGAGGTTGTCAAAAAGGTTATTTTGAGAGCTTATGAGTTGGTTCCAGAGGCTTACCGACAGAAATTCAGAGGTCTGAAGAAATCTGAAAATCAGACTTATGTTGAATTTGCTAATGAGAAGCAGGTTTGCTTTGAGCGCTGGTGTACTTCTATGGAGGTCAAGGATGATTTCAACTCACTAAAAGAGATGGTGTTAGTTGAAGAATTCAAGAACTGTGTTAAGGATGATGTTAAGACCTACCTTAATGAGAAGCAAGCACTGAACTTGCAATCAGCTGCCAAATTTGCAGATGAATATGTTCTCACTCATAAGTCCAAATTTCAGTCTAGCAGTAACAATAAATGGTCCCAATTTCAGAAAAAGGGTTACGGTGATACCCAAGATTCCTCACCCAAAGACAAAGACAAATCTGGTGATGGTGCTCAGAAATCCAGTAACAGGTCTGATCAAAGTGTGAAAGCTGACAGTGACAAAAGTGGTCTAGTTTGCAGTTATTGCAAGAAATCTGGTCATGTTACAACTAACTGTTGGTTCCTTAAAGCTAAGAAAGAAAAAGAAAAGGATACCAAACCAAATGCCTTTGTGAAAACAAGGTTAGAAACCCCTGTAGTAGATAACCGATCTGCTAAATTGCCTGCTTCTTGTGGGGCTAAAAAGCCTAATACAGCTGACTTTGTGAGGGAGGAATTTCTTCCATTTGTGTCAGAGGGATTTGTGGCTCTGAATGAGCATACTACTCCTGTCCCCATATATATCCTAAGGGATACCGGAGCTTCTCAGTCACTTTTGTTGATGGACTCCTTGGAGTTACGTGATGAGACCGCTTCAGGGGATTTCATACTTGTACAAGGTATTGAAGGGAGGACTGTATCTGTACCCCTGCGCTCTATATTCTTGAAGTCAGATTTAGTTACAGGACAGGTAAAGGTGGGACTTATGTCAAGTCTACCTATAAAGGGTGTTTCTCTGTTGCTAGGCAATGACCTGGCTGGGGGCAAAGTAGTTCCCCCTGTACATCTTACTTCACAGCCGAGCACTGAAGATGGGGATGAGGACCCATCTCTGTATCCTTCTTGCGCAGTGACTCGTGCTATGGCCAAGAAGGCTAAAGAAGAAGATGATGTGGTGCCGTCCAGTACATTGAATAGTCAGGACTCAGGTGGTTTGCCTCATGACTCTGATTGGCCTACTATGGTTTCTCCGTTTGAGGACTTATCAGATACTTTTATCAGTTCTCTATTCAGCCAGCCGGATGGGTCTGGTGATTCTGATGTGTCTGGAGACTTGTCTCTGTCCAGAAAGCGGTTGATTGAGGAGCAAACTAATGATCCTGAAATTTGTGTACTAAAGAGGAGAGCCCTTCCTGAAAAAGAAATAGATGCAGTTCCAGTTGGGTATTATCTCAAGGATGGTGTGTTGATGCGGAAGTGGCGCCCTCCTGATATCCCTGCCAATGCAGATTGGGCAGTGGTCAGGCAAATTGTTGTTCCGAAGGTCTATAGGAATGAGATCTTAACAATGGCTCATAGTTTACCTTTAGGAGGTCATCTTGGTGTTAACAAGACTGTTGATAAGATCATGAAACACTTCTTTTGGCCTGGGCTTCGGAAAGACGTTTACAACTTTTGCAAAACCTGTCACACTTGTCAGGTAGTTGGAAAACACCAGTTAGACCCACCTGTAGCTCCATTGCAGCCTATCCCAGCATTTGGGGAGCCATTCTCTAGGGTCATTGTTGATTGCGTTGGTCCATTACCCAAGACTAGATCTGGAAATCAGTACTTGTTGACAATCATGTGTGCATCTACCAGATTCCCCGAAGCCATACCTCTACGCAACATCAAGGCAACTGCAATCTCGAAGGCTTTGATAAAGTTCTTCACGTTGTTTGGTCTTCCCAGGGAAATTCAGTCAGACCAAGGTAGCAATTTCACTTCAGGATTGTTTCAGCAGGTTGTGTATGAACTAGGTGCAAAACAGATTCTTTCTAGTGCCTATCATCCAGAAAGTCAGGGTGCCTTAGAGCGGTTTCATTCCACTCTCAAGACAATGATGAGGACTTATTGTTATGACCATGAGAAAGACTGGGATGAAGGGGTTCATTTGCTGTTGTTTGCAGCGAGAGAAGCAGTGCAGGAGTCTACTGGATTCAGTCCATTTGAGCTAGTGTTTGGTCATGAAGTGAGAGGACCTTTGCTATTATTGAGTGAACAATGGCAAGAGGAAGAGCCGCAAATCAGTCTGTTAGACTATGTTAGCAAGTTCAAGGAAAGATTGCGTGCAGCTTGTGACCTTGCCAAAGAGAACTTGAAATCAAGTCAGGGAAAAATGAAAACTTGGTATGATCATAAGGCTAGAAGCCGTGAGTTTAAACCAGGGGACAAGGTCCTTGTGTTGTTTCCCTTGCAGTCTAATCCATTGCAGGCTAGATTTCATGGTCCTTATGAAATTCTGACAAAACTCAATGATCTCAATTACATTGTGAAGACTCCAGATAGGAGAAAACCAAAACAATTGTGTCATATTAACATGCTAAAGCCTTATCATGACAGAAATGCTAGGGTTGCAGCTGTCACTTCAGATTCTCCAATGGTCGAAACGTGTGAAGATGAGGGGGAGTTTCAAGATGATGAACCAAGAATTAAAGCTGAAGTTCTTTCATGTAAATTGTCAAACACTGAAGTGTTGCAAAATCTTGATGTAAAACTCCAGCACTTAGAACCCTCGCAGAGAGATCAGTTTGAAAGGTTGATCAAGAAATATGAGGATTTGTTTCCTGATGTTCCAAAGAGAGTTACTATAGCCTCTCATGATGTAGATGTTGGTGATGCCAAACCAATAAAACAGCATCCATACCGGATGAATCCTGAAAAGAGAAAGATTGCTGAGAAAGAGGTTGAGTACATGTTAAAACATGATATTATCAGACCCTCCAACTCCGATTGGAGTTCACCCTGTGTGCTAGTTCCAAAACCTGATGGAAGTACTAGATTGTGTATAGATTATCGCAAAGTCAATGCTGTAACTAGAACTGATGTGTTTCCAATACCTAGGATTGATGATTGTATTGATAGTGTAGGGCAAGCAAAGTTTCTGACCAAGATTGATTTATTGAAGGGTTATTGGTGTGTGCCTTTAACTGAGAGGGCCAAGAGCATCTCTGCTTTTGCCACACCATCTGGATTGTACCAGTATGAAGTCCTACCCTTTGGCATGAAAAATGCCCCAGCCACGTTCCAAAGGATGATACAGTCTACAATCGCCGGATTGCCACACATGGGTGCATACATCGATGACCTGATCACATGGAGTGACTCCTGGGAAGAACATCTAAAAGATGTAGAGACGTTGTTCCAGCGCCTGACCCAGGCTAACCTGACTGTTAACCTGAACAAGAGTGACTTTGGTTGTGCTACTGTCACCTATCTTGGCTACGTCATAGGCCAGGGTAAGGTGGCACCCATAAATGCTAAAGTCCAAGCCATCATGGACTTTCCAGTTCCTGACAACAAAAAAAGCTTTGCGCCGCTTCCTTGGAATGATCGGGTACTACCGCAAGTTCTGCAAGAACTTTGCTGAGATTGCTCTCAGTCTAACTAACCAACTGAAGAAAGACGTAAAGTTCACCTGGGATGATGCATGCCAGAGAGCCTTCGATCGCCTGAAGTCTCTGCTGTGTCACTTCCCCGTGCTCAAATCTCCTGACTTCAACAAACCGTTCTCCATCGCGGTCGATGCTAGCGACCAAGCTTGTGGATCTGTGCTCCTACAGAGAAGTGACTCTGATGACATTGAGCATCCCGTGGCATACTTCTCCAGGAAGTTCAATCGCCACCAAAGGAACTATTCCACAATAGAGAAGGAACTGTTGGCTCTGGTCCTTTCTTTACAACACTTTGAGGTTTATGTTTGTACAGGACAAAAGCCAATGATTGTGTACACTGACCACAATCCGTTAATGTTTTTGAGTAAGATGAAAAACAAGAATCGGAGATTGTTGAATTGGAGTTTGATTTTACAGGAGTTTGACTTGGAAATTAAGCATGTGAAGGGTACAGACAATGTAATTGCTGATTGCTTATCCCGTGTTTGAATGTGTATATATATATCATGTGTTTGAATATTGTATGATATGTATATGTAGACAAGTGTTCACTTAACCATTTTGTATTGAAAAGAAAAATTTTGCCTTTATGAGTCAAAATTTTTCCCTTTTGGAATGGAGGTGTAATGTGAATATAGGCCACTAGATGGCAGTATTTACCTTTTTTTTGTTAAGCTCAGATTGGAGTCATGTTTAGACATGTCCTGAACATGTCTGGGGCAAGTCTCAGAAAGTTAAAAAAAGAGGTCTAAATGTGGGTGGGGTCTGCAAAAGAGTATATAAGGAAAAGAATTGAGACAGTAAAGTAGTAGGAGAAATTGCAAGAAGATGACCAGACCTGCCATTCTGTTCAAGACCTGTGACGTTTCTTTTGTGGATTTCTTTGCCTGTGTTTGAGCATTTTCTTCATCCAGGACATCACCAAGCCACCCCACCAAAAAGGGACTGTAATTATTTCTGTTTTTTCTTATTTATCAATCTTGGTCTTTAGTTGTAGGTTGTTATTAGTCTTTGTCTTTGTTAAAAATTAAATTTGTTTTAGTTGTTAAAACTGTGTTTGTCATCCCTTGCTGTTGCTGTTGTGTTATAAATGTAATAACAAATTGGGGCCATAACAGGTGATACCAGGCAAAAATTCCAAGTTTTACCAAGACTTTTAGTATTATGCGAACATCTCAATAAATGATGTGGAGCCTTTCTCGGCCTCTGTTAAATCCCTCCCCTTCCCTTACCACTGCACTCCTGCCCGAAGACTCTCCCCCAGAGGAAGCTGCCGTGCATGGGACTGTGGAGAGATTTTGCAAGTTCATATTATGAAAATTACTGTTGTGAGCAGTCAACATTGCTGGCCAACAAACAAGCAGAAATAAATCATGTCAACATGAAAAGTACAGCAATATGTATTCAGTAATAACCCAGCACATGCTTATTTCGGTAAATTACCTGTTTTTTTGAGCACAGAAACTCATGAATCCTGTAGAATGGCCAGTAAACCAAGTATGACAGCATTTAGCTGTGAGAGCACAGAAACGTTACACATATTTATGAGGACAGCACAACCAATAAGACTGCCAGATCACTTCATAAAGATATTTTCAGCTACTTCCTCATAATAAGACAACGCCAGTAACATTAGCCCTCACATCGGAAAAAAGTTTGCGTTAGCTTGACTGCAACATCACAGTAACATCACAAGCACTACGGAGTACTGTGACAATAGACCGGTACAGAGTACAGCACACCTGGGCCTATCCAGCTAATGAGATCCGGGGCTGCAGCCACGTGACTGCACCCAGTTCGCGCCCGCCATAACCTCTAGCAGATACTTATCTGAACTGCTTTCTCAATTGGGAAGAGTACATTTGCGCTTTTTTTTTTTGCATTTTTGCCATTATAAAATCTCACAAAATGGGGAAGAGGTGTTGTTATGGTGAATGTAAATCAAACACAAGATACCCAGACAGGGTACAAGAAGTGAAAACGTTGTTGTTACACCTGCTCACTTTACCGACTTGGTAATGACATAAGCCGACAGCACGGAATCTCCTGACCAGTGCTACACACAGAGAACCGCAGCAGTGCAGCTTACGAGAACGCTCTTAAAGACAAGGTCCCCTTGGTGTTCGTGTAGCCTGAATTAATATTTACAAAATTGTCTGTGCCGTAGAAAAAGGCAGAGACAATTAATAAGAAAAAATGAAGAGATTATATATTAATCATTTGCGGTAGTCAAAAAATTAATTCACGGATCTATTAGTGTCTTTTTAATTGTTACTTATGGTATAATTTCTTTGAGACTGTCAAAGCACGGACAGGTGTTGTTTGTGATAGGAAGGCTGATGCGAAGTCTAACGAAAAGAAGTCTACTGAATGGACCAGCATCCAGAAGCGCAAATCGAACTGGGAATTGGAAGGGACACAGACACATCCTTTATGACAACAATTAGTCCTGGCTAGTTCTCGATCATTTTCCTTCATTGAGGCGTTTTCCAATCAGGCGGGTTCAGCCCCATCTGGACGCTCTGGACTTTTCCCGGTGGCCTGTGTCCTTATTGGCCTGCCTGGCTGCCGATAAATAAAATGCAGCCACTGGCCCGCTGTTTCCAGGCGGACAACACACACTTGTTGCAACTGCAGCAGCGCTGGCAGCACTTTGTTGACAGAGAACACGCCCCCTCACTGCATAGTGCACACGTAGCCAACATGAACTCTGTGATCAGAGGGTAGGATTGATCGAAGTTACAGCGATCACCGTTTTTCTTTTAGGGGACTTGTGTTGTGACTGGTGAGTTGCTTTATGGCCCGCCTCTACACAGCCAAAACACTGGAAATGTAGAGAAGCACATGGAGCAGTCTGTGAGAGGAGGGGGCATGAGTGAGAGAGACGCGTCCAGTGTTGCCAACTTAGCGACTTTAATCGTTACTACTCTCGACATGCAGCGGGTGCTTCCGTCGGCCTGTCCCCCGTCACAGAGCACTCACAGGTGGCCCAGTCCTCACGCAGCCGCCCCTCCTAGCTCGAGTCGGAGGAGCAGAAGTTCACCCCTCCGTGTCCAAACTGCAAATGAATCGCACATGCGAACCTGCCGCTTTTTCTCAGTGTTGGTTTACAGTCACGGCGGGATAAAGTGATTTTTTTTGTCTAAATAAATAACTGTATTAATAGAGATACTCGCCTCGTCCAGACAGTTCCGTGTGTGTTTGCATTTCTCTGTGACACAAGCTAAACCTCTAGCTTAACATGGCTCAGTCTAAACTGTACAGTCAAAAGTACAGAAAGGAGTGGGAATCGAACCCTGAATTCAAAGGCAGGTTGAAGCAGTTTATTGGGGATGATACTCGGACATACTGCATATGTTGCAAGGCTGATTTCTATGCCCAACTAAGCGATATAAAAAAACACACGGCAACTCCAAGACACATGCACAAGGTGTATTACGCAAATTAGGTAATGACGTCATCTATCGACTTTTATGACAGCCAATACAGTAGTATTATATTCAATATTGGTATTCTTTTTAGCTATTGTAAGCTGGCATGACATCTAAACAATTTGCTGACAAAATAATACAAACGTGTTTTTGTGTAATTCTGCACATTATATAAATAATATAGAACAAAATGACACAGTATGATGTAGAGAAGAGATTAGAGAAGACATAAGTACTGGTATGGAGGACTGTGTGGAGCTGTCCTCATGGTTGTGTTTAATAGTGTTCTTGTGTGGCTGTCAGTCTAATAGTGTTGTTGTAGTTGCTATGACAACTCTAAATGCTGCCTAAAGTCGTCTTTTTTTGAAGAAAAACTCCCACAAATTTTTCGCCGCGCACGCTTTGCGTCCACCGCAACACTTCAACAACACTTCAACAATCAACACTTGGTAGTCTCCCGGCCTGAATTGGATCCTCAGCACGCCCCTGTTTCTAATTATCTTCACTAGCAACTGAAAACACAGTTTATCTCCATATGCAATCTAACAGCAATGCAATCATGGGCTTAATTCAGCACAGAGAAATAATGTATTTATAAAAAGGCTAATGCTTTGCCTCGTTGTAATGAAATATCGCCTTTCGCGCTCGTTATTTCATGGGTTGATAAAAAATGTGGCACTCTGCTGTTAAATACGCAATTTAAAGCGTGCGGCTCAAGCAACTTGCGTGACAGTCGACAGGTATACAGTTTTTAACAACGTCGATTTAAATGCAGCAAACACGCGTCCAGATGAATGATTGTAGTCTTACTTAACAGGTGCTACTGGTTCTCTCCCATTAAGCGTGGAGTGCTCTCGGAGTGAACCTTTTGTTAATTATGAAAATGAATGAGAACAGGTCAAGACTAATAATTGTTTAAAACGAATGTTTTGTGTAAGCCAATTCACAGTGGTGGCTACGCCACTGTACACTGAATTTATCCTACGATTTCATCGCCGTTAGATCGCATATGGAGAGAAACAGTAGGTATGTTTCCATCCACTTTTTAATCGAACTTTCGGAAGTTTGCCAAAAATATTCATGCGAAAAAAGCAACGGCATTAAAGCGAATAAAAAGTTGTGCCTAATGACATCACATGCTGTTATGTGCTCGAATATGTCTATGGAATGGATTTCTGACATTTTATGCTTTCCATTCATTTTCGCACTGAATCGCAGAACCTTCAAGTGAACAAAAGTAGCATGTTGGCCGATTAATTTAGCAAGTCATCCAAAATGGATGGCGTCTACCAACAAATGGTGATAATTGCACAAGTTGTACGTGCTTATGTGCCAGCTATTAGCAACATAGCAAACCATTATCAGAAGGCAACGATGGCGTCAAAACACCATCACGATGCAGTAGCATATTTATTCGGCAAATAATGTTTCCAGCTGCATTTATCACATAAGCCAATACCGATCAAGAGAAAATCCGATCAGATCAACCGTATAAACTTTGTGTCGATATTGCTGAAATCAAGTCGAATTTCACCGTTTCCACAAGGCATTTTTAATTCCATATGACTTAATTTGCATAAGAACGTGTGGATGGAAACGTGGCTACTGTCTTCAGTTGCCAATTATGAGAATTGGAAAACACGTCAAGGAAAGAAAACAGGAGTGAGAACTAGCCCCCCCAATTCCCCATTCGATTTGTGCCACTGCCAACATCATAAAGTGCAAGAACAGCATTCTTTACGGACCACACAAGAAACGTCAAAGAGTACAAATAACTCTGGAGGCGAATGAAAAATAAAACTAAGTCTGCCGATCGAGCCCGAAAAATTGATGCACTGAAAACAGGTGGTGGCACCTTCCCTGGAACCATGCACTGACACTATCCTTCCGAAGGAAGTATTCGCCAATGCCATCTCGTTGGACATTGAAAGAAAGGTGAGAGAGGCTCTGGAAGATTCTGCCACCCACAGTGGTTGCCCCACCAACTGTCTGTTTGTCCCCATCACCATGCGCCCCCAAGTTTTGGAATGGGGCCATGCATCTAACTTGTCCTGCCACCTAGGAGTTAACCGGACCCTGGATTTTATCACGCGTCGCTGCTGGTGGCCTGGTATTAGGAAGGATGTCCGGGACTACGTCCGGACTACTAACCCCCTCACGGCCTTCTCCTACCCCTACACACACCCCATCGCCCCTGGTCACATATCTCCCTAGACTTCATCACTGGCTTACCCTCCTCCAATCACTATAATATCATCCTATAATATTGTTTGTAGATTGATTTTCCAAAGCTGTTCACTTCATTCCCCTCACTTAACTACGCACTGCACAAGAAACTGCCACTTTACTCATTCAACATGTCATCCGTCATGGTTATGGTTTTTGTTCATGCTCATGTTCTTGTTCTGTGTTCATGATTTTCTATTTCATTTATTCTTTTTAGGGTCTGAGCTCTAGGCAAAGCCTGGGCAAAGGACCCTTTTGTTTTTGCTGTGTTTCTTATTCTTTCTTTCTTTATTCTTCTTACGCATCTTTTGGCCTAAATTTGAACCCCTAAACATGCACAAAAACGTATTAAATTTGGCTCACACCTCTTGTCTGGCGAGAAATTTGATAAAATGTAAAAATTATCCCCATAGGTCACAAAATGGCTCTCTAGCGCCACCCAGAAACATTATATTGGCACTTAGATGGCCACCACCACCGGTAGGAAAGTCATAGAAAGATGGAACCAACACTATATTGTCACCCCTGACTTAAATCGTACAGGAAGTTGGCAATTTGCATATCAAAATTGCCATTCGCCCCTAAATTTTGCCTAAATTTGCCCTTGAACAAACGCAAATTCCTATAAGGTCGTTCATCGAATCGACCCCAAATGCTAATCGATGACAAAGCACACTCTGCCGATGAAAACCACTGTACAACTTTGTCAAAAGTCCAACGGTTTGGTTTTTATGAGGCGTCAAAGATGGGGTCCCCAGCCACTTTAACTGCCTTTTTTCGATTTGTACGCAATTTCCAACTCCTGGACCGGAGCTATTTAAATGTCATAGGCTGTTTGGGTGATTCCCGTTCGTATTTTGTCTTTCGCCAATTTTTGTGGTTAGGGCTTCCCTCAAGTGATTCTCCCGATGTAATCAGCCTGATTCCCGACACTTGTTTTCTGTAAAGCATGTGACGTTCCCTGCGTGTATATTAGCTGTCTTTTCACAAACAGCTCTTATCAAAACGTTGATCAATACTTCTTTGTGCTAAGCGCCTCGTATGCTTTGAATATTGTTTCGCTTCGACTGGATTGTCCGACCTTGATTCTTGCCGCTGCCCTTTTTGTTTTGTTTTTGTCTCTCTGGATTTCGACCTATTTTTGTATGACCATGATTTCTGTGTTTGGATGCCCCGTGTATGACCCTTGGCTTTGTTCTTCGACTACGACTTTTTGCCCATCGTTTTTGTACCTCTGCTCATCTGTCTTACTGGTTCTGACCCCTGCCTGTCTAGTTGACACTGTTTTTGGATTTTGTATTGTGGCCTGGCAATTCCAGTGTTTTTTGGCTCTTACTCGGACTCCAATAAAGGCATACGTTTTTTGGATTTCCCTCTCTTGCGTGTGGTTCCTGACTGCACCGTCACAAAAGCACTGCACAGGCCTACATGTACCAGAGATGGCAACTTTTCTAAAGTCAAATCATGGATTTATTGTGGCAAAACGGACTGAGATCGCAAAGTCAGCTAGCTTTATGGGTGGGGTTCAGGGTAAGCTCTGGATTTTAAGATTTTGAAACGTCTGTTTTCATACTCTCTGATAAGCATTTTACAATGTATTCAATTTTGAATGATGACTGGAAGTTTTTTTCATTAATTGTTGCTTTAATGGTTTTTTTAAGCTTTGAGTTACACATGCACGCACACACACATTAGCCAACATTCAAAGTCAATGCAAAGATGCAAATATACGTGTTATTGGCGCGTGAAGCAGCTTTCACACCAAACGTGAAACTAATTTTTCGCGCGACGGATTACATTCAAAGTCGATGCAAAAATGCAAATACACGCGTTTTGGGCACGTCAAGCCGCTTTCACACCGGACACGAAACAATTTTTTTTAATTGAAATTTAAAGTCATGACTGCTTATCAGGTACTGCATGTTAGTTTGTGAGCTCTTCTAATTAAAAATGTTCCTGGATAACTTATATGGAGCCATTATGATCGGTATGCCAGTGTCACCTCAGTAACCATCAATGTGACCGTTTCATTATAATGTCGCCTTATTGTAACCTCTACAGATGAAGCTAACCGGAGAGGAGCTGTATGTGTCTGCCGATTTGGGCTGCAGCTAGTCCAGAGGTAGGCCTGGGGTGCCTTTGTGAGTGCTTGGGAAATGATCGCTTTATCCATCCATGCCCGGGGTCTGCCTGATACATCTCCAATGTCTGGGCAAGCTCTCTGATGCTACTGGTGAAAGCAATAGGGAAGTGCACAGGCTATAACTTATCTGGTATAGCAATTTTTTTGCATTGGCGGTGAGAGGCCATGTCTTTTGACAGGCCTTTCAGTTCTTGCTGGAAGCATCTTTCCAAAGTCCCCAGCCTGGACTGTGTGAGGCGGATGCCGCTGGGCCTCTCCTCTCGAACGAAGCCCAGGAATCTCTTGACGTCCATGATGTAGTGCCTCCCCGTGGTGACGGCAGAGCCGGCACACCGGACTCTCTCCCATCTAGGGAAAGGGAAGAATAGAGGAAACAATACAGACTTGCCTAAAAATGGGCGAGGGCGCTTGTGTGTCTGTCATTGACAGCAGTTAAAACTCACTCACTCCAGCACTCTGGCGATGTTGTCCAGGAGCATCAGGCTCACGGGAGGGTGGCTGGGATTGCCCCACATGTGCATGACAAAGAGCTTGCTGCGTGTGACTTTCTGCTCCTCCGAGCTCAAGATAGCCAGTTCAGGGGACCTGCGCGGCGGTGGCACCTTCTGCTTGCGGGTCTTCTTTTCCGTCGGCCGCCTCCTCACCACCAGAGGCGGTCTGGGCCCGGGCGAAGGCTGTTTAAAAAAAAAATCCAAAAATCCAGTGTCGACTAGACAGGCAGGGGTCAGAACCAGTAAGACAGATGAGCAGGGGTACAAAAACGATAGGCAAGAAGTCATAGTCAATGAACAAAGCCAAGGGTCATTCACAGGGCATCCAAACACAGAAATCGTGGTCATATAAAAATGGGTCGAAATCCAGAAAGACAAAAACAATCCAACAGGGACAGTGGCAAGAATCAAAGTCGGACAATCCAGGGGAAGAGAAACAGTACTCAATGGCATACAAAGCACTCTGCACAAAGATATATTGATCAATGTTCTGACAAGAGCTGTGAGTGAAATGACTGCTTGAATACACATGGGGAAGTCACATACTGTGCAGGGAGCAGATTAACTGAATCAGACTAATTACAATTTGGGAATCACATGAGGGAAACCCTAACCACGAAAATAGGCGAAAGCTAAGACACGGACGGGAATCACACTGAAAGCCTATGACATGTTAACAGCTCCAGTCCAGGAGTTCTACGTGCACAGATAACGAGCGCAGGAAAGTAATTAAGCACATATGAGAGATCTCGCTGAAACTCAGGAGAAGACAGGGAGAGCTGAGCAAGCGGCGGAGATTAGAACAGGGCGATTGCTGAGAGGGAATTAAATTAGTTGAAATTAGTAGCAGTGCAAATTTACAGATTTAAGTAGAGTGCTCGTTTAGAGTAGAGTGCTAGTAATCTATATACATGGATTAGTTGTGTTAGTAGACTATGATACAAAATACAAATGTTCGTCTTGTTTGTAATTTGAACAGAAAGATGAAGGAAGTAAATGAGAATCGAAGGAATATTTTAAACACTGGAATTCATTTAAATCACCCAAAGTTAGTGGGCACGCAGACAGGGAAGACAATCACAACTAGATCACAAAACACAGTCCCCGGTGACTTCTGCGGTAAAAAAAATGAAATTCCGCGGAAAATCTCACCAAATTCTGCGGTCAAAAAAGCTAAATTCTGCGGTTATTCTGCAAGAAATTGTCAATTCTGCAAAAATTCTGCGGTAGCCTTTTGCAAGTAAGTATAACCCTCATTCATTCAAAAATCAAAGAAGTTTACCTTTACTTTTAGTATTAAAGAATATCTTGAAACAAAGTAGGAAGACACTAAAATCTGTTGCACAATTATTGCTCTTGATGTTAAATTCTTGAATGATTCATTACAAAAACTTGCCTTAAACGTAAAGACTTTTATTATTGATATCAAAAAAGCGAGACAAAGTGGGTGAAATCACCTTGATTTCACACTGAAAAGAAAATGAAAAGATGATGAAAATAAATAGATGAACATATAAGGATGATGAAAATACCTATTATATAAATTTACATTTTACTACATATAAATTACGTGTCAGTACTGTCTGGGACACTGGCAGCAAAACGGAGGCAGTGCCAGGTCCGCAGGAGCTGCTCACAAATTAAGACGCTCGTCATCTGCTGCAGGTGCCTCAGACCCGTCTGGGAATTTTAGCGCCTACCTGTTGTTTTCTAATTCCGTGTCATTGTTCCGATTAATTATTTCATAATAAATAGGCTAAGATTTTCCATATGGTTATGCCGTTAGGCTATAAATGTTGAATCTGAATGTGTATTAATCAAAATAGATGTTTTAATTGTTGTTTTGTCGTTCTGAATTGTTTAATTATTTCTTTACCCAAAAATATCGTTGCAGCTAAATGTTTACAATAAAGCTGCTTTCACACTGGACGCGAACAAATTTTTCGCACGACAGATCACATTAAAAAGTCAATGCAAAGACGCCAATCCGCGCGAAACGTCTTTGCATTGAATTTGAATGTAATCTGTCTTGCGAAAAATTTGTTTCGCATCCAGTGTGAAAGCAGCTTAATTCATGTTACTTATATACAATTCTATTACCTAAATTTTCATAAGTGTATTATTAAACCAGTAAAAACGTAATGCTGGTGTTGTTTCGTTCTTTTGTGAATCATGGTAACATAGGTGCTCAGAGTCGGATTAGAATGCTTTGAACCGAGCGGTCCAAACGACCGTTCATGGTGATAAAATGGTAGTGATAAAATTCCGGCGCTTCTAGAGTTAAAACATAAAATTATTAATAAAAAAAGACTGTCATTACCGGTGTGCCATAGCAACTGATCGAGTTCATAAAACTTATTAGTCTAGGCCTAAATATTGCTGATTTTTTTTTAAAGAAAAATTATGACTGACGTGAAGGCAGTTCCTTACCTCGATCCGCTCACACGCTGACTCTGTCTTGTTGTGGAGATGGTTTTTTGCTTTTGACCGGTAGACCTACTCTGTTTTTGTTCTTGAATTCATCTTTTGTGTTTTGAAGATTTGGCATGGTCCTCGACTGTCGATTTTCTAATGTGGTCTATTAGCCTACCACTTTAAAGGGCCGACAAAAGAGCTTTCCGCCGTCCTTGTAACTGAGGGAAAACTGACTGGCCCTCTCCTTGGCTGTAATATACTTGGCAGTCTAGCCAACTGCTGGCTAGGGTCTCTCAAGAAATCGCTTCATTTTTAAACTTTCATATAGAATACGCCACGCAACTTGGGCAAAGAACGTAGATTTGTCGCCAACGACGCAATCACTGCCTGGCGGTCAAGTTCACACTTGATGAGATGAGATGCGCGGCGGTAACAGATGTCTGTGAATTGACAAAATCGTGGTTTTGACCAGCTTGCGTCGGTATATTTTGGAATTCCGCGGCGAAATCAGTGAATTCCGCGGTGAAGTGTGGATTCGGCGGAAAATGCCGCGATCGCGGAATTCCCCGGGGACTGAAAACAGGGGAGACAAGTGCAATGGAACTGAGAAATGGAATGAACCAAAAACCTGAGTGTTACATTAACCAAAAAGAATAAATAAAAGACAAAATCATGAACACAGAACATGAACATAAACATGACCAAAAACCACAACCATGACACAGTTCCTTGGTATTTTAAGGTCCTCCTCGGTAATTGCGGAATGCTGCTGAGTCTTGTCATGACTGGCTCTCCTGAGAGACTTGATGAGTCCACTAAAGATGTTGTTCGAAGTCGTAAACTCATTATCTTGCATGAGACACCATGCCCGACTAAGAGGTGGGTCATTACCTCGGCTCTCAAACCGACGTACCTATTGATTGAGTAATGTTGGCCCTGGTTGTTCCTCAGCTCCAGAAAATTCACGGAGAATCATGTTTAGCTCTTCTTTACTTACAGTTGAGGAATCAACTGTTTGCCTGGTGTTTTGCTGGTAGTCTTGAAGACATTTGACGGCCCGACGTTGACCGAGCCATAGTAGCTTCATTTCTTGACCTCTCCAGCTGATCCAGCTCTTCACCCGTCACTTTTGTGAATTTCTTCTTTTCTTGTTTGGTTTTGTCTTCCTCGTTCAGCCATTTATTCAAACTTAGGCTGCCAAATAAATCAGAATTGACAACAAATGATCTATTATGCAGGGTAACATAGTGGACAGCGGCTGGCTTTTGATGCGGGTTACAGTGCAGCATTTCTTGTTGCCATGGAAACCACACAGACTCAGGCAATAAGATAGGCGGAGTAATGATTTCAGTGATGAGGTATTTTTCATTTGAGCCCAGGCTACCGGTACTGTCTTGCTCATTTGAGAACATTCTTAAACATCTAACTGCCCAATCAGATTGCTCGGTCGGCTCTACATGTTGTATAATGTAGCCATGTGCACAGTTAGTTTACTTATTCATTGTAGTTAGAGATCAGTGGCGACTGGTAGGGAAGATCAAACCCATTCCTAAAAAATAATGATTGGTCTTGACCTGTTTTCAATCATTAATTTAAATTACCATTACAGAAACTTTGAGGACTGTCAACATTATCAGGTGTGGTCATTTTCCATTGACTATTATTACTACCTGTCAACTCTCATGCATTAAACATGAGTTTTAGTGCCATATTTACATTCCCCTACTGTAGTCAGCAATTATTCAATCAACGCATATCTAAAAGACTCTCGCACGGAGTAAAAGTCCTTGTGCATGGAGGGTTATCAGTTTCACGTGCATTACGGTGGATTTCACCTCTATTAATTAGAAAGCAATTATGACACTGGACCTCTCACACTTTTGTTTACTCACGGGTTTGAAGCAAGGCATGTGTTTTAGGATAGTTAAAACCTATAGTCTACGATTTATCTGTAGGTTAAAATTGTAATCTTCAGTTTTATGATGATTATGGCTCGAAAGTATCGCCTACATACTACTTATAGCAAAAGGAACCAAAAAAATCCACTCTCCCTGAAGGCTGCAGGCACGCAAAGAAATCAACTGATTGGAATTGTTCGGGCCGAATAGGAGTTTCCTTGGCTTGGTTCCGCAACTCCTTTTCTGCTGCCGTGTACCTCCCTCCCTCGTTCAAATTTGGCTCTCCAGTTCTCCTGCCCTCTGTCCTCTACTGCGCCCCAAACCCACCCTGCTGAGATGTCACGGTTGGCAACTGCCAAAAAACACTGAAGAAGAAGCACAACAACAAACTGCAGAGACATGGAGAAGGAAAGCTCTGAGCAACCACCTGATCCGCCTCTACTTGCCCCACTGACTAAGAGGACTAGAAAAAGAAAGCCTGCGGTAAAAAGGCTGAAGAGAAGAAAAAGCTGGATCAAGCCAGATCTCAAACTAGAATTAATATAGGAGAAGCCTTTCCACGGTGGAGACGGCCTGTGGCGTGCACAGACATTATGGGGGGCAAGTGCTCAGGGGGGAGGGGGATGGGGAGGGCACTTTTTCGCACACGTGGAACATGCTATTATAGTGTGAGATTAAAAAAAAAAAAAACATTACACGCACATGTTCAATGCAATTCATGACTACTGCCATTCATCAAAAGAAGGCACATGGGTAGCCTTTATGGGGATATTTTTCTCTCTGGCAATGGGGAACAGCCTGATTCTTCTTTATGTGTTCATTTATGTTGCCTAACAAAACCTACACAAAAAAAAAACGTTCTGCTTAACAGATAGATTTGCAAAGTCGACCGACATTGTTTGTGGTGGTCGTCCTCACGTTATCTATCATTGTTTGGGCTATAGCATTAAACTAGCTAATCAGGAGACCAGTCGGCTAAAAAATGTTCAGTTGTTTGGTGCTGTATGAGCAGTGGCGTACCGTCAGATGCCAGGACGGCCTTCAGTAGCATCACCCTTTCCCGGATAATTGCTCTTAAACTGTTTGCGATCAGGTTTAATTGATTAACAATCAAACAGTTGATTAACAGAATGGCCACCACCAATGCGTGACGCGTAATGATTAAGAAATACTAATTACAAAGGGATTTCCAGTTGGCTATGTTGATATAATTGATGTGAATCCGCAAGGATGACAATCTGCAAAAAATCCGAAACTTTCGCGGACTTCACAACAATTATTTTCGTCTTCACTCAGCTGTGCTACTACGCTCTTTGGCTGTCACATTCAGAGTATATAGAACAGATTCTCATGGCTAATTGCTCAATGAACGTCACAAATCAATTTACGCAAATTCAGAAATTATAAAGACGTAGGATGTTTTTTCCCAAGCCATTGGTGTGCGGAAGTAAGTTTAACGCCGTATAATTTCATAGTGCAATGTATAACACGGCTTTCAAAAACAAGTTAGATTCTCGTCAGTTCCTCCAATCAGTCTGAGCAACGGTTGCTAATCGGGGAGGTAAACTGCGAGAGGTGTCTGTCATTAAGAAGTGAAAGGTGAGGTTATTGCTGGCCCTGTGTTTCTGCCGACGGACCGTCACTGTGACATGAGACATGCTACTGCACAACAAAATGATTACAGGTTGGGCTTGGAGGGCAAACTGTACGATTTCACTTGATCTGTGTGTTACCTGGCTGGCGGGGCACAAGACTGTGGCTACCAAGGATGTTTTATATTTCACGGTGGCTACCAGTCGCTCAGCTGATATGCACTGCGCGCGTGTTCACGTGACAAAGGAAGAGAGGTCGGAAGTGCGTGAGGAGGTGGCCCATTTCGGGGCATTTTTTTCAGTAGTTTTTAATCACACAGCTTTTATAAAATATGATTTCAACATTGGCTCCACTAAAGTGTTAATAATAATAATAATAATAAAAATAATCATTAAAAAAAAAAAAAAAGAAATTTCAAAAGGGCACTTTCATTGATATAGGGCAAAGGGGCAAGTGCTGTAGCACCACCTAGCGTCTATTTGTGCACGCCACTGGAGACGGCTACAGTAATTGCTGGGCCAAAGGTCACAGCGGCGTTTCTCTTGGAGAGGTAATCATTTGTTTTATTGTAGAAGTTGATTTAAGTTTCTATAATATTGATTGTACGTTGCGACGTCGAGAACTCATTGATAAGTATTAGGTCAGTTCTGGCTTACTGCAGTGAACGCTTACCTTAGTAATGTTATTTTTGTCCGCCTACTTAGTATTGAAATTATGTTAGCGTTAGCCTATGCCGGTGTGAGTATTGGTTGTGAGAACAGGAAACAAATCTTGATGGGGGAATGGTTTTGGACAAAACACTGGTTTATATATTATTATGCTTTACACATAGGTTGAGCACAGTCTGTGTGAGAGTTTATTTGTTTGATTGAGATCCACACTGCGGTGCCAACACTAGTTACAGTTAGCCTCTGTGTAGACCTTATATGCAAATATAGCTAATATTGTGTGCACAAAATAACCGTGTTTGTTTGGTTGAGGCAGCTCAGCACTATTGTCATTGTGAAGATAAGAAGCTAACGTCAGCAATTCCTTGTCTCAACGTCAAACCGACGCCCCTCTATGTGCGGTGAAACTGCTCTCAGTGGGAGGGGGCGTGTCGGTTTCCGAGGGGATGAGACAGCGCTTTCAGGGGAGGGCGCATGGCTTCGGGAGAAGCACAGAGGGGCTGGGGAAGGTGTGTGCTGCGGAGAATCCATAGACTATAGCTTTAAATTGTTTAAATGAATAAGGTCATTGTAAACAAAGGAATTGCATTAAAGTAGGGATTCAAAGGAAAAACTTAAATTTGGCAATTTCAACATCACTGGAAAGCTTGGAATGCAAAGAATGCAATGTAATTTCATTCTGCCACATTATTGATACGAGAAAATGGAAACGCGCACGAAACGACAGTACTTTAACGAGTGTGAATACTTCCGTGATGCTAGGAATGAGGCCCATTTTGGGTGACGTCGCATACGGGTTTTGCAAGCTCTACTCTGTTGCATGTCAATAGCAATACCATGTCTCTCTCTCTAAGCTTTATATTTTGTTCAAGGTTAAAATAGAGTCGTACCTTACTTGAGATGGATAAATTATAATGGAGAAACATTTATGTCTTTTTTTTAACTTAAGCTCAGTTTTCTATATAGGCCTAATACATTGAAGATTAACATGGACATATAAACGATATGACGGAAATCGTATAAATTTGGGGAAGGCAGGGTTTCCTCCAGGATTTTTTTTAAACTGGCGGAGGGTTCAGGGTCAGGTAAAAACTCAGCATTGTCAGGTGTGGCCAGTTTTCATTCATCAGCACGTAGGCGATATAATAATTGAAGTCTATGTGCACTGAGGTTTATCAGTTTCACATGCGTCACGGTGGATTTCACATATAATATGAAAACTGATTATGACCTCGGACTCCGGAATTGGAATTTAATAATCATGAAGATACAATTTGTTGGAGAGATTGCATTCAATTCAATGTAGCAACGCCCCCTGGCGGTGTCTGACACACATCAAAGTGCATCAGACTTTCATTTAACATGACTTTTCTTATTTAACAATTTTACACTATTTTCTGGCACATTGTCATGGTAGTTGCCAAGAACAGAAAATGGCATCCCTTATGAAAATGTACTATAGCTTACTACAGTAAAATTTATGTAAACTATAATGAACTACACTTTGCTACAGTAAATTATAGTTTGTTGAAAAATACTATAGTAATTGAATATCATTGCTTTAGTTTACAATAGTAGAGTTTCACATTTGTGATTTACTTTAGCATCAGAAAAGTAAAATACAGAGTTACTATACAGAGTGAGTAAAAAAAAAAACTACATACTATTTAACGGGTCATTTTCTGATGGTCTAACAATGTACATGTATACAACATTTTTTGTACTTTTGCCTCAGATATTCCCTCTGAAATTGGTACCAGTTATACCTCATTTACACTCCATCTGCAGTGGGTAACTCCCCCTACCCACTGCAAGCCTTCGTACTCTTTCATAATAATGGCCACTAGGTCACATCACTATCATCCAATCAGCGCACTCATCCTGCTTTAAGCTGAGAATCTAACACATCGTTTGTCATTGGCTCCGGGCGACCCACGTGGTTCCTAATCGTATATCGCACTGACATACCACACACAAGCATGAAAGCCCTTCGGCACAACGGTATACCCTTTTTTTGGGAGTACTTTCTGCCATGATCATTGCGGATTGTTTACTGTTTACACGTGGTTTCCGCCATTCCGTCTGCTGCTGGCGACGCATTTGTAAGCTCGGCGCTGATTGGTCCTCAGTCGTCGTCGACTTGCGGTTGCCACCTAGTGGCCATTCTTATGAGAATAATAGAGTTTTGTTTTGGCAACAGTTAAATAGTGGCAGAGTGTTATTAGCGAATTTAAATAGTGGATATTCTTTTGTTAAACTTTTTTTTTTGTAAAGAATAAATTTGTTTTAGTTGTACTTGCCAGTTTTTTTGTTGTGATTTTTCCAAGTCATAACAACATGATCAACCCTGCCTTCCTCCAAAGTACCACCCTCTTCCCTCCGATTGCCAGACTTCTCCTACGAAAAAAAATATAACTAAAAGTAACTAAATGTTACAAGGACGTTTATTTTATACCACATCCATCCATCCATCCATTTTCTATACCCGCTTATTCCTCACTAGGGTCACGGGGCGAGCTGGAGCCTATCCCAGCTGACTACGGGCAAAGGCAGGGACCCACCCTGAACAGCTTGCCAATCCATCGCAGGGCGCACACACCATTCACACACCATTCGCTCTCACACTCATTCCTATGGGCAATTTGGTGTCTCCAATTAGCCTGATATGCATGTCTTTGGACTGTGGGAGGAAACCGGAGTACCCGGCGAAAACCCACGCAACACGGGGAGAACATGCAAACTCCACACAGAAAGGCCCCAGGCAGGATTCGAACCCACGACCTTCTTGCTGTGAGGCAGCAATGCTAACCACTGTGCCACCGTGCCGCCCCTTTATACCACATATATAATTAAATATTATTTAATTACTGTTGGTAAGTTTTCAGTTACCAGTGCCTCTGAATCTGACTCTATTGACCCGTTTCACTCACGCTGCAATGTTTCTTTTCATAGGAGAGTGAAACGGGTGAATAGAGTCAGATACAGAGGCACCGGTAAGTGAAAACTAACCAACAGTAATGACATATTATTCCATTCTATATGTGGTATAAAATGCCCTAGTAACGTTTAGTTACCTTTGCAGTCTGACGAACTACCATTAACCTTATTATTGTAATTATAGCATTTCAGAACCCGTTTGTTTACAGTCAAGTGCATGTTTTTTTTTTCTGCCAGAGAGGCAAGCGGTGACAGCGGTAGGCAACTGGAAGGGGCATTGCGACTGATGACAGATAGTAAGATTGGCAAATCATTTCATTCGGACCAAAGAAAATGATTGGTCAGACATAAATCATAAATATATGAGAACTGAATATTGAAGAGTTTCAACACCTGGTGGATTTATTTAACATTTTAGTGTGCCATACGCCTATTAGGAGCATTTTAAGATACAAAAGAAAAGTTTAAAAATACCAGAAAGGTAAGAATTGCTTCAATAAAAGCATGAAAAAGTACTTGTCCCCATTTTTCTTATATTTACAGATTTTTCACCGCTCTAGGAAAATGTCCCAGATTTTCCTTTCAGAAAACTGGTCACCTTAATTCACGAACATGACACTGATCAAAGAGATTACATAGTTTTGGATGAGGCGGGGTGGAGAGTGGGAGGGGGCAAGGGACGTCGCCTGACAGAAAACAGCTGATGGCTAGTATTAGCTCTGACAGCTATTTGTTTCTAATCAGTCCTAATCAATCGTTGCTGTTACTTACCATAGTCAGGATATTTTCTTTTTAATGCCAGTTCCACCATCCTTTTCCCTCTGGGTTCTGCCATCGCAATTTGTGTGAAGTAAAGTGAGGTGACGTTTTGAATATAAGTCTCTAATAAATTTGCCGTGTCAAAAGGGTCCCGCGAGCATCCGAAATCTGGAGCCATAGGTGTTCTCCATGGCAACAGTAACTTCGCTGGTAGCAACAGTGTTATTATTACGTGAAGTGATACAACACAGAATGACAGTAACTGACACGATACAAGGCAAGAATACAGTAATGTCTGCCCTTTTGCTTGACTTTACTAGTACTTTTTGCAGTTACTGTACAAACACCCACCGATTTTCTGCAAAACGACATACATTTGAGATTAGATATTCTGTAACATGACAAAGAATGCTTTGAATGTTGTAAAAAACACAATAACTTATTTTCCCCAAAATATGTAGTTACTGCCTTTTTGCTTTGTACGGCAGTATAGAATATCAATGTCAAATTATCACAACAAATCATCAACCTTCAACAGTCAGTGCTTTGTCACAACTCAATGTGGACACAATCTTCAAATCCAAATAATTCCATGGTGTGTCCACTCAAAAATTAAATCTTTACATGGCAATTTGAGTCCTTGTTCTCATCTAATGACTCTAATAACTTTGCCGACACCAAACTCTATCCAATCGTGGTAAGATATTTTGATCTACGATTGGAAAAATTGGTAACCACCATGCTGACTTTGTCAGAGGGTGGGGAGAGCAGTACTGGGGAAAATATTTTCAGGTAAGAATAATTCTTTTTAAATATATCAGTAATGCATGATATTTTTTTATGCATATCATAAAAAATGCACCATGTTATTTTAAGCATGGTGTTTAACATTTAAATTATCATTTCATAGTCAATTGATCAATTAGGCCTAAGTATTTTAATGTCTGATCATACATTACATGCATTGGGCATTTCAATCCAATGTCTGGTCTTATTTTAATTATGTTATTTATAAATTAATGCAAATCTGATCAAGAGAAATTGAAAATGGCTTGATCAGAGTTGTAGTTGCATTGAAGTTGTAAATAAAATGTGATGTATCCAAGAGTATCACTAGGTAGAGAAATTATTTGACTATATTTTACATAAAAATTCAATTTTGGTAATCTACGATAAAGTACCTCTTTTCCTGCTCAAAGTGCGCAGATATCACTGTTTGACTCTGGCTATTTGTGAAATATTTGCGTAATTGTTTATTAGAAAATGATTTCATATTTTTTGCAAAAAGATGCTGTTCATTTCTGAAGAAAACTAAGGTTTTATTGATATCATATCAGGGATCGAAATTATTATTGCCGTAGTGCCCAGGGGACATCTAAAATGAATAATGAAAATGGCACACTTTAATTCTCACTTGTGTGCCCTTAAAATGTATCATTATTTTTCCACCATATTGTCACCTTTTATGCTTTAACGTGTGTCTGAAAACATTTAATAATATAACATCAATGTAAACTTGGTATGGACACAGCCATTTATCATTTTGTTCAGGCCATTTAAATAACGGCATACTGGAAATATGACATTGCCGCCTGACAAACTTCATGAAACTTGAAAAGGAATTTTTTTCGATCTGAATATATCATTCTGTCATCCACTTGATATTCAGAATCGGGTTGTATCATTATTTATGCTAGAGTAAGATTTAATTCTAATATAATAGAAATTCTTACTGTAGGTTGTATAGATGCTATAAAATACTTCTTGCTTTTAGGTTGATGGACAGGGAACTTCAGGCAAGAGACACCCCATGGGCCAACTGCATGAGCTTTGCAGCAGATAATGCATCAGTGATGAGTGGGCACAAGAAAGGCGTCAAGGCCTTTGTAAAGACAGCAAATGAAGACATCTACTTCCTAGGCATGTGTTATGTCAATTATTACAATATTGCTCCATTCACTTGTATGTGTTTCCTTATCATAAGTAATGGAAAATGTTTTAGATTCTACTCCTGTTGAAATGTAATGAAATGTGCTACTGACATCACAACAGACATTCTTGAGGCATTGAGAACATTAAACATAGGTTATTTAATTAATTAATTTGTAAGTCTAAGGTTATTTATTTTGTTTGTTTCAGGCTGCCCATGCCATCTTCTTCATCCGGAAGCTGAGAAAGGAGCAAGCACACTACCAGCATCTGTTGAAGATCTGCTCATCAGCGTGTACGACTCCCTGGATAAAAGCTCAAAGCGTCAGAAGGAGCTGCGTGAACTGCAGATCCTACACTATGTAGAAGTGAGGAAGATACTGAAACACGTCTCCACCAGATGGTTGTCTCTTGGCGTGTGTCTCAACAGAGTCTTGGATCAGTGGACCCCTCTTCAACACTTCTTCAAAGAAGAAAAAGGAAACTACAAAAAAGAAGAACCAAAGATGGCACAAAGTGAGAAGACAAAGAAAGAGAAGGCTGTCCACCAAACTAATTCAACAAAACAAGTGCAGAAAAGTAACAAGAAAGACAAGATGGAAACAGGCGCCCCCAGCACAGGTGATGACCAGGAAAAGCTGAAGAAATTCAAGCCATCGGCTGGAGCCCAAAAAAAATTTGTAGAACCAGGTGTCATCGCAAGCGCCACAACTGTAACTGCTGTGCACTATGAGTTGCGTGAAAACCAGAAGGATGACAGCCAGTTATCAGTTGGTTCTGACACAAGGGAGTACATCGGGAAGCACCCTCAACTGGACTTGAGATCATTTTATGAAGCTGTTAGGTTGTATTCTTGCACTGTGTGCAAATACATGTCCAAGAACTTTCCATTTGGAGATGAGTTGCTCTTGAATGCTGCTGTGGCTGATGTAACCAGACGAGCTGACATGGATTTTAGTGCTTTGTCCTTCTTTGTGAAAAAGTTCGAGTGCATTTCTCAGCATATGCGACCAGCAACACTGGATGACTTGGAAGCCCAGTTCTTGGAGTACCAGGTTGAAGATTTCCCAGCTGAGATCCTGGAATCCGAAAGGGCAGACACAACATGGGTTTTGATTTCAAAGATTCCTGACCCTGTCACTGGTGGGAAAAAGTTTGGATTGCTGTCAAAGGTCATGCTTGCAATTCTTGTCATCTTTCATTCTAATACTGACTGCGAAAGAATCCTCAGCTTCGTATCAAAGTCAAAAACCAAGTTTCGTCCAAACATGGCAACTCTAACCTTGAGCGCCCTTGTCACACACAAAGTGGCTATGCTGAGCCGTGGTGAACGAGCATATTCAGCGGAACTATCAAAACAGTTGCTCAAGAATGCAAAAAATGCGACAAATAACATGCTCAACAAGTAATTTGACAAGTATGGACCATACTGTGTGTACATCCAAGAGCAGTGTCTCCAATTTGCCATGTAGTTTGAATTTTTGAGTGGACACACCATGTAATTATTTTGGATTTGAAGATTGTGTCCACATTGAGTTTTATAGCACTTACTGTTGAAGGTTGATGATTTGTTGTGATAATTTGACATTGATATACCATAGTGTTGTGTTGATGAGAACAAGGACTCAAATTGCCATGTATAGATTTAATTTTTGAGTGGACACACCATGTAATTATTTTGGATTTGAAGATTGTGTCCACATTGAGTTGTGACAACACTTACTGTTGAAGGTTGATGATTTTTTGTGATCATTTGACATTGATATACCAAAACGTAGTGTTGATTAGAACAAGGACTCAAATTGCCATGTAGATTTAATATTTTAGTGCGCAAACCATGGAATTCTTCTGAATTTGAAGCTGCTGTCCACATTGAGTTTTACAGCACTTACTGTTGAAGGTTGATGATTTGTTGCGATAATTTGACATTGATATACCATAGTGTAGTGTTGATGAGAACAAGGACTCAAATTGCCATGTATAGATTTAATTTTTGAGTGGACACACCATGGAATTATTTGGATTTGAAGATTGTGTCCACATTGAGTTGTGACAAAGCACTGACTGTTGAAGGTTGATGATTTGTTGTGATAATTTGACATTGATATACCATAGTGTTGTGTTGATGAGGACAAGGACTCAAATTGCCATGTATAGAGCTAATCTATAAATGTATAGATTTGCCATTTATAGATTTAATTTTTGAGTGGACACACCATGGAATTATTCTGAATTTGAAGATGCTGTTCACATTGAGTTTTACAGCACAGACTGTTCAATTGAAGTTGGTTTAGTGTAGCTGTCAACATAATTGTTCCTTTCCTACAATTTCTTGAAGCAAACATGAATTTGTGATTTATTTTCTCATGGAACTTGTGACCATTCTTCACATGAGTGTCTAACATCAAGCAAAAATACTAGTGACATTGACTGATTGTAATTGTGATTATTAAGAGCAGTAGATTCTTTCCTTATTTTTGTTCTGTCTATTTTTTATTGACAAGATTTAACCTGTAGCATTTGTGCATGCCTTGCCTAAATGTGACCAAAGACAATTTGAATCAAAACCAAATTCTAGTAAATATTTCAACAAAATGATTACTTTTTTGTTGTGTCTTATGTTGTGGATTTTGCCCAGAAAGTGCAGGAAATGGCTTATTTTAGTGTTAATTTTTAAAAATTTTCCTGGAGGAGGTCCCCCAGATCCCCACCAAAGAGAGGGGGACACCGCCTCTCGCACTTGCCCCCAGCTCGCACAGCATTACTCCACTTTTCCCATTCTGTGGGTTGGCATCTCTGCAGACGTCATAAGGGTCAGAAATGAGTTGTGTTCCTTCGTAGAAAATCTCATGATGCCTGAAGTGATAAATGATATGACTGCGGTTGAGAGACCTCAGTTGAGTAGAATGTATGCATATCAGCTGATTGAGAAGGAGCCCAGCTGGAAAAACACCATAGAGAATAGGAAGATTGATGACAAAGGGAAAATGGCCAATAAGAGGAGGGACTTCGGAGAAGATCGGGGCTGCTTTCAGCCCTCTGGTCCTCTATGACCAGAGCCTCTGTACTCACAGAAGCTTTTCTTTCTCTGAGTATTCTTCTTTCCAATTCTTTGACGGTTTGAAGCCTATTTTTCATTTGTCTGTATCTGTGCACATGAATTTACCTTATTGTACTCATGTTTTTATTTTCTGAATTATTATAGTAAAATTGTTGAATTGCTTTACTGTTTTTGGGTCCTACATTTAAAAGTCAACGCTAACCAGTACAAATTCCTCAGCAGTATATATAACTCATCGCTATTCATCCTTCAAACAGCTGCTGGAAACAGAAACGTAGCTTGAACCCGTCTTCTATTGATTTCTAAAACAACTGCACGGGACTGGGAGTTCGGGATGTTTACGATGCTACGCACTGGTGCTCATGGGAAATGGGGTCTTCCTTCAGGCAAAACACTACCGCTTTGCTCCACAGGCACCGCCAAACTCAACCAAAAATGATAGTTCCTTAGTGATGCTTTAAAGCTGCAGTTGGTAAGTCTTATAAAAGTAACTTTTCGTCATTTTTGCTAAAATTGTCACTGTGTACAGACAGTATTACAAAACCCAAAAATGAGTGTAACTAGTTCAGGCAGGAAACTCGAGAAGAGCTACGTCAGCTGACAGCAGCCTGGTAAGCTACCAGCATGTCAGCACCAGCAGGCGAACAATTGGAGGATACACATCACGAGGTCATGCAGCGGTCTATTTGAAAGACGTCAAGCTCACTTGCTTCCGCTGCTGTTCGCAATGACGCTTCATGCTATGCAACATGCTGTTTGGTTTTTGCTTGCCGCCTCCACCCCAGCCTCCACCTGTTTGGTTCTGCTCACATCGGGGGGATTTTGATTTCTGTTCCTGACTATGTTTGTATGTTTGCTGTGCCTAAGTAGATTATTCCTCCAGAGCAGAACTGCCGCCAAAATACAATGTAATGCTCATATCCATGAATAAATTGTTCTATTTCATTGAAACGTGAGTTGTCCTGACTGAACCAGTGAAGTTGGAAAGTTATTTAAATCGTAGATAAAAACAGAATACAATGATTTGCAAATTCTTTTCAACTTATATTGAATTGAATACACTGCAAAGACAAGATGTTTAATGTTCAAACTGAGAAACTTTTTTTGCAAATAATCATTAACTTAGAATTTAAAGGCAGCAACACATTGCAAAAAAGTTGGCACAGGGGCTTTTTTACCACTGTTTGACATCGCCTTTCCTTTTTAATGACACTCAGTAAACGTTTGGGAGACCAATTTTTGAAGCTTTTCAGGTGGAACTCTTTCCCATTCTTGCTTGATGTACAGCTTAAGTTGTTCAACAGTCCGGGGTCTCAGTTGTCGTATTTTACGCTTCATAATGCGCCACACATTTTCAATGGGAGACAGGTCTGGACTACAGGCAGGCCAGTCTAGTACCCGCACTCTTTTACTACGGAGCCATGCTGTTGTAAAACGTGCAGAATGTGGCTTGGCATTGTCTTCCTGAAATAAGCAGGGGCGTCCATGAAAAAGACGTTGCTTGGATGGCAACATATGTTGCTCCAAAACCTGTATGTACCTTTCAGCATTAATGGTGCCTTCACATATGTGTAAGTTGCCCATGCCTTGGGCACTAATACACCCCCATACCATCAAAGATGCTGGCTTTTGAACTTTGTGCCTATAACAGTCCGGATGGTTCTTTTCCTCTTTGGTCCAGAGGACCCGACGTCCACAGTTTCCAAAAACAGTTTGAAATGTGGACTCGTCAGACCACAGAATACTTTTCCACTTTGCATCAGTCCATCTTAGATGAGCTTGGGCCCAGCGGCGTTTCTGGGTGCTGATGATAAATGGCTTTCGCTTTGCATTGTAGAGTTTTAACTTGCAGTTGCAGATGTAGCGACGAACTGTAGTTACTGACAGTGGTTTTCTGAAGTGTTCCTGAGCCCATGTGGTGATGTCCTTTACACACTGACGTCGGTTTTTGATGCAGTACCGCCTGAGGGATCGAAGGTCACGAGCATTCAATGTTGTTTTTCGCAATTGTCGCTTACATGCAGTGATTTCTCCACATTCTCTGAACCTTTTGACAATATTACGGACCATAGATGATGAAATCCCTTCATTTCTTGCAATAGCTCGTTGAGGAATGTTGTTTTTAAACTTTTCGACAATCAGCTCACGCATTTGTTCACTAAGTGGTGACCCTCGCCCCATCCTTGTTTGTGAATGACTGAGCATTTCAGGGAAGCTGCTTTTATACTCAATCATGGCAACCACCTGTTCCCATTTAGCCTGTTCACCTGTGGGATGTTCCAAATAAGTGTTTGATGAGCATTCCTCAACTCTTTCAGTCTTTTTTGCCACTTGTGCCAGCTTTTTTGAAACATGTTGCAGGCATCAAATTCCAAATGAGCTAATATTTGCAAAAAATTACAAAGTTTACCTGTTCGAACATTAAGTAACTTGTCTTTGCAGTGCATTCAATTGAATATAGGTTGAAAAGGATTTGCAAATCATTGTATTCTGTTTTTTATTTACAATTTAAACAACATGCCAACTTCACTGGTCTTGGGTTTTGTACATTAAACTAGTAGTCTGTAATTTAAAGAAGGTTCCTTTAAACTCACCTACTGCTCCTACTGCAATTTAAAAGAATGATTTGGACAAACCAAAAGGAACCAATCAGAGCCAGGATGGTGTCTGACAACCGTTAAACAGTGCAAATGCACTCGCTGTGGGCAGCCTTGTTGAGCCGCATATTGTAGTAACGGTGCATTTTGTGATAAACCTCCAAAATGTAATAACTTTTTCATTTCTTTTTGTAATAAAGCCGCATTTTGTAATAAACTGCCCCAACATTATTTGTAATAAATTTTGCCGCATTATGTAATAAGTTATTACATTTTGAGAAGATTATTACAAAATGCACTTGCAACTTTTTTATTCTGTAGGAAATGTAATAACATGGTGCATTATGTAATAATAACTATTATTGTTGTTTGTTAAACAATGAATTTATACAAGAGTGACTTTTGTTGTTTTTTATGCAATTTCCCTTAGAGCTCTGTAGCCCAGTAAATCTATGTATGACAGAATACTCCAAATATAACTTTAGTTGCCTATTTGAAGTTTGGAATTATATAGGCCAATAACTTGTGGCCAAATTCAAAGCTCTACATGGTCTGTCACTCAGCCAGGGAGGGGAGGGCGGGCTGTAATCTGATTGGCTGCTGCATCAGTTCTACAAAGATCATGCGCTGCTTGCATGCTTAATTGAGACAGTCAACAGAGTTCAACATGATGCCAGGTATGAAAAAACTGTGCCAAATATTATCTATGTAATTGAATATATGGAAGTATAAAGGCATTTTGCAGTTGATCTAAAGTTATGTAGATGTTTTGCCCTTGATAAGAAATTATATGAATGAATTTAAACCTGCATTGTCCAAGTTATGCTCACTGCATTAAAAACAGTTTGCAGAGTAAAACTGAAATCTATGCCTCTAAGTACATATTAAAAGTTAATAACTTAAAGCAGGACACATTTGAAGGAAAACAGTGCATGTGCAAAAAAACTACACCCACACACACACACACACACAATAGTACACTGCTCAAAAAATAAAGTGAACATTTCACCTCTTAAGCCCCAGCCTCTTTTTTAGGTTTCTGTTTGAAAATGACATCCCCAAAATGAATAGAGTATATCTCTGTTTGTGTAGCATAAAGTATCAGAGAGGGAGACATGGAAATGTGGAGAGAGGATTGATTTTCTGACGCTACTCGGATTTTGATATTTGAACATTAATATGCTTGGTGTTTCAGTTGTGCTTGGTGTATGTAAAAATGACTTGTATGTGCTTGTAGCAGAGGCTCTCCTGTTTCATTTGATGCGTAATATGACTATATTGCTACTTAATTAGCGCGGCGTTGTAGGTATTTTGCTGCAGTGAGTCTCGGTGAGTTTAAGAGGTAAAACAATACATCCCAGATCACAATGAATGAGGCATTCTGGTTAATAATGTATATTATTTACATAGTGGAATGAGTTGGAAAAAAAATACTATGTGCATCAGAAGGAAGGGCCCACTGCACCAGCATATGGTCTTACACTGGGTGGAACTCTTCATTTTTTTTATTATTTTGAGTAGACTAGTGTACATTATAGGGTTTTTAAACAGAAGGAATGAAAAGTTATGAACCATCTATATTTTAAATGCCAATAAAACTTTTGGGGTTGGACTTTTTTTGTCATTGTAAGAACATAAACTGTACTTTGCAGATCTTAATTAATTTGGATAACAAATAACTTGCTGTTTTGCTCTAAAATGGTTTAAGATGAATGGCAAACTTTACAGTTTCAAGCTGTTCCAAAGCTTGCCTCTCTGTTCACCCCTCTCATGTGTTATTCCGTGGGTAGATCCTCATTGTGAACAACAGCTTTGATAGTTGTGCTTCACCCTTCACTGTAAGTCTAATTACGTAGTTTAACTTACTAATTCACTTCTTTCTAGTTTAGCCATATGGAGAATGTTGGATAAGAGAGCAATACCTTCCCTGTGTGAAGTCACTGAAAACCATTGGCTGAATGAGTGAAGCTGAATACCTAACATTCCATGCAATGAATTAACAAAGTCATGAATAGTAAGCATCAAAATAGCTATTAAAAGGCTAAAAATGTTATAACAGGTGTGAAAACAATAAATTTGTTAAAACCTTGTTTTTCAGTATTCCTACAAAAGCAGCGTCCTCTTTAATGATAGCATCCTTTATTGAGACAAATCTAGGGCTATAACATAAGATCAACATTCATAAAGCAATTTGAATTATGGTACTGTGATGCCGCAGGTGGTGGTGGGTTATCAAAATTGTAATAATTAAAATACCTTCTTAAATATTAATTCAAGATAAAATATTTTAGCACTTGAAATGAAATTCCACAAATAAAATAAAAGTGCAAAAAAAGGCACAAAATGCAGTTTAGTTTTGGGAGTTAAACATTTTCCCTCTTTTGTCACCCTTGTAGGTCTGCTAATTATAACCCTGACCTGCACCCTGCTGGGGCTCATTGTAGGCCATGGACAAAAGCAAGCAATGACCGAGGAAATGTACAATGTCGTAGTTCGCAAGTTGAGAGGAGAGTTTCTTGTTCCAGTTTCTGAACGCACAAGAATTCAACAAAATCCCTTGGTGCGTCTCTGGAGAAATCAAGGGGTCTATTCTCTCAGTGAGGATGGGCAGGCACTGCTGTGTGCCGGCAAGCCAGTCATGCTACAGTCTAATGTTGATTGTGTTGTTAAAAAAGGTCTAGATGATACTAAGGGTTCTGGAGCAAGAAAGTTGAGCAAACGACTGAAAATGCCTCATAGTGGCATAAGTGAAAGAAAGGTGCAGGATTCCTTGAACAAAACTGAGTGGTACCAAGTTCAAAATGCAAAATTACTGAATAAGCCCCCTTTGATGACCATTCAAGCCAAAGAAGTGCAAGATCGACACCAAATTGACCTATTGGACATGGGAAAAATGAAAATTAGTTATGGTCAGGCTTTATACCGTTACATTCTCACAGTGATGGATGTGTTCAGTCGTTACATGTGGCTGAAACCATTGAAAAGAAAAAGTAGTGTTGAAATTGCCAAACACCTTAACAAGATTTTTCGTGAACATTGACCACCCAAAGTGTTACAACATGACAAAGGGACTGAGTTTAAAGGGGCGGTGAAAATTCTAATGAGATCTCTGCAAGTGAAAATAATTGAAAGTTCAGCATATCATCCACAAAGCCAAGGAAAGGTTGAGAGGACACATAGGTGGCTAAGAAAGAAGATCATGTATGATCCGGTGAAATTTCAAGGGAACGGAGTTAACTGGGTCAAGCACCTACCTGTATATTCAAGAGTGCTAAATTAGAATCTTAAAGAAGTTTTAGGCTGGAGGTCTCCATTTGAAGTATACTATGGAAGAAAAAGCAACAGCATAAGGCATCCTTTATGCGGTTCTCCATCTTCTGTTCGTTAGGAGTCTGTGAGGAATCAACATTCAACTTTACCACCCTTGAGACATCGAGAAAAATTTGATACTAAACCAAAAAGGGTGAGAAGAATGGCATGGAAGGCCTCTGAGCACTGTGCTAAACTAATGATCAAGCATGCATTCAAACAAAACCTATCACAACACTACAATGTTAAGGACGCTGTTTTGGTCAGAATGAGGGATGGTGCCCATCGAGTCTCCAAAAAGTATCACGTAAGGCGTGGTACAATTGTGAAAAAAAATCGAAAGCTCTCAAAATACAAAGTTAGTTTTTGGGACCCAAAGACCCTCCGACAAACACAAAAATGGTTCTTCGTGTCGGATATAACTAGTGATACCCGGCTGCGAAAAAAGACACACTCTAAAATACCCAAGACAGCACCATCAAAGAGAGGCCTAAACCCACTTTTGTTTCAGTACACACACACAGACAGACTAGAGGAATTTATGTCCATGGAGTTAAGCATTCGCTATGACCCTGACCAAGATGGAAATTGTCATTTTGCAGCCATGGCTGACCAGCTATCCACCCTTGGAATATTTAGATCACCAGGAAGCTTAAGAGATTAAATTGTCCAAGACCTCAGGAATTATCCATACAATGGAAATGGAACACTCTTGTTCAACTTTGTCAAGGGCAATGACTGGGATGGATACTTGGAAAGAATGGCCCAAACTGGAACCTATGTTGACCACATTACATTGCAAAGAGCATCTGAAATTTTCCAGGTCCTGTTTCTGGTAATTTCCTCTCTGGGAATCAATGCCTCAACTATTGTATCAGAGTCAAACATATATTGTCACAACAATCCAGTGCTAGTACTTGGTCATGTGGCAGAGGTGCATGGAGAATATTATCTGAGTTTGGAGGGACCAGTCACACTATTTATAGAGCATGTTTTGGATGCTCAAGCAGGACAGTTATATGTCAACAACACACTTTCACCACTCCAGCCTGCCTCACCAGATGAGTCTGACCCACCTATCCAGCCTGCCTCACCAGATGAGCCTGACCCACCTATCCAGCCTGCCTCGCCAGATGAGTCTGACCCACCTATCCAGCCTGCCTCACCAGATGAGTCTGACCCACCTATCCAGCCTGATGAGCCTGAGGACCCTGTTCTGACTACACTCCCTATTCAGCCTGTCCTACCAACTGAAATGTTTCAGTCTATTATCAAAATGACCCTTGAGGATGACATGTCAATGCTTGGGGCGTTTAACAGTGTCTCAACATTTTAAAGACATTGCAGATCGATTCCATCCATCACTCTATCTAAGGGAAACATTAAGCCGAAGCCTTGGGTTGGACGTCCTTGGAAAGCACACAATTAGTGTACAAAGGTTGTACAAAGCAGCAGCACCTTTGGTGGTGTGGCATTAAAACTCAAGGAGCTGTTTGGAAAACATTCCAAGTGGTTTATGGCTTGGCTGGTAATTAGACATGGACAATTTGAAATTACGGATATATTTTGCAAATAGAAATTTTGTTGTTTGTTTTGCCTTTTGAGGCAATTTCATATTTGTTTAAAATTAATCTTATTTGAGAAATTTGCTGGACACAGCAGCTCTCTAAACAAGCAGAAGACACTTACGTTGTTTAAGGTAGAACTTATTTTCATTTGTTCATTATTATTTTAAATTGGCAGCAAGCCTGCATGTGTTGGTTGCATTTATTGTTGTTGAAAGGTTCTATAAATGCATAAATAAAGCTGTTCTTTACCTATTCATCAGCGTTTCTATTTTGTATGTGCATATGTTAATGTTTACAAATGGATTAAATTTTGATACCCAGAGTTTTGTTCTGTATTATAAGAAGCATAATAATGTTTGTTGGATGTTTATAACTATTCTTGGTGTGGTTTTGGTATCCAATAAAAAAAATCTGGAATTTACAGAATATTCTCTGTTAATGCAACCTTTGAATAGTGTACTGATAGTAATTGCTAAGTACTGCTACTAGGCTAATACAGTGATACTAATAATAGGCCTAGCTTTTACAAATAATTTAAAGTAAAATAAAATACAATTAACAAACAAATAAACTATGCTTTAGAATTATTACGTAATGCACCATGTTATTACATTTTCTAGAGAATAAAAAAGTTGCAAGGGCATTTTGTAAAAATCTTCTCAAAATGTAATAACTTACTACATAATGCGGCAAAATTTATTACAAAATGCGTTTGGGCAGTTTATTACAAAATGCGGCTTTATTACAAAATGAAATGAAAAAGTTATTACATTTTGGACGTTTATTACAAAATGCACCGTTACTACAAAATGCGGCTCAACACCTCCTCCCACTTCCTCCTCAGCTCACGCCAGTGCTCAGTCAGGCTCGAATCTCCGAGAGAGGGTTCAGGAGCTTAGACAAACTACCCACACAGCAAGAGACTCCTGGGCGGATCCGCCCTCAAGTCGCCAGATCCGCTTGACTGTCAGATCCGCCTCGGCAATGCTGCGAGAATCAGCCCCACCTCCTTGTTGCGCGCCGTCAAACGGCGAATTCAAACCAGACCAAACCAGACCCCGGCAGATCCGGGATGTGGACACGCCATAATGCCAACGGTTGGCATCAACTTGAGAAATTTTTGCGGAAATTTGCTCAGCCCATGCTCCGCTGCACGGAAGAGTTGCTCCCTACAAGTAAGAGAGTAGGTTAATTTTATTGATATATTACCACTTTTATCATGAATGTATAGTGACACTAGTTGTTGTCGCCGCTGTTTTTCATCAAAGAGCGATATTGGCGATTTTGTACGCCATTATATTGGAAGATTGTCTTAGGCGATAATCCTAAGGATATCATGTTAGTGCCATGCAAAATATCATGTATTGCTGTTGTGGCCAAATCATAGCAGAGTGATATAAAATGTTGTTACAGTAATTTCCAGGTATTTTAATCAGTTGACAGAATTTGTATATGTGCAGATATAGCCAGGCTAGATTTATTGGCTGGCTAATGGCATGGTACAGTTAGCATCGTGTGCTTCATTTGTGAAATGCAAATATTGGATAAGCTTAAGAGTTGTACGATTAAGGTCTGCAAATTAAGACAATATTTCAGTCAGTGAAGTGGGTTGAGCATGCTTTGATTCCTTTTATCAGACATCATTGTGGGAAAGCACTAGCCGCTAGCTAGCCAGGGGCGTGTTTCCCAAAACCGTAGTTGCTAAGTTAGCAACTTGCAATAGTTTGTTCATTCACAGTCAATGGGCCCAACTATGTAAGCTAGCATTTGTGATTTCAGGAAAAGCTTCCCAGCTCATGGTTGTGCCCACGGTGCAGTAGCATGGTTATTATAGTTTGTTTATAGTTCGACTGATGTCAAAGCTTGCAGGTTTGGTAAGTGCTAAGAATAATATACATCAGATATTTCATTAGGTGAATTGCAACTGCAAGGCTCAAAATTACCGGTATCGCATCGCAATTTACAACAGAAAATTCACGATTTGTGATGGGAATGACATAAGCCATGCGCAAATTGCGAGAGGTGTGTTTTGTCCTCTGTGCTTGGTTATGCGGTCCACGGTCCACTCTCCATTGCCGTGAGACCGTTCACCTGAGTGACTGGAGCTGACTCGGTTTGTACATCCTTCGTCATTTGTAATTCATTCTCTACTACGTGGCGAGCGCCACTTGTATGGTGAGAATCAACCTCGGACTTGGCTATACACCAGCCATTGCAAAATGGGATCCAAAAAAAAGAAGTGGCTGACGTATGAATTGACTGGCAACAACATGGTTTGTTCCTTGTATGCAGAGGTGTATAGTAACATAGTAGGCTACATGCATTCAATGTACTTCGTCACAGTACTTGAGTAGTTTTTTGAGGATTTGTACTTTACTTGAGTTTTTTTTTTTTCCGGGATTTTTACACTACTACATTTTAAAAATAAAAAGTATACTTTTACTTCACTACTTAGAAGATCTCCAAAATTTGGGCTTTTTGGGTTAAGTGCAGCTACAAATTACGAATCATGTCTAGTTTGTCTGGAAAAAAGGTTTTTCTCCATTTGCAAATTTTGAGATGAACCATTCTGGCACTGAACCCTCGGAATATTCACAAGCAAGCGGAGCTCGAACGCAGTTTAGAATATGGAAGAGTTCACTCCAATCCCTGTTTTTCAGGAGTTGCCTGAATTAAACTCTTCAGCTAAGCCTGATGTGCAAACTGCTTAATATACTTGTTCATAGTTAAAAAGAATTGTCTCTTGCTACAGAAAAAAATCATTGCCCTCTGTAGGAACCACTTTATTTTCTACTGTTTTGGTAAATAAACCAATTCCATTTTAAAGTGAAAAATCATCTTTATTCTTTAAAACAAAGTCCTTACTCGTTGCAACAAAAAATGCTACACTCAGCACCAAAACAGCTAATCAAACCAATACCTTTGATAAACAATTTGCTACGCAGGCAAAAAAAAAAAAAATTGAAGCCTTGAATTGCTGTAATAATGTCCATGATCTGTCCTTCATAATTTGTGTTTCTCGGCTACAACTGTCGCACATAAGGCTCTAAATTCATAGACCACGCACAGGCATGGCAAATGGGGGGTGCGCCGCGCCAACGGGGTGTGTGCAGGCGTATGTTGCAATTTCGTGCCCGGCGTAGCCTGGTGCAAGTACTCCTCTGTGCCGCCTCTGTCCCTCCTTCCGGTGAAAGTGCCAAAGAAGGCGTGGTTGGGTATAACTCAGCCAAGTCATATCTTCAATCAAATTAACTCCTCTCCTTACGTTTAAAATGTTGGAATATAGAAGCCTCTGTCCTATATCTGCATGATGCGTTTTTGTTGCATTTTACTTTGCTGCTTTAGGCATGTTTTCTGCACCGCTTACGTCCATATTAAGCATTACAAATATGAGTTAGCTGGCTAGCGAGGCCATTCGCAAATTATTACCATCAGCGAACTTGAATGGAATTTCAAAACAAAACTACGTCAGATCATTCAAACTTAAGAGTTTGGAATGAAATACGACGGTTGCTCATTGGGAAGAGAAACGATGGATAGCATGTTCCTATATTACGTCTTGTTGCTGCTTAAAATTTTGGTATTAACATGCATGAACAACAATGCAAGATATGTTACACATTTATTTTCAATATGTGATCTTAACTCAGTACGACATCATAGCAATCAAGCTGTATTCCTTTCCCCCACTAAAAACGATGAAACCTAAGTGACAATAATCGTACCCTAGTATAAAGCTGCTTGCACACTAGACACAAAAATAATTTTTCGCTCGACAGATTGCGTTGAACGCAGTGCCTACGTGTCTGAAAATCTGACAGGGTTGTAATATATCTCAGTGTCCGACAGTCGCGTGATTTCAACATAACACTGTCTGACAGTCGATTATTGTTTTTAATTTCTTCAGATCTACTGACTCTTTTAGATATTAAACGTGAATGTTTTGATAAGAGGGCTCAGTTCTTCAAGATGAGTACCGAGAATTTCAGTCAATGTTTCTGTTTAAGCTCTGCTTAATAAAGTGAGTCGACATTGGCTCAGGACAATGTACAATGCCTCCGTGTCCGACAGCCAAAAAAAAAAAAAGAGGACGATTAGAACAGACTGATAACAAAATAAGAAATAAAAAAGTGTAATGTAAATATAGGCCACTGGATGGCAGTATTTACCTTTTTTTTTTATTCAGCTCAGACTGGAGCTATGTTTAGACATGTCCTGGACATGTCTGGGGCAAGTCCCCGAAAATTAAAAAAAAGAGGTCTAAATGTGGGTGGGGTCTGCAAAAGAGTATATAAGGAAAAGAATTGAGACAGTAAAGTAGTAGGAGAAATTGCAAGAAGAAGGATACATGTGACCAGACCTGTCATTTCTGTTCAAGACCTGTGAAGTTTCTTTTATGGATTTTTGCCTTTGTTAGAGCATTTTCTTCATCCAGGACATCACCAAGCCACCCCACCAAAAAGGGACTGTAAATATTTGTTGTTTTTTTTATATATCAATCTTGGTCAATAGATTAGTGTGTAGTTTAGTTAAAGTCTTTGTTTGTTAATTAAATGTGTGTAAGTTTTAAAAACTGTGTCTGTCATCCCTTGCTGTTGCTGTTATGTTGTAAATGTAATAACAAATTGGGGCCATAACAAATTGGGGGCTCGTCCGGGATAGACCATTGTGTGAGTAATTTATTGAAAATCTAACATTTTAAATTGTGAAATTGTTTTTGTGAATTTTCCTAGATATATATTGACAACAGCAATGGATGATTTCTTGGCATCACCAACCGTAGGGGTTTTGAAGTCTTTTAAAAAGACAGAACTGCTAGAAATTTGCAGACAGTTGGAGCTGACAGAGGTAAAACCAGCCATGCGAAAAGCAGGACTGGCTAGAGAGATAGTTGAATATTACATTGATGAAAATGTGTTTGCACCAGGAGATCTGGAACAGTTTCCAGTGGAAAATCCAAATATAGAAATGGAACTTAAATTAAAAATGCTAGAGATTGAAAGGGAGGAAAAAGAAAAACAAAGAGAATTTGAGAGGGAAGAAAGAGAGAAAGAAAGGGAAGAAAAAGAAAAACAAAGGCAGTTTGAGTTAGAAAAAATAACAAGAGAAGAGAAAAAAGAAAAGGAGAAAAAAAAAAAACAAAGAGAATTTGAGTTAGAAAAATTTGCAAGACAGAGAGATTTTGAATTAGAGAAATTCGATAGAGAAGAAAGACTCCAAATGGAGCAACTAAAAATTAAAATTGAAACTAAAAATAAATTTTGTGCCAGTCAGGAGGTAAAACTGGTGCCTCCATTTTCGGAAAAGGATGTTGACAACTATTTCCAGTGTTTTGAAAAGGTAGCAAAGAGTTGCCAGTGGCCAAAGGAACAATGGCCTCTGATGTTGCAAACTGTCCTCAAGGGTAAAGCTCAACAAGCCTATTCGACTTTGTCTGCAGATGATTCCTCTGATTATGAGGTTGTAAAAAAGGTTATTTTGAGAGCTTATGAGTTGGTTCCAGAGGCTTACCGACAGAAATTCAGAGGTCTGAAGAAATCTGAAAATCAGACTTATGTGGAATTTGCTAATGAGAAGAAGGTTTGCTTTGAGCGCTGGTGTACTTCTATGGAGGTCAAGGATGATTTCAACTCACTAAAAGAGATGGTGTTAGTTGAAGAATTCAAGAACTGTGTTAAGGATGATGTTAAGACCTACCTTAATGAGAAGCAAGCACTGAATTTGCAATCAGCTGCCAAATTTGCAGATGAATATGTTCTCACACATAAGTCCAAATTTCAGTCTAGCAGTAACATTAGATGGTCCCAATTTCAGAAAAAGGGTTACGGTGATACCCAAGATTCTTCACCCAAAGACAAAGACAAATCTGGTGATGGTGCTCAGAAATCCAGTAACAGGTCTGATCAAAGTGTGAAAGCTGACAGTGACAAAAGTGGTCTAGTTTGCAGTTATTGCAAGAAATCTGGTCATGTTACAACTAACTGTTGGTTCCTTAAAGCTAAGAAAGAAAAAGAAAAGGAAACCAAACCAAATGCCTTTGTGAAAACAAGGTTAGAAACCCCTGTAGTAGATAACCGATCTGCTAAATTGCCTGCTTCTTGTGGGGCTAAAAAGCCTGATACAGCTGACTTCGTGAGGGAGGAATTTCTTCCATTTGTGTCAGAGGGATTTGTGGCTCTGAATGAGCATACTACTCCTGTCCCCATTTATATCCTAAGGGATACCGGAGCTTCTCAATCACTTTTGTTGATGGACTCCTTGGAGTTACGTGATGAGACCGCTTCAGGGGATTTCATACTTGTACAAGGTATTGAAGGGAGGACTGTATCTGTACCCCTGCGCTCTATATTCTTGAAGTCAGATTTAGTTACAGGACAGGTAAAGGTGGGACTTATGTCAAGTCTACCTATAAAGGTTGTTTCTCTGTTGCTAGGCAATGACCTGGCTGGGGGCAAAGTAGTTCACCCTGTACATCTTACTTCACAGCCGAGCACTGAAGATGGGGATGAGGACCCATCTCTGTATCCTTCTTGCGCAGTGACTCGTGCTATGGCCAAGAAGGCTAAAGAAGTAGATGTCGTGGTGCCATCCAGCACATTGCATAGTCAGGACTCAGGTGGTTCGCCTCATGACTCTGATTGGCCTACTATGGTTTCTCCGTTTGAGGACTTATCAGATACTTTTATCAGTTCATTGTTCAGCCAGCCAGATGGGTCTGGTGATTCTGATGTGTCTGGAGACTTGTCTCTGTCCAGAAAGCGGTTGATTGAGGAGCAAACTAATGATCCTGAAATTTGTGTACTAAAGAGGAGAGCCTTTCCTGATAAAGAAATAGACGCAGTTCCAGTTGGGTATTATCTCAAGGATGGTGTGTTGATGCGGAAGTGGCGCCCTCCTGATATCCCTGCCAATGCAGATTGGGCAGTGGTCAGGCAAATTGTTGTTCCGAAGGTCTACAGGAATGAGATCTTAACAATGGCTCATAGTTTACCTTTAGGAGGTCATCTTGGTGTTAACAAGACTGTTGATAAAATCATGAAACACTTCTTTTGGCCTGGGCTTCGGAAAGATGTTTCCAACTTTTGCAAAACCTGTCACACTTGTCAAGTAGTTGGAAAACACCAGTTAGACCCACCTGTAGCACCATTACAGCCTATCCCAGCATTTGGGGAGCCGTTCTCTAAGGTCATTGTTGACTGTGTTAGTCCATTACCTAAGACTAGATCTGGAAATCAGTACTTGTTGACAATCATGTGTGCATCTACCAGATTCCCTGAAGCCATACCTCTACGTAACATCAAGGCAACTGCAATCTCAAAGGCTTTGATAAAGTTCTTCACGTTGTTTGGCCTTCCCAGGGAAATTCAGTCAGACCAAGGTAGCAATTTCACTTCCGGATTGTTTCTGCAGGTTGTGTATGAACTAGGTGCAAAGCAGATTCTTTCTAGTGCCTATCATCCAGAAAGTTAGGGTGCCTTAGAGCGGTTTCATTCCACTCTCAAGGCAATGATGAGGACTTATTGTTATGACCATGAGAAAGACTGGGATGAAGGTGTTCATTTGCTGTTGTTTGCAGCTAGAGAAGCAGTGCAGGAGTCTACTGGATTTAGTTCATTTGAGCTAGTGTTTGGTCATGAAGTGAGAGGACCTTTGCTATTATTGAGTGAACAATGGCAAGAGGAAGAGCCGTACATCAGTCTGTTAGACTATGTTAGCAAGTTCAAGGAATGATTGCGTGCAGCTTGTGACCTAGCCAAAGAGAACTTGAAATCAAGTCAGGGAAAAATGAAAACTTGGTATGATCATAAGGCTAGAAGCCGTGAGTTTAAACCAGGAGACAAGGTCCTTGTGTTGTTTCCCTTGCAGTCCAATCCATTGCAGGCTAGATTTTATGGTCCTTATGAAATTCTGACAAAACTCAATGATCTCAATTACATTGTGAAGACTCCAGATAGGAGAAAACCTAAACAATTGTGTCATATTAACATGCTCAAGCCTTATCATGACAGAAATGCTAGGGTTGCAGCTGTCATTTCAGATTCTCCAATGGTCGAAACGTGTGAAGATGAGGGGGAGTTTCAGGATGATGAACCTAGAATTAAAGCTGAAGTTCTTTCATGTAAATTGTCGAATTATGAAGTGTTGCAAAATCTTGATGTAAAACTCCAGCACTTAGAACCCTCACAGAGAGATCAGTTTGAGAGGTTGATCAAGAAATATGAGGATCTGTTTCCTGATGTTCCAAAGAGAGTTTCTATAGCCTCTCATGATGTAGATGTTGGTGATGCCAAACCAATAAAACAGCATCCGTACCGGATGAATCCTGAAAAGAGAAAGATTGCTGAGAAAGAGGTTGAGTACATGTTAGAACATGATATTATCAGATATCCAACTGATTGGTTCACAGGGTGAACTCCAACTCAGATTGGAGTTCACCCTGTGTGCTAGTTCCAAAACCTGATGGAAGTACTAGATTCTGTACAGATTATCACAAAGTAAATGCTGTAACTAGAACTGATGTGTTTCCAATACCTAGGATTGATGATTGTATTGATAGAGTAGGGCAAGCAAAGTTTCTGACCAAGATTGATTTATTGAAAGGTTATTGGTGTGTGCCTTTAACTGAGAGGGCTAAGAGCATCTCTGCTTTTGCCACACCATCTGGATTGTACCAGTATGAAGTCCTACCCTTTGGCATGAAAAATGCCCCAGCCACGTTCCAAAGGATGATACAGTCTACAATCGCTGGATTGCCACACACGGGTGCGTACATCGATGACCTGATCACATGGAGTGACTCCTGGGAAGAACATCTAAAAGATGTAGAGACGTTGTTCCAGCGCCTGACCCAGGCTAACCTGACTGTTAACCTGAGCAAGAGTGACTTTGGTTGTGCTACTGTCACCTATCTTGGCTACGTCATAGGCCAGGGTAAGGTGGCACCCATAAATGCTAAAGTCCAAACCATCATGGACTTTCCAGTTCCTGACAACAAAAAAGCTTTGCGCCGCTTCCTTGGAATGATCGGGTACTACCGCAAGTTCTGCAAGAACTTTGCTGAGATTGCTCTCAGTCTAACTAACCAACTGAAGAAAGGCGTAAAGTTCACCTGGGATGATGCATGCCAGAGAGCCTTCGATCGCCTGAAGTCTCTGCTGTGTCACTTCCCCGTGCTCAAATCTCCTGACTTCAACAAACCGTTCTCCATCGCGGTCGATGCTAGTGACCAAGCTTGTGGATCTGTGCTCCTACAGAGAAGTGACTCTGATGACATTGAGCATCCCGTGGCATACTTCTCCAGGAAGTTCAATCGCCACCAAACAAACAAACTATTCCACAATAGAGAAGGAACTGTTGGCTCTCGTCCTTTCTTTACAACACTTTGAAGTTTATGTTTGTACAGGGGAAAAGCCAATGATTGTGTACACTGACCACAATCCGTTAATGTTTTTGAGTAAGATGAAAAACAAGAATCAGAGATTGTTGAATTGGAGTTTGATTTTACAGGAGTTTGACTTGGAAATTAAGCATGTGAAGGGTACAGACAATGTAATTGCTGATTGCTTATCCCGTGTTTGAATATGTATATATATATCATGTGTTTATTTGAATATTGTATGATATGTATATATAGACAAGTGTTCACTTAACCATTTTGTATTGAAAAGAAAAATTTTGCCTTTTGGAATGGAGGTGTAATGTGAATATAGGCCACTGGATGGCAGTATTTACCTTTTTTTTTTATTCAGCTCAGACTGGAGCTATGTTTAGACATGTCCTGGACATGTCTGGGGCAAGTCCCCGAAAATTAAAAAAAAGAGGTCTAAATGTCGGTGGGGTCTGCAAAAGAGTATATAAGGAAAAGAATTGAGACAGTAAAGTAGTAGGAGAAATTGCAAGAAGAAGGATACATGTGACCAGACCTGTCATTTCTGTTCAAGACCTGTGAAGTTTCTTTTATGGATTTTTGCCTTTGTTAGAGCATTTTCTTCATCCAGGACATCACCAAGCCACCCCACCAAAAAGGGACTGTAAATATTTGTAGTTTTTTTTATATATCAATCTTGGTCAATAGATTAGTTTGTAGTTTAGTTAAAGTCTTTGTTTGTTAATTAAATGTGTGTAAGTTTTAAAAACTGTGTCTGTCATCCCTTGCTGTTGCTGTTATGTTGTAAATGTAATAACAAATTGGGGCCATAACAAAAGAAACATTTTATCAACAGAACATCCAGAGAACACTGCGATTTACTTTTTTGCAGGTCGTCTTTTTTTGATGTTCTGTTTGTTGGTGATATATTTTAATTCTTTATTTCGTTTTAAATCTGTTCTCATATCAATACTTATACTTTTTGCTGGCTGCCGGACATGGAGTATTTTGCATTTTGCGACGAACAGTCTTCATCGTGCATGCGATAATTTATTCACACTGTCAATGGTCATGGAATTGATTTGCTCTCTGATTGCAAGCACTATTTTATCTCCGCAGTGGAAATAAAGCGTGATCCATCTTACTAATTTTCAAAAGAAAGACCGAAGAAAGACTGTTGTCTATCTTCAACGGGAGAAAACAGACAAATAAAAATACCAAGAAAAGTCGATAACAATCAATATGCATTTTGTGAAGGTCATAGAAAATATGGCCAAGTTTTCTCGTCTCATAATCCCTGGTACGCTCAAAAAATTTGAACTTTTATGACTTTCGGACACGGAGCTATATTACAACCGTGTCCGACTGTTGCGTCTTTGCATTGACTTTCACTGTAATCATTTGTGCAAATAATTTTTTTTGTGTCCAGTGTGCAAGCTGCTTAACTGAGCATAGAACGCAAGTATTATACGCACTGCCCGACGCTGAGGCAGTTTGTGGTTGGCTGAGAAAGATGTGAATTCGTTAATTTGCATCACTGATTCAGCTGCGTTGATTAAGCCAGGTCGAGTTTCCATTGCGCGTGCCAACCGCCTTTGATCTGACATCTGGACAATGGATATAAATACTATAATTTATGTGCTGATTCAGATAGTTACATTAAACAGTGGTTGCTGTAATTATTTACTGTACTGTACCTGCCTGTGAGGTTTCTGTGACGTGTGCGCACTGTGCGCCGGTCAGCCAAATTAGCACTGCACAGAAAGTAAACCAGGTTGGAGCTGGTGAGCTTTCTGCCCAACTGCAGCGAAGACCTTTTCTATGAAATTGTCGCTGCTTCTTGATGAATATGTGACACCTCCCCCTACTACGCCGCCACACCCATCTCGGCGCACGTTCATCTACCAAAGGCTGCGCACGGTGTTGCACCTCACAAAATTACCACTGCGCTGGCTGCGTCAGACGAAATTACCACTGCGTGGGCTGCGTCAAGCTACACCACACTGCGCCACTCTGCGCTGCGGCAAGAAATTAGAGCCCTTAATGTGTTTAATTTATTAAGTTAGTAATTTGTCAAGTTGGTAATGTGTTACATCTTGTCTTCTGATTCTATAATTATAATAAGAGTTCAGGTTATGCATATTAGCAACTCCGATCATACAACTGATCACAGTGGAGGGTCTAGAACTGAAAATTGGGGGGGCGCTGTTGTGATCTGTGATTCTGCATGTCATGTTTAAGTTCTGTGCCTGGCTCAGCCATGTTTAGGATTTCTGTGTTTAGTGACCACTGCCTGCCCTCTGACCATTCTTAGGATTATGTATTGTGTTTTGGTAGTTTGGATTTCATTGTGTTATTATTTTTCATGTCTTAGTAATTTAGTTTCCATGCCATGTTTTCATTTCTATGCTTTGCACTTTGTCTTCCCTGTCTTGTCATGTGTGTATCTTTGCTCACGGTCCCTTGTCTTGTGTGCCACTCATTCGGGTGATTTATTGGTTTCTGGGTTTCAATCTTCTTTCATTATCTCGTGTTCTTCCTTCCTCTCTCTTTGACTGTCTTACTAACACATACTAACAGTTTATTGTTTTTGCTAAATACTAACCCACACTAACCTTGTATATTTGGACTAACTTACTAACAAGCACTTGGGATTGTAAAGCTGCACTTACTAATTGACTAATGATCTCTCAGCTGTCGCCCAATTCTAGTCTCCGCCTCCTTGCCTATCCCTAATTATCTCTGCTGCAAGTTTCTGTGGATTTCCACTTATACTTTGTGCTTTCCTTTTCTTTTATCTTGGCACTTTAGTACTCCTTAACCGGAGCTGTTTTGTACTTAGGTTTGTCTTGTGATCCCTGTCTGTGTTTTGGCTACAGCCTAATTCATGTAATTAGTTTATTCCTCATGTGTCTCTCCCTGATCATGTGTTTACCCCGGGTGTGTATATAAGATGTCTGTTTGGTACACTTTCTTGTCAGATCGTTCTCCCTAGTTTTCTTGTGCTATGTTTCTCGCCTCGATTTCTCAGTGTTTATCTTTCTGACTGGATTGCCTGACTTTTGATTTTTGCCTCTGTGTTTTTGGATTACTGTGGCATCTGTGTGTTTTGACCATTTTTCTGCCCGACTAGGAGATCTCTGTTTGCTGCCCTGGTAACGATTCGGATTACGTCCTGTGGATTCTGGCTTGTCTCTCTGATAGTACTATTCCTGTGTACCAGACCCATTTCTGTCCGACTACGATTACTGTGATTGCTGCCCTGGTTTTTGATACTATTTTTGCCCAACTGGATTTCGACTTTGGGATTGTGGACTTTGTACTGTTTTTCGCCCTGCGGGGGTCACCCCTCTTTACCAATAAAACAAGCTGTACTGCATTTCCTGGTTCTCGCATCTGGTTCCTGATCGCATCACAACAGGCGCAAACACGTCCCTTTTAGTCCTGGCAAGTTCTCAATCATTTTCCTTTATTGACGCATTTCCCAATTATCATAATTGGTGACTGAAGACATCTCCATATGCAATCTGACAGCGATGAAATCATGGGCAAAATTCAGTAGGCTACAGTGGCGATGCCAGAACTGGGAATTGGGGTGCACAAAACATCCGTTTAAATAGTTATTAGTCCTGACCTGTTCTCAGTCATTTTCATGAGTAACAAGAAGTTCGCTCCGAGGGCACTCCACACTTAACAGGTGCTGCTTGTTCTCCCCGATTAGGTAAGACGACAATCATTCATCTGGACGCGTATTTGCTGTATTTAAATCAACATAGTTGAAAATTGCATACCTGTTGACTCTCAAGCAAATAGCTTGAGCCGCAGGCTTTTTATAGCCTATTTAACTGTCGAGAGCCACTTTTTTTTTCTATCAACCCACGCAATACTGAGAGTGAAAGGCAATATTTAATTGGAATGCAGATCAGTTCAATCAACGTGAAGCATTGGCCTATTAATAAGAACATTATTTTTCTGTACTGAATTTAGTCCATGATTTCATCCTTGTTAGATTGCATATGGAGAGAAACAGTGTTTTCAGTCACCAATTACGATAATTGGAAAACACGTCAATAAAAGAAAATGACTGAGTACTTGCCAGGACTAAAAGGGACGTGTCTAAGCCACCCCAATTCCCAGTTCTTGACCTGCCACTGACTGATCGGAGGGCCTTGACTGATGGACATTGTAGCCAGGAAAGCCAGCTAGTCTCAGTGAGTGTCGGGAGCTACAGTGCCCTCCATAATTATTGGCACTCCTGGTTAAGATACGTTCTTTAGCTTCCAATAAATTCAGTTTTTTTCTAAATAACATAGGACCACAATGAAAAAAAGAGGAAAATTTAACCTTTAACTCAAGTGCATTTATTCTGTGGGAAAAAAATCCCACATTAAGAAATAATTCTTTTACATCAAATCATGTGTGCCACAATTATTAGCACCCCTGATGTTAATAATTTGTACAACCCCCTTTGCCACCAAAACAGCACGTAATCTTCTCCTAAAATGGTTCACAAGATGGGAGAATACAGAAAGAGGGATCTTCGACCATCCTTCTTTGCACAATCTCTCTAAATCATCCAGTGACCTGGGTCCTCTCCTCTGTACTCTCCTCTTCTGCTCACTCCTCAGGTTTTCAATGGGGTTGAGGTCTGGAGACTGAGATGGCCATGGGAGGAGCTTGATTCTGTTTCTGGTCAACCATTTCTGTGTTGATTTGGCCACATGTTTAGGGTCATTATCTTTCTGAAAGACCCAGTGACGACCCACCTTCAGCTTTCGGGCAGAGGCCACCAGATTTTGATCTAAAATGTCCTGGTATTTTAAAGCGTCCATGATGCCATGCACCCTAAAAAGGTTCCCAGGGCCTCTGGAGGAGAAACAGGCCCATTGCATCACCGATCCTCCCCCATTCTTCACAGTGGGCATGAGGTGCTTTTCTGCATACTCATCTTTCATGTTCCGCCAGACCCACTTAGAGTGTTTGTTGCCAAAAAGCTCTATCTTGGTCTCACCTGACCAAAGCACATGGTCCCAGTTGAAGTCCCTGTTCCGCTTAGCGAACTCCAGACGTTTGCATTTATGATTGTGAGTGAGAAAAGGTTTTTTCCATGCATGCCTCCCAAACAGCTTGTTGGCATGTAGATAGCGCCTGATGGTTGTTTTGGAGACTTTGTGACCCCAAGATGCTACCATTTGTTGCAATTTTTAAGAGTGAGCTTTGGAGAACTTTTTATTTCTCTTACCATCCTCCTCACTGCGCGGTGGCAAAATAACCTTGCATCCTCGTCCAGGCTTGTTTACCGCTATTCCAGTTATTTTAAACTTCTTAATGATTCCTCTGAAAGTAGATATGGGCAGGTGCAGGCGAGTGGCTATTTTCTAGTAGCCATTGCCTGACTTGTGAAGGTCAACACACATATTGCCTTACTTGAATGGTGTGTTACTTTGTCTTTCCCATGTTGAAGAGTGGAGAAGAGAGAAGAGAAATGGCCTCTGTGTCACGTCATATTTATACCCCAGGGAAACAGGAAGTGATGATATACCAATTAAATGTTCCTAGAAACTCTGATCAACTTTGTAAACTACTGTAGAAATGACAGAGATACTTCAATTACATTTAATTCCTAGGAATTGTTAGGGGTGCCAATAATTGTGGAACAGGTGATTTATGAAAAGTAATAATTTATTCGTCAGGGATCCCCCCCCCTAAAATTCACTTGAGTTGAAGGTTACATTTTTCTACTATTTTCAGCGTGAGCATATGCTTCTGCAAAAAAAGGCTTTTAAGTGTTCCCCAACCCTCTCCTTGAGGCCCACCCATCCTGCATGCTTTAAAATCTCTCCCTGCTTCAGCACACGTGATTCAAATGATCAGCTCGTTAATCACCCCCTAAAGCTGATTGATGACAGCCTGATCATTTGAATCACCTGTGTATTACTTGGTGAAATGACATGCTTATTGGTTTCCACAATTCTGGATTCCATTGATGTATTACTTGGTGATCATAAAAACACCTTTTCGCTAAAATCATCAGAATCTGAGTGAATGAAGCTTGAACGTAACTTTAATGCTTTGGATAAAATGCGGATTTCTGCTTGCTATAGATCAGCAAGCAGCATCAACTCAGACTCTTAAAGAGGATGATCTGTGACTGCAGTGGCCAATCTATGCAAGTTTCAGGCATCACAATAGTATACTGCACATCCAGGCATTGAAGTATTACGAGGATGTCACTTTTAGGTTTAGGGGGGAACATGTATTGGACATTTTTTACATGCATATTAAGTTCCATTAATTCAGGATGGTTACAGCAAGGTGATGGAGACGAAGCGTTCAATAGTCACGCTGAGTCAGTTTGCAATTGCGGGCTGTCAGTCAAGGACCCAACAAGAGACACTAAAGACGACAGACGATGCAGTTCCGTGTAGGCTACTCAAAGAAATTTCTTGAAATGTTTTTACTGCCTTGGTATTTCCTAATGCCTAAACTAATCTCTGTTGCTATTTTTGTGCAAATCAAATCAGCAAAAAGTGTATAAAGGTTCTGACACACTTAATTTAAAGGTCAATATAATATTAGGGACCGTTTATGTCCATTTTGTAGCTTGGGTGTTTATTTCGCAAAATCGACTTGGACCCCAGGCATTTAAGAACCAGGCGGGTATTTGCAACAGGCCATTATTTATTTTTGCACGGACTTGCAGCAGGCCAGTTCGGCGTTTCTTCACAGTTATAAACTGACTGAATTTAACCGTTAAATTAACACATTGTCTCCTTGTCATTTTAATTATAAGTGGAGCCCTGCGCGCACACAACCATGGTTTACGCTGAACATGCACTGAACTCCGTTGTAAAATGATTGTAAAATTACAGATAAAATAACTGGCTAAAAAGTGCCAGTTAAATTACCTGGCAAAAAGGGCTAATAAACAAAAATAATTTGTATATTATTAACAGTGTATTCAGGGAAACTGAAACTGGAGGGGTTTCATTTACATACTTTAGTTTTGAGACTTCTACATTGATCCCAGTTGGGGCAACACGTAATATCATCCTGTTCTCTTTCATAATATTTCGCTCGATGTCTCACTATGGGATGCACGCCTCGCTGCAGCCTCAGAAGCATTAATCTCATTACGCCAATCCTGATTGGCTGGTGAACGTGTCCGTCCGCCCAGGTGGTACACCCACCTTAAATAGCTCATGCGGACGGCACCACGTCATTCAAACACCTCTTCTCACTCGGAGCATATCTCGCGTCCAGGGCTAGTTAGCTGAACTGTCCACAGACGGATTTTCTGTCGCCGGGCGCTACTAGTTTTGGATACCTTTTTGCTTCGTCGGTCACACCAGACCGGACTCAGTGCTCTCCCGCCCTACACGGCTTGGTCAGCACTGTCCTCGACGCCTCACCACGGCACGTCGAGTACCGAAGGCTAGCACACCAGTTACCTGTCGGTTTTCTTCACTCGACGCCTCACCACGGCACGTCGAGTACCGAAGGCTAGCACACCAGCTACCTCTCGGTTTTCTTCACTCGACGCCCCACCACGGCACGTCGAGCTCCGAGCGCTAGCACACCAGCTACCTCTCGGTTTTCTGCCTCGTCTCCCGGCTTGCACACCAGCTGGCTAGGAATGGAGGCCCAAAACCCCCATACCAGGGGGCACGGAGACTCCGGGACCCGTCCCTGTCGCTGTGGGAACAAGATCTCGAGTAAAGATCCACACCAGGTCTGCTCGAGCTGCCTGGGGCTGGAACACGCCCGTATGGCTTTCGAACTTCCCGGCTCGTGCCAACACTGCGCGGTGTTTACAGCGAAAAGTCTCCGCAGACGGCTAGCCCGCCAGGCTAGCTTGTCTGGAATCGACCCCCTCCTCCCCTCCGACGGTGCTGCCGCCGAGGGCAAGCAGGATTTGGCGGTCGCTACGGCGGCGATTCCGGAGGCTAGCGCCAGCTGGGGCTCCCAGCTCGACCTAGCCGCGGATCCCCCGTGTGAGGAAGACGTCCTAGAACTGGACTATGGGGACGATGAAGATGGCGTCTCTGAACTCCTCATATCAGAGGATGAGGAAGATGACGACGTCTTCATTACTCCGGCTCGGGCCGCGCAGCCCGCGGCCTCCGTCACCTCTCGGGATGGAGATGAGAGTAGCATACCAGCTTCTCCTCTCCCCAGCTCCGACATGCTCGACGTGTGCAAACGCGCTGCTGTCCGGCTGAACATCCCCTGGCCCGTTGTCGTAGCTGAGACCACCAGATCCCGCTACGAGGGGAAGAAATTGCCCTTGGCTAAGAGTGCGACGAAACAACTTCTCCCCGTCTTCCCGGAGCTGCTAGATGAGGTTGCGCGCTCTTGGAAAGACCGCCCTTATAGCAGCAGGAGCCCAGTTCCCGGTGCCTCGTCCCTCGATTGTGAGGCGATGGAGAGCCTGGGTCTGCTCCGCATGCCTCCGATGGAGCCACTCGTGGCAGCGCACCTTCACCCCCGCCTGTCAGCGGTGTCCTCCCGGAGCCCCAGTCTGCCGTCCAAGTCGGACCGTTTTCAGTCAGCCTTGACTGAGAAGGCGTATAAGGCGGCTGCGCTTTCGGCCAGAGCGCTCAATGTCCTCTCCCTGCTCACGGCTTATCAGGCTGAGTTGTGCGAGGATTTTGTGCTAACTCAGGACCCAGCTACATGGGAGGAAATACCGGTCGTCACCGACCTGTGTCTCCGTGTCCAACGCTGCGCGGTCCAGGCCACGGGAAAAGCGCTGGGGACTATGGTCCTACAGGAACGGGCGCGGTGGCTCAACCTCGCCAACCTGTCGGACAGGGAGAAGGATGACATCCTGGACATGCCCATTGTCCCGGAGGGGATCTTCGGTTCCGCGTTGGCTTCTATGCAACGGCGGTGCGAAGCTAAAAAGAAGGAGGATGAAGCTCTCAAGCTCTGCCTTCCTCGAAAGCCCCCTGCTCCTCTTCCGCCTGCTCAGCGTAAGACCTTTGCACAGGCTGCTTCTCAGGATTCGCAGTTTAAAATGCCGAAACTGCGGAGGCCTCAGCCCGCCCTGCCTGCTCCGCCAGGTCGGCCCGGCTGGCCTAAAAAGCCCTCGGCCCCGGCTGTAGCTGCGCCTGCGCGACCCGCGCACACCGCCAGCAGCCAGGCCAGGAAAAAGAAGAGAGCGGCCTGACTCCCCCTCTCTCCTCTGGTGACGCAGCTGGAAGTTCCCCGTTCTCCGGCTCCACCTGTTTGGCTTTCGGGCGTGCACCCAGGGGCTCCCCACGCCCCTATCTCCCAGCTGCCTCGGACCGTGCCAGTGCAAGCCGGGAGAGATGGACATTTGACGTCGCGGGGTTTAGCGGTTGCCCCCCTCTCATGTCCACAAGCACGCACATACACAAATGTTTTCACAAAGAGAATAAATTGTGTCCCGCTGTCGCAGCCAGGCCGAGTGCCGAGGGCGCAGCTGAAAATAAAGAAAGCCAAATCTGTCAAAATAAGCACGCCACCCGGGGACCTTGTCATTCCGCCACAGGAGAACGCCACCGCACTGCGGCTGCGCCCTCTTGTGGTGGGAGGACTGCAGGGCACGTCACCCGGGGGCTGTGTCATTCCGCCACAAGAGGGCGCCACCGCACTGCGGCTGGGCCCTCTTGTGGTGGAAGGGCTGCGATGCACATCACCTCTCGCCCTCAGATGGCGGAGATGGGTCGCACTGGCAGCCCCACCCTGGGTGTTGAGGACGATTTCGAGGGGGTACAGGCTGCAATTCGCCGCTGTCCCCCCGCGATTCGCCGGCGTTATACACTCCCAGGCGCGGGGAGAGTCAGCTCGTGTTTTACAGGAGGAAATTTTCTCACTGTTAAACAAAGGAGCAATCTGTGTCGTCCCTCCCGCACAATGTCAGAGCGGTTTCTACTCCAGGTATTTCCTAGTCCCCAAACGGGGGGGGAACGGTATTCGCCCTATCCTGGATTTACGGGCTCTGAACAAATATCTCAGGAAGTACAAGTTCAGGATGCTCACACACGCATCCCTGTTGCGTCTTGTACGTCAGAACGATTGGTTCACTTCAATCGATCTGAAAGACGCGTACTTCCACATTCCAATCTATCCTCCCCACAGAAAGTTTCTGAGGTTCGCTTTCCAGGGGATCTGCTACGAGTATCGCGTGCTCCCTTTCGGTCTGTCATTAAGCCCGAGGGTGTTCGTGCGGTGCACGGAGGCAGCAATAGCCCCGCTGAGACGGCGGGGCATCCGTCTGGCCACTTACCTGGACGATTGGCTGCTTTTAGCGCAATCGGAGCAGGAAGCCAGGGCGCACACGCGTATTCTCACACAGCACCTAGTCGATCTGGGTTTTGTGATAAACGCGGAGAAAAGCATGCTGTCCCCAGCGCAAGATGCTATCTTTCTGGGGTTATCCCTGAATTCGGTGTCTTTCACAGCTCGCCTCTCGGCGGAACGGGTGAGAGCTTTCAGGGCATGCCTCGCGCTTTTTTATCCAGGCAGGTTTGTTCCATTCAGATTGTGTCTTCGGTTACTCGGTCTGATGGCGTCTGCCATCCTCGTGATCCGTCTCGGTCACCTCCACATGAGAGAATTCCAGCTTTGGGTGGCCTCATGCGGGCTAGATCCCGTGCGTCACGGCACGCGGAGAGTCTTGGTCACACTGGAATGCGCCAGGGCGCTGCGTCACTGGCGGACTCCGTCCTTTCTGACCCAGGGGGTCCCAATGGGCTCGGTCCTGTCCAGGAAGGTGGTCACTACAGACGCCAGCCTGACGGGCTGGGGCGGAATTCACGGGGGCCAGTCTGTGAGGGGCCGCTGGAGTGTGGGCCTCCAGCAGTCTCACATAAATTTTCTGGAACTTTCAGCGGTGTTCCTCTCCCTGAAACATTTCCTTCCATCTCTCATGGGTCATCATGTCCTGGTGAGAACGGACAATACGACGACGGTGGCGTACATCAACCGTCAGGGGGGGTTGCGCTCCCGTCAGTTGCACATGCTGGCACGCAAACTGATCCTGTGGAGCTGCGGCCGTCTCCTCTCCTTGAGAGCGACGCACGTCCCGGGGGTCTTGAACACAGGCGCGGACCTATTGTCCAGGGGTGCGCCGGTGTATGGGGAGTGGACTCTGCACCCGGAGATTGTGGAACAGATATGGGCCCGGTTCGGTCGGGCCGCGGTAGATCTGTTCGCGGCGAGAGAAAACGCGCGGTGCGCGCTGTTTTACTCTCTGCGCGGCATGGATGCTCCCCTTGGCATAGACGCACTAGCGCACGTCTGGCCGCACGAGCTTCTTTACGCGTTCCCTCCCCTGGCCTTGATATCCCCCACTCTGTCCAGAGTGAGGGAACGTGGTCACGCACTGATATTGATTGCTCCGCATTGGCCGGCGATGCATTGGCTAGCGGAAATATATCGGTTACTGTGCGCTCAGCCTTGGCAGCTCCCGCTGCGCAGGGACCTGCTATCGCAGGGGGGGGGGGGCGATCCTCCACCCGCACCCGGAACGCCTGGCGTTGTGGGCGTGGCCCCTGAGTGGCTCAGTCTCTCGGCTGTGGGATTGTCACAGCGTGTGATTTCCACTATACAAAACGCTAGGGCCCCATCCACTAGGTCTTTGTATGACTGTAAGTGGAGGGTGTTTGAGGGGTGGTGTCACAGGAACGGCCACGTTTCTTTTCAGTGTCCGGTGAGTGCTATATTGTCATTCTTGCAGGACCTGATTGACAAAGGCAAAGCCTTCTCCACAATTAAGGTGTACTTGGCGGCTATCGCCGCCTGTCACGTGGGGTTTGAAAAGCGAACGGCGAGTCAGCACCCACTGGTTTGCCGTTTTATGAAGGGAGCGCGCAGGCTTCTCCCCGTGTCCAGACCACTGGTGCCACCGTGGGATCTGGCTGTGGTTCTGGAGGGGCTTAAGGGCCCTCCTTTTGAGCCACTGGAAGGGGCAGACTTGAAGCACGTGTCTTTCAAGGCTGTGTTGTTGCTGGCTCTGGCTTCAGCTAAGCGAGTTAGTGACATCCATGCGCTTTCGGTGTATCCGTCATGCGCTCAGCTCTTCCCGGGAGATGTAAGGTTGATTTTGAGGCCCAACCCGGCTTTTGTGCCTAAGGTGGTGGGCTCATGTTCTCCAATTGACCTTCTGGCCTTTGCTGCCTCAACAGAGGAGCAGCAGTCGCACGCGTTATGTCCAGTCCGTGCGGTGCGCATGTACATGGACAGGACTAGGGGATTCAGGAGGAGCGATCAGCTGTTCGTCTCCTGGGCTAATCCTCATAAAGGAAAACCTATCACTAAGCAGCGCCTATCCCATTGGGTGGTGGAGGCGATTGCTTTGGCCTATACGTGTCGGGGTTTGCAGCCGCCTGTGGGCATGCGGGCGCACTCGACTCGGGGCTTGGCCGCATCCTGGGCCTTATTCAGGGGAGTTTCTGTTCAGGACATCTGTGCAGCGGCGAGTTGGTCCTCGCCTCTCACTTTTGTCCGCTTTTATAAGCTGGATGTTTCCGCCCCGTGCGTGGCACGCGCGGTTCTGCTGTCCTGACTGGAACAGAATTGCTTCTCTGTGGGTTGGTGGACGCTGGATAAGCTTGTCTGGCAATACGGGAGCTACGATATCCCATAGTGAGACATCGAGCGAAATATTATGAAAGAGAACTTTAGGTTATTTACATAACCCCGGTTCTCTGAGTAATATGAGTGAGATGTCTCACCAGACAACCCTTCTTGCTGGGGCGAGTGAGAAGAGGTGCTTATCTTGAATGACGTGGTGCCGTCCGCATGAGCTATTTAAGGTGGGTGTACCACCTGGGCGGACGGACACGTTCACCAGCCAATCAGGATTGGCGTAATGAGATTAATGCTTCTGAGGCTGCAGCGAGGCGTGCATCCCATAGTGAGACATCTCACTCATATTACTCAGAGAACCGGGGTTATGTAAATAACCTAAAGTTATCCATCGTGTCAGGGCAAAGACGGACTAAATGAAGACAACAAGTAGGTATGAACACTTCAGAAGTTCTGATCTTAATACACAAAGGATAAATACACAGTATATTCATACATACAATGACTAGTTTCTACCAGTTATAGACCTGAGTCAGACTTGCAGGCACAGTTGAATGCGAACGCTTTTTCTTTGCACTAAACGAAAACGCAGGTAACTGAGCGAATATATAAAGGGTAAGGCAATCGTAGAGCTTATTCTTTTGCTTTGCCAAATAATAGAGCATAAATTTATTTACAATTGATTTACAATTTGATACGAGATCAGGTAGACACCAGGAGCGAGGTGAAGGGGAATAAGGATTTTATTAAAACAAAAGCAAAACAGGCACGTGGGCCAACAAAAAACTTGGCCCAAAGGGTTGCAAAGACAAACTAAGGTAAGCTACACAGAGCTGGAAACTAAATAGCAAAAACGACAATAACAAAAAAACCACTGGAAACTCCAGGCAGAAATCCAAGAACGAAAATGAACAACAAGGCTAAGGCTATATACACAAGGGCTATGAACAAGACTGGGAACCATGAACAAGGACTTGGGAGCATGAACATAAGCGACAAAACTTGCAAACAAGAACTTGGCAAACTTGAGACACTGTCTGCCAGCCAACTTCCACCGCATCCAGATAAAGGCTTAGAAATCAGAACATGAGGGGCAACACCTGGAGAAAGAGAAATAAGAGGCAGGGCAAGATCAAGACATGGACAGAGATTGGATGACAAGACTTGCTCATTAAGAGAATGAGCGTGCTCAGCTTAAGTACCAATTAAGTATGCAGTTTGAAAGCAGCATGAATGTTCAGAACAGAAAAGCACAGCAAGATCTTGAAATACCAAAGCAGGAATCATGACAATAAACTCCCTGTCTAAATTAGTAATATTAGTAATGTGCCTATCTAAAGAATTACACCACCCAGTGAGTGTTAGTAAATGTTAGTAACTTAAAAACAGTTAATTGTCAATTAAGCTTAGAGAGCCCCGAATCAGCACAGCACAGAAGGAAGGGGAAATACCAAAGCCAACCAGAGCTCAGAAATGTGCAACAACGAAGGCACGGGGCGGAACGCAGACAAGCGGTGGAGTGGCTTGGCAGACCTGGCAAAAACAAAAACATGGAAAAGTAAAAACATGGACAATAAACCTGAATAATGAAATACTATGACCTGATACAAGAAACTGTTAAAACTGTGACTATGAACATGAACTATGAAACTATGAAATCTTGAACATGAAACTGTGAAAACCATAAATGCTGTCCTGGCCAAAGGCCAGGACCCCAGAACACAACAAAATTGCTTACTCGTGTCCTTTTTTAAGTACAAAAATATAAAAAAAGAACACGGAAAACAAGTCCCCAGCCTAAAATATTATAATTGTCGACACCCATGTTTACTGTTTACATGTGTCTCATTGGACATTTATACATACACAAAATGGGAGATACTCTGCTGTGTGCGCTTAGGTCCAGCCAATGACGTTGTACACTCTAGTTTTTTTATATCTCTGTGCCAAAGACCATCTGCTATTTTTTCCCCCACATCTTTATTGACATCAGATATACATACAAAGACAAACCGGAGCTTGTTTTCGCGTCTGTGTTACTGTGTTCCTTTTTCCACACAGGCGCGTATTTGCACGCGGACGATTATTTGGTCATATATGGTACTTAAGACAGATATCAGGTCTGAATCACACGGCCCATTATGTATCAGTAAAACCACATAATCTTGAACAAAACAAGACATGTCAAGGCCAAGCAAAACAATTACTATATCATTTGTGACACAAGTAGTTTTCTGAATGTGTATGGAGTCTCGTTTGCAATTCAAATTTAAACTCAATATCCTTGCTTTGTTTTGCTCCACGAAAACATAACTTTAGATTTTATTTAGAACTTGCATTACAATTTTTTTTAAAAAACATATAATTGAAACATGTCTTTGTCTGAAATGTTCTCTCTCATAATATTTCGCTCGATGTCTCACTATGGGATGCACGCCTCGCTGCAGCCTCAGAAGCATTAATCTCATTACGCCAATCCTGATTGGCTGGTGAACGTGTCCGTCCGCCCAGGTGGTACACCCACCTTAAATAGCTCATGCGGACGGCACCACGTCACTCAAACACCTCTTCTCACTCGGAGCATATCTCGCGTCCAGGGCTAGTTAGCTGAACTGTCCACAGACGGATTTTCTGTCGCCGGGCGCTACTAGCTTTGGATACCTTTTTGCTTCGTCGGTCACACCAGACCGGACTCAATGCTCTCCCGCCCTACACGGCTTGGTCAGCACTGTCCTCGACGCCTCACCACGGCACGTCGAGTACCGAAGGCTAGCACACCAGTTACCTCTCGGTTTTCTTCACTCGACGCCTCACCACGGCACGTCGAGTACCGAAGGCTAGCACACCAGCTACCTCTCGGTTTTCTTCACTCGACGCCCCACCACGGCACGTCGAGCTCCGAGCGCTAGCACACCAGCTACCTCTCGGTTTTCTTAAAAGTTAGCACATCAGCTAGCTGCCTCGTCTCCCGCCTTGCACACCAGCTAGCTAGGAATGGAGGCCCAAAACCCCCATACCAAGGGGCACGGAGACTCCGGGACCCGTCCCTGTCGCTGTGGGAACAAGATCTCGAGTAAAGATCCACACCAGGTCTGCTCGAGCTGCCTGGGGCTGGAACACGCCCGTATGGCTATCGAACTTCCCGGCTCGTGCCAACACTGCGCGGTGTTTACGGCGAAAAGTCTCCGCAGACGGCTAGCCCGCCAGGCTAGCTTGTCTGGAATTGACCCCCTCCTCCCCTCCGACGGTGCTGCCGCTGAGGGCAAGCAGGATTTGGCGGTCGCTACGGCGGCGATTCCGGAGGCTAGCGCCAGCTGGGGCTCCCAGCTCGACCTAGCCGCGGATCCCCCGTGTGAGGAAGACGTCCTAGAACTGGACTATGGGGATGATGAAGATGGCGTCTCTGAACTCCTCATATCAGAGAATGAGGAAGATGACGACGTCTTCATTACTCCGGCTCGGGCTGCGCAGCCCGCGGCCTCCGTCACCTCTCGGGATGGAGATGAGAGTAGCATACCAGCATACACTGACGTGTGCAAACGCGCTGCTGTCCGGCTGGACATCCCCTGGCCCGTTGTCGTAGCTGAGACCACCAGATCCCGCTACGAGGGGAAGAAATTGCCCTTGGCTAAGAGTGCGACGAAACAACTTCTCCCCGTCTTCCCGGAGCTGCTAGATGAGGTTGCGCGCTCTTGGAAAAACCGCCCTTATAGCAGCAGGAGCCCAGTTCCCGGTGCCTCGTCCCTTGATTGTGAGGCGATGGAGAGCCTGGGTTTGCTCCGCATGCCTCCGATGGAGCCACTCGTGGCAGCGCACCTTCACCCCCGCCTGTCAGCGGTGTCCTCCCGGAGCCCCAGTCTGCCGTCCAAGTCGGACCGTTTTCAGTCGGCCTTGACTGAGAAGGCGTATAAGGCGGCTGCGCTTTGAGCGCTCTGGCCGAATGTCCTCTCCCTGCTCACGGCTTATCAGGCTGAGTTGTGCGAGGATTTTGTGCTAACTCAGGACCCAGCTACATGGGAGGAAATACCGGTCGTCACCGACCTGTGTCTCCGTGTCCAAAGCTGCGCGGTCCAGGCCACAGGAAAAGCGCTGGGGACCATGGTCCTGCAGGAACGGGCGCGGTGGCTCAACCTCGCCAACCTGTCGGACTGGGAGAAGGATGACATCCTGGACATGCCCATTGTCCCGGAGGGGATCTTCGGTTCCGCGTTGGCTTCTATGCAACGGCGGTGCGAAGCTAAAAAGAAGGAGGATGAAGCTCTCAAGCTCTGCCTCCCTCGAAAGCCCCCTGCTCCTCTTCCGCCTGCTCAGCGTAAGACCTTTGCACAGGCTGCTTCACAGGATTCGCTGTTTAAAATGCCGAAAATGCTGAGGCCTCAGCCCGCCCCGCCTGCTCCGCCAGGTCGGTCCGGCTGGCCCAAAAAGCCCTCGGCCCCGGCTGCGGCTGCGCCTGCGCGACCCGCGCATACCGCCAGCAGCCAGGCCAGGAAAAAGAAGAGAGCGGCCTAACCCCCCCTCTCTCCACTGGTGACGCAGCTGGAAGTTCCCCGTTCTCCGGCTCCACCTGTTTGGCTTTCGGGCGTGCACCCAGGGGCTCCCCACGCCCCAATCTCCCAGCTGCCTCGGACCGTGCCAGTGCAAGCCGGGAGAGATGGACATTTGACGTCGCGGGGTTTAGCGGTTGCCCCCCTCTCATGTCCACAAGCACGCACATACACAAAAATTTTCTCAAAGAGAATAAATTGTGTCCCGCTGTCGCAGCCAGGCCGAGTGCCGAGGGCGCAGCTGAAAATAAAGAAAGCCAAATCTGTCAAAATAAGCACGCCACCCGGGGACCTTGTCATTCCGCCACAGGAGAGCGCCACCGCACTGCGGCTGGGCCCTCTAGTGGTGGGAGGGCTGCAGGGCACGTCACCCGGGGGCTGTGTCATTCCGCCACAAGAGGGCACCACCGCACTGCGGCTGGGCCCTCTTGTGGTGGAAGGGCTGCAGTGCACATCACCTCTCGCCCTCAGATGGCGGAGATGGGTCGCACTGGCAGCCCCACCCTGGGTGTTAAGGACGATTTCGAGGGGGTACAGGCTGCAATTCGCCGCTGTCCCCCCGCGATTCGCCGGCGTTATACACTCCCAGGCGCGGGGAGAGTCAGCTCGTGTTTTGCCGGAGGAAATTTTCTCACTGTTAAACAAAGGAGCAATCTGTGTCGTCCCTCCCGCACAATGTCAGAGCGGTTTCTACTCCATTTACGGGCTCTGAACAAATATCTCAGGAAGTACAAGTTCAGGATGCTCACACACGCATCCCTGTTGCATCTTGTGCGTCAGAACGATTGGTTCACTTCAATCGATCTGAAAGACGCGTACTTCCACATCCCAATCTATCCTCCCCACAGAAAGTATCTGAGGTTCGCTTTCCAGGGGATCTGTTACGAGTATCGTGTGCTCCCTTTCGGTCTGTCATTAAGCCCGAGGGTGTTCGTGCGGTGCACAGAGGCAGCAATAGCCCCGCTGAGACGGCGGGGCATCCGTCTGGCCACTTACCTGGACGATTGGCTGCTTTTGGCGCAATCGGAGCTGGAAGCCAGGGCGGACACGCGTATTCTCACACAGCACCTAGTCGATCTGGGTTTTGTGATAAACGCGGAGAAAAGCATGCTGTCCCCAGCGCGAGATGCTATCTTTCTGGGGTTATCCCTGAATTCGGTGTCTTTCACAGCTCGCCTCTCGGCGGAACGAGTGAGAGCTTTCAGGGCATGCCTCGCGCTTTTTTATCCAGGCAGGTTTGTTCCATTCAGATTGTGTCTTCGGTTACTCGGTCTGATGGCGTCTGCCATCCTCGTGATCCGTCTCGGTCGCCTCCACATGAGAGAATTCCAGCTTTGGGTGGCCTCATGCGGGCTAGATCCCGTGTGTCACGGCACGCGGAGAGTCTTGGTCACACTGGAATGCGCCAGGGCGCTGCGTCACTGGCGGACCCCGTCCTTTCTGACCCAGGGGGTCCCAATGGGCTCGGTCCTGTCCAGGAAGGTGGTCACTACAGACGCCAGCCTGACGGGCTGGGGCGGAATTCACGGGGGCCGGTCTGTGAGGGGCCGCTGGAGTGTGGGCCTCCAGCAGTCTCACATAAATTTTCTGGAACTTTCAGCAGTGTTCCTCTCCCTGAAACATTTCCTTCCATCTCTCATGGGTCATCATGTCCTGGTGAGGACGGACAATACGACGACGGTGGCGTACATCAACCGTCAGGGGGGGTTGCGCTCCCGTCAGTTGCACATGCTGGCACGCAAACTGATCCTGTGAAGCTGCGGCCGTCTCCTCTCCTTGAGAGTGACGTACGTCCCGGGGGTCTTGAACACAGGCGCGGACCTGTTGTCCAGGGGTGCGCCGGTGTATGGGGAGTGGACTCTGCACCCGGAGATTGTGGAACAGATATGGGCCTGGTTCGGTCGGGCCGCGGTAGATCTGTTCGCGGCGAGAGAAAACGCGCAGTGCGCGCTGTTTGACTCTCTGCGCGGCATGGATGCTCCCCTTGTCATAGACGCACTAGCGCACGTCTGGCCGCACGAGCTTCTTTACGCGTTCCCTCCCCTGGCCTTGATATCCCCCACTCTGTCCAGAGTGAGGGAACGTGGTCACGCACTGATATTGATTGCTCCGCATTGGCCGGCGATGCATTGACTAGCGGAAATATATCGGTTACTGTGCGCTCAGCCTTGGCAGCTCCCGCTGCGCAGGGACCTGCTATCGCAGGGGGGGAGGGCGATCCTCCACCCGCACCCGGAACGCCTGGCGTTGTGGGCGTGGCCCCTGAGTGGCTCAGTCTCTTGGCTGTGGGATTGTCACAGCGTGTGATTTCCACTATACAAAACGCTAGGGCCCCATCCACTAGGTCTTTGTATGACTGTAAGTGGAGGGTGTTTGAGGGGTGGTGTCACAGGAACGGCCACGTTTCTTTTCAGTGTCCGGTGAGTGCTATACTGTCATTCTTGCAGGACCTGATTGACAAAGGCAAAGCCTTCTCCACGATTAAGGTGTACTTGGCGGCGATCGCCGCCTGTCACGTGGGGTTTGAAAAGCGAACGGCGAGTCAGCACCCACTGGTTTGCCGTTTTATGAAGGGAGCGCGCAGGCTTCTCCCCGTGTCCAGACCACTGGTGCCACCGTGGGATCTGGCTGTGGTTCTGGAGGGGCTTAAGGGCCCTCCTTTTGAGCCACTGGAAGGGGCAGACTTGAAGCACGTGTCTTTCAAGGCTGTGTTGTTGCTGGCTCTGGCTTCAGCTAAGCGAGTTAGTGACATCCATGCGCTTTCGGTGCATCCGTCATGCGCTCAGCTCTTCCCGGGAGATGTAAGGTTGATTTTGAGGCTCAACCCGGCTTTTGTGCCTAAGGTGGTGGGCTCATGTTCTCCAATTGACCTTCTGGCCTTTGCTGCCTCAACAGAGGAGCAGCAGTCGCACGCGTTATGTCCAGTCCGTGCGGTGCGCATGTACATGGACAGGACTAGGGGATTCAGGAGGAGCGATCAGCTGTTTGTCTCCTGGGCTAATCCTCATAAAGGAAAACCTATCACTAAGCAGCGCCTATCCCATTGGGTGGTGGAGGCGATTGCTTTGGCCTATACGTGTCGGGGTTTGCAGCCGCCTGTGGGCCTGCGGGCGCACTCGACTCGGGGCTTGGCCGCATCCTGGGCCTTATTCAGGGGAGTTTCTGTTCAGGACATCTGTGCAGTGGCGAGTTGGTCCTCGCCTCTCACTTTTGTCCGCTTTTATAAGCTGGACGTTTCCGCCCCGTGCGTGGCACGCGCGGTTCTGCTGTCCTGACTGGAACAGATTGCTTCTCTGTGGGTTGGTGGACGCTGGATAAGCTTGTCTGGCAATACGGGAGCTACGATATCCCATAGTTAGACATCGAGCGAAATATTATGAAAGAGAACTTTAGGTTATTTTCATAACCCCGGTTCTCTGAGTAATATGAGTGAGATGTCTCACCAGACAACCCTTCTTGCTGGGGCGAGTGAGAAGAGGTGCTTATCTTGAATGACGTAGTGCCGTCCGCATGAGCTATTTAAGGTGGGTGTACCACCTGGGCGGACGGACACGTTCACCAGCCAATCAGGATTGGCATAATGAGATTAATGCTTCTGAGGCTGCAGCGAGGCGTGCATCCCATAGTGAGACATCTCACTCATATTACTCAGAGAACCGGGGTTATGTAAATAACCTAAAGTTTCTTCTAGAGAACATGAATAGAAAGACTGTGCCGGTCTCTCTCTCCACCATAAGACGGAGGACCCAAACAGACTGACAGTAAAGACTTGAACAAATTAGGAATGATGACCAACACAAAAGACACAATGACTTAGAAGAGTTGACTTGTACACACAATCCAGAAGCAGTCTTGAGTGAGGAGGGGGGCACATTCTCTGACAAAGATGGCATGGAGAATGAAGGTGGCATGGAAAATGAAGGTGACATGGGGAATGAAGGTGGCATGGAGAATGAAGGTGGCATGGAAAACGGAGGCGAATGGGATTATGGTGCAGATGCAATGGGTTTTGATTGTGATGGCGGGCATCCGCAGACATCTAGCTCAGAATCTGAGGATGATATCGGCCTAGATGAGCCCTCACTGACAATATTGCCAACTGAGCTATAAACTGTGGTTGCCTTGACTGCATTATTGGGAATCTTTCGCTTTTCTCACCCAAATCTGCCAAAGAATGCTTGGACCCTTTTTGGTACAAACACTAAGTACAAATTTCAACAGAAAGCAGGTGGGCAATACTACCACTTTTTCATCCTCTCCTTACTTGCATCCACACTCAAGAGTTATGCCAAAACCCTTTCAGAGGGGAGCACTCTCAAACTGCAAATCAACATAGATGGCCTACCATTATTTAAAAGCTCCAACACGCAGCTCTGGCCTATCCTTGGCTTATTGCAGTGCTTCCCCTACCATTCTGGCCCGCCCCGCCAACGCAACCTTCCGCCCCCCCTGAAGAAAGGTGAAAATTTAGGCGCCCCCCACTTTGCGCAAGATATGATGCTAAATCAAAAAGCGCGAAAAGTGACAACCGCGCCAAAGAGCATCCCATTGCATGACAAATTTCAGTCACCATGTCAAAGAGGACATTTTGGTTTGCATGTCCATAATGGTAGATGGTTCACCTTAGGGGTAAATTTAAATATGACTTTAATCAACACCTCTCTTTTGAGTGTCTCCCTTTCCTTGAATTGTTGTGAATTGCTTTGTCATGTTTGCATTCTTTTCAGATTGGCCAGAACACCAATTACAGATCACACAGAATCATAGATGACATGCTAGACCAGGGGTGTCAAACTGACCCGGAAACGGGCCAAGAGGCTGCAGGTCTTCAATCCTACCAAGCAGAAGCTCACCTGAAAGCACTGATTTAATCAACTTATCTAGGCCTGCACAACTGATTAGTTGTATCAGGTGCGCTTCTGCATTGTTGGAGTGAAAACCTGCAGCCTCTTGGCCCGTTTACGGGTCAGTGTGACTCTCCTGCGCTAGACATTCTAGCAGCTGTCATTGAGAAGCCTCTCCTGGAAGACATTCAGACTTCAAAGGCAGTTGGATTGGAGCTGGATGAAAGTACAGATGTCTCTGTACTTAGGCAGTTTGACATCCATGTCAGGTATGTAAACGTTTAAGCAGAATATTGTTGGAAATCTACTGGAATCTACATATTGAATGTATATAGATGTTCATTTTATTTGTTAATGTATTGTTTGGTAGATATCTGGACCAAGAGGGCAAACTCTGCGGTCACTTCCTTGCACTGGTGCCTATTCAGGATGGCAAAGCAGACAGCATTGTGGCAGCTGTTAGAGAGGTAGTGGAGAAGAAGGAGATGCCTCCACACCTCATCTGTGGTCTCGGCACTGATGGTGCTGCAGTAATGACAGGTAGCTAAGTGATTATCAATATCTGATTCATGATGTGAGTGGCGTCCTGTTACAGCAGCTCTGAACTTTCCGAATACTTTATTTATTTATTTTAATTTTTATATAACAGGCCACCTTCAGTACTTGTTTGTGCATAGTGCCTGAAGGTTGTTGTTGTTGTTATCATCGTCAGTGTTGAATGTGTATTTTACCCTGTCAACTTTCTTGGGCTGTTGTGGTGACAAAATTTCCCCATTGTGGGATGAATAAAGTATATCTAATCTAAGGTGGCTCAATCACCTCTTGGTGCCATTATAATAATTTTTTGTCAACTCCTTATAGGCCGAATAAACAGAGTGGCCAAGCAGCTGTCAAAGATCTGGCCAGGGTTGCTCTCCACCCATTGTGCTGCCCATCGGCTGGCATTGGCCTGCGAGGACGCTGCTGACGAGGTCCCCTATATGAAGACCATCAACGAGCACTTAAAGCAGCTGCATTTGTACTTCCAAAATAGTGCAAACCGCTCGGCCGCTTTATAATCTGTTGCAGCTGTGCTTGGGATCACTGACTTGAAAGTCAAGGTGAGAAATGTGATCTAGTCTGTTTGCATATTATTCACTGTATCAGTTGCTTAATCAGTTAAACTGTTCTCTATTTTATGGTCAAGGAGGTGAAGGACACCAGATGGTTCTCACAGCACTTAGCCATCCAGAGCCTGCAGAAGAACGTTAGCGCAGTACTGAATGTACTGGCAGAGGAAGTGGAAGTGAGGAGATGTGCTACAGCCAAAGGCCTCTACTCCTTTCTCGCCACGTACCGCTTCATTGCTGCCAAAAGGAGGACTTGAACTTCCTGGCAATCAAGGAGCAGGTAAATTCTGTGCTATTATCAACAGCAAATATATATTTAATGTATTGAATTGCAACACATTCTGATTTTAAAATATGATTTGAAATGTTTCAGGTTCCAGTCACACTGACCCTCATCCGCCAAATCAAAGATGCTGGTGATCAGCAAGCAGCAGGATCATATTTGTCTTAGCTAAACCAAAACCTGGACAACCCAACTGGCTTAGGTCAGTTCTCAATCTCTGTGGAACAGGAGAGGGGCAGAAGGGGCCAACCAGAGGATGGGGACAGGGAGCACTTCTGGAGGAGGTTCCGCTCAGAGGTAAGAATAAAATCTATATCACCCACATGAGAAAATGATGTTATACTGCACGGCTGTGATTCTGTTGTAGGTAAGAGTATGAAGGCCAAACATTAAAATGTTGGTGATGCTTTTCTCTTTTAATTTATTGATTCCTCCCTGCTTTATCAGGTGATGGACCCCTACCTGGATGGGCTAATTCATGGGTTGGAGGAGCGGTTCCCTGACCTGGAGGTGTATGGGGCATTCAGTGCTCTCAGCCCACGGGCAGCACGATCATCTGACCATGAGGCTGCACATTGTCACCTCAGGACCCTGGCAGAACACTTTACCTCGGTGGACGCCAGCACTGCAGTGGAGGAGTGGATGTCCTTCAGAGGACATGTGGTCTCTGATGCACTCCAGGTATCACATATCAAGTTCTTTTTAGGCTTGTTCTGTTAGCTTGGGTCCACAAACATGAAACTGCATGTTGCAATCTTATGCCTTGCCTTATGATTTCAGGATAAGACGCAGCTGGACATCATGAATGACCTCACCTCAAAATACGAGGAGTTTGGAGTGTTGTAACCCAACCTGTGCAGTAGCACTGACTGTACCCCTCAGCAGTGTGAACTGTGAGAGGGATTTCTCCACCATGAACAGGGCAAGAATCCTTTACTTTCTGACTGCTGCTAAATTTAAAAACAAACAACTCATTATGTAAAATTACATTTTGTTTATTTAGGACAGTCTGCACTTACATTGGTTGTTTGCCAAAATAAATTTTCTTTTTCATCTGCTGCTTGCAGGTGAAGACAGACCCCCGCAACAGCCAGCAGGGGGAGCATCTTGAGGCATGTATGAGGATTTCAATCAGTGGCCCATCAGTGCAAGACTTCCCCTACGAGAAGGCTCTCAAAATCTTTTTTAGAAAGCCGAGGAATATCAAGTGCTCTGACCACAGCTGCACAATGTGCCATTAAGCCAAGCTCAGCCCAGCCCAGCCCAGTCCAAGCAGGCCCTGCCCTTCCCAGCCCCTACCCAACCTGTCCTGTCCAGCTCAGCCCCACACAGCCCAGAAGTTCAATGACCCTTCAGTGTTCCTGTTTTGTTAATGTTGTTCCGTTGTGTTTTAATTTAACTATTGTATTTATTACCTTGTGGTTTGAGGAGTCCCTGAATGTTTTTTCAAACATTTTCAGCTGGACATGTCTCACCCCCCCCCCAACTGCAGATACCAACCCGCCAATAAAAAATCCTAGGGGAAGCACTGTATTGGTCTCAGTGCCCATGAAAGAGCCTGTGATGATAGGCCATACTGTGGACCAAAGAAGCCGACTAATGCCTGTGAGCTGCTCAGCGACTTTGTGAATGACCTCAAAGATTTGGAGAGTGGGTTTTGTTTTGAGGGGAAAAATTTCACGCTGGACCTCCACACTGTTGTTTGCGACACTCCAGTGAGGGCCTTCATAAAAATCATAAAATCGCTCTACGCATACCACGGGTGTGATAAATGTACCCACCCAGGGGTGTATAACAACAGAAGAATGACTTTTCCAAGCAAAGACTACCCCCTCAGGACTGACGAATCCTTCAGTTTAATGCGTGACGAAACGCATCACCATGAGGGGCCACATCCCCTTACCAGACTGAACACTGGCATGGTAACTCAACTCCCACTAGATTATATGCATCTAGTGTGCTTAGGTGTTGTTAAAAAGCGGGTCATCACCTGGCTCCGGGGTCCTCTTAGTGTTCGCCTGCCTTCATCTCTGATAGAGAGGATGTATGCAAAACTTTTAGGAATGAGGCCAAATCTGCCTGTCGAATTTACGACAAAGCCCCGCTCAGTTGGAGAGATCGACCACTGGAAGGCTACTGAATTGCGACAGTTCCTTCTATACACTGGGCCTGTGATGCCATCAAGGTTTGTAGACAGAAACATCTACTGCAATTTGATGCTGCTCTCCTCTGCCATTTCAATTTTAGTCAGCCCCGCCCTGCTCTACCTGACTGATTACGCCAACAGTTTATTGAAGGCATTTATAAAGCACTTTGGCAAGCTATATGGGCCTGACCAGACCGTCAGCCCTACAAAGGTTTTCCCCCTTGCTAAATAAAACCACTTTCATTACAATCCTGGATTCTCGCAACTGGTTCCTGAACGCAACCTCACAATTCCCATACGAGAACTACCTATATAAGGTGAAAAAACATCTGCGGAAAACCCAATTCCCACTTGCCCAAATTGCCCAGAGGCTGTATGAAGTTAGGACAACAGATTTAGCGTCATCTGCCAACACCTTGGAAAAGGAACATTTTGTGGGCCCTGTTGTTCCTGTCATGTCAGTGCGGAAACAATACAGAGAAATGCATTGTGATGACTGGTCCATTAAGACATCAACTGGGGACAATGTATTTCTAGTGGGGGAAAAGCTCTGTTGCATTCAGAACCTCATATGTTGCGACAATGGGGTCTATGCCATTTACTATGAGTTCACACACCAGAGCCCATTTTTTACCTACCCTTTTGACTCTGATGTTCTCAATGTGTTCACTAAAAGTTCATTAAACTGTCAGCTCTTCGTCAGAAATGTGCAGCTTTGCCTTACAGGGATGGCTTTGTGGCCCCTCATGCACTAAAGAAACCAGACAAGCAAACAAAAAAAAAGACTATTAGCTATATCATTCTGACCACCTGCCTAATTCTGTGTAGCCCCCCCCCATTTTTGCAGAAATGATTACCGGAAACATCACCCCCACCAAAGCAAATCAATATTTTAAGTAGGCTATAACGTTACTTTTGCATTCATATATGGAAATAAATCGCCAACAAGCTGTGCCATTATCTACATGTACGGACTACTGTCAAAACAACCGCCCTCTTGGCTCAGTTATGATTAAATAAACACCTGGCTAACGGCATATCGCCCAGTAACCCCATGTGCGGTAGGCGGCGGGAGGTCTTCTTTCGTCTTCATTCGCGGCAATACGCCGGTCCAACTGCACAGCTCACAAAGAGATTTCCCAGTCCTAAGTGTTAACATTTGCATTTTTTTTTTTCAATAAACATTGACTTTTAAACTTTATGATGTTCAGGCGCAGAGCTTTGTTAATAGGCTGTAAAAGTAAAATGTCTGAAAAAATAAAATCTAGCCATAGGACAAATACTTTGTGTTTTGCCAGTCCACCTCTGATTAGATCAAAGGCTTCAGCTAAACACGTAAATTTAATATGTATGCAGACATCTTTGGAGCGGAGTGTGGAGCGGAGCGGGATGCAATCTTACCGGAGCGCTGAGCGGTCATGGGTGGAGCGGCATGTTGCGACTTTGAGCGAGGAGCGAGGGGAAAGACAACCTATGTGAGCGAGGAGCAGGAATTCTCGCCGCTCCACTCTGCTCACATGCTCTGATGTCGCGTGACTGCCTTAAGCATGCCTGCATCTCATTGTCCAATCATGTTTCCTCTTTTGGTTTCGGCTCTGGTATTTCATTCATTGCTTCCACCTGTGTTTAATTCTGGGTCTCGCGAAACTCCTGAGTGAATGCATTCTCTGATAAGATAATTACTAACCCGCACTACCCAGCACTTATTTGAGGGTGATTGTAAATATTTCATCACGTAGTATTAACCTCAATTAACTCATTAGCGAGTGCGTGGGTTTCTGGCTTTAGTAAATTCTGCCTAAGCTATCCCTGATAACTGTTTTAAAAGCTGTGCAAACCTTCGCTCCTCTTGTGGTGCTTTTTCCTCGTCATGTATAGATTACCTCAATCTAAACTGTCTAGCTTGATTGATGGTCTCAGCATCTTGTCTCGAGTCATTATTGTTAACCCGGTTTTCGTGTAATTGTTTATTAATCCCATGTGTTTCTGTTTCAATTCAAAATTGCATTCCGAGTCCCCGCCTCCTCTACTGACTATATATGTGGCCGTTTCACGAATTTTTTTTTGCAACCATGTTACGGACAGACAAGTTCACCTTATTGCCAATCAGTGTTCTCCATCCCATACAGCTACACGAGTTTGACATTTTTGCCACGCGAGGCATTTGTTTACCTTCAACTTAGCAATTATTCTGAATGTTGAGTGCTATTTTCTACAGGGTGCCCCAAATGGAAGTTATTATTATTAACAAATACAAACCCCAAAACCAGTGAAGTTGGCACATTGTGTAAATCATAAATAAAAACAGAATACAATGATTTGCAAATCCTTTTCAACCTATATTCAATTGAATACACTGCAAAGACAAGTTACTTAATGTTCGAACAGGTAAACTTTGTAATTTTTTGCAAATATTAGCTCATTTGGAATTTGATGCCTGCAACATGTTTCAAAAAAGCTGGCAAAAGTGGCAAAAAGGACTGAGAGAGTTGAGAAATGCTCATCAAACACTTATTTGGAACATCCCACAGGTGAACGGGCTAATTGGGAACAGGTGGGTGCCATGATTGGGTATAAAAGCAGCTTCCCTTAAATGCTCAGTCATTCACAAACAAGGATGGGGCGAGGGTCACCACTTAGTGAACAAATGCGTGACCTGATTGTCGAACAGTTTAAAAACAACATTCCCCAACGAGCTATTGCAAGAAATTTAGGGATTTCATCATCTACGGTCCATAATATCGTTAAAAGGTTCAGAAAATCTAGAGAAATCACCGCACGTAAGCGACAAGGCTGAAAACCAACATTGAATGCCCGTGATCTTCGATCCCTCAGGCGGTACTGCATCAAAAACCGTCATCAGTGTGTAAAGGACATCACCACATGGGCTCAGGAACACTTCAGAAAACCACTATCAGTAACTACAGTTCGTCACAACATCTGCAAGTGCAAGTTAAAACTCTGCAATGCAAAGCGAAAGCCATTTATCAACAGCACCCAGAAACGCCGCTGGCTTCGCCGGGCCCAAGCTCATCTAAGATGGACTGATGCAAAGTGGAAAAGTATTCTGTGGTCTGACGAGTCCACATTTCAAATTGGTTTTGGAAACTGTGGACATCGTGTCCTCCGGACCAAAGAGAAAAAGAACCATCCGGACTGTTATAGGCGCCAAGTTCGAAAGCCAGCATCTGTGATGGTATGGGGGTGTATTAGTGCCCAAGGCAGGGCAACTTACACATATGTGAAGACACCATTAATGCTGAAAGGTACATACAGGTTTTGGAGCAACATATGTTGCCATCCAAGCAACGTCTTTTTCATGGACGCCCCTGCTTATTTCAGCAAGACAATTCCAAGCCACATTCTGCACGTGTTACAACAGCATGGCTCCGTAGTAAAAGAGTGCGGGTACTAGTCTGGCCTGCTTGTAGTCCAGACCTGTCTCCCATTGAAAATATGTGCCGCATTATGAAGCGTAAAATACGACAACGGAGACCCCGGACTGTTGAACAACTTAAGCTGTACATCAAGCTAGAATGGGAAAGAGTTCCACCTGAAAAGCTTCAAAAATTCCCAAACGTTTACTGAGTGTCGTTAAAAGGAAAGGCGATGTAACACAGTGGTAAAAAGGCCCCTGTGCCTAGTTTTTTGCAGTGTGTTGCTGCCTTTAAATTCTAAGTTAATGATTATTTGCAAAAAAAAAAAAAGTTTCTCAGTTTGAACATTAAACATCTTGTCTTTGTAGTGTATTCAGCTGAATATAAGTTGAAAAGGATTTGCAAATCATTGTATTCTGTTTTTATCTACGATTTACATAACGTGCCAACTTCACTGGTTTTGGGTTTTGTAAGTTATTATTTGCAGACAGGTTTTGCCTCTTTCAGTTGGGGTGTCTCCTAAGCGGCTTTAGAGTAAATTGATGACATCGTACTGAGATGTCAAAATACTACCATCAGTATATAAAGAGGACAAAAATCTTATAATCTTCTTTGAGTATTCCCTGCGTGCAACTCAAAGTGACTGTACAGTGATTTCAGTTCAGTTTCGAGCTTAACTTTATCTCCAATTTGCAACATTTTGATAGCACATTCAAATTCAGCACTTGGAAATGAATCGCTGAACTTACTGAAAAGTGTGCAGTCCACAAGCTGTACTGCTTTAAGGTCTTGGGAAATCACTCCTCCACCTGAACTAACACAGTATCACAAACCTCTCTCATAACAGCAGCGGTGTTTTTTTTTTTACTTTTTTTTGTTGGAACAGTCTCTCTCGCTTGTGCGATGTCATTCACTTTCTCTCTTAGTCGGCCCACGCCTTCTCTGAAGCTCCCCATAGCACGATTGACCGTAGCTGCATCAGTGTTTCATTTTTTCAGTGTATTATAGAGAATATCCACTTCTGGCATCAGGTGGTAAAAAAAACTGCAAGAATGACTCATCCTCCAGTTGCATAGCAAGACCATGTGCTTCACGAATGGTAACACTGTCCCAACCAGGTTCTGTACGTATTTTATCCAGACGGTTCTTGATATCCTCACGGTTCTCCCAAACAGCATTCACTGTTCTGCTTTTGAAATTCCACCGAGTCTCGGGCGACCTGGGGATGCGCCTATCACAGGTCTCCGAGAGTGGGGCAGTTCTTTTTGATGAGGCAGAGAAAAATGTAGCAAAGGATGACAAATCAGCAAAGAACACTTTCCAATCAGAAATTCTTGTGGAGCACTCCTGCTGCAGACTCAGATTTTGTTGTACGTAGCAATGAACAAAATGTGCTCTAGGGTACAGTTCTTTAACCAATGTCTGAACTCCACTGATGCGTCCACTCATGACGGCCGCACCATCATATGTTTGCGCTATTAATTTTTCCTTTAAACTTAATGGCTCAAGCGCTTCTTTTATTGCACTAGCAAGGCCAGGTGCTGATTTATCCCTCACCTCAACGAATCTCCAAAATCTATCTTTCACTGTCGTTCCAGTCATATGACGCAACACAGTCACCATCTGCGATTTACAGGAGACATCTGTTGTTTCATCCGCTGAAACAGCGACGAAGGGAGCCTCTTGACACCTGCTTCGCAGCTTCCTCTCAATATGCATTAAACATACACTCCAGAAGTTCATTTTGAATAGTGGCTGAGGTCCTTGTAAAGTAGGGCAGGGATTCATAATGCTGTCAGAGTCTGGAGTCACCTTCACACATAGTCTCAAAACTGCTCCTGAAAATGCCAGGGTCCACTGAAGCTCCAGATTCATCACGGCCCTGCAAGGCAATTTCGGATTTACCACAAAGTTTACGGCATGTAATAATTCTTCCAAGCACATACCTGTTTTCTTCAGTTCGCTGGTTTAGGAGTTCAACGGCACGTTTGTGGGCGGAATTTATTTGTGCTGCGATGTTGGTACTGCCAAGGAAGCCCAATTTAAGTGCATTTGCAACATGTGATCCACTGCTCTCATGTTTGGCCAGAGGCTCTGAAAGATGTTTCAAATCCTTGAATTTCGATGTAGTCCACGTAGTGTCTCCACCGAAAAGCAGACACGGAAAGCAGCAGAGTGATTTCCTGGCTACACTTGCTGTTAGCCATGGTTTCCTCTTGAACCACTCGGGGGTGAAGGAGCGGGTTTTGCCCTTTCCAGCTTGGATGATGTTAAAATCCGCTGACTGGTGAGGTTCTAAACGTATTATTTCTAATTTTTGCTCTAGTGGCAAAGTGCTAAATTTTACTTTGATTAAAGAGTCCACTTCGTTCATTATTTTGTCTCGGTAAGTTGGTAGCTGACAAAAATAGCAAATCCAGATAGCTGTGGTTGAACTACTGTACATTACGTACTGACGGCAAGTCAGCCTAATATTTTAATTGGAGCGTGGGTCCGTCGTGATTGTGCTCCACAGCGATCAAGTGAGACCAATTGGACGGATTGGTGTAAAGCACATCACCACTAGACTTGGAAGGTGCCCATATGAAAAAGATTCATAAAAAACTTACAAAGATAAGTATAAAACTGTAATGAAATGGCATATATGGCGCATGCTACAACAGTGGCCCACTTCATATATATGAATGGAATACAGATCATAAAGGATTTGTATAAATTACATATAAGCCAACATATATGGTCAGCTTATGAAACATGTAATGTTAAGTGTAATGTTTTATATGAGGTATGGACAACAATGTAGTTTTTTTGTATGTTTACATCAATTTTCATATATGAATATGTCAAAGCCCATACATGCTTTTTGTATGACATGTGTAAAACATTTATAGATTTCTTACATATTTCTATTAATATTCATATATGAATATGTGCAAGCCCATACATGTTTTCTGTATGTTATGTGTACAAAATTTTATAGATTTCTTACATATTTCCATTAATAAGCATATATGAACACCAACAAGGACATATACTTTTTTTGTATTTTATGTGTGCAAACGTTTATAGATTTCTTACATATTTCTATTAATAGTCATATATGAATATGTGCAAGCCCATACATGTTTTCTGTATGTTATGTGTGCAAACATTTATAAATTACTTACATGTTTCTATTAATATTCATATAGGGATATGTGGTTGCCCATACATGCTTCCTGTACGTGATTCAGAATGCTGTTGGTCTGAACTAAATGACTTCATAGGTTATGCTCATGATGCTTTGGCGCAGCCTACTTACTGGCTTTTACAAAGCCATAGGCCTACTTGCCAATCAGATAGTACAACCATACATGTACATTCCATGCCCATCATCCACAGCAATTGTGTGCAAAATCCTGAAGACTTGCTACTGTAAATGAGTGCATTTATCATTTTTTGCATGTTCAGTTGCATGCATGCATTGAATTGAATGTTTTTTTGTCTGCTCATGATGTTGCAACCTAAATTTTGTATGTGTTACTGGTCATTTATGAAAATTAAATCCCTAAGAAATGCCTGATTTCAATTCATTTCTTGACTGACACCACTTTAAAGGAATACGCCACAGTTTTTCAATATTGAAATGTTCTTCTTTAATATTAGACAAGTTGAGGCGTATGTCTTGCCTTCATGCGTGCTCTGTCACACTGGCGTAGACGTGTTAGCATTTAATTAGGATCCAAACATTGGTGAAGTGAGCGGCAACCAACAACTTCCATGTTTCCCCAATTTAAATACAGTTCAGTCAGGACAACTCACGTTTCAATAAAATAGAACAATTTATTCATGGATATGAGCATTACATTGTATTTTGGCGGCAGTTCTGCTCTGGAGGAATAATCTACTTAGGCACAGCAAACATACAAACATAGTCAGGAACAGAAATAAAAATCCCCCCCGATGTGAGCAGAACCAAACAGGTGGAGGCTGGGGTGGAGGCGGCAAGCAAAAACCAAACAGCATGTTGCATAGCATGAAGCGTCATTGCGAACAGCAGCGGAAGCAAGTGAGCGTGACGTCTTTCAAATAGACCGCTGCATGACCTCGTGATGTGTATCCTCCAATTGTTTGCCTGCTGATGCTGACGTGCTGGTAGCTTATCAGGCTGCTGTCAGCTGATGTAGCTCTTCTCGAGTTTCCTGCCTGAACTAGTTACACTCATTTCAGTCAGGACAACTCACGTTTCAATAAAATAGAACAATTTATTCATGGATATGAGCATTACATTGTATTTTGGCGGCAGTTCTGCTCTGGAGGAATAATCTACTTAGGCACAGCAAACATACAAACATAGTCAGGAACAGAAATAAAAATCCCCCAAAACAGCAACCACCGCCAAGTGCTAAACCATTTATACAGTGGAGCACCCACTGCCTTCTGAATGACCATGAAATCCATAGAGATATCCAGGGTCAAAACAGACTACTAAAGGCTGCCAAGTATTTAGTGCAGTTTTACTATCATCAATGCAGATAACCTGGATCAAGAATGGACATATGATCATTAATGTACATTACCTCACCATGTGTAGCCTGGTTCCACTGCGGGGACCCGTTAGGCTTGTTTCCTCAAGAACACACCGCTTGGTGCCCTCACATCTGTACTTGCGGGCAGGGCCTCACTGTTAGTCTGGATGCTTGCCAGATCCTCTAGAGAATAGGCGCATGCCGCTCCCTCTAGTGCACGTCTGCAACCCCTACAGATGCAGGAGGCAAGATGAAGCATCAGCTTGGTCCTGAGAAAACATTCTACCTAGTGAGAAAAACTATGTGTACAGCCGGAGCACCCACTGCCTCCTGGATAACCAGGAAGTCCATAGAGATATCCAGGGTCAAACATTGGCTGCTAAAGGCTGCCCAGCCTTTAGCGCACGTCTGCTGCCACCAATGCAGATTACCTGGATCAAAATGGACATTCTACCATTAATATACATGACCTCCTATGTGTTGCCTGGTTCCACTGCGGGGACCCGTTAGGCACGTTCTCCAAGGAACACACCGCTTGGTGCCCACACATCTGTACTTGCGGGCAGGGCCTCACTGTTAGTCTGGATGCTTGGCCAGATCCTCTAGAGAATAGGCGCACGCCGCTCCCTCTAGTGCACGTCTGCAACCCTTACAGATGCGGGAGGCAAGATGAACATCATCTTGGTCCTGAAGAACATTCTAGCTAGTGAGAAAAACTATGTGTACAGCCGGAGCACCCACTGCCTCCTGGACAACCAGGAAGTCCATAGAGATATCCAGGGTCAAACATTGGCTGCTAAAGGCTGCCCAGCCTTTAACGCACGTCTGCTGCCACCAATGCAGATTGCCTGGATCAAGTATGGACATTCTACCATTAAGTATGGCCAGCCAACCACCTGCGCAAGCAATTTATTATTTTTAATTCAATTCAAATTTTTCTATTCAATTATTTGTATAGCGCTTTTTACAGACTATCACAAAGACGCTTTATGTTGAGCAATTAAATAAATGAAAGGGCAGTGCCCAACCTAATCCCCACTAGAGCAAAATGAGGCAAAAAACTCCCAGTAGGGAGAAAAATCCTCAAACAGTGGTGAGAAAAAACTCCCCAGTGGGAAGAAATCTCAGGAGGAACCTGGCTATAGTGGGGAGCCCATCCTCCGCGGGCTAGCTAATTAAAGCAATAATAGAATAAAATGGCATCAAAACAGTGGTGTCTAGCTCCAGGAAGTGGGATGTCGAGGAAGGAGCTGAACTGGATCCGGACTAGATTAGGACAGCAGCAACCAGCGCTTATGTTGAAGGACAGGGCTCAGATGGTCCAGGACTCCGTAGCGGAGGGAAAGATCCTCAGAAAGAGACAGAGAAAAAAGGGGGGGTGAGGCACTGGATAAAACTACTGCATAAAATAGAAATACTGTATTGTCTCGAGTGCCAAGTAAGAATTTAGGAACAATTGGTAATAAACAGTCAACGCCCCTCCATCCGCTTGTTGCATTATAATTCTACTAGAAAGAAACCATCAAGTACCTTTAATCCTTGGTTTAAGCAAGTAATGATTCATCATACTTCAAAACCCCCAAAACCACGAGTTTCATGAGGACAATTCTGGTCCTGAAGGCCGGTGTGTAATGAAGGTTGTATTTCTTCAAATTCGATGACTAATGAATAAAGTTATATACAAAAACAAATTCTCATGCAGTAGAGAGAATGTTTCACACAGGGTGCCAAGTTTATTTATTCATTCATTTCTTTTTTTTTTTTTTTTTTTTTGGGGGGGGGGGGGGGGGGGTCCATCTTGTGACATTAGAGATGCCGCAGAAACTAGATTTTAAAAAGTGCTTTTGCCAATTAAGGCAATTAACTAATCAATTATACCTGCTAATTATTATACCTGCTACTCCTGGTATAACCAGTGAGCTGCTCTCTAGTACAGATTATTTGATAATGCACACTATAGCAAAGCAAAACATTACATTTCTGACGGCAACATTTGAATGGTAGGTTATTCCATCAATTCTCCCAGACTAAAGAATAAAATCCAAAACAGCTACTTTACTATCAATCTTACAAATCCTTGGAATTCTGAATCATGAAGGGAACGAAACTGGATTGGATACAAGTTCACAGTTTTGGAAAAGCTCAGAAAATTGCCTTCGGAACTGCATATTGTATTCTAATGCGCAATACCAAGAACTTTGGTTTTTATATTTAAAACAATACCGACAGCTAATGTAAAAGGTTGCAAGTTTGCGAGTCTTAATAGAACACTGAACCAGAAGAGGCCGGCTGCAGCAGACATGAGCGACGAGCAAACACTAATGAACGAATACCGAGCTAACCATGACGCCATATTTTACTCTGCAAAAAAGGTTATAATGTGCAAGGATCTCAGACACTGATAATACCCACCGAGTCCCCTTAAGGGAGCGATTCCAGCTCCAACGCACACGAATCGTATGAGGAATTTCCTAAAGTTCAAAGGGGTTACCCCACTTTATTTTGTTAACAAATGAGTACCTTTGAAGCAATGTGCATTTATTGCCCTGTTCAGAGCAGAGCCAAAGTTTCAGCAGCACATACATGTATTTACCGTTCTCAGTGAATCAAATGCATACTGCTGTTAAATTAGGATCTGAGCTTTATAATGCCACGGTACCTGTGTGATTCCTGTTCAGCAGAAGTGTTCATGCGTGTCACGCGCTTAAATTTGTTAGGAGATAACAGAGTAGGCCTGGTGGTTTTAATATGACATACTAACATGTCATCTAATTCTTAAAATTCAGAAGATGAAGCCGAAGCTTCAGAATCAGACCAACATTCAACAGAACATAATTCCAGCCATCTTTTTCATCTTATCATCTTTAACAGTGCTTTCTTTGAGTTAGTTTATTCTTCTGTATTGAAGTGTTGATTTTAATTATTATGACATGAGCTCTTCGTCCGCCATGAGGTGCTGTTTAAGTAGTGCTGCGTCGGGTCCTGCCATGAGGACGAAAACGGAGGAATAGCGGAGTTCAGCCGTTTAGAATGAACGCCGAGGACGCACCATGGGGCGCATGCGATGTCCCGTGTCTGTAGCAGCCGGACTTCAGCCGTATTAATGGAAAAAGCTTAATGCTCTGGTACTGAACAAACCATAGACGGAAACGAACATTCATGCTCAGTTTGGTCTTAGGCGCATTTACAATGGACAAAACATTACTCAACTCGATAAATCATGTATGCATTCGACTGTTAAAAAATAAATGCAGACTAATTTTGCATACAATTGAAGCAATGACTTGGGGAGTTTTATTTTTTTTAAAAAAAATCAGTTGGCCAGAAAGATTGTAGAATTGAGGAAACAGGAATTCTTCGCGCCGCGTAGTCGTATGAGTGAGTATTCATAAGGTTTCCACCCGTTACTTGTTAACAATAACAGCAATCCGGGCAGTAGTCAACATTGTTGCCCATATACCCTGTTAATGTCTGCTGTCAAACATCCATCTGCAACAATGAATCACCACGACGCAAACCACTTTCTGACGTTATGTTCACTTATGATCATCCGAACATCACGATATAACCACACCAATTCAACAGGCACAAAAGCATGGAATTTAGCGATTTTCAGGTCCCTGACGTGGTCCGCAAACTACAGCCCGAGCGCGACTGCCATACCATTCAAGTTCGCAAATTAAGAATTAAATCCTAGTACAAAACGCTTCACAGAAAAACTAGGGCTAGGAATAAAAGTAGGCTACCATCTTCTCTGTGAGGCAAAACAAACACTAGGTCAGCGCACAATTCATGAATCTTGAAGGAAAAGATCGCATAAGTATCCATGCACTGCCCTCGTGCTATTAAAGTCCAGTGTTTGTATTTTATTAATTTATTTAATTTATGAGAGACAGGGACATGCTTAGCAACTAAAAGGAACAGATTTATATCCACAATTAAGCGGCCTTCAGTCAACAATGTAGCACATAAAGCAGAATTAATCGCAAAATTTAAAATTACCTGCATATTTGGATTCCAGCGTTGCACAGAAGCTGCCGATGTGGGAAACGAACTCCGTCGGTTTGGAGAAATTGGCGTTCCGCGTCTAGACAGGAACCAGGTCTCCAACTGGATCAGTCCATAGACCGTCATTTTGACTTATAGGAGGAACCTCACTTGAATCAGAATTATCTTGGGTTTTCGATTTAAAAATAGCGTTTGAGGGGCGTTCACGCGCGGTCGCAACTCTAACAAGATAAAATATGATTGCAGCAGTAGGCCAATTCAATTTCATCAGGCGCCCATTAATCCTGGAACACAGAGAATACACGCCAAAAGCCAAGAAGAAGCACAAGCAACAACATATTGTAAACTTAGCAGAAACAGAATAGCTGCATAATAACCAACAAAGACAGCAAAAGCAATCTGCGTAGCGAGGGACTGCTGCAAGCGCCAGTATAAACATCAAGCAAAAACCAAACAGCATGTTGCATAGCATGAAGCGTCATTGCGAACAGCAGCGGAAGCAAGTGAGCGTGACGTCTTTCAAATAGACCGCTGCATGACCTCGTGATGTGTATCCTCCAATTGTTTGCCTGCTGATGCTGACGTGCTGGTAGCTTATCAGGCTGCTGTCAGCTGATGTAGCTCTTCTCGAGTTTCCTGCCTGAACTAGTTACACTCATTTATGTGAGCATCCGTGGGTATTTTAAGAAGCAGATACAAAGGACAACTATAATGTATGGCGGAACTCTAGGCTGCTTGGGAGTACTTCAACTCCTTTGGACATTCGTGGCATGGCTACCACTGGTGATGGAGTTAGTAACCAAAAGGCTAACCGCCAGTAATAAATTCCACGTCCAACAATGCGATTGACTACTTTCAAAACAAGTCAGAACTTGTGTTCAGAATGGCCGCAATGTGTTTCTATGGGAGGATTTCCTCAGTGATCGATCTCCCTCTCTCTTAATGTCTCCCCACTGCTCTGATATCGAAGTACTCACAAGTAGAGTTCCTGGGTCTTGTAACAACTCGGGTAACCATATTTAAATAGTGTTGGAAGAGCTTGGTTGCCTCCAACTTCAGACATGCTTGGATCCTATCGAAAGCATTGTGTCAAGCTACATGCTAACATGCTTGCACCCTTCATTAGCGAGATAGATTAGATGGAGGAAGACGAGACAGGTCGGCATTAACTGTTCTAAAAGCAGGGACGATATATAACATATATCATATATCATATAACATATATCAGTACTGAAAAACGGTGGCGTGTTCCTTTAAAGTGTAAAGCATAAAGTATGCAAACATGTATAATTCTCCCAATCAGTGTTTACTTCTGAAATATAGAAACCTACAAATTCTGGTCATGAATATCTTCTTATCTAAGAAACAGAATGACTTAGCTCAGGGGTTTTAAAAGCCCTCTGTGTGAGTGAAAAAAAAACAAAAACTGTCATAGGCCAGGTGGTGTTGATACATGCATAATAATCACAGGTGTCACTATCCAATTTTAGCATGCCATTTTAGTGGATAGAAATTATGGAACTTTTCTGGTAAAATGAAGGTAAAATAAATAAAAATGTATATATATATATATATATATATTAATATGTAATCCTTTTTCCACAGAAAACGCGCTATGCCATCACTGACCACAGCTTGGAAATTACCTTGGCCTGGCGTATCATCATAAAAAAACAACCCTTAACTTGTTGACGAACTTTTATCATGTCTTTGCTCAGGATTTTATATGTATTCTTTGTCTGGCTATATCTCTCATACAAAGTTTGGCATTATATGTCATGTAGTACAAAAGTCTTATAATGATATTACATGAGGGTTTAGTGCCATCTATGATTCTTCTATGGTGTAAAATTGTGTAAGTTTGATTTTGTTGGCATTTTATATGAATATTGTATCTCCTATAAGATGCAAATATGTTTTTCATAAAACACATATAAACATTACAAGTTTTATATAAATCTTTTTCATATGGGTGCACTGTAAAGCGACAAATTATGTCTCTGCCAGGCAGTTTGATGGACCAGTCTGGGTTTGGCGGATATGAGGAGAATGTTACCTGCTCAAATGCATTCTGCCAACTGTAAAGCTTGGTGGGGGTGTAATAATGATGCAGGTTTTTTTTTCAGGGGTTTGTCTAGGGCCCTTAGTTCCAGGAAAGAGAAATCTTAATGTTTCAGCATACCAAGACATTTTGGGCAATTCTATGCTCCCAACTTTGTGAGAACAGTTTGAGAAGGCCCTTTTCTCTTCCAGCATCTCTGTGCACAATGGAAGGTTTGCAAAGAGATGATTTGGTTAGTTTGGTGTGGAATAACTTGATTGGCCGGTAGTGAGTCCTGACCTCAACTCCATCAAAAACCTTTGGAATGAAGTAGAACGGAGATTTTGAGCCAGGCCTCCTCGTCCAACATCATGACATCTCAGATCCTCTTCTGGACGAATGTGCAAAAATTCTCACAGACACACTCAAACTCATGTGGAAAGCCTTCTCAGAGGAGAGAAAATGTTATTGCTGCAAAGGGATTAACCACCTTGCACAGAATCCAAATAATGTCAGCTTTTTTCAGTTTTGCATGAGCCAATTTAGGCTTTATAAGTCAGTATTTGTGTCACACAGGCTATTCTACTGAAGCAAGACATACAGAAATTCAACTACAAAATTATTTAGGAATTACATTTCAGAATTTACAGACACCGGCGTCTATATCTGCTCAAAGGGCTTTAAGGCATATGGATTTAGAATGGGACGTCATAAAAGCTCCTGTGTGTAATGGCCAGGTGTCCCAAGACTTTAGTCCATACTCATAGCTTATCGGATATTTGTACCCTTTAGTCACTTGCCTGAACATGCAATGAATTAAACAGGTTTGCCACTAACTAAAGGTAAGAATACTTGGTGAACATGGTGCAAAACCTCCCATTCATTGTATTACTTTGAGTGGCCTGTGAGCACTGGTGCTCAGATCTGTATCACTTATTTTTGTTTTGCATGCATTGGAATTAAGGCCCAGTTAACACGAAGACGCTTGCGAGTAAAGACGACAAAATATTTTAATGGAGGTGCCTTTTGTTTATATGGTGACGGCGTTTTTGGGGCCTGAAGACGCAAAAATCTCAAACCACCCTCGAAAGTGGAAAACTTGAATACGCTCCGGCGTAGCGTTTCCGTCTAAACCGGCTAAGACGCAAAACTGGCTCAGATCTGCTGTTCTGCTCACGTCGCGTAGGCGTTTACGTCACGCAGTAAACAAACAGGTTGGATTACGTCCATGCTTAGGACGCGTTCGCGGCAGTGACGAGAAGAAGGAAGGTTCTACGCATGTGCGTAGGCATGGCGGAGTTTCTGTTAGTGTATCACAGCACCACCTAGCCATCTGGCATGCATACCCAATAGATTTCTACACACTTTTTGCGTCACCGTATGCACACAGATTTCCTCCCGAGAACGCTCGTCTGAACGCGAAATAAAAAGTGAAGACGCGACGCCACTTTTGTGTCTTCTGTTCACACCGTCATCATGTAAACCTACCCTAAATTGTGGATTGTGTCTAATGTAATGCATTGTTTATCGACGATGTCAGCAAGTCATTGATTTATATCTACCGTATATCGTGTTGACCGCTGTGCTGTTCTTAAGTCATGCAGGAATAGAATCAAGTGCAACGCGCTCACACAGGACAATGGACCTTTCTGACTTGTCAAACACCTGCAGATAAACCAATCAGATTGCCTCATCAGTCCAAAGTTCAAAAGAAAGCATCTGTAATGGTATGGAGATGTGTTAGAGCCCATGGCATGGATAATTTGCACATCTGTGAAGGCACCATTAATGCCGAAAGGTACATACAGGTTTTAAAGCAACATGTGCTGCCATCCAAGCAGTCTTTTTCAGGGACGTCCCTGCTTATTTCAGCAAGACAATGCCAAGCCACATTCTGGATGTGTTACAACAGCGTGGCTTTGTAGTAAAAGAGTGCGGGTAATAGACTGGCCTACATACAGTCCAGAACTGTCTTCCATTGAAAATGTGTGGCACATTATGAAACGCAAAATACGACAACAGAGATCCCGGACTGTTGAGTAACGGAAGTTGTGCATCAAGCAAGAATGGGATAGAATTCCACCGACAAAGCTTTTACAATTAGTGTCCTCAGTTTCCAAATGCTTATTAAGTGTTGTTAAAAAGAAAGGTGATGTAACACAATGTTAAACATGTCCATTTCCCAGCTTTTTTTGGAGCATGTTGCAGGCATCAAATTCAAAATGAATTAACAGTTTTTTTAAAAATCAACAAAGTTTATCAATTTCAACATTAAATATCTTGTCTTTTTAGCATACTCAATTGAATATAGGTCGAAATGGACTAGCAAATCATTATATTCTGTTTTTATTCATGTTTTACATAACGTCCCAACTTCATCGGAGTTGGGATTTGTAGATAGAACAGTTGCAAGTGAGAAGAGGTTAGCGAGAAACAGGGTTTGAGCCCCTGGAGCAATTCAGGGGTAAAGGGCCTTGTTCAGTGGCCCAACAGCAGGTTTCTTCTCAACTTGATCTCTCTGGGTCAAGTCAAGATCCCAAGCTACAGTGGGGGCTTCAACCAGCAGCTCTGGTTACCAGTAAAGCAACCTATCACTCCCCACTGCCTACCTGTTCCTGTGGATGAAGATACTTTGGAAAATGGAGGAAAACCCCCGTTTTTAAAAATACAGGTGTTAGTGTGGACTGCGCCTTAGTTCCTCTGCTTTCTGGGTTTCTTTGCCAGATGGACCTTCCCGACTAGTTCCAATAAGCTCTGTCCCCCCTTTAGTTACAATTGCTAAGGCCCACATGCGATGTAGCTCGGTTCCAAAATGACAACCACACAGCAGATATTAGAGCACCACTGTCTCGAGTATATTCCCAATAACACTGTGGTTTGTTTCTTACTAAATGAGTCCAACTTTCTGGCAAAGTTGCCCAACGAGGTCTATTTTCCACAATGATATATCCATGAAATTAAAATTTTTAAAGGAATGGGTGGAGATCCAAGAGTCACAGCTAAGTGCTGGCAATCTATGCAGAAAAGCCAAGCACCCCATTAACTGCATGAACTTAAGATCAAACCGGACAAAACGGTGAAATTGTACTGCACGGGTAATGCAAGGTAAGTAGTTTTCATACGGATAGATATGTATTTGTATCATGTGAGTTTTCATTCTGGGTATGTAAGTGCATGCATCTGTCAACTACAACTTCATCTGTACCAACCCATTTTCTTTGGAGCTGGTCAGATCACGTAATTTCATACTACGGGAATAATCAGAGCTATAATAAAGCCGTATGTGTACTGTTATTTGGGCTGTATTGACCCCTGATCTTTTAAAGCCCTGTTTCATTATCCCTGCTTTAACGTGGTGATATTTAACAAAAGTCTTTTAGAACTTGTTTGTTTCGTATCAGGATAAGTGGACTCTGTTCGCATAGTGTTGGCTCGGTTCAGTCTCTGCAAGGGTTGAAATTGCAATTCAATACTGAAGGCGAAATGGTTAAAAAAACTTAATAAACTTACCTTCAAGCAAACCACAAGCAAGAATTTGTATTGAGTTGCATGCGAGGCCACCTGCATGCCTTAACCCATCGCAAACACTTCGCCGACTGCATTTTGACTCTAGAAAAAGGATAAATTGAGCTTTCCGTAGCCGGACAGGGTATCTTTTGTCAGAATTACTAGTTCCCAAGGCGCATCTCAGAGCCATTTTTTAAAGTCAGCTACTGCGCCAATTACACACAACTAATGGTTGCATTGGTTGTGGGACAATATGGTGGTGCAATCAGGGTAGACAGGACCTTATTAAGACAACAATCTGGATGATCCTTTTCCTCTTTAGCCTGGAGGGCACAATGTCCATGATTTCCAAAAACAATTTGAAATGTGGACTTGTCAGACCACAGCACACTTTTTCACTTTGCGTCAGTCCATTTCAGACGTTCTCAGGCCCAGAGAAGCTGGCGGCGTTTCTGGATGTTGATATATGGCTTTCACTTTGCATGGTAGAGTTTTTAACTTTTAACCAAAGTATTCCTGAGCCCTTTACGGGTTTTAATGCAGTGCCTCATTTCTCCTTAGGGTACACGGTCCCAGTGCCCGCCGGCTTGCTTCCTTATGCCGGCGGGACGAAACCATGACAAAAATAAATAACATTTTCAGGGTGTGCAGTTCTTGAAACTCATTGAAAAATCTGGAAAAATGAAATAGTAAATTCCAGTACTAGAAAATCCTGCAAAATGTAAAAAAAAAAAAAAAATCAGTTATTTATGTCTCGGGGGGGAAAAAAATGCTCAATATCTCTGCCGATCTCCACGAAAATCGGTGCTGGATGTGCGGACAGGAGGATGTTTTAATTAAGGTGGGCTGCAAAACGAGTTAAAATGCAAGAAATAAAGTTTCTGTCGTTCCAAGCACTGCTGTCTCCTAGCCTCGAATGTTACAATGTGTGTGTGTGTGTGTGTGTGCGCGTGTGTGTGTTGCCTTGCCTTATTTTTCCTTCCAAAGATACCCTGTATAAATTCTTCCAAAAAGGATTCTTTAAAAACAAAGGGATCTTCACGAAGCCATTTGCCACCCTAAGAACCCCTTTGGAAGACTAAAAGAAAAAGGGTAAGGGTAATGGCAGAACACCATATTTCTGTGAAGAACCCTACTAGAACCCTCTTTTCTGAGAGCAATACACGTACACATAATGCATTACCGACAGAATATTACTGCTGTTTGCTTCAAATATAATAACTGGATTAATCAAATGAAAAATTTAAACCTTATCAAATGACACAGTGAACCAGTAGGTAGGCATCAGTCTTGATTAATCATCGCCCTTCACCAAAGAGTAGCCTATAGAAAACAAGAAATTGAACAGTATTATTTTGGCATTAGCGCCTTCTGTTGCAATCTCTTTTGCCTTGTCATTCAAAGATTGAATTGAAAGTGGTAATATAATTAGTTGACTACTTAAAGAATTATAAATTCTGATTTTGATTTTGGTTTTAATGTTCCTTTTAAAGTCACGTGTTTATATTTTTTTATTACATAAGCCGCTTATGAATCTCGTCGTTGCTTTTGTCCAGTCATTTGCTTGAATTGAACAACTGCCGGTGGACTGAAATTGCAAACGAGATCCCATGTTGATTTAGAAAAAATTTTTAAAAAGTCGCAAATCCAATGGATTGCCACACCAGGTCTGTGGGTTACCTGCCTAAGTACGTGAGTGACTAGCCAAGTCAGTATCAAATCCAATGAGCTGCTACCGAGGAATGCTAGCGGCCAGCAGAGGAATGCCAGTGACCGGCCAAGCCAGTAGCAAATCCAATGAGTTATAAGCCTCAGAGAATTACAGCTGGCTTCTTATTTACCGCCGCCGGCCTCTGATTTACCAACGCTGGCTTATCAGTCGCTGGATTGTTTGCCGGCTGTGTAATGGATGTCGCATGCGAGAGAAAAAATGACATCCTTTCACAAAAGTAGTTTTGAGGGAGTCCCACCCTGTCCCACCAGAACAGCCAATCACAAAACAAATAAATGAGTTGCCTTCCTTTTCCACTAAACTACTTCCTTTTCCACTATACTTACTCTCACACACACATATATTCTATTCTCACACACATATATACTCCTCTCACACACCTGTATTCTTTTCTCGCACACATGTATTCTTCTCTCGCGAGAATGTATGTGCGTGCAAGAGTGAAAATATATGTGCATGAAAGGAGAATGTATGTGTGTGAGAAGGAGAATGTATGTCTGTGTGAGGGCCAGAATGAATTATGTCTTGTACGGCCCCTCATAGTTATCTTCTTTCTTTTCGTAAATGATGGTTCAGAGTACCCTATACCACGGGTGGCCAACCCTGGTCCTGGAGAGCCACAGTGTCTGCTGGTTTTTAGTGTTACTCAGCACTTGATTGATGAATTAAAGCAGTTGATTACACATTTCACTTATCTCACCTGGTGTCTTTGGTTTTCTCCACCCGATTTAAACCTAACTCAGCACACCCTCTGGCTCTACAGGACCAGCGTTATCTACCCCTGCTCTATAAAATTTTATCTGTACTTCTACTTTGTCTGCATTACAACTACGCTAAATAGCCAACCACATTGACAAATTTGGGTTAACACATAGATTGCTGTCACAACCTGCAAGTCTGCTTAATTGGCTCTAGGAGTCTTGTGGGTTCTTCCCGCAAATTGCTTCATTGGCTCATTATTACCAATTAAACCTGAGACACCAGGTGAGATCAGTTAAGTGAGTAATCAACTACTTTAATCAGTGGCGGTTTTTCACGGAGGCCAAGGGAAGCCTGGCTTCCTCAAAAATAATTGCAAGAAAGAAAAAATATAAATAAGCTTCACCACAAGGTATTTTATATAGTTTATATAGTTAGTCAAAACACTACATCAGCACACTTCTGCTTTGGCTGAGCATGAGGAGCAAAACAGCGCCCCTCCTGTCAAGCTCTCATTGTGTCTTACACTTCGTGTCTCATGCCCTCCGCCCTGTCTGTCAGTTCGGAGGCCAGCTTCACTTTGCCTCGCTTAGGAAAAAAAACAGCCTGTATTAGCCAATCAGACTGAAGCAAGGCTCATCGCTTAATGGTCGATGCATCATTAAAAAAATATGAGGGAGGCCAGATCAAATCTGGCTTCCAATCAATCACAAACTCTTGCGGAAAGTAAACACACTGATTCAACTGTCCCGCCAGGCGCCAGCCAGCCCACACAGAAAGTATAGCCATTAAGTCAGAGAATGTATGGTGGCAGGGACCTTGAGTTTCTTGTAAAAAATTACTTCACTAAACTTCCTTTTGAGTAGGGGTCCCCAATCTTTCCCAGAAAGGGCCGGTGTGGATGCAGGCTTTCATTGCTACCAAGCAATTACACACTTGAAACCACTAATCAACCCCTGGACTCTTTGCTAATAAGCTTGATTTATAGAATCAGGTGTGTAGCTGCAATGAAAGCCTGCACCCACACCGGCCCTATCTGGGAAAGATTGGGGACCCCTGCTTTTGAGGTTCAACTAAAAGTCAAGCGGGACGGTAGGCTGACTCCAAAGCTCAATTTAACTAAAGGGAGAGATGATGGGAAAGTTCGCTCTTTTTGTGAAGCTAACTATACTAGAAACAAGTGGCTAACAGGAAGTGCCAAGCTTAACCGGCTTTTCTGCTGGCCATGTCTCCTATGGCCCGCCGTGGTCTTTTTGATGACCGGGTTGTTGTCACATTTTTCATATGTGATGCATAAAATGTGGTGTTTTATTCTTTATTATTCTTGTCGTGTCAAGTGGATTTCAGAGCACGATGGCTAAGCTATACTCTTTTTTTATACTCTCAATCCTTACCAAGACTGCATTTAGGTCCGCTGACATCAGCTGCACTATCAGCGGTCAGCTGTAAGGTTTACAGTTGATAGCGCTGCAGCACAGTTGATATCAATTTTTATATAAACCTTTGTAACTATGTGTTTTATATTTAGTTTATGTAATTCAGACGTTGCGCACGGGTTGTGCATTCATGTTGAGTGTGTTTTTGGATGTATGAATATTCGCCATCCTTGTGATTTGTTAATTTCAGTTGCAAGGCTGCCACATATGACATTGTTACCTCTAATGTTGGTGGAAGGGGTTTGCCTGCGTTTCTGTACAATAGTCCACGGCTGTCTGACAAATGCTTTTGTTGCCAATTAATTAAATATGAGTCAGAGGGAAGCATTGTCCACAAAACTGAACTTCATTAATACTGTCTGTGAAAGCAATGGCTAAAATGTTTTTGTTATATCTAGATCTTGTCATAATTGCCGCCTGATCGCTATGTGTTTAGCTTTCTGCTGTTATAAAGCTACGAGGCGTTTACCAGCTTTGCATGGACTTTCTCTTACTGATCACATACTACTGTGTGCCAGAGCCATAAGCACGCGCACAGCCAGACGCGCGCATCCACAGCTCTTCCTCGCGCTTTCACTCTCTCTCACACACGTGGTCCTCTTTTTTTACCTCTCTTTTTCACTAAAATGAATGAGAGGTCAGTAGAATAAAGGTACTGTAACAGTGGGCCAATTTGTTTGCAGGAAAATAACACGTAAACACTGAATTAAATTTGTTGTTCATTCTGGCTTCCTCGGTAATTTTTGTCACGGGCCGCCACTGACTTTAATCCATCAATCGAGTGCTGTGTAACACCAAACATCAGCAGATACTGCAGCTCTCCAGGACCAGGGTTGGCCAACCCTGCCCTATACGCAGGGTGGTAACTTAAGGAGCATCGAAGCACCTTTCCTTTGCCTTCGGAGAATTTAAATACACTGATCATGGCTGCCACATATGAGTGTAACTAGTTCAGGCAGGAAACTCGAAAAGAGCTACATCAGCTGACCGCAGCCTGGTAAGCTACCAGCACGTCAGCAGCAGCAGGCACACAATTGGAGGATACACATCACAAGGTCATACAGCAGTCCATTTGAAAGACGTCAAGCTCACTTACTTCCGCTGCGGCTTGCAATGACTTTTCATGCTATGCAACATGCTGTTTGGTTTTTTGCTTGCCGCCTCCACCCCAGCCTCCACCTGTTTGGTTCTGCACACATCGGGGGGATTTTGATTTCTGTTCATGACTATGTTTGTATGTTTGCTGTGCCTAGGTAGTACATTCTACCAGAGCAGAAACGCCGCCAAAATACAATGTATTGCTTATACCCATGAATAAATTGTTCTATTTTATTGAAACGTGAGTTTTCCTGACTGAAATGTATTTTCAGGTCATTTTCAAGGAATTAGGAACTTTTTTGAAGACTATTTGAATGCATTTCTCTAGCCACGATAAAAAAGAGACTTGGTTTTAATAAATTCAGGCAGAAAGGTCAGCTACAGTGAGGATATTATTCATCAGAAATCAGCCAAGGTCACAGAGGTGGAATACTGTGAGTGTGTGTGTGTGTGTGTGTGTCCCCGCACGCGCGTGCATGCGCATGTGGTGTGCATGCACATGTGATTTATTTTTTACATTTTTTTTTTTTTCATAAGGACACGCCCTCTCTGATACACTCTCACTCCCACAAACACCCACAAGCACACACAACCTGGGATGGAAAGCATTTAAAATGGAGTGTAAATATAATTGTGCACTGTCCATCACTCCCTCTGGTTACTTGTTATTCTGGTCACTGACTGCCGCATTCATCCTGTTCTGGGCTCAAGGACACGACCTTAAAGACGCGACAGCTGGCTGGTGCCAACAGGAAATGAGACCGGCGCTGAGAGCACAATGATGCCAGACCATTAGACCACACAGACTAAGACCTGGTATGTCACACTGGTCAGATGACTGTAGTCTCAATTTGTTTTTCTCTGCAATTTTTGCATTTCATGTGCAACTGCCATCCAAACACTGGAGTACCCTTCAGTTAATCTCCCAGAATCCCTCCTTCCAGACACTGCATGCTCTCACTTCTCATTCCCACAAACACTTATTACTGTCAACTATTAAAAAATTTCAACTACCTTAATTCCTCCCCTTTGCAAATGTACTACCTGCTCAAAGAGAAGTTACCGGTTAGATTTAAATAAGCAAATACTTAAAAGCTCATGATTGAAGTGATTGATATGTTTCAGCAGGCAACAATTCTTTTAACTCTGACTGATGCAGCATGCAGCTTCTCATTTCTTTCACAACTATGTCAGATGACGTAAACCAGTCATGGAAATGATGTTACTGTGTTTTGAGATGGACCAAATGCTGGCAGACAGCAATCAAAGAAAATAACTAAGGAGATAGTTGTCTTCTCTAGAATTGGGTAAAGAACTGTCCCACACATTATTAAAACCTGGATGGATAGTGGTGAATAAGCATTTTTGCGGAAGAAGTGAATCGGACAAAAATCATGAATGATCACATTCAAAGATCAGTAAAACACTTGGTGAAGTTTCATTGTAAAAAAAAAAATCAACAGTAGAAATTATGCCATTGTTTAATTCTGAAAATGAGAGCATTTCTACAAACAATGCGACATGAACTTGCAAGATTGGGACTAAACAGCTTTGTGGCCACAATAATGCCACTTTTTATTCAAGCTACTCTGACAAAAAAATGACTTTAACTTGCAAGGGAGTGCAAAGATTGTAATGCGGAGCAGTGGAAAAAGGTCATGTGGTCTGATGAGTCCAGATTTACCCTATTCCAGAGTGATGGGTGGGTCTGGGTAAGAAAGGAAACCAATTTGGTGATGCACCCATTATGCGTAGTGCCAACCGTACAAGCTTCTGGAGGACGTGTTATGATCTGAGGTTGCTTCAGTTGGTCAGGCTCAGCAACAATATTTAGCAATAAAATTAAGTTGGCAAACTACATGCTTCTGCCACAGGAGAAATGGCAGGAAGAACTGAAGCGAGTATTGAGACGGAGATAGAGAAATATGAGTAAAGCCATGATAGTGGCTTTTGGGGTCAAGTGCGCTGTTTTTATCGTACAGAGAATTAGATAAACTGTTAAATCATAATGCAAATTAATAAAGCAAAAATTTCTCTAATTTACTTTCCTGTATCTGGCAAAGATAAAGACACGTGCAACAGAAAATGTTGGCTTGTAAAAAATTTTCAACGTTGAATGAAAATGCACTCTCTTCTGTTTTCTTAGATGAAATAATTCTGGAATATTTAAGTTAAAATAACTTTTTTCCCTCCCTAGACCCATGTTACCAATCAAGGTTGCACAGCTTGTGCTATTGAAAATACTTTGAAAGTGAGATCATGACACAGCCAGTAATTGCATGACAGCTTATAAGTATGAATTTGTACGTATGTATTTTATAGACATAAAACCATAATGACAATAACACTCTAGTCACAGTAAAAAATAAAAAATAAAATGGGCACTGAATACCATTTTATTGCATTTAGCAATATCAAATGTAATGTATTTTTCTCAATTTTAGTTTATTTAGCAATGTCTCCACACTGCTGCGACTAGAAAAAGCGTGGTACTGCACTCTTAGTTTTCATTTCATTTTTGGCAATGGTGGCAATACGCTGGCAGTGGGACTGCGCAACACCTGGAGCAACACAAGATAGCAATGAACTTTCACGGTAACACAGTTCAACAGCCAGAGTCACACTCCTCATGATTTATTATAAAAAGTTTTTGTTTTGGTTTCCATTTGTCTCTGTAGCAAAGTCGATGATGGGCATTTAGTGAGGGTTGAGGAAAAAGAGGAGGAACCAAACAGGTAGGGAGGAGGGACGATGAGGGAGGCAGGGATTGTTTGGAGGAATCTTCCCCATCCTTGCTCATTCGTATGCGCTAATAGCCTGAAAGTTTCCCTCCAGCAGTTGTCATCTCAAGTGTTTACTTGCAGGTTGCAAGAGCTGACGGAGGACGGGATGGAAGCTATGAGGGTCTCTCAGTTTTCCCAGGGTCTCAGTTTGGTCAGGCAGGGAGAGAAATGAAGACTCCGTAGCCCGGTTGGGGCAGGCGTTGGTGAGTGTTCCTGCTGCACAGCTTTCGATTTAACAGCCTCTGCTGTACTTTCTCCATGCAAATTACCCTGAGGCCCCTTTCCCCTAAACTACGCTCATGCAGTGACAGTCTACATTTAGACATGTACAAAAATCGATCCACAACCTAGTACCCTTAAATTTAAGCTCACAAGCTGGTCTTCAACCTCATATTCATTGTTTCATTTGAATTTGCAGGTGTGCAGATACACATCAAACCATTAAAGCGTTGTCACTGTCCTCATGAACACTGATGAACTGCACTGTAATTAAGAAAAAGAATAAAAGTAAAAGGACCCTGATGGGTGATGGATCTGGAGCAGTAATTCAATGTGAAAACTATTGCATTCCCATTAAGTCAAGATGTCGCCAAGTTTGTTTGAAGAAATTATAGGGGTCCCCTTGGATATCCGATGACACAACTCTCCTATCAGGTCATTATAATCATCGAGCTGAGTCCTAGACCACCTCATTATACAGGACACCAGTTCCTGCTCATATCTTATTTTAGCTCGTGTTATGTTTGATAGCTCCCCATTGTAAGTTCAAGTGATAATGTCAAGCGTCTGGATTTTTACAGTCTCAGGACAACAACATGATAAATAAATAATCAATAAATAAATAAATAACAAGTCAACAGGGAAAAAATCTTTATGATACAGTGTACCTTAATGAGCCTGGTATAATATGGGGGTTTTGTCCATTATTGCAGCGTGTCAAGACTGTTAGTTCATTTTGCTATTTTAGCTGAGTGATTGACTGAATCACTTGAATATTCTAGATAAACTTTGCTGCCTGGGCTTCGCTATCACGGATCTACAAAAATAAGATGTGGTTGACACTTGTTGCATTGCTGGCGGGAATACTCCAGAGATCAGGATATTTACAGCTGATGGGGAGGAGGAGTGAAAGTGGGGGTGGGTGTGTACAGGGTCCCCAGTGGGCAGAAGTGACCTCCCAACCCTTTAGTGTTGAGGCACACACTGTCTCTAGATGGAAACTTCATACTCTCTTGTCTCCTGTACAAAAAAGAGCCAAACACAAAAAACAGCTTTGGTGAGGAACGCACAATGTCATACTAAGATGAGCAACACCAAGGGAGTGTTACCGGTGTATTTCTACTTCATTTTACACCTTTTCTCTTCTTACATATTTTTTTGACCAAAGAAGGAGTTTGTTAGCAAAATGAGACATACAGGTACTACTCGGAAAATTAGAATATCGTGTAAAAGTCGGTTTATTTTGGCAATTCAACATAAATAATATATTTTATTGACTCATTAGATGCAAAGTGAGATATCCAGCAATTGTTTGTTGTAATTTTGATGATTATGATTTACAGCTCATTAAAACCTCAAATACAAAAACTCAGAAAATTAGAATATTGTGTATATAACCAATATTGTGTGTGAAACAACACACAGGCGGATGCTGGACATGGGCTTTAAATGTCGAATTCCTGTTGTCAAGCCACTCCTCAACAGCAAGCAACGCCAGAGGCACCTGAACTGGGCTAAAGAAAAGAAGAACTGGTCTGTTTCCCAGTGGTCCAAAGTCCTCTTTTCTAATGAGAGCAAATTTTGCATCTCATTTGGCAACAAAGGTCCAAGAGTCTGGAGGAAGACTGGAGAGGCGCATGATGGAAAATGCATGAAGTCCAGTGTTAAGTTTCCCCAGTCTCTGATGACTGGGGGAGCCATGTCAGCTGCTGGTGTTGGTTCCCTGTGCTTTCTCAAGTCCAGAGTAAACGCAGCAGTCTACCAGAACATTTTAGAGCACTTCATGCTTGCTTCAACGAACCAGCTTTATGCGGATGCAGACTTCATCTTCCAGCAGGACTTGGCACCTGCCCACACTGCCAAAAGTACCAAATCCTGGTTCAACAACCACGGGATTACTGTGCTTGATTGGCCCGCAATCTCACCTGACCTGAACCGCATAGAAAATCTATGGGGCATTGTCAAGAGAAGGGTGAACGAAAAGAGACCAAACAATAAAGAAGAGTTCAAGGCCGTGATTGAAGCATGCTGGTCTTCGATAACAGCTGAGAAATGCCACAGGCTGGTAGCATTCATGCCACGCTGGATTGAAGCAGTCATTCGTGCAAAAGGGGCCCCAACCAAGTACTAATTACAGATGCAAGATTTTCCTTTCAGAGGCCAGACATTTTTGTATTTAAAATCCTTTTTTATTTAATTTTTTATTTATTTTAAATTGATTTCATGTGATATTCTAATTTTCTGAGTTTTTGAATTTGAGGTTTTCTTGAGCTGTAAGTCCTAATCAGCAAAATCAAAACAAATAAAAGCTTGAAATATATTGATTTGCATGTTATTTGTCAATATAATATGTAGGTTTCACCTTTTAAGTTGAATTACAGAAATACATGAACTTTTTGAGAATATTCTAATTTTCTGGGTAGTACCTGAATATTTTGGGTATGAAAATTGACATTGCTCAAGATCTACAAATTAAATACAATTTAAAACTGATTATTTAAAATCAGATAAAAAAGACTATCCGACATATGATTGTTTTATAAATAAAGAATTCATCTGCTAAGATCTAAAGAAAGTGCCAGGGAGATTTCAGTGTTTTAGCAAGCAGTCAATGTACGGCCAGTGGTTCACACTTTTATGAATGCAGGATATCTTTATGTCAAAAAATTGATTTTATCTGCATTTTCAGGCAAACTCCAGAGAGTGAAGACATTATACAGGTGGCCCTGGTACAGGACAGGAGGGCTCACCTCATGGTTCTGTGGAGGACCGCAGCAGCCACAGCAGAGAGGAAGAGAAAGAGAGGTGGTTATGAAAGACATGTCAGGGGCTCGCTATCCCACATGGAAAGAATCTACAGGTATATGAACATATAAGCAACCTATATGCAGCATATCTGTGCATATATGCTGCATATAGGCCATATTCAGGTACATATATGTGCTTATAGAGGGCATATAGGTCTCCTATATCGCTTCTTTATTTCCACATATAGGCCCTATATGTACAGACAAGGTATACACTGCCGCTCAAAAGTTTGGGATCACTTGCAAATTTCTTTGTTTCCCAAAGGAAAATACATTTTCATGCATTTCACAAACATTTTTATCCATTTCACAAACGATTAAAATTAATCGTGTAACATTTTCGTGTTCTATGAATGATATGCTGTAGTTGCTGAATACCATTACACCATCTTCCAATCAACAGACTTCGGTTGAAGTATCTCTAAAGGACAGGAACACTGAAGCTTTGGTAATTGAATAATTTATTGAATTGGTTATTAGTGCACTCTGAAAGTTTGATGCATGGTATGCATTTAAAGTTATTGAAAAGCAAAATTGTTGATGAGGTCTTTATAGTCCAACTTCTGGGAAAGTTGTAGGAAGGCTACGATATGAGATTGTATGAATGGCAATCATTTAATTAATTAATTACAACCAAAATCTACACCTTACCTAAATGCTATCTTCAGCAACAATCAGTACATAACATTGTACTTCAAAATGGAATTTTGAGAAATTCAGTTAATTGCAGTCCATGCAATCTGATATTTTAGCCTTCCTCTTTGACACAAAGCAATATGTCTTAATCATTAATGGCAATCCAGCTTATTGGTAGCCTATTTGCTCAGTAAGTTCCATCCCATCTGTCCTTCCATTTTCTGCTGCTTATCCGGGGCTGTGTCGCGGGGGTAACAGAGTAAGGTGGATCCCTCCCCAGCTACTTCCTCCAACTCTACATGGGGAACCCCAACCTGTTCCCAGGCCAGCCATGAGATATAGTCCCACCAGTGTGTCCTAGGTCTGCCTCTGGGCCTTCTCCCAGTTGGACATGCCCAGAAAACCTTTAAAGGGAGGCATACAGGAGGTTTCCGAACTAGATGACCAAACCACCTCAACTGACTCCTTGCGACATTGAGGAGCAGAGGTTCTGCTCTGAGCCCGGGTGTCCGAGCTCCTCACCCTATCCCTAAGGGTCAGCCCAGCCACCCTGAGGAGAAAGCCACTTTTTTTTTTTTTCCGCCGCTTGTATTCGCGATCCTATTCTTTCGGTCAATACCCAACGCTTGTGACAATAGATGAGGGTTGGAACGTTGATTGACTAGTAAATTGAGAGCTTTGCTTTTAAGTTCAGCTCTTTCTTCACGACGAAGGACCCATACAATGCCCGCTTAACTGCATATGCTACAGCGATCCATCTGTCAATCTCACATTCCATCCTATACTCACTTGTGAACAAGACCCCAAGATCGTTGAACTGCTTTGCATGAGGTAACAAATCACCCCCTATTTAAAGGGGCCAATCCACCTTTTTCCGGTAGAGAACTATAGCCTCAGATTTGAAGGTAATGATCCTCATTCCGACTGTTTTACACTCAACTGTGAATCGCTGCAGTGCACATTGAAGGTCACAGCATGATGAGGCCAGCAGGACCACATCATCTGCAAACAGCAGAGATGCAATCCGCAGGCCGCCAAACTGGACACCCTCTGAACTTCGGCTGCGCCTTGATATGCTGTCCATGAAAATCATGAACAGAACCGATAAGGCACACCGTTGACAGAGTTCAAAACCAACTAGAATGAAGTTTGATTTAATGCCAAGAAAGTGGACACAACATGGGCTTTGGTTGTACAGGGACCAAATGGCTCAAATTAATGGCCCTGGAGCCCCATACTCTCGCAGTACCCTCCACCAAATGCCTGCTGGGACACAGTCATAAACCTTCTCCAAGTCTACAAAACACATACAGGCTGGATGGGCAAACTCCCATGACCTCTCCAGTATCTAAGGAAGGATTTAGTTTGTCCAGTGTTCCATGGCCTGAACGGAACCCGCATTGTTCCTCCTGAATTCAAGGTTCAACAATCAGCCAGAGTCTCCTTTCCAGCACCCTGGTATAGGTATCCCCTGGGAGGCTGCGCAGTGTGATCCCCTTATAGTTGAAGCATACCCTCCAGTCCCCCTTTTTAAATGGGAACCACCACCCTCGTTTCCCAGTCTAAGGGTACTGTACCCGACATCCACGCAATGTTGAACAGGCTTGTCAAGCTTGATTGCCCAACAACATCCAGAGCCTTCAGCATCTCAGAACAAATCTCGTCCATTCCTGGTGATAGGTAGGCTTCTGTGGAGCTTTTCGACTAAGTGACTTACACCAGGGAGATAGACAATAACTCGCCCAAGTCCTCCACCCTTGCCTCCGCATGGAGGGCATGTTTGCCAGATTCAGGAGGCTTCTTCCACCGCTGGACAATGTTCCCAGTCAAGGTCAGCAGTTCTACACCCCCACTGAAAACAGCCTGAGCGAAGCCCTGCCATCCTTTCTTGAGTTGTCGGGGTTTTCCAGAACCTCTTTGAAGCCATTCCAAAGTACTTCTCCGTAGAATCCCTGAACTCCTCCTGTATCCAAGTTTTTGCTTCAGTGACTCCATTGGCTGCAGTCCTTCTAGCCTGTTGGTGCCTGTCTGTTGAGGAGGGGGTCCTTTGGGCTAACTAAGCTTGCAAAGTCACCTTCTTCAGGCTCCCTCACCATTGGGGTCCACTAACCACTTCTTGGGTTGCCACCACGACTAGCATCGACAACACTGAGGCCACAGCTCGAGGCAGTCACTTCCACAATGGAGACTTGAAACAGGGTCCACTCATTTTTTGATTTTTCTGAGAAGGTGCGTTCTTCTATTGACTGTCCTTGCTGTTGAGCACCTACCGGGCCCCTTTTTCAAGAGCGGGCTTAGAGCGCGTTTGGTTCCCGTTTCTGTGTCCACTCAAACTCCATGTCCCCAGTCTCCACCAAGATGTGGAAAAAGCTCTTCCGGAGGTGTGAGTTTTAAATTGTAAGGCCCCTCTCTTCATCTGAGTATCCAAAACATATGGGCGCTGATCTGATGACATGATTACAAAATTAATCATTGACCATTAGCTAAGGGTGTTCGGGTACTACAAAACCCAAAACCAGTGAAGTTGGCACGTTATGTAAATCGTAGATAAAAACAGAATGCAATGATTTGCAAATCCTTTTCAACTTATATTCAATTGAATACACTGCAAAGACAAGATGTTTAATGTTCAAACTGAGAAACTTTTTTTTTTTTTTGCAAATAATCATTAACTTAGAATTTGAAGGCAGCAACACACTGCAAAAAAGTTGGCACAGGGGCCTTTTTACCACTGTGTTACATCGCCTTTCCTTTTAACGACACTCAGTAAACGTTTGGGAACTGAGGAGACCAATTTTTGACTTTTCAGGTGGAACTCTCTCCCATTCTTGCTTGATGTACAGCTGAAGTTGCTCAACAGTCCGGGGTCTCCGTTGTCGTATTTTCCGCTTCATAATGTGCCACACATTTTCAATGGGAGACAGGTCTGGACTACAGGCAGGCCAGTCCTGTACCCGCACTCTTTTACTACGGAGCCATGCTGTTGTAACACGTGCAGAATGTGGTTTGGCATTGTCTTGCTGAAATAAGCAGGGGCGTCCTTGAAAAAGACGTTGCTTGGATAGCAACATATGTTGCTCCAAAACCTGTATGTACCTTTCAGCATTAATGGTGCCTTCACATGTGTGTAAGTTGCCCATGCCTTGGGCACTAATACACCCCCATATTATCACAGATGCTGGCTTTTGAACTTTGCGCCTATAACAGTCCGGATGGTTCTTTTCCTCTTTGGTCCGGAGGACACGATGTACACAGTTTCCAAAAACAATTTGAAATGTGGACTCGTCAGACCACCGAACACTTTTCCATTTTGCATCAGTCCATCTTAGATGAGCTTGGGCCCAGCGAAACCGGCGGCGTTTCTGGGTGCTGTACACTCCATCTGCAGTGGGTAGGTTAAGTCCTTCTACCCACTGCACGCTTTCGTACGATTTCAGAATAATTGCCACTAGGTCACATGATCACAACCATCCAATCAGCGCACTAATTTTGCCTTAAAATTCAGAATCTATGACATCTTTTGTCATTGGCTCCGGGTGACCCCCGAGGGGGTGCCTGGCCCTGACGTGGTATGTTGCGCTTCCAGCCAATGTGATTCTGTTTGAAGTCCCTTAGCTGTGAGACCAACAGTTCGCGCTTGTAATCACTCTCTTGCTGCTTGTATCTACTATGGGTTTTATCAAATCTCATCAACTGATTATGACACCAGCAGCAGATGTAAATCTCGCGTTTTAGTGGCAACACGAACTGCCAGAACCATAGATATTTATATTTAGAACACGAGATTGCTGATGTCGTCGTATTTACATTACCCAAAGTGATGCACCCGGCCGCAATATTGATACACCCAACTTCTTCATTAAAATGGTTTCTTATGAGGCCAATTTCAAATAAATCGATATAAGCGAGAAAATGCCGAGATGCGCGGCTGCCTTTTGGAGCAATATTTATTTGAAGAGCTGTAATAAAACTTTCATGCGTAAGTTAACATATAAACGCAAAGTAGTCACTTTAATAGAAAAAATCGCGTTTCGTGCTAGCTAGCTAATTAGCCGTCCCATTGACTTGAACAGACCGCTGACTGAAAGCGAACGCTAGTGATTGACAACGGTCCCCAGCGAGCTGCCTTGGGGTCCCGGGGACTACATTGACTTAGTGGTAAATAAAATTTAAAAGGTGACTAACACGCTTGCTAGCTATTTGTAATTGATAACGTAAACGGACAGTCATCGATGTTTCTTTTAATGGCGATAACTTCCAAGCAATTATCTGATTAGAGGTAAAAGCCTCGGTCGCGTCATTTCTCTGCTGTACTTTAACGTTAACACCGAATAACATTTCGATCTTCGCTTTAGAAGGTATGCCGCTTTCCATCCTCCGAAAAGGACATATTTAGAGAGACAAAATGTTGCTCTGCACAGCGATACCGAAAATAACCTGACTCGCACGCAAGTGTTTTTGAAAATGTAATTTTAAAGTACGCGAAAATGAATGGGAGTCTGAGCGACTTTTACTTACTTTAGGCTCGCAGAACAGATGCTTCACTTGAGTGTGCCCTATCAGTAATCTAGTGTTCTATATATATCTATGGCCAGAACTCGTAGTCTGTGTCCACCCATGTCAAAATTGTCGCAAATGACCGTTTGCCGGCAATGTCACACATCGTCTACCACGTGCGAACGTATTTCCTAATCTTATATCGCACTACCACGCAGAAGCATGAAAGCCCTTCGGCACAATGGTATATCCTTTTTTTGGGAGTATTTTATGCCATGATCATCGCGGATTGTTTACCGTTTACATGTCGCGTCCGCTATTCCGTCTGCTGCTGGCCACGCATTTGTAAGCTCGGCGCTGATTGGTCCTCAGTCGTCGTCGACTTGCGGTTGCCACCTGCTGGCCATTATTATAAAAGAGTACGAAAGTGTGCAGTGGGTAGAAGGACTTAACCTACCCACTGCAGATGGAGTGTATGGGTGCTGTTGATAAATGGCTAAATGGAGTTTTAACTTGCACTTGCAGATGTAGCGACGAACTGTAGTTACTGACAGTGGTTTTCTGAAGTGCTCCGGAGCCCATGTGGTGATGTCCTTTACACACTGATGTCAGGTTTTGATGTAGTACCGCCTGAGGGATCGAAGGTCACGGGCATTCAATGTTGGTTTTCGGCCTTGTCGCTTACGTGCAGTGATTTCTCTAGATTCTCAGAACCTTTTGACGATAATACGGACCGTAGATGATGAAATCCCTAAATTTCTTGCAATAGCTCGTTGAGGAATGTTGTTTTTAAACTGTTCAACAATCAGCTCACGCATTTGTTCACTAAGTGGTGACCCTCGCCCCGTCCTTGTTTGTGAATGACTGAGCATTTCAGGGAAGCTGCTTTTATACCCAATCATGGCACCCACCTGTTCCCAATTAGCCCGTTCACCTGTGGGATGTTCCAAATAAGTGTTTAATGAGCATTCCTCAACTCTCTCAGGCATGTTGCAGGCATCTAATTCCAAATGAGCTAATATTTGCAAAAAATTACAAAGTTTACCTGTTCGAACATAAAGTAACTTGTCTTTGCAGTGTTTTCAATTGAATATAGGTTGAACAGGATTTGCAAATCATTGTATTCTGTTTTCATTTACGATTTACACAATGTGCCAACTTCACTGGTTTGGGGTTTTGTAAGTATATTATGGCCCATATTCAGAAACGACACTCTCACTCACCCTCCACTCACCATATAGTGAGTACGACTGAAATGTAACTGGAGTGTGAGAAAGTGATCGACCTACCACTAACCGAGAGAGCGGTCCCACTCCTCGCCAGTTACTATTCACAAACGCCACTCGAGCATAACTTACAATAGTGGGCACTGAGTACCACAGGCGGTGCGTCAGCTGCTTCAAAAGGACGCTCAATCCTCAACCTTCAGTGCTGAATAATCTAAACCTGACAAAGTTTACTTTTCTTGATTAGAAATTTTCTCAGACTAATTGGTAAAACGACAATCAAATTTATTTTTATAGCGGCGTCATACATAGCCTCACAAAATTGAGGCGTTTCTTTCGCACATAAATGACGACGTAAAATATCAGCATATCTTCATAAAATCTGTGGTCGAGTGGCTCGCGAAAGGTACAGGACAGCCCGCGAGGCTCACTAAGCCACAAGCTGTGAAATGTGCGAGACATTTCCTTCTACATTCAGCAGTTAAGAATGTAGAAAAGAATGGATTCTCGTGCCTTACAGCTACATGAGCCTCGCAGACCAATCCACGCACACCACGAGCCAGCTGAGCGCAGAATTTTCCAACCCATCTAAATTCGTGAAAGTTAATAGATATGCGTCAATCATGAAAACTGGCCACATCTGATAATGTTGAGAGTTTCCGGAGTTTTTGCAATGGTAATTGAAATGAATGGAACACAGGGCGATAATTATCAATGCTCATCCTAACTTAACAAGTAGAACTGGCGACACATGATAATCCTTTGGATTTTTGTAGTTCAAGTAAATAAAATTCTATCACATGATTGGATATGACCTTTTTTCAATCATTATCTTTAAGGGATAGTTTTGAGCTTCCCCTATTGTCAGTTCACCAGTAGCTACTGGTGGGTACACAAATGCAAACCTCGAGTTCACCACAGTGCAGTTCGTAAAGACTGAAACCAGGTGGTCAGCTAGCAAGTTACTAACGTTATCATCATTAGAGTTAAAATTTGCATCGTTGGGACTGCGTTAAGCACGTGGCTGTAAATGATCCAGAGTTACTAATGTTTGTAACCACCTGAAAGTCATGACAACGAAATATCGGCGCAAGTTAGTGCGGCTCAAGGGAGGTGCTCCCTGCACTCAACTGTCACTCAGAAAGAGATGCTATTTTCAGTGTGAGTGAGGTCTCTGAAAGCAAATGAGGGTTAAGGCAACCTCTGACTCATTTAGTTTAACCTGACTCTAAGTTTTAGTACGCGCTCACACTCAATTAGTATGAGTGTCGTTTCTGAATACGGGCCTATGAACACCCCAATGCTCGAACATGGTGTTTGTTATGGATAATCTACTATTAGCACAGAAATCCAATAACAAAACGCCACTCAAGTACAGATCAGGGAGGCCGTTCCTCACAATTACTCCCCTCTATCCCTAATATCTTGAGGGATAGCCAAAATGCTTTCAGTGAGGGAAGGCCATGCCTGACAAACCTTCTGGAATTTTTTGAAGAGGCCACCAAGACTTATGACCAGAGCAGGGCTTTTGACATCATATATTTGGATTTTCAGAAAGCATTTGATATAGCACTGCATAAGAGACTAATTTTTTTTAAATGAGCTCCATTGGAGTTACAGGAGGTATCAGACCACATCTGGAGTATTGTGTACAGTTCTGGGGACCATACTTTAAGAAAGATATAGAGGCTCTAGAAAAAGTTCAAAGAAGAGCCACTAAGCTAATTCCTGGCATAAAAGCTGGTATGAAAGCTATGAGAAGAGGCTGAAGATCCCTAATCTCTTTAGTCTTAGGAAAAGGAGACTATGGGGTGATCTGATTGAGGTCTTTAAATATGTTAAAGGGATTAACAAAGTTAATTATGTGGGATTCCTTCGACTAAGTGTTGTTAGTAGAACTCGGGGTCACAAATGGAAGTTGACAAAAGGTAAATTCAGACATGCCGACCGTTACGGTTTGTCCGTATGTAGTACAGAAAACAACATTAAAATACGGTGTTACGAGTTGTTTTTCATAAAATACGGAAACCATAAAGAATATGAAAAATATAAAATTGTGTTTTGTTTAATTTTGCCAAGCCAAGAACGAACTTCGCTTCGATATTGTTCATAAACCAAAACATCTTAATTCCGCCATAATATTTGTTGACTACTAATGCGTCGTATAAGGAAACCTGAAACCGGTTTGTTCAGCCCTGCTTTTTCTGAATAATTATTGTGCGGAACCTCTCAGTAATCAATGAAATCACAACTGTCATGTGATCACTACGGAAAGTGTCGTTTTGTTTTCGTGTGAATGGCGGCAAGCCATCATGGCATCTGTGAAACGAAATGCAGATAGTGATAATAAGAAAACTACGAAACGGCGCGTTCAAACTTACAGAGAAGATTATCATGAATTATGGCCTGTATTGAGATCCAACAAGAGAAAGGTGACACATTTATCTATTGTTCCGTTTGTAATTCGGACTTCTTGATCGGACACGGTGGAAGAGACGATTGCAGAAGACACGTTGCCTCATAAAAAACACACCGATTATGCCGCTTTGCAGACAAGTTCAAAATCGATTTCCTCTTTTTTTGCTGTTCCGCAGGAAAACTTCAGTGTCACTAAGGCTGAGACAATAATGATGGATTTGATCACACAGTTGAATCTCCCGATTGCATCTGCTGATAAATTTACGAAAGCGTTTAAAGTTATGTTTCCTGACAGTAACATCGCCAAAAAGTTCTAGTGTGGAAGGAGCAAAGGTGCTGCCATCATTAAGGAATTCTCACATCAAATCCAGAATAGCCTCTCAGAAAAAATGAAGTCAGGCCCCTACACGATATCCACCGATGGAAGCAACGACGCAGGGAGCAAGCAATTTCCAATCATCGTTAGGACTGTGGACACAGAATCAAGCGAAGTCCGATCAGACGTGTTGTCAGTTCCTATTTGCGAATCCTCAGCTGCAGGTAAGTCATGATGTGTATATTTTAAATAAATATTCCACTCTATTTCCTTATTATATTTTATAATATAATTATGCATGTGAAGTGAATACTATTAGTCTGTATATTATTTTACCATTCAGAACCATTTTCTCGAAAATAAATGCTGTAGTTATTTTTAATTTGTTTGAAAATGTATTATTTATTTAAAGATACTGACTTTGAATTCTAGATTAAATCAGAACTCAAATGGTTCAAAGTTTTGGGCATTTTGCAGGAATGTCCTAAAAAAACTTAATGATATTTATCACATTGTTACTCTTTTTTAGAACTAATATTACACAAATTGTAAGTAATACCTGTGTATCAGACTTTGTCGAAAATTCAATTTTCAAACATTATTTCACATGTTGATTAAGATTTGAAGCATGGAATTCATATGCATGTTTTACATAAGTTCTTACATTTTTTATATTCAGTTTGTCATGTGTTCACTGCACATTGTTCAGTATCATTTCTGCACATAAGAAATGGACACAGGGTATGCATCTTACACTTGCCTGAACCTTCATTAACCATAACGTGCATGATAAATTTTTGTTCAACATAGATAATATCTAAACCAGTGATTCCCAAAGTGTGGGCCGCGGCCCCCTGGTGGGCCGTGGTGGTACTGCAGGTGGGCCGTGAGAGGTCATTAAAAATATGATTCATTTTTGCAAATATGATTTTTTATTATTTTTATTGTAAAATATTTATTGCACGATTTAAAAAATATTTAGAAGTAATAACCTATTGAGTGTTATTGACCTCACAATATTCTAGGAACCTTATATAATTTATGATCGGAACGTAGCCTTTTGGTCATCATGACCGGGGGTCATAATCGGAGGAGCACGTACTGTGTTCGATAATTAATTCTGTCTTGTGTGTACACCACAGATTAACAGTTTGGGCTTCCTTTATCCCCCTGCTTTTATTTCAATCTGAATCTTTATAGTAATAATAATAATAATAAATAAAATAAATAAAAAACAACAACAACAACAATTATTGCTGCTGTTAAGTGTTCTGAGAATGCATAATTTTGTCTATGTACTGTTTATAGGACAAAGGTGGGCCGCGGACATTTTTTAGATTTTCAAGTGGGCCCTGATTTGGAAAAGTTTGGGAACCCCTGATCTAAACTAATTAAATTCCAAATCTTGAATTTAATGAAATACAGCATGCTTACAATGAATAAGACTTAATAGACAGAAATTTCAGCTTTTATGATGGTTTAACCCCATCGATGTGAAGTTTGGTTCATTTGATGTTTATTGTTTACAGGGGAAAACATCTACAACCTCATCAAACAGGACATGGAGACACGGGGTATCCCATGGAGGAACTGCTTGGCACTTGGTTGTGACAACGCAAATGTCATGACTGGAAAGAAAAAAGGAGTTTTTGCTTTCATGAAAACACAACAGCCCTCCTTTTATCTCTCTGGTTGTGTTTGTCATCTTATCCACATTGCAGCTGAGAAAGGTAATGATGTTAAAATATTGTTAAATGGTAATGGTGTTAAAAAATATCAATTCTCCATTGTTCATACTTGTTTCTTTGGAATTAAGAATGAATATTTATTCCTTTACTTCCTTTATCCATTATCCAAATTTTTTAAAATTTGACTGATGCTTGCTCTTTTTACACATTTCTTTTGTCTGTACTCACTCATCTTACCAAAATGGGCAATATGATGGAAATTAAAATTAAATGATATTGTTTTCTGAGGAAATTTTAGACCATATGTTAATGAAAATGGTTTCATAAATGATTCCAAATTGTGAATTTGAAACTTAACATGAATTTTCATTCATTTGTTTATGTGATATTTTTCTTTTTCAGCTGCATCCTGTCTTCCATTCAAGGCAGATGGAGTTTTAGTGGACATGTTCTACTACTTGGACAAAAGCAGCACAAGACAGGCTATGTTGCGGGAGAAGCAGGAACTTTATGATGTAGAACATAAGAAAGTTCTGAAGCATGTAAGCACACGATGGCTTAGTGTCAGCAGATGTCTTCCAAGAATGTTGGAAAACTGGGTTGCCTTTCATGAGTTTCTAAAGACGCAGATGTCTGAGCCTAAGGAATCAAGACAGGACAAACCACATATAAGCCAGGAGAAGTCAGGCAAGACAGAAGGAAAGAAAACGGAAAAATCAAAGAAAGACTAAAAGGCAAGTAAGGACAAGCCAAGTAAGGACAGATCTCCCACGTCTTCATATCAGGCTGATCGCTTGGAAAGAATGAAGAGGATATTTCAATCACCTACATGTCGCTTGTTTTGCCTGTTCCTGCAGCACACTTTGCCAGTCTTCGATTCAGCGAACACTGAACTTCAATCAGAAGAACCAAAGATAAACAAGCTGCGAAGAGTGTGTAATCAGAGAATGAGGAATCTGTTTGTGAGATTCCTGAAGCCAGCTGCTACGCACAACAAACTTGTGAAGGATGTTCAGTTTGAACTAAACTATAACCACGAGTAACTCTGAACTGTTGATTGGAGATGCAGCAAGGCAGTTCCTGACTGATTCCAAGGAGAATCATCTGCGAGACCACAAGATTGACGAGTTCTTCTCCACTGTGAAGACATTCTCTGTGACAGCGTGCAGATACCTGAAGGAAAAGCTGCTGTTAGAGGATGAATTGCTCTGCCATGCAGAAGTGGTTGACACAGATTTACAGCTGTCAACTTCCTCAGTGTCTGTGGAGTACTTCATCAAGAGGTTCCCATGCCTGCTACCGCATGGTGCTTCAAGTGAGCAAGTTCTACCGGAATTTGCCACGTACCAGTCCACAGATATCAGTAGTGCAAAGAAGGAACGCCTTGATCACACCCGGAAAGAAATCAGTGCCATCAAAAATGAAAATGGGAACTCAATGTATCAGTGCTTTCCTCTTTTCATGCTTGGTATTTTGACAATACCGCACTCCAGAGCCCACTGTGAGCGAGTCTTCTCTTGTGTGAGGAAAAACAGGACGGACACCAGGTCCAACCCCAGCAATGAGACATAAGAAGCTCTTCTTGTGGTAAAATCAGAGCCAGGTGAACCCTGGGAGAGTTCTTTCACAGACAAGATGCTCTCTCAGCTCAAGAGTGCCTACACACAATCTGACAGTACTGTGTGATAATGGACTAGCTAGTGCTTGATTGTTCTGTGATTGCAAGACAGTGTATATGGAAGTTCATTGTTTTAATTTACACATTTGAAATTGAAAATCAAAGTATTCTAATCTAAAATATTTCCTTTACTTTGACAAAAGAGACTCTTATTAATTGATAGTGATAGATTCAACATTTTAGTGTCCTCTCTGTCCTGCATGTGCAACATTCAGTAGTTTTCTTGTTGCCATTGTAAGTCTTATCAATGTCTTTTTGATTGACTTTCACCTTCCACTTCATGTACTGCTAAGTGATATAATGTGAATTACAATATATCGCGTATGTGCACTGCCAATGATGAATGAACTGGGCCATATTATGGCTCTTATTGTCAGCTAAAATGTACTGATTTTGTTGATTGTAAATTTCTGATGTTGAAAATATTTTTCCTCTTGATTTTGACTTTGAAATGTTTGGTAAAGCTTCAGTCATTGTCTTTTTTATCTGTTAAAGATGGTTCTATCTATGTTATCAGTGATGACAATTTCCACTGATCAGCTGATTTCAGCTGAAAATGTTATCATCATCTCTATGTAATTTATGTATAAATACATGGATCTCTTTGGGTAGGGATTTGGGGATTTTTACTCATTCATTGAAACTCATAACATAAAAGTTACATAGTTGGGAGAAAATTCTGTTACTTAAATGGTGCATTGCATGTAGTTATTAGAAAATATTCCATACTTTTTTCAGAAAATTCCATTGTAAAGTAAAGGAAGGGATTGCCTCCAATTAACTATTTTCTCCAGGGTGATCCCTGTAAATATGCAATTTTAAGCTGTGTTTTAGGTTTTCAGCTGACTTTCTATCTAGCTGTTGTCATCCCTGTGTTATGTATTGCCATTTGCTTACAGAATAATAACTGAACAATTTTTTTGTAGTATTTTGTAGAACAATAAATACATTTCATAACATTACATATTCAAAGTCAACTGTTGAAAATAAATAAATGCAAATAAATTCTTTTCTGATCAATTGTTGTGCTTAATTTCATAGAGTTTAACTGTTTTTTAAAGTTGAAGGATTGTAATTTCCTTTAGAACTTAATGTTCCTGAAAAATTAGGCATGGAACTCGCATGTGTTACTGAAATAGCATTTTTGGGGTAGGCATGTCTGTAAATTTTGCACTGATATTGGTAAATATTTCTTCAATCAAAGAGTACTTTCAATGTGGAATAGCTTGCCTGACCATATTGTTGAGGCAGAGACCTTGGGAGTTTTCAAGAGCAGGCATGACTTGAAGCTAGATACCATTGAGTCATTGAGTATCTGAAGTGATATATTCACAATAATAAAAAGAAACCGGTGAGCCTAGTTGGGCTGAACGGCCTGTTCTCGCCATTCATGTTATGTTATGTTATGACGCCACTCAGCCGAGGGCACACAAGTATACCCACGCCTGCCTGCTGCCTCTCACCTTTGGCGACTGCTTATCAAGGAGCTTGATTCTGGAGCCAGATATGCACATAGAAGAGAGTCTGACTATATCTAGCTGGTACCACTCAACCTCTTGCACAAGCCCCGGATCCTTCTCTGCCAGTGTAGTGACATTCCATGTCCCAAGAGCCAGTTTCCATGACCGAAGCCCAGAGCACAAGGGCCTCTGCCCCTGTCTGCCACTTAGTCTAAAATCTGTAAAATCTTAGGTGTAGAAAAATTTTCATTTTAATACGAGTAATAACAAAAAGGCAATATGGAAGCTCTGGCAAAAATAGTAGGCTACAGATGGTAGTAGCAATCGCACTCAAAATTAATAGATTTCACATGTTATTTGCCAACAAATGCAGGCAAATATCCACCTGAGGTGCGAAAGAGCAATTCTTCAGCTTTCTTCTAGTCATTTTTACCATATTGTTTTGACAAAATGCCAGTTAGTTGTTGCTCAGTCCGATTCAGTAACTGACAAAGAAGTACGCCTTGGTTGTGCAATTATAGAACCCCTTTGCGAGAACAAATACCCTGAAAGGAGGCAACTGTGGATTTGTAAATGTTACTAGCAACGATAGTGGCTGGGAATAGTAAACGACTAACACAATCAGCATTTGGTATCCAGCTAAATAGCATTCACATTTGATTTGACAAAGAACTTCTTTTTGTCCTTCACTTCCTAAACAACTGCATTATTGACCCTTCTTTATCGTGAACACGTATAACGTTTACTATCCAAACTTTTGTATTCATTCATCCAGGTGGCTGTTAAGGGGGAAAAATTATCAGATAGCCAGCAATAAAAATCTCAAAATTGGAGCTTGGGAATGTCAGGGACTTGGCTAGCTGTTTTTAATGCATGGAACAGACATACATGTTTTCTGTATGCTATACATTGATTGCAAGTGCCTTTACCTTGGCGTTAATATGTCAACATGTTATTTTTATTTATAGACGAGATCTAAATATCTGTGGGTTGAAACATGAAAAAATGACAACTAATTTGCGTGGAAGCTCTGGGGAATGTCTAGTATTAATCGCAATAATGACTGTTATTTGTGCTTTTACCCTCCATGGGCATGCATCCGTCAGATGACTGAAAACTATGAATTGAGTCTAATGATTACATTTTTTCGCAGGTCATAAAAAATCTAAGTTTGTTCAAACTTTGTCAAAAATTTGGAAATACAAGTATTTGCCACTAACGTGTCTTGGTCCCCCGCCACAAAATGTGAAATTGTGTCAAAATGAACAATTTCTCAGTGTGACCTTGGAAATGGCGCGAAGGTCACCGAAATCGACTGGCGCTGGGGTGTCACACTAATACATGTTGACATAAGATTTGAAGTAAATCCGTCGATTCGTTCTTGAGATATCTCGCTGACAAGGCTATCAGTGTGAAAATCCACAGTCTCTCGGTGTGACCTTGAGAATGGCGCAAAGGTCACCAAAATCGACTGGCGCCGGGGTATCACACTAATAAATGTTGACATGAAATTTGACGAAAATCCGTCAATTCGTTTTTGAGATATCTCGCTGACAAGGATTTGGGACTTACGTACGGATGGACGTATGTATGGACGTACGGACGGAAGGTCGTGAATACTATGTCCCGCCACTTCGCGTGTTTGCGCGGCGGGGGACATTAATGTCAATCAATTAAAATGACACATAAAAATTAAATTTGTCTAGCCATGTGCGAGGGATAAACGTCAAAGAAGGCATGATGTCTTTCAAACATCACTTGTTCATTATGATTCAGCCCAAATAACACCAAGAACAGAAAAACACGAGTTCTGAGCTGTAAAAAAGTTGTTTGTCCATATCTCTTGTTCAATATGTTGATGTATTGCCACCCCCAGGGATGACTTTATTGCGGTTAAAGTCCTAAATAATTGATTAAATGCTTTTTGAGATTATTAAAGCCAAAATTTGCCAGAAGTTCAACCTCTAGTTCACGATTCTCCTGGTTTTGATTTCGTAGCACTCCCACAGAAAATGCCCCAAGCAAAATAGTTGACAACCAAAAAATCCCTCTTCAGAGGAATGAGACGTGTCCACAGAATGTATTTTTTGTCTTGAGGGATACGTTGGACCTTTGCTTTCTTTTTTTTGTCGGCAACCTGAATGCATCCACCAGCTACATACCGATCACCTCTTATGCCCACTTCCTGCTCAATGCGTTCAGCTCATCTGCTTTCAAAGGCATGAGCATTGATAGCAAATTCCAGAGGCCACATCACAGATACATGATTGCCTGAGAATCCCAAAGGCACCCATGACGATTTCATTTTCTCAATGCTGGAAAAATTGCATCAAATAAAACTAAACTTAAAATATTTTCCTCAAATTAATTTCACAATAAACATGCACAACATTGTCAGTAAATGGTATATTTAACACTGTCAAAGCATTTTGTTTTTTTTTTGTGCAATTATCTACCCATTATTTTTTACTGCACAGATGGTTGTAAATAACATTTTAGTTATCCCCACTGTTGTAATTTACTGCATTTGCTTTCGTTAGTTTGTTAAGTTATTCAAGCAGTTTCTTTACTCCTCTTTCTTGGCTACAGGTAGCTAACACTAGCCGGAGAAGCCTGAAAAGTGAACTGAGAGGGTTACTGATAGCTTGTTGATGAAATTTGCCATAAAAATTTTACTGGCTCGAACACCACTCTCGAGGGAATCATATCTAAAAAACATTCAGTCACTAAATGGCTGCCCAAAAAAGAACATGACAAAGACAATTATCTAAAACTCATTTTTCTGTCAGTGATACTTAGCATCAGAAATCCAATTCCAAGAGCAAAGGATTCCATGTAATGTCTCACTAGCAAGCCCTATGTCATGCAAATATAGAGAGAAGTTTGTCCCCTTGTTCATGTTGGGAAAGATCACTGAAGTTTTTAAATGCAATGCAATGTAAAATTAAATAATTTCACCATAACGGCTCATTAATGTGAAAAATTGTGTTCCCACTGTTGTTGTGTTTATTGTTGTTTTCATTTAAGTGCAGTCTGTAGAGAATGCAGCATTCAACCCAATGACAAACTTTTTCCATTATTTTTTTCCTCATGATAATACACCTATCAACTACATATAACCTTTGTGAAGTGAGTAGAATGTTAGAAATGTGCCTACAGTTCCTGATCTCAAGTCTGCAGCAATCAAAATACGATCGGACCTCGTGTCATTATGCAACTGCGAGGGTCAGATTAGGAATGATACAACACTTCTTATTTTCAGCATTTGCAAATTATTGCATGAAACTAACACAGATTTCATTAGTGAGACCCCACGGTTGCAGAACGCGGGTCTAAAGGCTGACGAGGTCGCGAAAGGATTTTGCCTCGACATGCTTATTGAGCCGTCAGCTACACCTCCATTTTATGATTAAAATGCTGTCTGATTGTACCAGTAGTTGAGATTTGTTGAGTGAGTGATTCAGTGGACGAAGCTGTGAGAGGAGATAGAGTGTATGAGGGTGGGGCTCACCGCCGTTTCGTAGGTGGGGTTGTCGAAGGTTGACTCCACGCTGATATGGCCATATGGTGTGGAGGTGGACATTGGAGGACATAGAGGCTTCCCTTGAACCCTGAGATGGAACAACAGATCAGGACAGACAGACAGGATCCACGTGGCTACAGTAAGCTGGGACAGATGCATTACATCAGAAAAAAGTCTGGATACTTTAAATATGTGCACACATTTCATCTATGCACACACACTGATACACACACCCACAAACCACGGCACTCATACAAGCAAACACACGCACGCATCTGACCAGAACATACCTGGAGAAGCAGAAGTAAATCCCAATGATAACAATGAGGATAAGAGTGACAGGGATGAAGACTGCCATGGCTATGCTTGTCCCCTGCATGCTGAACTCTGTCCTAATGACTGCAGGGAGAAACAATACTTTATTCAAGTTTTGAATGCAATACATAAGGATATTCATTTGGTTTGTTACTGAAGACATTACAGCTATGAACAACGCAGAGGCGGGAGGAATTAAGTACAAGGCTGCAGGGATACCCATTAATCCCTTAAAATATAACTTTTCACATAAGCTTTCCTTTAAAAGGTAACACGTAGGTCAGTACAAGTATTTTTTTCATATTTTAGGACAATGTTATACTCGTTCTGTTTCTGATGGTTGCAGTGTTTCACTGAAGTTACATCACATTGATATTGAAAGAAATATTCAAACCCAGGATGCAATGTCTTTATGGCCATTGCTTTACATCAAATGGAATATATATACATCTTGTAGATTCTTTTATACACATTTCCCTGTAATTCAGTATGACATATTTGGGTCATTGAATACTTTAGGATCTCCACAACAATTAAAAGGCCAGAAGTTCCACAGGTTTGAATACAACAGCTGCATTTAACGGCCCCATATATGGGCCTGTACATTTTATGGGGTTAAACACTCAGCGAGGTTGATGAGAGTATCTTGGTCAGTAAATTAGCATGTTGCTGCTTATGGAGCCTGACTTACCATCTAACCGTCGCTCATTTACATACTGCTCCGCAGGGGAGGCTGGAATGGAACAGAAACACGACTGAACGCGAATCAATATATTGTATCAATATAAAAATGATATATATGTTAATTTCCCATGAAGAAGACTCTCGTGTAACATTGTTCAAAGTATATGAAGTTAGTCCTGTTTGACAGTTACTAGGTTTTGCCAAATTTGGTAATTCCATTCGATTACATTTCACTTCAAAGCAAACATGAAATTTGCGTGTTGGTAGTCTTTTTTTGTAAGGCATGCTCTTTTCATTTGAGCATTGTCACTCTTTGTTTAACTTGTGTTTGACTACTGAAACTTTGGAGACTTAAGTGGACCACAGTAACATCACATGATACCTTTCTTATCCTAGGCCAAGTATTTGGTAATTCATGAAGTGGTTTATTTTCACTTGCAGCTAACAACTGTCCATATCAGTTCAGTAAGTGTAAAACTATTAATTGCCATTAAATTTTGTTTTGCATAGTGTTGCAATTTTTTAAAACGTCATAGCATGGGGATGGGTTTCTTCAGCATTTTCCTTTCACAATAATTGCAATGTGTGACATAAAAACTTACCCGAATCCCCGGGAGAAGGGGGGAAGTGTTCTGGCACATGTAAAAACGATGATTGCTCGAATCAGACAAGCAGCTATTTCTACTGTAAGCTAGGCTCTTTTCTTATTCAATCGCCTTAAAATACCACAAAAACAAGTGAATGAAAGTTTCAAAAACATTTTTTTCCTGAAGAAAGGTACGCACTATTATTTGCATGTACATTTTTTCAACTTTGTTCCTTGCTTATGCACTTTACTTGCAACTACCGGCAGCAAGCGGCGCTGGCAAGTTCAGTGCATGAGGCACACAATTGCGCAACTTGTGTGTTGATTCATTCCCATTCTTGCTCAAGGTGTATAAAACATTGCAGTGCCAACTTTAGTTAGCTCCGTGATCGATCAAGTCAAATTACAATCCAGCGAAAGTGCATTGTGTGTTAGTCTTTTGTCAAGCTCTTCCCATTTTTTAAACAGTGAAACTAAGAAATTTTACAATTTTATGCACAAAATGAGCTCTTTTCAAATTTGATGGCTGCTACAGGTCTCAAAAAAGTTGGGACAGGGGCCTCTTTACAATGGTGTAGCATCCCCTCTTCTTTTTAACACAGAGTGGAGGTGTCTAGGCATTGAGGGGACAAGTTTCTTGAGTTTAGCCATTGTAATTTGATCCCACTCTTGTTTAATACAGGCTTCCAGCCGCTGTCTCCTTTGATGGACTTTTCGTTTAATTATGCACCAAATGTTCTCAACCGGTGAAAGATCAGGACTGCAGGCAGGCCAGTTCAGCACATGGACTCTTCTACTACGAAGGCATGCTGTTAATAATAATAATAATAATAATAATAATAATAATAATAATAGCTGCAGTATGTGGTTTTGCACAGTCCTGCTGAAATACACAAGGCCTTCCCTGGAATAGATGTCGTCTGAAGGGGAGCATATGTTGCTCTAAAACCTTTATATACCTTTCACAATTCATGAAGCTTTTTAAAACATGCAAGTGTCCCACACCATTTGCACTAATGCATCCCCTGCTGGCTTTTTAACTGAACGCTGATAACAGGAGGGGTGGTCTTTCTCCTCTTTAGCCCAGAGGACACGACGCCAATGATTTCCAACAAGAATGACAAATTTGGACTCGTCTGACCACAGGACACTTTGCCACTTTGCTACAGTCCATTTAAAATGAGCCTTGGCCCGCAGAACACGGCGGCGCTTCTGGATCATGTTCAACAATGGCTTCTTTTTTGCATGATAGAGTTCTAGGTAGCATCTGTGGATGGCAAGGCAGACTGTGTTTACAGACAGTGTTTTCTTGAAGTATTCCTGGGCCCATTTAGTAATGTCAAGGACAGATTCATGCCGGTCAGTGATGCAGTGGTGTCTGAGGGCCTGAAGATCATGGACATCCAGTGAAGGTCTTCGGCCTTGTCCCTTACTCTCAGAGATTTTTCCAGTTTCTCTGAATCTTTTGATGATGTTATGCACTATCAATGATGAAACCTTCAAAGCCTTTGCAATTTGAGGAACATTGTTTTTAATGTATTCCACAATTTTTTAATGCAAGCCTTCACAGGTTGGAGAGTCTCTGGCCATCTTTACTTCTGAGAGACTCAGCCTGTCTAAGACATCCCTTTTATAGCCAATCATGTTACACACCTGATGCCTGTTAAGTACTTGCTAAATTTTCTTTCAGCTGATTCTCTTATATATTAATAGCTTTTTCAGCCCTTTTTTGCCTGCATCCCAACTTTTTTTAGACCCGTTGCAGCCAGAAAATTTGAAATAAGCTCATTTTGTGGATAAAAATGTGAAATGTCTCAACATTTGAAATGTTATCTTCGTTCAATTGCTCATAACATATTGGCTCTTGTGATCTGAAAGTCATTTCATTTTGATTTTATCCTCAATGTGGTACATCATTTTCTTCCACGACCATCGTCGATTTACAGTGGTTATGAATAATTTGTTTTCTTTGCTTGGCATTTATTTCCAAAAATGTTTAGATTTTCCATCAGCATAGAATCTAGTCATTGCAAAGGCCCGATATAAACTGTTTTATTTTAGAAACAGTCATGTTGATTGGCAGTTTATTGATATAAGTGCATTGGAAACCTGAGCCGCTCTCTTACTTCATTATAATGAAATGCCCTGGCTGTAAAGACAGTCTTTACTGCACTGGCATACAAAGAAAGAGGGTTACACCTAAAGACAGGCTGGAAGACTGTTTGAAACTATGATGGAAGTTAATGAAGACTCTATTTAAATGTTTCAATCAATGACAAAGATCAACAATGTAATGATCCATAAAATAAGCATGAGCTATCAATGAGTCTTTCTTTCAATTAAAAAAGTGATCGCTCTTTTTTGTGAAAGATAAAAAGCTCTGTTAGTATTTTTACAGAAATGTGCTTTGTACAGCTTTTTGCTTTATTGTTTGGATTCAGACAAGAGATATACACGCCACATGCACCGAACGGTGTAGTATTGTTAGATAATCCTAAAATAAGACATTTGCTTTCAAAGGTAGAGAAGAAAATGAAATAAGAGAGGTTCAACTCTCCAAAAAAAGCTGGTATACAAGCAATATTTTTTGTCATTTGTGTTTTAAAACTTAAACTTATATTTGACTAGCTGTGTCATGAGTTATAGTATTGTATTTGTCTTTGGATTTTTTTACGGGCAAGTAAATTTCCTCTTTTGTCAGGCGTTTTGCAGCTGTTTGAAAATGTTCTTACCCGACCAGGAAAGTGCTTAAAAAAAAAAAAGGTATGTCGCACCCTGCAATATATTATGTGGCATGAGCCATAACGAACCAACCATTTCAAAGTAGTTTTTTAACATTTACATTTCTCTTTTTCATAACAAATATAAGGTTTTGATACCGATTATTGAGCTGCATAAAAGTCTGGTTTGTGATTTTATATGACTTCTTTCAAACTTGTTCATTCAGATCTTAAAGTTAAAAAGAGAAAACGGCTGCAAGGAGTCCATATCATGCCCCATCCTGATATCACATACAAACATAATAACATACACAAACTTGATATCAGAAAGAACCTTGACATTACATACAGCCCTGATATCTTGCACAAAAATATCACACACAACCATGATCTCACAGTCAACCCTGATATCACTTATATCCACGATGTCATAAACAACCTTGATATCACATGCAACGTTGTACAACCCTGATATCATACACAGCTCTGATATCACCTACAACCATGGCATTATACATGACCCTACTAACGCATACAACCTCGATATCAAATAAGGCCATGATGTCATAAACAAACTTAATATCATATAATGGCCTGATATTAGATAAAGCTGTATTATAATATACGAGCCTGATGTCATGGTGTTCACTGCAGGAAAGATTACAGCGTAGATATTACAGTATTTCCAGCAACTTTGCAATACTAAAGGCCATTTATCAAAAAAAATAAATAAATAAAATAGTGGCAAAGCCACTGCGCCCGCTTGGCCAAACATGGCCAAAATGGAACACCCTCTTTTGGCCAAAGTATCGATCCAATTTAGCTAAAATTAGAACTTGGTCTAGACCTTATGACCAAATATACTCACATGAAATATGAAAAGGATCAGTCAAAAACTGAAGACGCTAGAGCACAGACCAGCCAAAAGTTTACGCACGCACGCATGACAGACCACCACTAAAGACCCCGAGCATAGCATTCGTCCCTTTGGCCTTTCGGTCAAGTGGGCTAAAAATGCTCTGCATGGATATCGCAATATGTGAAAAAGTTGTGAAAACTATACCTCTGGGAATAATGACAATATTCCCAACAAGGGAAAAAAAAACCTGCAGCATGGACATCGCAATTTCACAAAAAAATGGATAACAATGGGATAATAATTCAGGCGCAGATTTCCTTTGCTGATGTGGAATAACAACAGCCCTGACATTACAGTATTCCTAACAACTGAGAGAAGACTGTCATCACAAATTAAAGTGAAAAACTTCAATTACTTAGCTTATAAAGCACTATATACAGTAAATCAGGATCATCTTGTCATCCGCTTACACAGAAGAGCAGTATTACTGATAAAACATTTTCCAAGTACATAATAATAAATCACTGACTGAATAAGACTGAACATTCACGAGGTAGGCAAAGCATCAGCCTCATTAAAATTGGCACTGCTGTTACCCATTGTGTCACAGCTATGAAATGTACTACTACTGTGTGCATACCGCCCGAAACAATTTTTAGTGCAATCAAATGATAATAGTTCAGTAGACAAAATGTCCTGCCAAGTCTATCTTCCACTCTTGAACTCCACCAGGTGTAGTGAGCCTCCCACCAAATTCCCCTGAGGGGGATTGGGGGGTGTAATTCCTACCTCTGCAGGTAGGGGGATAGCTGCTCCAGCGTGACGGGTGTCCTGGTAGGCATTTGATGCTGTGATCCCCCTGAAGTCTGTACCCACTAAGGCAGGAGAACCGCAGGGTCTCACCTGCCTGGAAAAACCTTTTCTCTGAGCTTTGCACGCTAAAGGAGGATGATCCGGGGTTTCTGCAAGGCTCAAATGTCTCAGCTGTGGAACAGACAGACAGACAAACAGGGTTTTAGCTGTGAGACAGACAGACTGGATATCAGCTGCGAAAAAACAGACCATCAGACAGGGTCTCAGCTGTGGGACAGACAGACAGTGTCTCAGCTGTGGAACAGACAGACTGACAGACAGGGTCGCAGCTGTGGTACAGAGAGACAGATAGAGAGACAAACAGGGTCTCAGCTGTGGGACAAACAGATTGAGTCTCAGTTATGAGACTGGCAGATAGACAGGCAGACAGGGCCTCAACTGACCACTGACAGATAAATATTCTGATTCATCAGCCATTCAACAGTAAATCATTATTTGGTTTTTGAAATCTTCTTGCCATTGTCAAACTTTGCCAACATTTGGCTGATGGCTGGTGCCATTTTCACAGGCTTGTCACAGCTGTGGGACAATCAGACTGACAGAGTCTTAGCTGAGGGACAGACAGACAGATGCTCTCAGACTGATGGGCATGAAGCACTCTTGCACAGAAATTGGTAAGAAATAAAAAGCCACAAAAATGACTTAAGATATACTTTATTGAACCCTAGCAGGATAATTGAAGCACCCATTATTAAAACCCCATAAGTCACACTTGATTTGACTTGACTTGACTTGTGGGGTTTTAGTAATCAGTGCCTCAATTTGTTCTCTGCATTTGACCCATATTGTTAGGAGCAGTGGGCAGCCACAGAGCATCGCCTGGGGACCAACTCCAGTTGTAAAGCCAGTTCCTTGGTCAGGGGTACTGGTTGGAGTGTTACAATGATGCATGTTTTTGTTCTTCAGGCTAGATTCTCAAGTGCCATAGTTCGGTGAAAAACAATTGCTAAAGGAATAAGCCCCTTGAAGCAGTGGGTTACAATGACTTTATAACAGCGGAGGGGCACTAAGGCATGACACGCCGCACTGTAACCCACTGCTTCAAGGGGCTTGTTGCTTTCAAAAAACAGTTACCCTACATATAGCCCTTGAGATAAACACACAAGAAAAATAATCAATAATTTATTGGTAATAATGCAACAATAAAATTGAGAACTGTTCATTCTTCCACCAAACAAGATCCAGTGGACAGAATGGTCGACAAGCAACACAGATGCTAAGATTGCTTTTTCATCAAGCGCCATTATCATATCATATCGGGCTATTTGGGCTCATGAATGCAAATATACCATGAAAGCATTCTATTTGTCTCCTTCGCTCTCCTGAAGGCCGCGTTCAATAATTTAACGTTCGTTTTGGTTTCCGTTTTAGAGTTTCCTTGTTCTCAACTCGCGCTGATCAGCTATATCATTACAACCAGCAGCGAAAGGGGAACAAGATTGACTTTTGTCCTCCACACTTGCGGGTGTCCAGGAAAATATGTTGAATTGTGCATTAGTTTGCTAGCCAGCTTGTCAACTAGCTAGCGTTCACTACAATGGATGTGGTTACCCTACACATAGCCCATAAAATAAACACACAAAGAAAACAAATTCAACAACAATTTATCATAAATACTGCAATACCGAGCTAATAAGCAACGTCTCTAGCAAGCTAAAGTGATATCGAACACTTTAATGCTACAGCTAGCTAGGTAGATAGCCAACTGGTTCGCGGGATTAAAGGCTAACCTTTGCTAACACTGAAATAGCGAGTTAAATGTCTTGAAATAAACGTAACCTAACAAGTCAGTTGAACGCAGAGGAGTTTGTTGCTAGGCTAGGCGAGCAGGGATATTTTGTGCTGCGGTGTGCCTCAGAACACAATGGGTTACACTGATTTTATACCGGCATGGAACAAGGCTCAGCCAATCACATTTAGGGATGGGAAGCACCTGTTTTATAATGTTCAATAATCACTCATACTCTGTCCACTTCACAGAGAAACTGCACGCACTGTCATCTTACACAGGCTGCGGCATAGACAGCTGAGGGCTGTAGGTGCTATCAGTGATTCATAATAATAATAATAAAAATAATAATGAATCAGTTTTATATAGCGTTTTCTGGGCACTCAGACGCTTCACAATGGATACATTATTCATTCACTCACACATTCACGCTCTGATGGTGGTAAACTATGTTTTCGTAGCCACAGCTGTCCTGGGGCAGACTGATGGATTCATTAGGGTAAGAAAGGGGAAGGGGAAAAAAGTGAAGTGGTAAAATCCTGGCCATGAGTGGGTGGGCTCTTAATAAGCCAATTAATTCTGAGGAAAGCACAGCCCTGCAGGTAATCGTTTCTGCGGTTTTAGAGCTCTGCATCCACCAATCACGTCAGTGCCGTGGGCGGAACACACTGTCAGCAGGGATGAGGAGTACGCAGTTAGAGGAAGGTCATTCTGTCCTCCTCCTCCAACCATTTCAAGCAAGGGAACAGGCTGACAACAATGAACACATTATTTCAGCTTTTGTCCCCCTTCAGCCCTCTTCGTTCACAGAGAGGCTCCTTACAGCTAGACAAATCAACAGTATGACATCCACTGCTCAAATGTACTGACCCCACTTGATCCTAAGTGTAGGCTAAAGGTTCGAAGTCATTGAAAAGGCTTAGGAAGCATAACAACCGCCACCCCCTGCTGATGACTCTGGGGTACTGATTATCACCTTCTGCAGGTGATAATCATGCCTCTGCAGACACAGGAAACGAAAGCTAAATGGGATACCTTGCTGTTACGGACTGGGGAAAGGGGGAGCCGTCGAAGAGCCGCTAGGGCGCGTATATAATCAGGAGGAAGAGAAGAAATGGACGAAGGCTTAGAGAGCCTGCTGTAATCAATAGTTACTTCAAAATTAATTTACTCATTTATAATTTAGCTCACTGGAAGGGACACCAGGGAGAAAAACAAGAATTTACAGTAAGAGGTTAGAGTTACCCCTGTTAGCAAGATGATCCAGCCCTGACTGAGACAAAACCCACAACCTATATCCACAAAGGACAATCAGTGGCTGCAGCTGATCAGACTAAGGGAATAACAAGCCAATCAATCAACTGATACGAACAACCTGAAAGACTGCAGGAACAGAAGAACTACCCATTTATCAGACTAACAGGTTGCGACACCTTGCTTAAGGTTTTTTGTGACCAATTTTTATTTGTTTTCCTATTTACAGGAAAGGTGACCTTATCAAAATCAAGAAACTGAGATATTGTATTGATATTACATCTTCATCTATTTTCAAATGTATTTTTATCAGCACTAGAAGTGTACTGTACATACATGTAGATAAACGCAACAGAAAGCAATCTGCAATGGCTGGTGCCACTGAAAAGGGCAGCATAGAAGCAAATTATGAGTGCAACTGACCATGGGTGGAGTGATACAGAATGTTGAGGAGCTTTTAATGAAGAGCAGTATTAAAAGAATAAAAAACTGTAAGTTAGGGCAAACTTTAGTCTCCAAAGAAACATGGACATGAAGTTTGGGCAAATTAGAAAAGGGGTTTTAGTCGAGTTGGCACCTGTAATTGTGTGTTCATTGACCGCTATCAAAAAATATGGTTTAGCCTACTGAAGTAAAATGATGGGATTTGAGAAAACCTTTTCCCTCCAAGAGGAACAGCAGTATTGACATAGTTACATGAGGTTTGGGTCACACAAAGTTTAAGATTATGAAAAGGAACAAGACCATTCTTGATGTGTTTGCAGTCATGGACTTTTTGATTATCATATAGTTCGGCCATAGGGGATATCTTGGTGCCCTTGATGAACAGCAGTATACAGTATGTGCATCAACAGTCAGAAATATCTTTGATTTTCTTTAACATTTATTTCAAATAAGACAGTTTTAGTGTAATTTAAAGGAAGAGAGCACAGTTGATGAATCTGCACTTGTGGCCTGTTGGTATACAGTATGTCTTGGTGCTTACAGCACTGCAGCATGAAGTACCTGAGCACTCGTAGAGCTTTCTTAGACATATGTATCAGGCTACTTAAAACAAAATTGATGGTGTATGGTGGATTCGTCACTCCGGAAGATTTTTGCCATGTTGCCTTGCAAATCAAAATATAGCCTGTGATGTTGATGAGGTCCGGTGGCAAGATCCAGTTAGGCAGAGATGATGTTTAGTTTTCTTTTTTTTCAGTACTGAATTGGATATGTAATTTATGTTACAGTACTACTGTAAGCTTGCAGTACAATGGTACGTTCAGTAATACTGTTTGAAAACTGGAAAATGTTTTGTTATGAATGTTTTGTTGAAATTTTCAGTATTGACAGACGTGAGTGTATGAAAAGGAATTAATATTTTCCTGAATCTGCACAGTTGGTGTCATGTAATGTTGGTGAATTCATTTTTACATTTTCTCTGTGTAAATGCTCAAAGTGTTTTAGGTTGAGCACAAGAGTTTTTAACTGATTCAAACAGAATCAGACCATATGATGGATGTGTTTATGTTATGACAAGAAAATAGGGTTTTTGTACTTTGGTAAATTGTATGGTTTTGACTGAAAAGTGTTCCATTTTGCAGATGATCAGAGGTGTTGTGCTACTTGGGTGTAGTGTTGTGCTGAAGAACTGTGTGAAGTGTTATGAAAAACCGGGCCCTTTGTCAAAATTCTGTCAAAATTCAAGATGGCCGCCACTGTTTCTGTAAAAATTACGTTATCGAGATAACGCGAAAAATATGAGTTGTAGGAAGTTCTGATTTGGTATGCTGATATATCTTGGCCTAAGGCAGGATGCTATTGAAAATGCCCGTGCTGCATCAAAATCCGAGATGGCCGCAGATGTTTTTGTAAAAACAACGTAATCGAGATATCTCGCAAAATAAGTGACCCAAGGCAGGTCATTATTGAAGCTGAGTGTGCTACGCCAAAATCCTCTCCAGTTTATTTTTCCATATGGCTGCATCTATCTATCTATCATCATCATCATCGTCATCATCATCATAACAATTTACAATCGCACAATCAATGCAAATTTTATTCACCAAAGCATACTTCTACATAACACCCGCGCAGTGACACAGGTTCAGTGACTTCACACTTGTCTATTATAATGCCCCCTTCTGGTGCAGCTGCCCAATCAAGGGGGACTGGCCTTAGGGCCTTGTAATGAACCTGCACACCCAGTTTGGTTGCAATTCATTAAAAAATTCAGCAGATATACACATTTCCTGTTTTGGTGCGGACGCCGCTGACACATTTATGCTTGTGGCAGCCATAATCTTTGGAACTGCAGAATAATTTCCATAACTTTTGATAATAAGCATCCGTTGAAAAGAACAGAGCTAGTTTTTTTCAAATAGGTCAAATGGCCGAGGAGGTGTTTAAAAAAGTTGGTTTTTCAGAAATCATAGGCCATGAGGAGACACATCATATGACACGAAGTATATAACTGTTGGACCACTGCAACAGATGAGAGTCGTGCAGCTGTGCCCTGATGGTGAAGCTTGACTCCTGGTCTGACTGCTCCCAAATGTATGTTATATTCATTCAGGATCGACTCCTATGAGCCAGCAAATCTTCCAAAATATCGACTTGGCAGTTTGGCATGCACAGGAAAACATGGCAGAAAACTAACAAAAAACAGCAATTACAATAGGGCGCTTGGCACCTTAAGAACAAATGAATAAATAACTGACTACCGCCAACAATAATGTGAAAAAGTTCATTTTTGAACCAAATTTATTAGTCAAATGTAATTTATTACAATAAAATTGTCCATCATCTTAGCCCATATAATATTAATTAAGGAATGCAAGCATGATGGGTCATTCCATGCCAAATTACCTAATGGTCCCCAGGTGACCCTCTTAGATTTTGCTGAAACTCCATGAAAATGTTCGTTTATGCAAATAACGAACACACAGAAAATTTCAGGCCAAAAGTTCAAGCCGTTTTGAAATTACGGCCATCAGAAAAAATGGCCAGACCCCCGCTCTTTCGCCTTCGTGCACTGCGTTGCAGATTTATTTCATTTTCAAATGATCATGTTTTTGGATTTGAAAAAGCTACACAGCTGAAAATTGCTACCTAGGGTAATTTGCACACAAGCTTTCAGAATCTGCAATCAAAAACAGTGTATCGTGTACTGCTTCCTTTTGAAGATATGGGCACCTGAAAATGAAAGTTTTTTCTAGCGTAAATTATTTTTGCGATTTTTAGGCTTACCTGGTGCCCGAACCATTGATTTGAGGTAAATTGCTGATATATAATCTCTACATACAGCTAAATAACTCTCCACAAGCATAGACTTACAAAACAATCAGTAAAGGTATTGCTAGGGTCCAAAGTCGGACTTTCACAGAAAAATCTCAAAAATCACCCCTTTTCGGGGGGTCGGTTGACCTTGTGAACAGTTACTCAGGGTTATGAAATTTGCATGACAGAATTAAATGTATCTGACCTTTATATGCACCAAATTTCATTGATGTGACTTAACTCCTTCATAGTTAGGCAGTGTTTCAAAGAAACCCACTAATTTGATCAAATTATGCTACTTTATGCTATATAACAACATCCTCGAGCTCTTTGGCTTTCAAAAGGCCCCAAATTAAGAAGGAAAGAGGGGGGGTCTGGCCATATTTTCGGACGGCCGTAATTTCAAAACGGCTTCGACTTTTGGCCTGAAATTTTCTGTGTGTTCGTTATTTGCATTTAAGAACATTTTCATGGAGTTTCAACAAAATCTAAGAGGGTCACCTGGGGACTTTCCTGAAAATTATGTGATTTGGCATGGAATGACCCTGGTATAGTTTGTGTCAATTGCAACATTCATTGTTTTTTTATGAATACCTAGTTAATGGTTGTATAGGAAGTTAGAACATTTGCCTTATATCTCTAAAAACGCAGCTTTGGAGTTATTCGATGGATATTTCCTTGCTTTAGATCTTAAAACCCTGAGTTCTCAAATTAGACTGTGGACAGATCAGCAGACTACCAGACGAAAGCCGAGGATTTACTTCATTTTAAAAACAAGTTCAAACAAAAATAGTATTTAATAACTTTCAGGACACACCCACCACAGGGTTCGCTGGTTTCAGTTTTCACCTGAAAACCATAACCAAACTCAGACGTATAAATATAACCTGTAGAGGTTAGGTAACAAACGGCACCATCCACAAGTATGATACGTATGTGTGCGGTTACAGTGTAATCCAGAAAACCAGCATCTCTCCAGAAACCTCTCGTACATTTAATTGAATCACTAGTCCTACGGTGAAACTCAATCACTGTTACATGACTCACACCTATGTGTGTGTGTGTGTGTGTGCATATGTGTCTGTGTGTGTGTGTGTTCATCTCTTTGTCTATCTGTCTGTACAGGGAAAACAGATTGAATGAGTGTGGTACTCACGCAGACATTTTGGTGGTCTCTCGGTCCACTTGGGTCCAGAGGAGTCTCGATTGTAGCATGTTAGCAGGCTGTTCCCTGATAGCTCATAGCCCTTATTACAGATAAACTGCACTGTGGAGCCCACTGTTAGCCGAGGTCCTGACATCACCCTGCGACTGTGCTCCACAATGCCAGGGTCCGGGCATGACAGTACTAATCAAACAGACACCAACATCGCACAAGTGATCAGCATAGTGAATTAATTGTTAAAACTTGCATTTTGAGTTTACTCAGGTGGTCTTTGTCCGCTATTAAAGTTTGAATGAATATCTGAAAAAATTATGAATGGCAAATGTAAAAAATCAGGAACGGGGAAAATACTTTTACTCTTCGCACGTACTTGAATACTCTTAGCACATAAGACTTGGGAAACATGTGCACTGTAATCACAGCTCATTGTCCATTCAACACAAATTGATAAAGCCCCAAAATATCTAGGATAAGGGTAAAAAATGAACGCAAGAATGTAAAATCAGCTTAAATGTAAATAATAGCATTATTTATTATGAAACACAGTGAACCTGGCCCTCACAGTCTAAAAAAAAAAAAACTGATGCATGACAACAACTATCAGGGTGAGGTCCAGTGGCGCCGTAAGGGGGGGGGGGGTAACCTTGGTCGATTCTAGGGGCCCAGCATTCACAGGGGCCCCACAAAGCACACTGCTATTATTATAAACATCTGTAAATAAAATATATGGACACTGTAATTTTATATTTTAATTTTTGTACTAATTTGTGTGTGTATGTGTGCGCGACATATGAATCTCGTAAAAGCACTGAACCTGAATCTCATCTCTCTTTCAGTTGTAGTATGTAGCTTCTATAATGTCAGAGTGATGCACCCGAATGTCAACTCTTTCTCAGCTGTAGCGTGTGACATGTAGTAGTAGTAGTGAGCTGGAATCTCACCTCTCTCACAGCTGGGCAGATCTCCACTCCAGGTGAGGTCCCATTGGCACATGAGGATCTCTGTGCCCACCACTTCAAACCCAGGGTAGCACTGGTATGTGACCACAGTACCATGAATCAGTTCTGGGTGCGATGTTGTCTTCCACCCATTGGAAATCTCCGGAAGCTCCGGACATGTGTCATTCCGAGGAACCTCTATCGACGGAGTGAGAGACAGAGAGACAAATGGAGACAGAGGCATGCGTAGGCGGAATTTGACATCCGTGTTGGGGGTGCACTGGGGTGGGTGGGACATTTTGGGGGAACCTGGGAGCCCTCAACCCCCAATTAAGGCAGAGAGTCTGGGGGAGCTCCCCAAGCTCCCCGACTTTCAAGTCAGACGTTTCCGTGGCGCCTCGGGCGGTTTCGAAGCTGAGAATACGTGTATATCTGGTGTGATATAGATTTTAACGAACCAAATAAATCTATATGAAATGTTGAATTAGAACTTATTTTGTCTCACAAATGAATACAAAATATATATAAAAATATATAACTATATTACATAGTTTACCGAGCTCGTGTTTGTAGCGTCTGGGGAATTTCGGAACTCGTCGGGCTGTGGAGGGATGTTTACCGCAGGGGACCAGTAAAAATCCCTCTGCGGCCCGACCTGTTCTGAAATTCCAATCCATTACAAACACTCGCACTGTAACCTATGGTTGCGGTACATTTGTCGGGCAGTTGTTTTGACAGTTTTAACAAGGAATCCCATTTCCTGGGATTTACTCCTTATGCTGAGAGGTGCAAATAAGCTTTATTCAGGCATAGTTGTTGTGAGTTTCAGCCACTGGGAGGGCCTCGACTCCCCCAGCCCTCCCGGAAACTCTGCCTATGGGGGCAAGTGGAGAGAGGGATAGGTGCAGTGTGAATTAGCCAGTCAGAATTAGTTAGGTTAAAGGCAGCAAGTAATTTTTTCCATGTGAGGGTTCACTCCAGTTGTATGGGTATAGTGCTGTGCAATCAGGGCTAAGATGCTCAAATCATACTGCGGACAAGAAATGTGTCACAGAGGCATCTCCAGATAAAACAGAACTCTCGAGTTTGGTTATAAGTGGGATTAGGAAGTGGGATTTTTGGCCGCTGCTGTGTGGCACAAACTGCAGCCAGACTCTGGGTGGTACAGTTGCGCAGTCCATAAAGGTGCGTTACATTCAGGGATGTAACCAACTCCTGATTCTCCGGAAATAATCACACAAAAAAATATCAAATTAAGAAGAAAATATTTAAATATTTTTTCTCATGAGAAAATGTATCCTATCTATGGATTTTGACCACATATGGTGCTTGATGGTGGGTTGGTCTGAGGCTCCCCTCCTCATCCTGCTCGGAGCACAGACAGCCTGGCCCAAGTTGGTTAATTAATTAACACAGGTGTGTGGGCGGGAGGAATCACTCTGTGGATCGAAGCACTTTGGTGACCTGCCTCTAATTAAAATGGCCCACTTTTAATTAAGCCGTTTAACAAAGCGTTCACTCATACCCTGCATGTGATACTTGGGAAGCAGTCATATGCGCACAAAAGCAAATGCTTACACTCACTGGTGCACACACTGCTACACACATACACACAGGTCACCTACCAAAGAAGTTTATTACAAAGCCGTTGTGGTATCCATAGATGTTAGTGGCAGGGTCAGACTGGAACTGAATGGTGGCATCAGCGGTTGAGGTGTAGAGTTTGAATCGCGGTCGGGAACCACTGTACTGGCCCAGGATCTTTGCTGTTAAGTCATCACCATCATAGACAGTGAGCAGGTCATTCCTTCCCACCCGGAGACTGCAAAGGGAGAGAGAGACACATAGCACCTGGCAAAAGAACCACTTTCTCTCTCTCTCACACACACACACACGTACACGCACAGACATGGGCACGCATGTACACACATACACACACACACACACACACACACACACACACACACACACAATAATACACATACAAATACATAAATGTACACAATAATACACACACATTCAGCAATACGCTCACACGCATTCATAAAGAAAATGAAACACGTATTGTCATACTTTCTGAAACAGATACACAATAATACACTAACACACACAATAATACACACACACACACACACACAACAATATGCATACACTCACCAATACCAAAACAAATAGACCCATTTACAGCCGACGTCAACAAAAAGATGCTTGTGCATCTTGGCAACGGAAGTCTCGGAGACTGGCAACGAAACAGTCTCCCCAATTCAGTTTGATGAATCTGCAAACATTTAATTAGATATTTTACCAGCACCGAAATGTCTCATTGTTGCGTGTACAGCCGACAGAATTGATATTCCATTGGTGGACTCAAGTTTTACAGGATTCCGAGAGGATCATATCCATATAACGCCTAGCCACAAGCGAAGCGTCAAGTCAAACTCCGAACGTTGCCTTAATGCTTTTAAACACCCACTGAAAGCATCAGCCGCATCAACATTGACAGCTGTCAACACGACCGAGAAGCCATGGGTGTCACTCTCAAAATATTCAACAAGATATTGTTTAATTTTGAAAACAACTACCGATAAAGCTTATTTTAAGTGATGAAAAAGGTGCGACGTTCAGGTTACTGTGCACTTTATGTTATATACAGGCATAATTTTCCTCCAAAATTTAGCTGTCCAATAATTTAAGACTATGATTCACTTTACTTCACCCAGCAGCGAATTAGCAAGCTAGCTAACTTAGCGGTGTTAAATTCTTACCAGTGTACCTTGAGTTAAGTTCTGCCCAACTGTAGATCGCTTGATAACTTAAATGTGCACAAAAGAACAGATTTCCTCTCAAAACTGCGACTTGGTAAAAAAGCAGGTATATCAGTTTCGACAACTGCATGTGAGGTTTCCGCCAAATGTGTGCCACCAACCATGACAAGGCAAAATAGTTAAATAACCTAACAGACAAATGTGTTTCTATTGAGTTGACGCTGAATAAATTGAGCAGTGGCGAAAATTGAAAATCTGACGCGTGTCATATGCTGCCAGTGTGCTTTGCTCCATTGAAATTCGTGTAACCAATTTTTTGATGCGCGTCTCACGGTTACTGACATTAAATGATATATGTGAGAATAATGGTAAACCGAAGCAGATTTCATGTTTGCATGACAACTACGCAGTCAATCTCGCAAGCTAACAATACAAACTAATACTTCAGGTACAACTAGCTGTCAGGACGTAGTTTTCTGGGTTTTTAAAATTTTTTAAAATAGCCCATGCGTCATACACGGCGGTTTTATGCCCTTGTGTTTGACTAGAAAGGCCCTCTGATTTCGAGACACAAAACTCCAAGTCTGTCGTGGTATTTAACATTCTGCTTATGTCCGCAGATAACGTTGGTGAATGGGAGCAAAGTTCAGTTATCGCGTGTCATGGGATTTCAAGATGGCTGCCCTGGCGGCCATATTGTTTGACGGATCGCGGTCAAAATCAATAGAGTCCATCCCTGATGTAATAGCAACCAAACCACAAAATTTCAGAGTTATCCGTTCATTATTTTTTGAGCTATCTTTATTCTCTATTCTCCCATTAGCGCGTAAGTCTTTTTTTACGCGCTTCGAGTTAAGCGCTTTTGAGTTACGCGTATTCTCCCCCATGCGCTTCGATCACGCCCACAGCGCTTAACTTCAGAATGTAGGCGGCCTTATGAAAGAGGTGTGACTGATCCAAAAGAGAGGCAGACTCTGTACAAAGCTCATTGATTATGGCTATCAGGAAAACATGGAAAAAGGATTTTCTGATTAACCATGAAAACGCATTTGCGGTCCATGGAAAACGCAAACCAGACTTTAAATTTGAATATCGTCGGCCAGCTGATAAAACCTCGTATCTCCAAACTGATAAGAAACGAAAACTCGTATGTCCACTATTCTTACATGCAAAATTAAACATTTTTTTTTAAAACTATATTTATCCATTATTATTATTATTATTATTATATTATTATTATTTTATTTTATATTTATTTTTTATTTTCCTGTGAAGTTTGTCATTGTGAAGATACAAGGTTTTATATGCCGCTGTAATACTAGGCCGTACCAATTACAAGACGTAATTCAGACATCTCTTTATTTATATATATATGAATAAGCATTGGGCTCCGACCGTACGGACGCATAAAATTGCGGCGGCGGGGAATATGTTAGTGACAAACACTTGTTATTTCTTACTCTAGCCACCATGGCATTAAAGCTATGCATTCAAACAAATTGCCGCGATAATGAAATAATAAATAAAGAATTTAGCGCTTCTCAATCAGCGCAATCAGATCATTGAAAATGTGCCCCTCCTACACCAGCCTGTTTGTTCCGTGGAAGACAGGGAAGAAGACAAGGGGAACATTCTAGTCACACAAAGACAATCAAAGACAGTTTATATGATCTCATTTAGAAATTACGCACCTGAAAACTACTCCGATGTCAGGTTTGAAACTAAAGGACATGGAAACGACAAGGATTCTTACCCCGCACGCGGTCATCTCCCCGCCCTGAAACCGCCTCAATAATGACGGAATTCCATATCCATAGCCTATTTGAGCGACACATTCACTTGAACTTGTGCCTAATACTTTATTATAATCAATTATCCCATTTACTGATAATGATTCTTCCCATGTCGGCTATTCTTTAAAGGCTAAAATTGATTAAAAAATGGATAGTGCTCTTGTATTTGCCAGGGTAGGGCTCAATCTAGAGTAGCCTATTTAATCGTATCTTTATTCACACATTAAATTACACAGTATTACCAATGGTAAAACATTACTAGGACTCGAGTTAGTTAATACAGATATCCTCAATTAGAAAATCAATCCCCTCACTCGTGAGAATATCACAACTTTTTAGATTATCACGAACATATAGGGCAGTCGCATTTGTTTATAGAACATGGAAGACAATGATGGCGACGTCGAGCCAAAGCCGAAAACCAAATTTCACAGATGTTAGTGTATGGCAAGCAAGCAATGAAGGCTGATCCGAGGAATTAAGCTGCGAATAGTTCTGGATGTGGCTTCGGTGGGGAGATGTAAGCGCAGTAGGCCTATCCCCGATTTAAAGCATAAATGGAGAGATCTGCGGGGCGCTGTAAAAGCCAGGTTCTCTGCACACCGGAGAACTGTACACGCAACAGGTGGTGGGCAACCATCATCCCCTGTGCGTTTCACTGCACAGGAGGAAGGAATGGCATCTACTCTTTCTGCAGTGGAAGTGCATGGAGAAGAACTTGAAGCGCCAATGAACTGCGTCAGACACCTTGACACAGACGCCTGTGATGTGAATGACATGACCAGCCACTCTCTGGAACGACCCAGATGCCAGGAGCGACAGCGCAGTTCTGACGTTGATGACCACGGGTATGTTTTGTTGGTAATTGCTGCGGCTGGATAGTTGTTCATCCAGAAGTCGGCAAAGATAGATGATTGCCTCGTGCACGGTCCAGGCGAAAGCGCTGGATGCACTCGATGTTTGTTTGTCCCAGGATGTCCAAACGAAGCTGATATATGAGTGTTCGTCTTCGAGCTCGGCGCGCTCCTCTTACTCTTTCCCAATCACGCAAGAGTGCAAGCAAATGCAGGACTGGCATTTTGGCGTTAGATTTTGAGGGCATGGTAGAATGATGGTCTTATGTATACTCGTATTAATTAATTGTTTTGCGTTTGTAATTTAACTGATTGGAGAAGAGGCTGATGCGTAATATCATGTGATGATTTCGTTTGATAAATTATCATGGCTTTGAGAAATGTAGTTTAGAAATAAGGAAGAACAATCGAATATTAAATGTCTCAACCTTTACCATGTTAAATAAAATAAAAGTAATGTTAAATTTCGGCCTATAACCGACATCAAACGCAATATTCAATTTCGCCTAATGTTGGCGCTTGACCTTAATACAGCCCTCAAAAGCGCTTAACAGAAAAAGCGCGTAAGCCAAGGGGAGAATACGCGTAAGTGTTATTTGCATGAGAAACGCCCGGAAACGCCCCGATTTTGGCCTTGCTCCGCCCCAAGCGCGTAAGTGCCTTCAAGGCGCGTAATGCACAGACTTAAGTCGAGGGGAGAATACGCGTAGGCTGAAAAGCGCGTAGCTACGCGCTTTTTTCGACTTAAGCGCATGGGAGAATAGACCCCATAATGCACACATTCAACAATACACACACTCAAAGACACAGAAACACACATTGTACGCACAGAACAATGTACACATGCTCAGTAATACAGACACAGTCAACCCAAATGCTTCCTCATGTACACACACAATAATACACACTTGAAAATGTACACACGCCCTCACAGACATGTTGTATAAATATACACAGTAGTATATCTACTCAATAACACACACTCACTGACACATAAACATACACAATAATACAGACATACTCAACAATACACACTCACAGAAACATGCACAATAATACACACTCACAATCAAAACTACAAACAACACATATACAATAATACACACTTTTGTACATTAAAATGAACACACACACACCATGCAAACATACATGCCCACAGTGAAGTACACACGACACGCGCTTATGTACACACACACATACACTCAAGCACACACATACACACGCACTGAAACATTCCCCACGTCTGGTTTCCCTGGTAGAGTTTAATGACCTCTACCCACTGAACACTTCAGGCAAGGATTCTTTTTTTTTTTGCTCTTTAAAGCAGGATAATTAAGACGCCTTTAATCAATAGCTTTCTCTTTTTATCTTGCCAGAGGAAGGGATTGAGAATTCTATTCGTTAGCATGGCTAAGCCAGACAAAATTAATTTCAATCTTGCTCATGCTGGGCAGGCTATCAAAGGCAAAGAGTAATTGGTAATTCATTGCATCTATCCCACTACCTATTAATACAGGACTCACGCACATGTCAGGGAGGCACAGAAGATTTGTATGTGTTCATCCACTCTGTAAACTGTTCTTTGTTCACAGACACAGTGCAGGGTGGGAGTAGAAACCAGGGGGTAGAGGGTCAGTGTGTAGAATTTGGGGTTTAAGCAGAGTCAGGGGTCGAGTGCTTGTGCACCAATACTATTTTCCAGCTTAATGGCACCCAGCTAAAAAGGCATCGATCCACAGTTGGAAGATCGGGCAAAATCACTTTAAGCATTTCAGGGAATAACTCACTAATCCACTCAGCTAGTGACCCTGATAGCTGGATCGAAACTGAAGCAAATGATATGCGGCTTGATCGCCTGTAAGCGGCCTGAATGACTGATAAGAACGGGTCAATTTCCTGATAAATCCCAACCAGACAGTCTGCCGTCAGCCACTCAGCAAGCTGCTCACAACAAAGAGCGTAACCTTTGACCTTCTATCATTCTCCTCAACTTTGAGACTCTCAAGGAATCCAAAATCGAAGCGGAGAAATGGTGGCAATAACAATAGAAATGTTGTGACCTAATGCCAACTCCATTTCCTGACATCTTGGGTGCATCTCAAAGCATAGGCTGTAGCCTTTGAAGGCTGCATTTTTAGAGGTCTTCACTTACTTTTATCCGCCAACTTGAAAAAAAAAAATTATTTATTTATTTATTTCTAAATATTTAGCGTGAGGGATAAGGTTAAATTTATGGTTACGGTCAGGTTTGGGGCCAGGTTTAGGATTAGGGGTTAGAGTAAAGGTTACAGCTCAGGAAACAAGTGACAACTAGGTTATACTGAAGCTGTTTAACAGAGAAGAAAGGACATCATGTCAATTAGGTGAATGGAACTAGGCTTAAGCCGTCAGAGGCGACGGCTGGGGGTATATCCCCGAACGCCCCAATCCTCCAATTCCCCAATCCTTGAATAGACCTGGAATAGACTTGAATTTGAACTTCATTTCAGGTCAATCGGACAAATGGTTCTGAAGATATGGCCAAAATGGTAATTTTCCATCACAAAGCGCCACCTGGTGGCAAAATATAGAACCATACAGGCATGATGTCATCACGTGACACGTTATGAGGTCATGACCTTGCAGTTGCACTTAGTTTCATGTCAATTGGAGAAATGGTTCCAAAGATATAGCAAAAAATGGTGAATTTTATGTGACAAAGCTCCACCTTGTGTCAGAATTTTGAACCAAACAGGTAAAATGTCATCGTGGGACACATCCTCGGGTCATGACCTTTCATTTGCACTTGATTCGAGGTCAATCGGACAAAAATTTACAGAGATATGATATAAACAGTGATTTTTTTTCAGTTTTTGGCCCCTGGTGGCCAATCTAGAAATGATAAATTGTCCAAAATCGAATGAGTTCTTCCTCTTTATGATACTTACATATGTGCAAAACTTGGAATTTCTGATTGAAATATTACTGAAGTTATCGCATTAACGGCGGCGGCGGCGGTCGGACCAAAAACAAAATATCCCTGGAATGCCATTCGTTCTATCAGGTCTCAAACTGAAATGTGAAATTCAGTTCTCTCTCTGAAATTATTTGGGAAAAATAAAATGGGTCTTCACATAATTATGCAGCCCATCCAGGGCCAGACTCAATCATCTTCAGCATTTGGCCCACTGTAATTTAATTTTGTGTAATGAGGAAATGAGGGAACAGGAAAAAAGCATGGCAGGCTCAGCCTAACCTGTTCTGTAAGCCATGCCCTCAAAATCTATTAACCTTTAAAATAAAATAAGGCCACCAGATCCCTCTCTCACAGTTCTGCTCAGTGGAAAATATGCAGTTTACGACAGAGTGGAGGGGAGGAGGGATGCTGACCAGGAGCTAGAGCTTCTCACAGCTCAATCCATACGTATTTGAACAGGGGAAACTATTTAAAGAGGGCGGACATTCTTGCATGGGTTGCTCAGACGTCTGCATTGATTTTAATTTGGATGTAATTACTCATAAAATAATATCTTCTTTAACCTTTTATTCATTGTTTTCAAACCCAGTGTGCTCCAGAAAAATGAAGTCGGCTCACACCCATCCATCAGCTGTCATCCTGAAATCATGATGTGGTTTCTCCCATGCTGGAATTTCATTTAAATAAAGAAATGCGCATAACAGTTCTTCTCCTGAGTCACAGCTGCCTAACATTTTGGTTTAGGCTCTGTGCTCACGATATGGACAATGTTCACACCTCCTAACATGGATAAATCTGTGATATTGAGCTGACATTGCTCGTAAAATGCTGGCCTTTTAAGCTGGGGCCGGTTGCATAAAATTAGACCAAGTCTTAGTCTTAAATGTAGTTTGAATGTAGTAGTGTAGTCACTACTACTTAAATGTAGTCAGACTTACTATGGACACATAAATAAGCCTGTTGCATAAAACCTGTCTATGAGTGACTTATTTAAGACTGACTTAGATAGCCTGTCGCGTTATGTACCATGGGTAAAATGAGACACTTCACAGACCAGAAAAAATGGCGGACCCAATAGTGACACTTGGTGGCAGTGGGAGATCACCGCACTAAAACGGAACAGAAAACCTTTGCTTGCTCGTGGAATATAATGCCGAAAAAAGTATTTCATTCAATCGTTTTAATCAAACGAACTAAAATTTGACACGTCATCAAGTTAGGGGAGAAAATTACGGAAAGACGAACGGTATCAACGGTCATGAGAACCGTAAAAGATGTTCAAAGACTTTGGTGCGAGAATCAAAAGGCGCTTTCACATCCGACATGAAACGAATTTTTCGCACAAGTTACATTCAAAGTCAATGCAAAGACATTTACTTCGAATGTAATCTGTCGTGCGGAAAATTTGTTTCTCGTCCGGTGTGAAAGCAGCTTAAACGGAAATGTGAAAGAGAGAAAAATCCAGCCACCGGAGGAGAACCCCTTACAAAAATAAAAAAATAACAGAGCTGGGGCCGGTTGCATAAAAATAAGACTAGTCTTAGGCTTAAATCTTACTCTTAGTCAGTCTTACTATAGACACTTGATTTTGCCTGTTGCATAAAGCTAGTCACTGACTGACTAATGTAAGACTGACTTAGATAGCCTATCACGCAATGCATTCTGGGTAAAGTAAGACACTTGAGAAAAGTTAGACACTCAACATAAACAACAAACATGGCCGCCGTTCGTCGCGAGAGAGCTATTTCTTTCACTGCAGCAGAAAACCTCTGTCTATTGGAGGAATACAATGCTGAAAAAGATACTTTACAAAGTGGATTTAGTGGAATAAACGCAAATCTAAAAAAACAACAAGCCTGGGACAACATCACAGAGAAGGTAAACAGCATAAATCCCACAGCTAATCGAACTGTCAAGGATATACAAAAACGGTTTAAAAATATGGTCCAAGAAGCAAAAAAAGAAATAACAAAAAGCAAAAATCCACGGACTGGCGGAGGACCCCCTCCAAAATTAAAGAAAACAACGGAAATAATAATTATTATCTATGGAAGTGACTCCCCGATGTTCTGGGGGATTCCGGAGTGTACGGAGAGCGGAGTGGAGAGGGCTTCTCCTGCTACAACATCAGCAACACCCAGCCCCTCTGCACCACTGACAACGGACATCAACACAGCCGCGGCAGGTAACCTAGCACTCGCTGTGCCATGATATCACACTTACCGATGCGTTTACAGTTTAACTTCTCACTGTGCTTAGTGTTATTCTGCATTAGTTTACTGTTATTCAATGGATCAATAGCCTACTCTTGCTTCTGTCACACTTGTTATGTATGATAATTTTAGTACAGCATTTTATTTCATTTGTAAATGAAGATTTGCTACATGCTGTTTTGCTGCCCTGCTGGTCAGCTATATTTATTTTGTTCATTGGCACCATCTGGTGGCGTACTTGTAAAATCATTAAGAAAAGTCTAGTAATTTCTCGAAGCTTCTGGCACTTTCCTGCTTGGAGGGGGCGGGATTTCCCTAGAATCCTGTGGATCTTTCTGGAAGGTTGCTAGACTATAAAAAGGCTGTGATTTTAAGCACGAGAGACTGACAACAAAGAGAGCAGACAGCAGAAGAGAGCAGACCAGGGTTTTGTTTTGGCAACAGTTAAATAGTGGCAGTGTTATTAGAGAATTTAAATAGTGGATAATTTTTGTACAACTTTTTTTGGAAAGAATAAATTTGTTTTAGTTGTACTGGCCAGTTTTCTTTGTTGTGATTTTTCCAAGTCATAACAAATTGGAGGTTCCACCGAGATTGGATTCACCGAAGATTATTATTTTAAATCTTTTGACTAGTTTAAAAACCAGCAATCATGACTTTTGATGTGGAAAGTTTTTTGAAAACTCCAACCCAGGAATTAATTTTGTTGGCAAAGAAGAAGGACTTGCTACAAATAGCCTCAACCCTTGGATTATCTGATGTGAGGTCATCAATGAAGAAACAAGAAATATTCAACATTTTGGTGCAACACTTCATCGATGAAGATATCTTTGGGGAAGAAGCAGCAGAATTAATTAAAGCTGTGGAAGTGCCTGCAACAGAGCTGCAAAGGCTTGAATTCCAGCTGCGCCAAAAACAACTAGAGCTGGAAGAGAGAAGGTTGGAGAGGGAGAAGGAAAGAGAAATGGAGGAAAGAAGATTGGAGAAAGAAATGGAGGAAAGAAGGATGGAGAAAGAAATGGAAGAAAGAAGGTTGGAGAGGGAGAAGGAGAGAGAACTAGAAGAAAAAAGGATGCAGTTCGAATTGGAAATGAAGAAAATAGAAGCAGGTACTGTTCCAAAATCATTTGGACTTTCTGATCATTTTGATGTGGTTAAACATATAAGACTTGTTCCTCCTTTCTTAGAAAATGATGTTGACCAATACTTTACCCATTTTGAAAAAATTGCTGAAAATTTGAAATGGCCAAAAGAGCATTGGACAATGATGTTACAAAGTGTTCTTACTGGTAAAGCTAGAAAAATCTATAACCAGTTATCTGTCCAACAGTGTGCTGATTATGATTTTGTCAAATCTGCCATTCTGAAGGGTTATGAATTAGTCCCTGAGGCTTACAGGCAAAAATTTAGGAATTCTTGCAAGGAAGCCAGTCAAACTCATGTTGAATTTGGCAGGTTAAAGGAACAGTTGTTTGATCAGTGGTGTAATTCCATGAAAGTTGAAAAAGATTTTGATAGAATGAGGCAACTTATTCTGGTTGAGGAATTCAAAAGGTGTGTCCAGCCTGATATTAAGACTTTCCTTGAAGAAAAACAAGCCATTACTTTGCAAGATGTTTCTACGCTAGCTGATAGTTATGCATTGACTCACAAGACTTCTTTTGTCCAAAAATCTACTTTTTCTAAATTTCAAAGCAAGTTTCAGTCCAAGACTTCTTCTAATAACACTTCTAATGATTCTAAGGCCACTTCTGAAAGGAAACCTTCCAGTGAGAAGCAATCCTCTGATTCTTTACCCTCTGTGTCTTGCCATTACTGCAAAAAGCAAGGTCACCTTATTTCTGAGTGTTATGCTCTCAAGAAAAAACAACAACGAGAAGAAACCAAGCCAACTGCTTTGACAAAGAGAGAATCTCTTGTATCAATGGTCAGTTCACCTGATCTTCTACCTTCTGTGTCTGATCCGGTTATGGAGGGTTTTGAGCCATTCATCACTGATGGTTCTGTCTCACTTTCACATGATTTTTCCTCATCTGCTCCTGTTCGAATTCTAAGGGATACTGGGTCTTCCCAATCTCTTATTCTTGCAGATATTCTGCCTTTCTCGGACAAATCGTCTACTCAGGCTAATGTCCTTATTCAAGGAGTAGAATGTGGTTTTACAAGTGTACCTCTCCATAATGTTCATCTCAAATCAGACTTGGTCTCTGGACCCGTTACTGTTGGTGTTAGGTCTTCTCTTCCTTTCAAAGGCATTCATTTGCTTCTTGGTAATGATCTTGCTGGGGATAAGGTTGTGCCCTACCCTATTGTAACTGACACTCCTTTGATTCATCAAGAATCTGACTCTATAGAGGAGGAAATTCCAGACCTCTATCCTTCATGTGCAGTTACTCGTTCTATGGCCAAAAAGGCTATTCAAGATGATGCTGACCTGGACTTTAACCTGGCTGACACCTTCATTGGGCAGTCTTTTCATCAGGAACCTTCCAGTCCTGAGATGTCTGGGAAATCTTCAGACTTGTCCTTGTCAGGTCATTCTAATGACATTTTGTCTCGTAAACAACTTATTCATGAGCAACAACAAGCTCGTGATCTAGCGCATCTTCTACCACAGGCTGCAAGTGAACAAGAGGCTACTCAAGTTCCTGTCTGTTTTTACTACAAAAATGGTGTGCTTATGAGAAAGTGGCGTCCACCCGATGTTCCTGCAGATGAAGAGTGGATGATCACCCATCAAATTGTTCTTCCAAAGTCTTATCGTCAAGAAACTCTTAGTCTGGCCCATGACAATCCTATGTCAGGTCATTTGGGTATCAAGAAGACCCTTCAACGTGTCAGAAACCATTTCTTCTGGCCTTCCATGAGGTCTGATGTACAGGAGTACTGCAAATCCTGTCATACTTGTCAAATGGTAGGGAAGCCGAACCAAAATATTCCAAAGGCTCGACTTAAGCCCATTCCCGCTTTTGAAGAACCTTTCAGTCGGATCATCATTGACTGTGTTGGACCATTGCCGAAGACTAGGTCTGGTTGTGAGTACTTACTGACTATCATGTGTGCTTCCACCCGGTTTCCTGAGGCAATTCCACTTCGTAATATCAAGGCGAAGACTATCATCAAGGCTCTAACCAAGTTTTTCTGCTTAGTTGGTCTTCCTAAGTCTATTCAGTCTGATCAAGGATCAAATTTCATGTCTGGCATATTTCAACAAGTTATGCATGACCTTGGTATTAAACAATACAGGTCATCAGCTTACCATCCTGAGAGTCAAGGTGCTTTGGAGAGGTTCCATCAAACCCTGAAGAACATGATAAGGACCTACTGCCTTGACACAGAGAAAGATTGGGATGAAGGTGTCCATCTTCTTCTGTTTGCTGCCCGTGAAGCTGTTCAGGAGTCTCTTGGGTTCAGTCCTTTTGAGCTCGTTTTTGGGCATACAGTCCGTGGACCTTTGAAGCTACTGAAGGAAAAGTTGCTCGCTGAAGATGATGTCCCAATGAACTTGCTTCAGTATGTCTCTGACTTCCGTAATCGTCTCTCTAAGGCTTGTGACTTTGCTAAGTCTAATCTCAAAGAAGCTCAGGGCAAAATGAAAGCCAGATATGACCTTCATTCAAAAGATAGAAGTTTTAAAACTGGTGACAAAGTTCTTGCACTTTTGCCAGTTCCTGGAAACCCTCTAAGAGCCCGATATTTCGGCCCTTACACTGTCCTCAAAAAGGTCAGTGATCTAAATTACATAATTTCAACTCCTGGAAGGAGGAAACAAAAACAAATGTGTCACATCAACATGCTGAAAGAATACATTGATAGAGACACACAGCAAAAGCCAGTCAATGTGGTAAATACAGTTGAACTGGAAAGTTCCGAAGATTGTGACTGCCCCTTAGAAAATGAACCTGGTCCAGTCAAACTTGAAAATTCAGACATTCTTGAAAATATTAACAGCAAGTTGTCCCACCTGGACCCTTTTCAACAACAGCAGCTAAAGCAGCTCATATTTGAATATAGTCACATTTTCCCTGACGTTCCATCAAGGACTGATTTGGTTTACCATGATGTCATCCTACAAGACGATGCCAAGCCTGTAAAACAGCATCCCTACAGAATGAATCCAGAGAAGCAGGAATACCTGAAACAAGAAGTCAAATATCTGCTTGAAAATGACTTTGTTGAACCAAGTTACAGTGACTGGAGTTCTCCATGCATCCTAGTTCCCAAACCCAATGGAACATATAGAATGGTGACAGACTACAGAAAAGCGAATGCTCTATCAAAAACGGACTCATATCCTATTCCCAGGATTGATGACTGCATTGACAAAGTTGGACAGTCAAAGTATGTCACAAAATTTGATCTCCTCAAGGGCTTCTGGCAGATCCCTCTAACAGAGAGAGCAAAGGAGATCTCTGCCTTCGTCACGCCAGATGGATTATACCAATACAAGGTCATGCCATTTGGAATGAAAAATTCTCCAGCCACCTTCCAACGTCTGGTAAACAAAGTGATTGCTGGACTGCCAGGATGTGAGGCCTATATCGATGATATTATCATCACCAGTGACAGCTTCCAAGAGCACCTCACCTACATCAGAAACTTCTTTCAGAGAGTGAGTGATGCCAAGCTGACTATCAACCTTGTTAAAAGTGACTTTTGTAAAGCTTCAGTTGTTTACTTAGGTCATGTTGTAGGACAGGGTCAAGTCAAACCAGTTGATGCAAAAGTCAAAGTTATCACTGAATTTCCTGAGCCAACAACTAAAAGACAGCTCATGAGATTTCTAGGGATGGCTGGCTACTACAGAAAATTCTGTAAAAATTTCTCTATCACCTCTGAACCTTTGACAAATTTACTGAAGAAAAATGCAAAATTTGTTTGGGATGAAAAATGTCAAAATTCATTTGACCAGCTGAAAGCGATTCTCAAAAATGCACCAGTTCTCTTATCTCCCAATTTCAAAAAGGAGTTCAAGTTGGCAGTTGATGCCAGTGACATTGGTGCAGGTGCAGTTTTACTGCAAGAAGACACTGATGGAGTAGATCATCCTGTTTGTTACTTTTCCAAAAAGTTTGATAAACATCAGAAAAACTACTCAACAATTGAAAAAGAATGTTTGGCACTTGTTTTGGCTTTACAACATTTTGAAGTCTATTTGACTTGTTCAGCTACTTCCATCAAGGTCTTCAGTGATCACAATCCCCTCACATTCTTGCACAAGATCAAAAACAAGAATCAAAGATTACTGAGATGGAGTTTACTTTTGCAAGAGTATGATTTGGATATTTCTCACATCAGGGGAAAAGATAATGTAATCCCAGATACACTTTCACGCATGTAATTTTATTTCTTTTCATGATTGTGAAAAACGTAATTTTACTTTTCTATTTGATTGTGAGACTTACACTGTTTGTTATGTATATGATTGTTATCATGATCAATAATACGTTTGTGTAAAGTTCAATATTGTTCTGATTATAAAACTGTGTTAATTTTAACAAAAGAAAGCTTTTAGCAAACCTTTCTTTTCTTAAAGAGGGGAGGTGTTATGTATGATAATTTTTGTACAGCATTTTATTTCATTTGTAAATGAAGATTTGTTACATGCTGTTTTGCTGCCCTGCTGGTCAGCTATATTTATTTTGTTCATTGGCACCATCTGGTGGCGTACTTGTAAAATCATTAAGAAAAGTCTAGTAATTTCTCGAAGCTTCTGGCACTTTCCTGCTTGGAGGGGGCGGGATTTCCCTAGAATCCTGTGGATCTTTCTGGAAGGTTGCTAGACTATAAAAAGGCTGTGATTTTAAGCACGAGAGACTGACAACAAAGAGAGCAGACAGCAGAAGAGAGCAGACCAGGGTTTTGTTTTGGCAACAGTTAAATAGTGGCAGTGTTATTAGAGAATTTAAATAGTGGATAATTTTTGTACAACTTTTTTTGGAAAGAATAAATTTGTTTTAGTTGTACTGGCCAGTTTTCTTTGTTGTGATTTTTCCAAGTCATAACACACTGCATAGCCTACATCATGCGGCAGCAGTCATATAACGTTACCCATGCAATTACAGTAGGCTATAACATTACTATGTTGCGCTATTAGAAAGAGAGCAAGGAATTTAAGACATGCAAAACTAGGCCTATTGCATCTAGTGGGGTCTGATTATGAGAAATGAAGATATTTATTAATGACCAATGTCTGTTGAAATAACTAAAGTGAATGTGATTATGATTATGATTATAGGCTATGATTGTCTGATAAGCTCCATATGGCAGAGCATACTCTATGTGATACATGACACTGGTAATAATAATAATAACAACAACAACAACAACAACAAAGTACAGTGGAAGAGGGAAAAGCTCTCTAGTGTTTAGCCTACGGGGCACCTATGGTAAAGTTAAATGGAGATGTCATATTATTCTATTTGTTTTTGTTTGTTTATTTTTCAGCTTTGGACAGCAGGGAGAACGACGACGACCCAACTCCTGACCCTCCCTTGACCCCTGCAGCTACAGGCCAAGCCAAGCAGAAGAAGAAGAAGATCACCATTGCCATGGTAATAGAGCGGCAGTACAGGAACTTGGGAATAGAGCATGAGAAACTAAAACTAGAAGTCGACAAATTACACCTAGAGAAAGAAAAAATCAAACTGGAAATGGAGAAGTTGCAACTAGAGAAAGAAATTTTGAAACGGAAAATGGAGACAGGCCCGTCCGATGAGGAAGAATACATAAATGTTCGAAGGATACCTGGTAAACGCCCAAACTGATATATTTTTGTATGTTATATTTTTGCATGATATTAATTTATTTATTTAAAAAAAAGGTATATTTTGACTCCTTAGGGGAGTGGACAGATTTATTTATTTTTATAGGCTACATGCTGTGTAGCCTAACTATACTTTTTCTGATGTCCAGTCTAAATTGAGATTGTGAAAAGGGCAGTCATATTGTAGTGTAATTCCTCAAGTTACAAATAAAGTCTGCCCATCTGAAAGAAATGTCTGTTGAGTGTGTATATAAGATACAATGTATGAAATAACAGTGCCCACACAAATTAATTGATTGAACAAAAATGATTTATGAAGATAAATGGGCAGTGGTACAAGTCATAAGGGAAAATAATCATGTAAAGTAAAGAAATTAGGATAGACGTTGGCGTGTTCATGTAGAAAAGATGGTTTCCACCAGCATCTGACAGACATAGCGCCCTGGCCCTCGGTCCATCTCCAGAAGGTATGCTGCTTCTTCTTCATCTTCTTCCTCATCTGCTGCTTCTTCCTCCTGGTGTTCAGGCTCCTCAAGATCAGCAAGGGATAGGTCTCTGAAAACAGTGAACATATTTATTTTAACACTAAAATGACACCACAGATAGCTTTCATATACAGTACAGTAATTGAATCATGATGATATAACTTATAGTTCGACTAGACCCACCTTGCTAAGTTATGCAGCACCACACAAGCATAGATCACATTGCTGACCCTCACTGGTGACATCCAGAGTTCACCATGGAGGCAATGGAACCTCCTCTTTAACACCCCAAAGGTGCGCTCCACCACGTTCCGGGTAGCAGAATGTGCCTCATTATACCTCTCCTCACTGAGGTTGGTGGGATTCAGGAAAGGTGTGAGGAGCCACGGTTTCAAAGCGTATCCGGAATCACCCAGGAGAAGTCCATCAATGAGCCCCTCCTCGAACGCTTCTCCAATCTGTGATTCCTGCAGAATCCGGGAGTCATGTGTTTGTCCAGGCCAGCGAGCCACACAGTTGGTAATCTTCAGTGTGGCATCACACACTGCCTGGACATTGATACTATGGTATCCCTTTCTGTTTACGTAGAGCTCTTCATGTTCAGACGGTGCCTGCAGACGGATGTGGGTTCCATCTATTGCTCCCACCACATTGGGGAAGCTTGCGATGGCATGAAAGTCTGCTTTCAGCCTCTTTAGAACATGTGCATCAGTTGGGAATTTCGGTAGCATCTTGCTGAGCTCTTTCGACACTCTGTGCACTATGCGTGACACTGTAGACTTATGTAGCCCCACAGTGTCACCCACAGAGATGAGAAAACTCCCGGTTGCGTAGAAGCGTAGAGCCACACAAACTTGTAGAGACGCCGGGACACTGTGGTTCCTTCCTGTTCTGGGATGGATGGCCTCTTCAATCTGTGCAGTCAGCCTCAGGATGGTTTCTCGTGGGAACCTCAGTCGCTGGACCAACTCCTCGTCACTGTATGCATCCAGTGGGTTAGATCTATCCCTGAATACCCTTTCTCTCTGTAATGCTCTATTGAGAAGCCAAATATTAGCCATCTTACCTAAAATAACACTCACAAAAACAAACTGCAAACCCCCAGCTGACACTGATTATTTATAGGTTGGTTGATTGATTGATTGATTGATTGATTGATTGATATTTATCTCATTTTTTTTTTTTTACCTTTTTGTTTTCTTTATTCTGGAAAGTGAGATTAAGCAACACCACATTAGGCTACATGTAAATATTACACTTACAGTTTAAAACATACAAATCAAAGTGTTTAAAACCGTAAACAATGACATTTATATAAATAGCTAGAAATAGAGATCAGTGATAAGAGAAAGAGGCAGAAAATGTTCGCTATTCCATGGGCATCATGTGTTGCCATAGTAACTAAGACTCTAAGCCAGGGTGTAGCCAGGGGGTGAGGTAGCTTACTTTTTCACCTCAAAATAAGACGGGTCTTAATTTTATGCAACAGGCAGTCATAATAAGACCAGTCTAACCTGAAAATTTAAGACAGTCTAAGACTTAGACTAAGTCAGTCTTAAGTTTATGCAACAGTCAGTCACAAAAAGACCTGTCTAACCTAAGTTTTTAAGACGGTCTAAGGCTTAAAACTGCTTTACGCAACCGGCCCCTGATAATCCTGTTTCTAACGTAAAATATTTTTTTCCTTTTTTTGAGAAAAACAATAAATATTGCTGTATCTTTGTGTCCTCTAACACGTGTTCTAACAATGTGCTGCCATGGCAACAAAGCTCTCATCTAAGTCTTAGCCAGGGGGAGAGGTGGCTAATTTTTCTGCCTCAAATTAAGTCAGTCTTAAGCTTTATGCAACAGACAGTCTTAATTAGACAAGTCTAACTCGACAATTTAAGACCAGGGGCCGGTTGCATAAAATTAGACCCAGTCTTTGACTTAAATGTAATTTTAAGTCAGACTTACTGTAGACTACTAAATATGCCTGTTACATAAAACCTGTCTTTGAGTGACTTATTTAAGCCTAACTTGGATAGCCGGTCGCGCTATGTATCATGGGTAAAATAAGACACTTCGCAGAGGAGAAAAACATGGCGGACAAAATAGCGACACTCGGTGGCAGCGGGAAATCACCGCACTGAAGCGCAACGGAAAACCTTTTCGTTGCTGGAGGAGTATAATGCCGAAGTCTTTTAAACAATAGTTTTAATCAAGCGAACGGAAATTTGACACGTCATTAATTTAGGGGAGAAAATTACAGAAAAGGCGAACCGTATCAACGGTCGTGTGAACCGAAAAAGATGTTCAAAAACGTTTTTAAAGTATAGTGCAAGAATCTACAGCTGCTTTCACACCGGAAAGCGTTTTGCGTGTATTCGCGTCTTTGCATTGACTTTGAATGTAATCTGTCATGCGAAAAATTTGTTTCGTGTCCGGTGTGAAAGCAGCTGAAGATGGAAATATGGAAGAGAAAAAAAATGTAGCCACCGGAGGAGGGCCCCCTCCAAAACTACAAAATAAATACAAATTTAAAAAAAAAACAGAGCTGATAATCCTGTTTCCAATGTACAATATTTTTTGTCCTTTTTTGTTAGAAAAACAATAAATATTGCTGTATCTTTGTGTCCTCGAACAGGTGTTCTAAAAATGTGTTGCCATGGCAACAAAGCTCTCATCTCAGGGTTAGCCAGTGGGAGAGGTGGCTAATTTTTCTGCCTCAAATTAAGTCAGTCTTAAACTTTATGCAACAGACAGTCTAAATTAGACTAGTCTAAGTCGACAATTTAATACCAGTCTACAGTGAAAACCAGTCTTAGACTAAGTTTATGCAACCGGCCCCAGTTTACAGTGAAAACCAGTCTTAAACTAAGTTTATGCAATGGGCCCCTGGTCTTAAAATGTAGGAGAGGCAATCTAAACTCCAAACTGCCCCATCTGCTGAGCCTCCCACATGATCTACCTGCCTATAAACATCTGACCTATCTGGTTAGCCTCACCCTACATTACCTTGTTAGTCTCTCAATACTTTACCAGGTTATATCCATATTACATTACCTGGCTAGTCCCAAATTTCTTTATGTAGTTAGTCCTACATCAGCAGGTAAGTCCCAGAATACATTACCTGGTTAATGCAAACCTACATCACTGGTTAGTCCCATATCACTTTAACTTCTAGTTATTTACATCTGACATTTGTTGGTTAGCCCCACTAGTACACGTTACCTGGTTAGTCCCACCCTGCATAACCTTTGTAGTCCCTTATTACCTTTCTTGGTTAGTCCCACATTACATGACCTGGTTAGTCCGACATTACTTTATATGTTTAGTCCCACCCTATGTCAGCTGGTTAGTCCCCTATTACTTTACATAGTTAGTTCCACCCTACATTATCTGGTTAGTCCCATGTATCATTACCTAGTTAGCACAACATTGCTTTGCCTAGTAAGTCCAACTGTCATGGTCACTCAGGAAACTCAACAGGAGCGAAAGTAGTGCACAGACCAGTCTCTTTGACACCACAATAAGAGCACCATTATGTGCAAGGATATGAAGACAGGCTAAGATACAGTTACTAGAACACAGAGCAATAGACTAGAACAACTCCTAGGGATTCTAAGGATACTGTACATAACTGATATACAGGAAAGGCTGATAATAACAATGCTCAGAAGATATTAAAACAAATATCAATACAAACTCGACCAAACTACAAAAAAACAAGAGAAATACAAAAGTCACCAAAACTTTACAACACAAATCATAGAATCACGAATAAACTGATGAAAGTCCAAACTCTACATGCGAGGTCAGTAAACGGAAACTGCAGGAGCAAGGAAACCAGGACCTCTAGCAATGACGCCCGGCACCATCTGAATTAGACTAGGTGTTAAAAATAGGTTTTCAGACAGGGACAGTCAGTTAGCATTCAGGATTGTTAGAACGAGGAAGTGGAGAGTAATTAGATATATAGGGTGCCAGGTCACCGGGCTGCCAGGCAAGGATGTGACACCAACATTACCCAGTTAGTCTCTCCCGGGATTAATTGGTTCATCCCATAATGCATTAACTGCTTAGACGTGCCCTACATGACCTTTTTAGTCCCACATCGCGTTAGTCCCACATTAGATTACCTAGTTAGTCCCACAATACATTGCCTGCTTTGTTCCACATTTAATTTTTGGGTTATTCCCCAATTACTTTACTTGGTTCGTTCCACTCTGCATTATCTGGTTAGTCCCATGCTACCTTACCTGGTTAGTCCCATATTGCATTACTTTGTAGGTCCCGCCCTACATTATGTAGTTAGCCCCACCAAAAATGCCTGGCACTTCTAGACAACAGGTGGCATGTCCCTGTGTTATTCTCTCCCTCCTCATATTGCCCCCTCCTTGTCTCCCTCCTCTCACTCTCTCTCCTCCCCCCCCCCCCTCCATTCTGCCATCTTCTATCAAGTTTTGTTTCATGGAAGCAATATTGGACTGCGGTATTACATCCCACCACAATAAAGTGTGAAATCTGGGAAGAAAGACCTCACAGCGAGGAGGAGGAAATGTTCGGCAGAACAGATGGATGCTGTATCATGTCAGAGCAGGGGGGCCAAGGCACAACAATGAGGAGAGTAAAACCACTGAAAAATATGTCCAGATGCCCAAAAAGTTATCGATACCAATCTATCCTAGAGTGACACAAGCTGGAGCTTCCTCTATGGAGCCGGAAAGGTACGCAAGTAATACAGGCGTCCCGTCCCATCACATCACGCGAGATTACACAAAAAAGCCATGTAAAATTACAGCATATTTCATTATGCAACCATTCTAAGGGAGCTTGTAATATACTGAACAGTGAATGGGTTCACTTTTCAATGGACGCCTGTTCATTTTTGGATGCGTTTGAGGCTGCGTCACTGCGTCACCTGGTCACTGCGTTTGATAATGAACACCCTTGCGTTCATTTTCTGATGCGTTCTTTTTTTAGATTTTAGATTATGGGCGCGGATATTCTTTTGTGAACGACGACTGAATATGGATGACGGATTATATAAACGCTTGTATAGGGCTATTTTAAATTCTCAGTTCCTTCATATAAAATATTTCTCATTGTCCTTGTTAGTTTTTTTTTTTTCGTATCCTGGGTACAATCCGCCCACTGAAGATCATTTGGCAATTTAGGTGACGCTTCAGGAATGGGATTATATGTGACCAACTCCTGTTCTTTGAACAAAAACATTATGTTTATCTTAACAAAAATAAATTAAACTTAGTCAACTGAACAAATTAAGTATTAATCGTGCACATCATCAAAAAGTCTTGTCACTGGTATTCCAGCGTGTCGCATGAATTGAAGTCTCACTCCGTGATCTCGTATCCCTCAACCAGCTAATCCCCATGGCATCACAAGACTACTTAGTTGTTTATCTTGCAATCAAGTTTATTCATTAATTGAGCTGATAACACCCTTATAATAAGGGTTATATTCATAAAGGGGGAAAGGGGGGGATAAATATTTATTAATATTCAGACATGCTGATTCTATAATACTGTACACATGCAGAGGTTTTTCTTTGCTCATGTGCTTGTCTAGATCTGGACTTGTTGTCGGCAGCTCCATTAGAGGGGCAGTTTCATGTGTTGTGACTTCAATCTGAATAAAATACTGTACAATAAAACAAAACAATATATAATATGACAAATGGTACAAAATCTGCAACACTCAAAGGAACAACATCTGAATATCATTGCAGAACTCATTGTGTACGCAGTGGGCCGTAAAGTGTGGCTTTTTTTGGCTTTCGCGTTCACAGGTTTAAAAAGAAAGGATTAATATCGCAGATAATTTTGCAATTTGATATGAGCGGGACCAAGTTATCCTAGTTCTTACACTCACAGAATAGTAAAATTAAACTTGGGCTGTCACGCAGATGATGTGATACAATGCGTAAACTATAATTTTAAGCAGCACTGGATGTTGCAAATGAAAAAAAAAAACTACAATCTATCGCAAACAAATTGCTTAGCGGTTCACATCATGATTTGGAATTCTGATACACTTTTTGTCTCGCCCCGAAGGGATTTGCGAGACATAGGCGCCGCTTATTCCGTCCGTGGCGTCGGCGTCAGCGTCCGACCACAAAAACTTTAACCAAAGTTAAAGTTTTTGGTTAAGGTTTTCGGGGGCAGCCGGGGCGAGACATACCCGCAGCGTTAGTGCTTGTTTATATAAGAAGGAACAAGTGGCATCCTGACACCACAAGGAAGCGATGTTCATTCCAGTAAAGTATTCACACAGCAACATTTGAATGTTTTGGCCGATTGAACGTACCCCGGTACCATTGAATCACAATTTATCCCCGGTCTTGGGTGTGGAATGTGTTAAAGCATCTTATCGAACTCAATGAAAAGTGTAAGCGTATAACAGAAGATTGACGATCGGTAAAGAAATAATCTGGAAACTGGAGATTTGGTAGGATTTTTTAGTCGACGTGAAAACTTTTGTTTAATAAGCATATACCTTACAATATACTTCTAAATTCTGCAGGATAAGAGACGGGGGATTTATTTCTTGGAAGAAGGAAATATTTATGTATGTTAATGTAAATTTTGGGAAGTGGAAAACAGATTCATTTTGTAATGCAGGAGAGGGTAGCTGCGTTCGTTTTTGGATGCCGTCCAGTCAAAAATGAACACATGCTTGTTAATTGTTGAACGCACAGCAGTTCATTTTTTAGCTGAACATGAACGCTAGTTCAAATTTGAATGTGTACAGTATATTGATAAGCTCCCTTAGTGGTCAAGTCTGTACCTGAGGCAATGCAGGCTCAACAGGTAACAAGGTTGACGGTGTCACTCGCAAAAACAGTTAATCCAAGAAATTAATTAGTTCATTTATTTATTAAAATTACAACCCCAATTCCAAAATAGTTGGGACAAAGTGTAAATTGTGAATAAAATCAAAATGCAATGACTTTCAAATCACACCAGCCTGTATTTTATTCACAATAGAAGAGAGATAACATAGCAAATGTTGAAACTGAGAAATTTTACAATTTTATCCACAAAATCAGCTCATTTCAAATTTGATGGCTGCTAGAGGTCTCAAACATGTTGGGACAGGGGCCTGTTTACCAAAGTGTAGCATCCCCTCTTCTTTTTATCCCCCCGGCATATAATGTGGGGGGATATAGCGATCAGTGTGTCCGTCTGTCCGTCCGTCTGTCCGTCCGTCTGTAATAAAATAGTTTCCGGACCAGAACTCGAAAACTATACCACTTACAAACACCAAATTTGGTATTGAGCTTCTCCTTATGGTCTAGTTGTGCCTTTTAGGGGTAGTATCCCCTTAGGTGCCAAAATGGCTCTCTAGCGCTACCAAGACACATTTCACTGGCACTTAGACAGCCACCACAACCGTTAGGAAAGTCGTAGAGTGATGGAACCAACACTATATTGTTCAACTCATCAAGGCCTAAAAAAAAAATCAAAACCTATTATCTAAATCGAACAGGAAGTCCGCAATTTGCATATCAATATTTCCTTTCCTAAATTTGGCCAAAATTTGCCTTCGAACAAACGCGAACTCCTTTGAGGGTGTCATCATATCGACCCCAAATGCTAACATATGAGAAAGCACTCTGTCGATGAAAATTACTGTAAAACTTTTTCAAAAGTCGAACGGTTTGGATTTTTTGAGGCGTCAAAGATGGGGTCCCCAGCCACTTTCACTGCCTTCTTTCGATGGGTACACAATTCCCAACCTTAATTTGACCCCTTAAACATGCTCAAAAACAAACCAAATTTTATAGTTAATTCATAGTGGATTTCAACATTTTTTAAATGTCTAAAATCTTCACCAAACAGACAAAATGGCTCTCTAGCGCCACCTAAATACACCAAAATGGGACTTTTGCTTTAACCAAGGCCTGTCGCAATGTCATAAAATTCTGAAAAAAAACCACACATCATTGCTGTGCCATGCCCTGTACTGTGACCTAATTTCGTGAAAATCCATTTGAGACTTTTTGAAATAAAAAATATTATGTTCATAATACGCTGTACAGTATTATATAATTTGTTACTGTGGACAAACCGTTTATCATATCAAAATGTCCTTTGGTATACTTTATAAGCTCCATGTGTACAAACAAACTGCCGAGCATGGTAGCATTTGAATGAATATTTGTTGAGATATTAACATGTTATGAAAATTCATTTTTTGAAAAAAATATAGAGTGACGCACTTCTGAATTCACCATAAGTTGCAGTGTATAAAACGTTTGTCTTTATCATTGAACATGCTCCTGAAATTTCAGTTTTTTATGATTTACCTGGAAGAAGCATTTATTAATTTCTTGATTTTTATTGATTTTCAGTATGTTCAATCAGCTTGTCCGTCCGTCTGTCCGTAATAAATTCGTTTCCGGACCACAACTCGAAAACTCTATCACTCACTAACACCAAATTTTGTATGGACCTTCTCCTTATGGCCTAGTTGTGCCTTTTGGGGGTTTTGGTCCGTCCGTCTGTCCACACAACCTGTAGGTTACACAACCTACAGCCGGGGGGATCCGCCATTGCCAGATGGCTCTTGTTAATACAGAGTGGAGGAGTCTGGGCATTAAGGAGACAAGTTTCTTGAGTTTAGCCATTGGAATTTGATCCCACTCTTGTTAAATACAAGCTTCCAGCTGCTGGAGAGTTTTGGGTCTTCTTTGACAGACTTTTCGTTTAATTCTGCACCAAATGTTCTCATTCGGTGAAAGATCAGGACTGCAGGCAGGCCAGTTCAGCACACGGACTCTTCTACTATGAAGCCATGCTGTTCTAATAGCTGCAGTATGCGGTTTTGCATTGTCTGGTTGAAATACACAAGGCCTTCCCTGGAATAGATGTCATCTGGAGGGGAGCATATGTTGCTCTAAAACCTTTATATACCTTTCAGCATTCATGATGCTTTTTAAAACATGCAAGTGTCCCACACCATATGCACTAATGCATCCCCATACCATCAGAGATTCTGGCTTTTGAACTGAACGCTGATAACAGGAGGGGTGGCCTTTTTCCTCTTTAGCTCGAAGGACAGGACGCCCATGATTTCCAACAAGAATGTAAAATTTGGACTCGTCTGACCACAGGACATTTTGCCGCTTTACTACAGTCCATTTTAAATGAGCCTTGGCCCACAGAACACGGTGGCGCCTCTGGATCATGCTCAACAATGGCTTCCTTTTTGCATGATAGAGTTTTACATGGCATCTGTGGATGGCATGGCGAAATGTGTTCAGAGACAGTGGTTTCTTGAAGTATTCCTGCGCCCATTTACAATTGTCTATGACAGAATCATGCTGGTGAGTGATGCAGTGGCATCTGAGGGCTCGAAGATCAAGGGCATCCAGTAAAGGTCTTCAGCCTTGTCCCTTACCCACAGAGATTTTTCTAGTTTCTCTGAATCTTTTGATGATGTTATGCATTGTCGATGATGAGACTTTAAGCCTTTGCAATTTGACATTGAGGAACGTTGTTTTTAAAGTACTCCAGTGTCTACTCTAAGTGTCACTTAGTCTGCTCAACTTAGGTCACGACAGCTGGAGTGGCCCTCTGCCTCGGGGGTTAATGGACAGTTTCTGGGGTAATGGTTGGCGTTGAACGTCTTGCAAACCACGCGAAAACAGCTGAGACCACTTTGGCAGGGATTATGCCGCAGTGCCATGAACAGGACTTTTCAGAGACTGCATCAGAAAATACTTCACATTACCTCCCTTGATGTTGCAAATCCCATGCATATTTTTGTTACACGACATAACCCGATTGGTAACATTAATACCAGTTATCTATGTAATTCTGGACTGTAACTGATGTTTCATGGCAAACTGCAGTGCAAGCATGTCGTGTTTGGTCATCAGATTCCGAAATCGCATGGTGCATATTTCGAAGGGAGTAAAATTGTACTGAATCCTCATTCAATAAGTATGAAAAGAAATCTACTTCTGCTTCTCATGGTAATGCCCCCTCCCAAACCACCTCTGAGGAAGGGTTGCCTTCCTGAGTATCCCAAGTGATTTATGACCCTGCTGTCGGAAGTAGTGGTAGTAACTTCTGGAGTTTGGGCTTAAAAGGGAGAGGAACAAAGGATTTGGGGAGACCGCACCTGGTTTCCCACGCGTGCATCTCCATGCCGTGTGTAGCCAATAATAGTGATGGAAGATGATAAGACGACTTCCCATGCGCATCTGTATGTGTGTAGCCGTTCTCACAATGGAAGATTGCATTCAACTTCCCCCACGCGCATCTCTATGCTGTGGTTAGCTTTAATCTAGTCATAGAAGATCTTGGGTGATTTGACGTGATATTGCTATGGAAGCTTGTATCCCTCCTTCCCTCATATACTTTGTGTATATGTGTAGCTTTGAGCTGCGCCAGGTATGATATGACTTCTACTTTTTATCTTTCTGTAACAATGTAATTGGTTTGTGTGATGTAAGCTTGGGCCTGCCTGGCGAAATAAATTGATAATTGTATTGTATTTTGTTGTGGGATTCTGATTTGGACAACCATATTCCCTTCCAGCTCGAAGCCCCATTTCCTTCTTGGGTAACGTAGGACTGTAAGTGCGATGCCTGATCCACACGCTTGGTCTGCGTTATGAGTGGATTTTCCATGCTGTGATTGGTCTAATTATGATTAGGCTTCGAGGAGATTCCGTTATATCGAGTCGGCTTGGTCCCTTAACGGAAATCTTTCAAACACGAAGTCCCTGAACTGATAATGTCGCACTTCGGAGTTTCTCGTTTTGGGCCCCGGTAATCCCTATTACATAGCAATTTTCTATGTCAAATTACTGCGGATAACAATACCGCTAGCCTCTGAGTTAATCCACCGAAGTGGGTTGTACAGATGATTCTGGTCCGGAAGAGTGAGGTATAGACCAGTTCTGGGTCTGTTGCGCAACATAGCTCTCAATTCATAAATTGGAGTCAAGTCGATATTTATGCAAACGCATGGTAACCGCGATTGGATATAACTAAATTTTATGTCCTAAATTTCATATGGAGTCAGATGAATTGCAATCGCTACATGACGACTGCAGCATCCACAAGGCACGTTTCAGGCCACTTACAAGCAGAACGTGAAAGACGTCATCACGTTCGGCCTGAGGCAGTGGTCTAGTGCTGAAGCTGTAGCCAGACCCCATTATTATAATGGAGACCGTTAAGACTTTCTTTTCCCTGGCTGTTAAGGCAAACACGCTGAGACCTTCCACCTCAGCTAAGACCCTCCTTGGCCTAGTTGCACGGTGTTTACACACTATAGTGGGCCTGAGTGTGTGGAGCTAGATGAGGGCCTGGCCTGTATGAGGATAGGGCGGAGCCTTGAGGCCCCCTGGTGGTGGCAGACATCTGCGCCCCCGCCCCCTCCTCCCCAGCTCCTGCGGCATCTTAAAGATCAGCAGACACCATTCCTCATGGTATTAAATTGACAAATCACCCATCATTACCGCACCATATTGTGTGGTGACTGGAGGAGCAGAATGCAGTTATGGATGACTGGAAGAGAGGGTACGCGCTCTTATGACTGGGACAGGAGGAGTTTATCCCACCTCAGACAAGAATACTTGGATGGCATTGGTTGAAAGGAGTCATGTGGAAACCCTGTATATTCCCATATTATGTCTCCGAAGCCTATTCACGGCGTGCGAGTACCCTGGTATAAATTTGCACCTTTTTTGCAGGCCAGTTTCCTGGCATCTTTTTTGCCAGTTATTTAAACTGTAATTTTACAATAAGTTTACAACAGAGTTCTGCATATGTTAAGTCTAAACCACACAGGACTCCACTTACATGAAACAATGTGTTTGTTTAACTGTTAAATTCAGTCAGTTTGTAATGGTGTAGATTATCTTCCTTAGCGTCTCTGGAGCAGCCAAAATGGCATGCATGAGGGGAAAAAAAGGTTTTTGGTGGGATAAATTCATGACAGTTTGTTGGAGGGCCAATACAGAAATATATGGGGATCAGTAAATGGCATTTTGGTCACGGACCCCATATATTTCAGTACTGGCCCTCTACTAAACTACACTGCCCGGCCAAAAAAAAAGTCGCACACTCAAATATTTAGTTGGAACCCCTGTAGCTTTCGGTGCACTATTCAGTATTACAGTGCATATTCATTTTGTCATTGTTTTGACAACTATATGCAATGCCAGAACATTTATTTTCGATCATACATGCCATAATTTTTGGCCTCGATCTTGTCTTCTCGACAAAATGGTTGAACCACTCCGTGGTCTTTCTTGAGCACATCCCAATAACTTTTACTGGGTCTAAGATCAGGACTTTGTGGTGGCAAATATGTTTGTGAAAATGATTCCTCATACTTGTTTTTGCATTCATGAGTTTCTTTGCTAAATACAGGCCAATAAGTTGCCTATTCTGAAATACTGTAACATCTTTTCCACCAGCAAGGGATGTGTCTTCTGACATGATTTTTTGAGAAATGAGTAGCGATGCCCTTCATCAGTCAGGGGAAAAATGATTATTGCCACCTGAAACATATTAGTAACCGCAATAATGATCCAATTCTAGAATTTGTTCATTAATTTCCAAACGGTGACTTTTTTTTTGGCCGGGCAGTGTATGTAACCTGTAATATTCACATCTGAACAAGCGCTATCGACCAAACCTCCGTACCACAGCAGGGACAGTCATAGGGGAGGAGAGCCAAACCCATGCTGAGCAGAAAGAGAGTCGGAGCTCAGAATTTACCCTCCCCACATACACACACCCCCAAACATACACACATACAAACGCACACACCCTAACACATACAGTATGCGCACACTCACACAACTATGCACACACATGCAGACACGTACGCTCACACCCACACACACACACTCAAACATATTCAGTACATCTGCAAACACACCTGCGCACTCACACACAAACCCACACACACTTACGCACACACAAAAACATGCACATTCACACACAAACAAAAACACACTCATATGTGCAAACAAATATACGTATACATGCACAAAACACATTCCCACACTCAAATGACTCACATGCTCAAGCACATACACACACACACACACATGCATATGGCCCCTGCTCCCACTCCTAATGTCTCACTCTTCTCTTCTATCTGGGGCTCAGCTCTCAAGCACCATATGCTGTTTGAAAAATGTGCTCATTTAATGTTGAATGGGGGGATCTGGAGGAGATCCATCTGTCTGAAGTCTCCCCCCATTCAATCCCACTGTCTTTCATCATGAGAGCGATTGCACCAAAACCCGTTCGTCCATAAAAACCAAAAACAACAGGATTTTTTTTTCTCTCCCAGTGCCTAGTATCTAGTTTGAGGGAGGAAAGGCTCCTCTTTAGGGTGGCTGGAAGCAGGTGCGTCATTTCATTGAAACAGGTGTCATAGTGCATTTCACTGTGTCAAGCAAAATCACTTCTCCCAGCAAACTTGAGGGCTGTAACCGGCTAAAATTGTTTCTCAGGGACACAGAACACTAGTGTATCTTGCGCTTCACTTGCATAAAGATAAATAAGGGCTATTGGAGGCACATGCAGTTGAAGGAATCTTAATTAAGGAGGAAAATACTGAATGCATGAATAATCTATCTGAGAATCACATCAGCTTAAGAACAGCCCACTGCTGTTCCCAGGGGCTATTGAGAGCTGACAGACCCTTTTTTGTGGAAAAATACAAATTTATTATGAAGTAAATATGAAAATTAGTTTTGGACTAAAGTACTTTTTTTCTGATAAATGCCTGGACTTAGGTAAGTGCATTTACTACTAAATGGCTGGACTTTTAACAGATGAAGCTACTTTCTTCCCTCCACAGTTGCCATTTTCACCAGTAGTCACCTGACACATTCTAGGATTTTGATTGGACAGCCACAGACTTTTATGGACTTGGGTATTTCTTGCACTACAGTTTAGTGAATGTGACAATGGCAGCGCACCAGTTCATTGGACTCTGAGAAATCTTCGGTATCATATGAGGCTCTGGGCATTGTGGCTTTTAAGACTGGTGTCAGCTCATTTTTTGCTAAATGTGACTTAAGTACTTTTTGCAAGCAAGTGTTCAATTGTTTAATATTAGAAAATGACTTTACTGCTTAAAAAAAAGGAAAATTGTGACTCTTGGAATTGTTGAATCAATTGACTTTTAATTGTTGAAACTGTGGAAATGTGGCCACTAAAACTAACCATTTATTAGGTAATTGAAATTTCAAAGTAAAAGCTAATTACGATGAGCCAAACCTGTTTGGTGATATTTTTGTGATTGGTTTAAGAAAATCCATTTGGAAAGAATGTGAATATCTGTGTTCAGAGGCCTAATTATTAGCTTATTGATTCACCACAGTCTTGATTTTGATAATTAATAAAGGAATAAGTCCCGAGAAGCAGTGGGTTACAGTGATTTTATAACGGCGGAGGGGCGTTCTACCCTCCGCCGTTATAAAATCAACAATTTATCGGCAATAATGCAACAATAAAATTGAGAACTTCTTCCACCAAGCAATTAAGAGTGGACAGAATGGTTGTCCAGGAACACCGATGCTAAGATTGCTTATTCATCTAGCGCCATTATCATGTCACATCAGGCTATTTGGGCTCGCTAATGCAGATATACTATGAAAGCAGGCTAGTTCGAATGTCTCCTTCGGGCCTCCTGAAGACCCCGCTTAAAATTTTGCTTTCGTGTTGGTTTCCGAGTTTCCTTGTTCTCGACTTGTGCCGATCGGCTAAATCATTACAACCAGCAGCGTTTAGGAAACTATTGACTTTTGTCCTCCACACTTGCCGGTGTCCAGGAAAATATGTTGAATTGTGCATTAGTTTGCTAGCCAGCTAGTCAACTAGCTTGACCTCGTTCATTAATTTTACGTGCGTTTCGGTTTTCGAGTTTCCTTGTTCTCAACTTGCGCCGATCGGCCAAATCATTACAACCAGCAACGGGGGTAAGGAACGATTGACTTTGTCCTCCACACTTGCTGGTACCCAGGAAAATATGTAGAATTATGCATTAGTTTGCTAGCCAGCTTGTCAACTAGCTAGCGTTCACTACAATGGATGAGGTTACCCTACACACAGCCTATAAAATAAACACACAAGAAAAAGTCAACAATTTTTAGGCTACTGAAATAACAAGCAAGTTAGCAACATAGCTTGCAACACAAAAGTGATATCGAACGTTGTAATGCAATAGCTAGCTAGGTAGATAGCCAACTGGTTATCTGGTTAAAAGGCTAAACTTTGCGGAGACTGAAATAGCGAGCTTAAACTCTTGAAACAAACGTAACCTGACGAGTCAGCTGAGCGCAGAGCAGTTCGTTGCGGGCAGGGATATTTTGTGCTGCGGCTTGCCACAGTGATTTACAGTAATTTTATACGGGCATGGAACGCGGCTCAGCCAATCACATTTAAGTATGGGAAGCACCCGTTCTATAAAAATGTATTGCGACCTGCATAGATATGGCTTTCTTACTAGGAATGTCAGAAAATATGCACAATATAAGCGTTGGGCTTTTAAAAATCAAGAAATGCATTGCCATTTTTGTCAAAGTGGTTTAAGAGGGTTAAACATCTCTCTGGCCTGAAAAAGCAATTAATAAAAAAAAATTGACAGCTTGTTAATGCAAGGATTGTCATGGTAGTGGGATTATACATTGGAACGAAAACCAGCGTATACAGTGGGTCCCCAGGACCAAGTTTGGGAACCCCGGGCCTGATAAACCATTCGTGCCACCTTTCCACCGTCTGTGCCTTTGCCACCTGACAGAATTATTATGGTTGCGCGGGTGCAACTGCCCTTCTTTACACCTAATCAGTAACTAAACATTAATCTGCTCATTTGCAAAGACTAATAAGTAGAACGACCAGCCTATTTGTTTTTGGTTGGCATTATTGCTTATTGCCTCTCAAAGTTGGTGAGAATTTTCATATCCCCATTAATGATGACATACGTCAATACATCTTTTGAAGATTCTGAATTCCTGTAGCTCATAAAATGTTATATATATTAGCTTAGCTTATACATTACGCTGTTTTTTGCCAATGTTCGTAATTCAATACGCGTGAGAAGTTGTTTGCCATGTTAAATGTACTCTTTTCCAGACTGAAAATGTTTTTAATAAGTTAAAATAAATTACACAGGTGAAAACAATGCTAACACTGGAGATGGAATTCATAGTTAGTTATGGATTGATTAATTACTTGTACTACTGCCATCCTTATATTTAAATGTGAATGGATCAAGTAAAAATGGACATTTCATGACACTTTGACTTTTCCAACTTTTTGCTATAGTGTGTTGTATCCATAAAGTATTTGATGTCAAGAATTGTAGTAATTCACCTATTAGTTTCAATGGAATCATGAAAGAAGTAAACTACAGCTAGCCTTGTAGAGCAGACGGCCCTGCCTGATTCATTGTCTGAAATCCTGCAGGTCTGTCTTGCCAACTACCTTCGTCCAACAATTTCACTGCGAAATTTTTTACGGCCCAATCAGGAGAAAGAGAGGCGGGAGCTGCAGACGTGACATCAGCAGGAAGCGACTTTATGTTTGAATACAATGGCGCGTGCGAAGCGGTTCCTGTGGATGGGTCAATATCAGTAGTTTTATCAGAAATAGACTCAATTTCTTCATCGAAAGAGGAGCAAAGAACATCACTAAAAGCTTTTCTTACGGGAAACAATGCTTTTGCTCTTCTCCCGACCGGTTTCGGTAAGAGCTGGCTCCTCTGGTCGTGAAAAAGATGGGAAGGACTCTAAACCCCATTGTGATAATCGTGTCTCCGCTGGTTGCCCTCATGGACGATCAAATCTGAGAAGCTGGGAAACTGGGAGAGACGGGGAAATCCTCCATGGACAATGCCAGTTAGTGTATGGTAGCCCGGAGTCATGGTTACTCAACGATACCTGGAGAAATCTGCTCTCCTCAGAGGTTTACCAGGAGAATGTGGTGGGACGAGTTCATGTCACATATAAGTGGTGAGTGATACATTAAATTATATCACACAGATGTAAGATGATAGTCTAGGGACTGGAACGTATTTCAAGCTAACGGCTAACAACAGGGTCTAGCTACTTGTATTGTGTACAGTTTGGTGCCGATTGTGTCACAACATCCCACATCTGCCCATGTATCAAGGATGGTATTGCTCGACAGTCTGTATTCTTTAACGCTGAAAAGTACACCACGTGTATTGTTAAATAAACGTTTTGATTTGACTCCATTTGTACTGTAAAGACTTAAACCTCTTAAGTCTATGAATGGCTCATGCCCGACAAATCCGGATGGATCTCGAGTTGTCATTTTAAAAGTAAAGCCCAGTCCTTGCAATTGTTCGGAAACCGTTTGCTCATTAAGTGCCTTGTTTGATTCAAATAGTTTCTTTGTCCTTTTCAGCGTCCCCTTGACTCTCAAATTTACTTTACAAAAACGGCAAAATTCGTGTAACGCCATTATCACAGCTATTAAGCTCCAGTTTGTATGTATTGCCTCTCAGCAGCGGTGCTCATCTACTATGTCGTACTGTGGCTTAATGTGGATTAGTGATGAGTGTGACGAGAAGAACCATCATCCAATCAGCAGCCGTGGATTTTTTTGAAGGTTCCTCCTCCAAAAACCTTTTTGAACGGCTCTTTTCCAGATGGACTTTTGAAATATTTCCATGACGGATATATGGAACAGTCCGTCTAGCGTGTCAGGTTAAACTGCAGCTGCAGATCAAGTTAAAAGTGACCGACTTTAACAGCCTTTATATCAAATCACAAAGTGTCATGAAACGTCAATTTTTACCGGATGCGTCCACAAATGTGTAATGCCAATAAACTGTCAGTACTGATGATCCATTCGTCATTCGTTAAATATATATTTCTTCATCATTATAGGCTTATGTACTGGTCTTGATTATTCAGTAAATAAATTGCTTGATTGTTAATCACATGATCAAAAATGGGAACAGGTTGAGAGGTTTCTATACCTCTGACAGCATGCCTCAGAAAAGATGTCTGAAAATCCTGGGGAGTTCAGGTTTAAGAGGTTAATCACCAGTCAGCATTCACACAACCATACAAAACCTTTATAATTTTCTCTCTGCCATTTCACTTTTTATGACTTAATGGGTGGCAGCTGGTGTCATGTACAGTTCATTCCAGACCTCAATTTTCCCACAGCATTTCCAGTTATATGACTCTCTGCTGACAAATAACCAATCAGTGCTCAGCTATAAACAGGGTGTTCAGCAATGTCCAATCAGATTCAAGCATATAACAAATCTGTTGAGAAAATGTAAAAAAAGACCAGCAAGCTATCTGAATGTCACTAATTTACATAAATATCATCTATGTGAGCAGCCTGTCATTTCATTACAGCTTAAGGCAATTTACTCAGGCACATGATCTGCACCTGCACATTCAAGAGGGAAGTATTTTTATCATATTTCATTTCAGTGGTGCAGTCAAAACTAAAAAATGGGAAGACGCAGAACATCCCTACAAAAAATTATCAGTGCTGACTGGATCTGAGTCATTCTTCCAAATTAACAATAGACCCGTTACAAAACACACCATACTTGTTATACTCCTTGTTAAGGAAAGAAAAAAAATCATTCATTTGGATTTGCAATTTGGTGCATTTTAATCAGCCTTATTCAAAATTGTGTGAAGATGTTTCAAATCTTTTCTTTAATTTAAACAATATAAACAATCTTGTAGCACAAGTTAGATCACATGATGTGTTAAAAAGGTAGCGTGGAAGTCCCAGAGCAGTTTACCTTTCCTAAAAAATAAGCATACGATTGGGTAAATTATGTTTCCAAACTGATAATTTAGTCGGCCTTAGACTGCATTAACAAAGAAACTGTGTCTCTAATTGCCAGTGGTTTACACCACCCTGCATGTTGAAGAAAAATGTTGACAGATTTCCCAAAAAGGCATAATATTACCTAATCTGAACCTAATTTGAGGATGCTGTTTTGTCACAAAATAAGAATTAAGATTACTAAACGATAATGAAACACATACAATGCTTCCAACCCCCGAGTAAAGAAAAGCGTGAGAATTCATTAAGCAGGTGAAACTGATAAACCTCCATGCACATAGACTTCAATTCTGTGAGAGAATCTCTTACACATGCATTGATGGAATAATTTCTGACTACAGTAGAGGAATGTAAATATACCACTAAACTCAGGCGGAATGCGGGAGAGTTGACAGGTATGCAATATTAATGAAAACTGACCACCCTTGATAATATTGAGAGTTTTATGAGCTTTTGTAATGGTAAATTAAATGAATGATTGAAAACAAATCATTATTTTCAAGGGATGGGTTTGACCCTACCCCTATCGCCTGTTCACCGGCCACCACTGATATACAGTGTGTATATATATATATATATATATCTCCGCTTTTAGGCGCTAATAAAAGCAGCAAGAAATTCTGTTTAGGTGTAGCAAAACACCTACAGATGTAGCAGAAAATGTCCTGATCATGTCTGTATTTTCTTCTGTCAGTGGCAATATTACTAAGCCTGAAATCTGGATACGGCATAAAATAATTTCCTAAGAATCAATCAAACATATGAAAATCAGCCGAGAGTTGAACAAATAGTTTTCACCTGGCTTAAAGGAAGATGAAAATCATGTCTTTGTGGCAGTTTTTCTCATGATTAAAGGGGTGGTCACACATGCATTAAATAATGTGGTTAAGCGTAGTGGAAGCCTCCATAGCTTAATATAGCCCAGCGTGGTGCACCATAGCGATCCTTGCAGCTTACGTGGCCAAGCCAGGCCCATCTGCGCGCTGCAATGGTTTTCTCCAAGGTCGCCACTCCTTTTCTGTTTTGAAGGTCCTCATTTGAGATGGTGTTTGGCCAAAAGATTCTTATTATGTGTCTTAAGCATTTGTTTTGGAAGACTTCTAATTTGTATCTAGTGGTAGCTGTGGATTTCCAGCATTCTGTCCCATATAGTAGAAGCTTCTGTATATTCTTATCTTAGTGTTGATGTGTGTAGAGGTGTTTCTCCAGAGTGGTCCAAGCATAGCAAAAGTCCAGTTTGCTTTGCTGATCCTTGTGTTTATTTCTTGGATACAATCCCCATCAGACATCACTACGCTGCCTAGGTACTGTATGTGAACTCTTTCACATCTACTAACTGCTTACCATTTAAACTAACCGGGTCTTTAGTAGCAGTTCTGTTTCATAATACTACTTTCTTTACATTTATCCGCAGCCCTATGGTACCAGCAGTTGTGTGGAGTCTTCTTGTCTTCTCTTGTACATCACAATGTCTATGTGCTAGTAGTTCTAAGTCATTTGCGTAGTCTAGGTCTTCCAAAACTTTGTTTAAGGTCCATTTAATGCCTTGTTGTTTTTCTTGGGTGACATTTCTCATTATCCAATCAATGGCTAAGGAGAAGAGCAGCGGCGAAAGAATGCATCGCTGCTTAACCCCGGTGTTTACCTTAAACGGATCAGTCAGCATATTGTTAGGGAGAACTCAAAGTTCTCATACATTGATCTGATTATGTTTACCAGTTTCTAAGGTATTCTGTAATGCCTGAGTATCTTATATAAAGAATCGCGGTGAAGGCTGTCAACAAAGTCAACCAATATTAGATACAAAGGGCTGTTCCATTCTTGACAGTTCTTGGATTTTGATCAGCACAAAGATGTGATCGGTACAGGAGTGTCCCTTCAGGAACCTTGCCTGCTCTGGCCTTAGTATGTTGTCTTTTGCTGTTTTGGTTCATTAGAGAATGACACAGTTGAAGATTTTACTTGTGACTGATATTAAGTGATACCCCTCCAATTATAACAGTCTGTCCAGTTCCCCTTTTTGGGAAGTTTCACAATTACTCCAGTTTTCCAAACAGTTGGTATTGCTTTGTGATCCCAAATGTCCTGTAAAATGTCTCTTAGTATTTGAGGCGTAAGTTGTTTTTCCGCCTTGAGTGTTTCAGAGCATACCCCATCTTCCCCAGGAGCTTTCCCATTTTGCAACTTTCCGATGGCTTCTTTAACGGACTCAACTGTAATGCCATTCGTGTTGATGTCAAGGTCATTATCTGCCTCTGCTATACTTGAGAGTATTTGCGGTCCAGGTCTATAGTACCTCTGGAGTGTCTCTCCATTTTTCCAACTTTTCCTTCTCTTCTGTGATGGTGGTGCCGTCTGCAGCTTTTGTTGGCTGGTCTTGGTTTGTGTTCTGGTTCCCACATAGTTTTTTTGTGATCTTGCAGACAGTCTTCATGTCTTTCCTTTGAGCCACTATTACAGCTTGTTCTGTCAGTTGTTCTGTGAAACGCCTTTGTGATTTTGAATCTAGCAGTTTCTTTTTGGTCGCCTTCCTCTCTTCAATTATTTTCCATGTGTCTCCAGACATCCACCCCATCTTGTTGTTCTTTCTGTTACCAATAGTTTTCTTGGCTGCACAGGTCATAGCCTCATTGAAGGTGTTAATAATCATAGCTGTCTCACCTTGTAAAATGCTAAAGCGGTTTGTGAGAGCAAAACCGAACTATACTCTTTTTACATGGTCTTGCAGTTTGGTAACATTAACGCGCGTGTTCCTGCTTTTCCCAATTTTTGCTTTCCTCAGTTTTAGGATGAGTTTTGCTACAACCATGTAATGATCGCAACAGCCTCTTCTCCAATTAGTTCAATTACAAACACATTGCAATTATTTAATACGATTATACATAAGACCATCATTCTACTATGCCCTCAAAATCTAAAATCAAAATGCTAGTCCTGCATTTGCTTGCACTCTTGCGTGACTGGGAAAGAGTAAGAGAAGCGCGCCGAGTGCGGAGGCGAAGACACATAAATCGGCTTCGTTTGGACATCCTGGCATTAAACAACACCGAGTGCATCCAGCGCTTTCGACTGCACCGTGCATGAGGCAATCATCTATCTTTGCCGACTTTTGGATGAACAGCTGCCCAGCCGCAGCAATTATCCACAAAACATACCCGTGGTCATCAACGTCACAACTGCGCTATTGGTCCTGGCATCTGGGTCATTCCAGAGAGTGGCTGGTGATGTCATGCACATTTCACATGCGTCTGTGTTAAGGTGTCTGACACAGTTCGCTGATGCTCCAAGTTCTTCTCCATGCACTTCCACTGCAGAAAGAGTGGATGCCACCTCCTCCTCCAGTGCAGTGAAATGCACAGGGGATAACAGTTTCCCAATACCTGTTGCGTTTACACTTCTCCGGTGTGCAGAGAGCCTGGCTTTTACAGCACCCCGCAGATCTCTCCGTTTATGCTTTAAATCGAGGATACTATGCTTACGTGTCCCCACCAAAGCCACATCCAGAACGATTCGCAGCTTTCTTCCACGGATCAGCCTTCAGTGCCCGCTTGCCCATCCAACACCAACATCTGTGAAATTTGGTTTTCGGCTTTGGCTCGACGTCGCCATCATTGTCTTCATGTTCTATTTACAAATGCGACAGCCCTATATGTTCGTGATAATCTAAGAAGTTTTGATATTCTCACGAGGTAGGAGATTGATTTTCTAATTGAGAATATCTGTATTAACTAACTTGTGTCTTTGTAAATTTGTAAACATTGTGCCTAACAACGCTCTTTAGCTGTGACTACATTTAGAATTTAAAACGGATTCTCCTGGCTTATTGCTTAATGAGCCTCAAAAAATAATTAATGTAAATGTTTGGCGTTTCAAGAGTTTCAAAAGTAATAAGGTCGTATTGATATTTTAAGTCTTCATTTAAGTGTAGATGAAAATGCCTCATAATTTTGTGGCGCAATGTATAATAGTGCAATCGAGAAGAAAGTTGATGTCTCCCATTGACTTCGATCAATTCATCTCAAAAGAAGAGATTGAGCAACACATTTTTCCTATGGGGTCTCCCATTGACTTCGATCAATTAGTCTGAGCAGCTGTTGCTAATCGGGTAAAGTAAACTGTGAGAGGTTTATGTTATTAAGAACTGAAAGGTGAGGTTTCAGGGGCCTTTTTGACTGTGACTGACTGCTGCTGTGTTACGATTTTGTTCCCCTGGATTGTGCTGATGGTCGAGAACTATTGTGTTTTACTGAAGAAAATGGACAGGCTACGCATAGCATTAGGTTTAGCTGTTTCCAACATCACTTTAAAGAGCAACTTGCAAGTTGCTATTATAACTGAATTTACACATAATCTTGTATGAAAATGTCAATTTAAAAGGAAATGCAAAAAAATAAATATGTTTTACAAGACCCACGGGCAGAAATTGAGAAAAAGTGTACCATTTCTAAGATAGGCTCCCAAAAAACGCCCCGTTCCCATAGAACGCGTCATATGATGTAACGACAGGCAAACATTGGCGCCTCTGCCCAGGTTCTCACTGTGGGTTTATGTAGTCTGAGTGGTGGTAAGACAAGAGAGAGCTTGTCGTGATCCTTGAGTAAAGAGAGATAGCTTGAGTTTTGACAATGGTGAATTGTTGTGTTTGTTTTGGATGTAAGAACCACCAATTTCCAAATCAAAAATAAAAAGATTTCTGTGCCAGGCAAAGAGAAGCAATTTCGCTGCATGTCTTACACCCAGTATCTCTGTGCCTGTGACAAGAAAATATCCTTGAAACAATGGCAACAATACATAAACAGCATGTTCCCTTCCAAACCAGAACACAGATAAAAAATCCACCAGCAGTTTCAACAAAATTTCTCGATAAACTACGGTGTGCTGAACTGCGTTACCATTGCTGTTCTATATGATCTAGCCGACCGTCACAGACGTAAGATAGCCAAGCCTATAGCCTACAGCAGTGATTCCCAAAGTGTGGGCCGCGGCCCCCTGGTGGGCCGTGGTGGTACTGCAGGTGGGTCGTGAGAGGTCATTAAAAATATGATTAATTTTTGCAAATATGATTTTTTATGATTTGTATTGTAAAATATTGGTTGCACGATTTAAAAAAATATTTAGAAGTAATAACCTATTGAGTGTTATTGACCTCACAATATTTTAGGAACCTTACGTAGTTTATGATCGGAACGTAGCTTCTCTGGTCATCATGACCGGGGGTCATAATCAGAGGAGCACGTACTGTGCTCGATAATTAATTCCGTCTTGTGTGTACACCAAAGATTAAAAGTTTGGGCTTCCTTTATCCAGGGGCGAAGCTAGAACCGGGAATTGGGGTGGCACAGACACGTCCCTTTATGACAATTAGGATAGTAATGGCTAGTTCTCAATTATTTTTCTTTATTGACGCGTTTTCCAATTATCGTCATAGGCCACTGAAGACACGGTTTCTCATGCGATCTAACAGCGATGAAGTCATGGGGCAAATACCGTAAAACTGAGAATTGGGGTGGACGTAACATCTGTTTTAAAGAATTATTAGTCTTGACCTGTTCGCAGTCATTTTCATGATTAACAAAATGTTCACTCCGAGAGCGCTCCGCACTTAACAGGTGCTGCTTGTTCTCCCCGATTAGGTAAGACGACATTAATTCATCTGGAAACGTTTGCTTAATTAAAATCAACGTTATTCAAAATTACTCTCGGTATTGAGTGGGGAAAAAAAGTGGCACTTGGCGTTAAAAAGCATGCGGCTCTATTTGACTTTGATTTAAATTATGCAGACGCGTCCAGATGTATTATTGTCGTCTTACCTAATCGGGGAGAACAAGCAGCACCTGTTAAGTGCGGAGCCTCTCGGACTGAACATTTTGTTAATCATGAAAATGACTGCGAACAGGTTAGGACTTATAATTCTTTAAAACAGATGTTACGTCCACCCCAATTCTCAGTTTTACGGAAATTACCCCATGACTTCATCGCTGTTAGATCGCATGAGAAACCATGTCTTCAGTTGCCGATTATAATAATTGGAAAACGCGTCAATAAAGAAAAATAATTGAGAACTAGCCAGGACTATCCTAATTGTCATAAAGGGACGTGTCTGTGCCACCCCAATTCCCGGTTCTAGCTTCGCCCCTGCCTTTATCCCCCTGCTTTTATTTCAATCCTGAATCTTTATAATAATAATAATAATAATAATAATAAATAAATAAATAAATAAAAACAGCAACAACAATTATTGTTGTTGTTTTTTATTTATTTTATTTATTTTCTTAACAACAACAACAATTATTGTTGCTGTTAAGTGTTCTGAGAGTGCATAATTTCGTCAATGTACTGTTTATAGGACAAAGGTGGGCCGCGGACATTTTTTAGATTTTCAAGTGGGCCCTGATGTGGAAAAGTTTGGGAACCCCTGGCCTACAGCATTCATTAATAGTATGAGATCTAAAGTGAACATTTTAAGACGCAGTTTCGCTGGCTTAAATTGTGACAATTAACATGTTTGAAAAACAACAAGTCAACGGCAATATTGCTAAAGAACATTTTTTTAAAGATACTACAATGCGATAAACATGGAGACAACGTTAGCCACCATTAGCTAGCCCTTGGGCACTCACCAAGACACCTGCCCAATTCTCCATCGATTCTTCTCACACCGCAGCTCTATCTCTCTCCTCTGTCCATTTACCCTTCCCCGTACTTCTGCCTGTCCCCTTTCTCACCTCAGTGGCTCATAATTATAAGGCAGCGACTCATAATTATAAGGCCAAATGAATTGACAATATTCACCTCTTCACTGACTGCGTTTACATGCACACCATATTCCGATTAAGGTCCATATTTGGGTTAAGGTAATCTTCCAAATTAGCTGTTTACATGCGCTGAGCGATGAATATTCCGATCACGTAAATTAGCATATCCACCACTTAGGTCCAATCTCAACATTGGGTTTTCAGCAAATGTAACGCTCGAAAGTGATCGTCATGGCTTTGGTTGCCTTCAGTTAGAGCTTCAAAGCCGACATCGACTCCACTCTCTTAGCCATTGCTATCGCCAGCAGTCTCTGCCCCAGAATTTCATAAAATAAAATAAATGAAACTGGCTGGATTAGGGCCAATGGTATTGTTTTGTTTTTGGCAGTGGCTATTTTAACGCCAGTTGTGAGCTTACTGTAATTTGCTGTTCTTACGAGCTTCTGTATCCGTATGCACAATAGGAAATTCGGCCTCGGAAAAAAATGCTTCTCAACAGGGTTGGAAACATTCCGCTTTCACTGCATGCCTTGTGGTTCACATTACTAGACCGGCTAGCCTGCTTACTCACTTTAAGTTACAGTCAGGGTGTTCTCTACTCAAGTTAGGTAGGGTTAGTTACCAGCTTGCCATCTAACTCATTAGCCAATTTATACTACATAATTTCTTGCAAAGGATAAACTTTGTGCAGCTATCAGCTCTTCTACTCGGCACTAATCACTACTGACAATTGTTTGTGGAGAGTGATGACCTGGCAGTTCCCCAAATATTAGCGAGCAAACTTTGAACCTAATATTACACTCTCATAACTACCTAACCCGTTAGCTAAGTAAAGCAACTAGCTAGGAAACATAAGTAATGTTACTGCAGTCCCGCTAGCTAACATCAGCTGACACGTTATAGTTAATGCCGTGGTATAAGCATAGACTGTATAAATCTGCCCATGGGTCCAAGTCCAGATTTCATTTATTGTGCACGAACATACGGAAACTCATAAGAATAGCAAATTGGAGTAAGATTACGATTGCCGTAAAAATAGCCACTGCCTGTATTTTTTTTTGCTTTGGAATATGCCGCCTTCAGAGTTTTCCAGCGATGCATAACTTGGTTGGCGGTTAAAACAAAACCAGCCTCTCCACTTTTCACACATCTTAAAGATATCGTTGTTTCGGTGCTTTCGCCCATCGATATATTCCAATATATTCATGTCTTTCATTATCTGAATGCACACAGTCGTCTCCTCTTTGATCCAAGAAGGCTAATTCCTTGCGAACTGAACAGGCGCAGATGTAGTTGAATATTTAGTTCGGGGGCATTTTCCGATTAAGGTGCCAATATTCCGATTAAAACAGGAATATGCCAGGGGTCTTATTCAGAATATTTAGAATCGAAAAATGACCTTAATTGTGTTATTGCACGCGTTTACATGACAGGTAAACAATCTGAATATTCTCATATTCCAATTAATGCAGGAATGCATATAAAAACGCAGTCATTGTCTGATTCAATTGCGAACTTTACTTCAGCAGAGATGTTTACCTGTCGTTACGTCACATCTGGTCGGAGCGGTTTTGAGACGCGGAAGTAATTTTACTCACAATTTAATTCAAAAACTCTTTTAATGCACATATCTGGGCCCGTATTCACAAAGCATCTTATCTTACCGCTAGGAGTACTCCTAAGTCACACTAAAACATTTTATGTAGGAGTAAAATCTTAATTACTAAATTAAAAATCTTAATTGCTTAATTAATCTTAATTATTAAAAGTTATTTACAAAGCTGCTGAGAGCAACTTTTAGTTAAGAAAACTGGTAACTCCTTGAAGGAGTAGCTCTGAGATGGGTGGGAGTCATCTCCATTGCTATGGCTGACATCAATTCTCACGCACGAGTCTTGGGACAATGAGCACGGTGATTGGTTGTATGGTGGCAGGGCAGCCCATTGAAAAAAATATCCCACATCCAACCCATGGAGGAAAAAGTGAGAAAATAGTCCAAGCGGCTGGTTTGTCCCGTAAAATAATGGCAGTTGCTACGGGTACAGCAGTTTTTCAATGCATTTCAAAGTAAAGTGGTACGGCAGTCCCAATATTAAACACTGTCCTAACCCTAACCTTAACGTAACCTTAACCCTGACATTTAAATTAACTCCTCCCCACTTTATTTTATAAGTTTAATTCCCAATCCTTCCAAGCGAGCAATTCTAGAAATACAAAGTGTTGGCTTTTTCTTAGATTCGGCGAAAAATAATATCATGTACAGCACTTATGAAAATGCACCCGCCAGACAGGCAGGCTTACCCAGTCTGACAATATCCAAGTGGGGCAATTATGATGACTGCAGGACTACAATTCTTAATAAAATTACATGCTACTCATGTCCGCATTATGCGTGACATGCTAGTTTGCAGCAATACTGATAAGAAAACTGTTGATTGGCGCCATTATGTTGATGCGTCATGGATTTTGTAATTAATTTCACTATCTCTTGGTTTTGTGTGCTTGTTCTGAGGCAACGCTGAATACGAGCATAAAAGCATTAATATGTGTTTGAACTGTAGTGAGTGTAAAAAGCTCTTTTCTACTGGCAACTAAAATTTTGCTTGCATCAGAGAGACGGAACACGCTCAGCAGCACACAAAACACAAAGTAACACGCACACTGCGCACACACACACACGCACCCAAGTGCGCATACACACACCTGCACACAGACAAGCATATACAAATTCCACTTATGTACTGCATAATACAGTATGGTAACATTAGAAAGGACACATCCACTTTTGTAAGCATATCCTCAAATATTGCAACAATTTCTATGTGATTTGCCTCATATTAAGCACAGAATACTCTATGATACTCTGTCATATTGGACAGGCTATTAACATGTTCACACACAGGAAAAAGAAAAGCGCATACTGAAAAATCAATGAGTTAAGGACTGCCTTGCGAAAGTGTGGAGAGGTGTCAGCAGGACTGTGGCAGACGCTGTAAACAAGCGACCTGAATCCATGCAGTGCTGTTGTGGTGCTGGGGGGTGTGTTAACACAGAGGTACAGTGCAGTGCACTTCAAGTAAGTCAGTCTGTCATGTCCCCTATTATATCACCAGATACACTGCCAATTAGACATTACAAGACATTTTAAAATATGTTTCTTTTCAAACCTTAAAGGTTGAAGTGACTGCCAAGAGGCAGGAAGGATTGATCAACTTCACCCAAGCAGTTTATCAGTTACTTCATTATTCTGGGTGGGTCCCTATTGTGATGCCACAAGACACAAAATGTCTTGTAAATACTAATTGGCTGTGCACCAGGTGAAATAATGTGGGACCGCTAATTTGAACGCTCGAATGCAGTGTTATTTTACTTGAAAAAAGTGACAAAAATATTTTTACATAACTAAAACAGTCAATAAGGAGGGGTTTTTCCTCAGTGTTAGTCGTGGTGAGATTCATTAGGACAGGTCTGTGAGGAGAGACTGTATTTTGAACAAAGATGCACTGAGGGTGATGGCTTTGCAGTAATGTGTCAGGAAAGATGCGTTGCAGTCTGGGAGATGTGTGCCTGCAAGTGCATGCGTGCGTGCGTAGGCGCGCATACGTGTCTGTATTTGTGTGTGAGAGTGCGTGTAACTGCATAGAGTGTGTTAAGGCTGAGATGCTGTCGAACTCACGCCTGTATGTCCAGCATGATCCTCTTGTCCTCCTCCACATGGACGCCCCAGATACAGTCCTGCCCCTTGTCATAGGCCTCCGGCCAATTAGGGGACAGAACCACCCCTGCCGAGTCAGTAATCTCACCACTGCAGACAGCTGTGATTCAAAAAGGCACAGTTACACACACCTGTACACACACACACACACACATACACATTCCAGCTGAGTCTGTGATCTTACCTCTGATGATGACTGTGATACGGAAACACACACACACTCACACACACACACACACACACATATTGCAGACGAGTCTTTGATCTCACCACTCCAGATGGCCGTGACTCAGAAACAATCAGTTACACGCAAACACACACGCACACACACATACACCCTCACACACACACAAACTTACACAGCCGCACACTTATGCATCCTCACCTGCCGTCACCTGAAAAACAGCACAACTTGCAGCCACTATGTCCACTGACTGCTCTTAATGGTTTTTGTGCATAACCAGAACAAACAAAAGAAAACATTGTTTACTTCTCTGCAGTGCCCCTGAACAATGAAGCTAAATAAATTAACAAATAGCTATATTAAATAAGCAGCCCATTCATGGATTTGTAGCCAAAAACAAATATAGCAATAATTGTAAGTGGCAGTCCCATATCAACGCAAGTTACAGACAGTATATGAAGAAATGTACTGTATGCTGCTAGTATGTAATCCTTGTTTATTTTATTATAATTACTATATACTTTTATATATCCAGGTGCAGCTGGAGGAATATTTTCACATCAATCAATGTGGATTCAAATGGCATCAGCTCTGCTTCTGGTAGAGCCACGAACAGTCTTTGTCTGTCCTTAACAGCACTCGTTCTGAAATTTTTAAGATTGGGAACCAAATGAATGCAATTTCTTCTGGGCACCCATCAAATCACATACAAGCACTGAATGGAGGATCACAGACTGCAGACCCATGGTCTGGTATAGCAGGCCTTCATTTCAACAGGCTCAGTCCAGCTTAGCCCAGCAGTAGCCCAAGTTTAGCTCAAGACCTTGATTTGACCATGATCAGCCTGGTTGACTCCTGGTTTTGTCATGATCCAGACAAGAAACCAGACGCAAATACAGGGGACAATCCAAAGCAGAAAATTCATTTATTAGAATACGCCAGTAGACGCGAAGTTAGCCGAAGCCCAGAACTTTGAATGGGGGCAGTCCAGCTTGTACCTCGTTTACAATTGATCGTACGGGCTGCTACAGGCAAAAATGAAGAATTTTGCCTGCGTGCTGCAAGATGCAAGCAAGTTGTCTGCTGCGATTTGGGTGCCCGTGGTGTGCCCGTACGACCAATTTTTGAAAAACCTGCATGCACGTTTTTTCCACGGTAGCTGTACGGATCACTCCCCCGTGGCCAGGACGCAAGTGACAAGTACTTCACATGTACTTTACAAGTACAAGAATAAGTGAGAAGTACTTATTCCGTACTGCTCTCGGCCCTCATTTCCACCAATATTTGGAATGTTCACCCGCAAGACACACGTACGGGAAACGCATGGTCATCTTACATGCAAAGAACGACAGACGTATTTTTTTCCGTGAATCAGTGATGTGTACAGTGCGTCAAAAGTAAGGAGCACGTAGCAGCCGCACAAGGCTCGCACATGACACGCAGATCCCGTCGATAGAAACTGCGTGCATCGTTCGTTCTTATTTTCAATTAAGCTCGCAGGGCACGTAGAGCCCGTAGGATCGTACGGTCAAATGTAAACCAACTGGCTACAGGCAAAAGATCAGTCTAAGGGTGAAATTTGATCGTGGGCCACCATCTGATCGCAGGACACGTAGAGCCCATGGGATCGTACGGCCAATTGTAAACGAGGTATTCAAATTTGATGGCTGCTACAAGTCTCCAGAAAGTTGGGACAGGGGCCTGTTTACCATGGTATAACATCACTCTATATCAAAAAAAGAGGGGGAGGGATCTGGGAATTGAAGAGACAAGTTTCTTGAGTTTAGCCATTGGAATTTGATACCACTCTTGTTTAATACAGGCTTCCAGCTGCTGGAGAGTTTTGGTTCTCCTTTGATGGACGTTTCATTTAATTTTGCGGCAAATGTTCTCAATCAGTGAAAGATCAGGACTGCAGGCAGGCCAGTTCAACACACAGACTCTTCTACTACGAAGCCATGCTGTTGTAATAACTGCAGTATGTGGTTTTGCATTGCCCTGCTGAAATGCACAAGGCCCTCCTTGGAAGAGATGTCGTCTGGGGGAGCATATGTTGCTCTAAAGACTTAATATACCTTTCAGCATTCATGGTGCTTTTTAAAACATGCAAGTGTCCCACACCATATGCACTAATGCATCCCCATACTATAAGAGATGCTGGCTTTTGAACTGAACGCTGATAACAGGAGGGGTGGTCTTTCTCCGCTTTAGCCAAGAGGACACGACGCCTAAAGATTTCCAACAAGAAGGTCAAATTTGGACTCATCTGACCACAGGACACTTTGCCACAGTCAATTTTAAATGAGCCTAGGCCCCAGAACACGGTGGCGCTTCTGGATCATAGGCAACAATAGCTTCCTTTTTGCATGATAGAGTTTTAGGTGGCATCTGTGGATGGCACGGTGGACTGTGTTTCCAGACAGTGATTTCTTGAAGTAATCCTGCACCAATTGAGAAATGTCAATGACAGAATCATGCAGGTGAATGATGCAGTGGCGTCTGAGGGCCCGAAGATCACAGGCATCCAGTAAAGGTCTTCGGCCTTGTCCCTTACGCACAGAGATTTTTCCAGCTTCTCTGAATCTTTTGATGATGTTATGCACTGTTGATGATGAGACCTTCAAAGCCTTTGCAATTTGACAATGAGGAACATTGTTTTTTAAGTATTCCACATTTTTTTAATGCAAGCCTTCACAGGTTGGAGAGCCTCTGGCCATCTTTACTTCTGAGAGACTCAGCCTCTCTAAGACATCCCTTTTATAGCCAATCATGTTACACACCCGATGCCAATTAACTTAATTACTAGCTAAATGTTCTTTCAGCTGATTCTCTTCTATGGTAATTGCTTTTTTAGCCATTTTTTTACCTGTATCCCAACTTTTTAGAGACCTGTTGCAGCCAGAAATTTTAAAATAAGCTCATTTTGTGGATAAAAATGTAAAATGACTCAGTTTCAACATTTAAAATGTTGTCTATGTTCTACTGTAAATAACATATTGGCTCATGATATGAAAGTCATTGCATTTTGATTTTATTCACAATTTACACTTTGTCCCAATTACATTGGAATTGGGGTTGTACTTGATAACAGGACCAAAGAGTTTATCAGAAATGTAGTCCTCATCCTGGAGACCAATAAAAGCTTAGAAGGTGTTCCTAATAAACTGGCAAAGAGCAAAATACTTGAACAGACGGTGAACAGGAACGCAGACCCTACCCTGAAGACCGATTTAAAGGCTTGGGAGCTTGTTCCTATTAATGAGACTCAGAAGAGTAAAGATGTTTTTTCTCTGTCATTGAAGTCCTGATAAACACACAAAAGATGCTCAAAACTGACTGGTAGGCTTAGTAGGACAAGTAGACCGTTACAATCCAGCAACATGACTGGACAGAAAGTAAGCTTTTGTACGCAGATCCAGTACACAAGGACCAGGGCGCATAATCGTTCGCACCGGACTGTGAGGAAAAGATGAAACAGTAAATTAACCAAACCCTCAAAATGAACGTAGGCTGCTGGAAAGGGGGAGGAGACGATTACTGGCACACGAGGGCAGTGCCAGGTTTGGCGTGTCAATGTTAATGTTGGATCAGGTCCTGATTTGACCATGTTCAGCCTGGCTTATTGTGTCACCTGCGAAGCATAGCGGCACATAGGGATCACTTTGTCTGGCGTCTGTCTGTCTGTCTGTTCGGTAGTCACACTTTCAGTTGGTAGTCACACTTTCACATAAGTGCTTCGCAGGCGACACATGTGTTCACCTGAACACTCTAGTTTCTGGTTAAGCCTAGTACTGGCCCTGATTTTACTCAAAACAGGCCCAGGTTTGACTGGATGCAGCATGGTTTATTTCCAGTTTAGTCTGGTGTTGGCTTTGATTTGGCTTCAAGCAGGCCTTAGTTTTACCAGGTTCACTGTAGTGTATTCCTGGGTGGTCCAGTTCTGGCCCAAGTTTAGCTTAGAGAAGACCCTGATTTGATCAGTTTTACTCCAGTTTAGACCACCTTAAACTCAGAGCAGGCCCTTATTTGACTAGGTTCAGTGCAGTTTATTCCCAGCTTGGGTTCGGCCCCAGTACCCACCTCTACAGGACGGTTCGGTCTCGTTCCACTGTGGGTTGCTGGGGTCCACACACTCCATTGAGACAGATCCCTGCTCCAGGGTGTATCCCGCATTGCAGGCAAACTCCACCACCGTGCCGACTGTGAACCTCGCGTCACTGCTGCTGAAGTTCCCATTCTTCACAAACGGCTCGTAACAGCGTCCAGGCCCAAAAGCTGCAGGAGTACGAACGCACATAGTTCAGTCTCATGACCCAAAGGCATCATGAGGGCTTCTCAGCCCTCCTCTTGAAGATGCATTATTCTCGAGGTTTCAATTTCAACCTTAATTTGACACACCTGACCCAACTAATTTTTCTCAACTCATTGTGTCCTCCTGCTCATCTTACAGCTGTTATAAGACTGCACTTTTTTGACGATGTAAGCTTATTCGTCAGTAAATGTGGCATGATTTTTTTTTTTGCTGAACTCTTCGCTCAATCCCTGTCTCATTTAGAGGATGAACAACAGTCAATTAGAAGATAATAGTAAAATAGGCTCTTCCTGGCTCATCAATGGCTCACAGCTTACAACAGCCATGGTGCAAAACAAGTGACAACTCATAGCCAACGTACCTTGACAACTTACTGAAACCTCATTGATATACTTCAAAATCAGACATTTATAATCATAAGTTCTGGCCTTTTAATTGAGTTTGGAATGAATGTTCGATATGGAAGAATGAGACAGACTTCTGTCTTATGTTGACCGGGCGCAATGTATTTGCTTCCTGGTTAATTGATTTCTGTACTGTAGTAAACCTGCCCTTAAAGTTGCTTGTAAATCCTATCCTCCAGTCGAAATTGTCTGAATTCAAACATAGACATAACCTGATTTTTTTTTCTCCTTGCACTTATATGCATATTTGAATTATGGTGTATGTGTTGGTTGAAAGTAGACCAATCAGAGACAACATACATCTTCACATGCAAAAGTTGGGCTTTCACAAGAAAGGCTCTTTAAAAGACGCTCCATCTGAGTTGCTTCACCAAATATCTTGCTGCGTTAATTGACATCATGTTCAAATAAAACAGTGAATAAACCTCTGTATGTTGAGTTAGATGTGACCTTAAATTTGAAAGAAGAATTTGTAAAACCAAGTAAATCATGATTATGACAGCGATCAGATTATTAGTATTGTTGTGTTGTTGTTGTTATTATTAATATTATGCTGACTATAATGGAGCTGGTTCTTCTACTTCATGTGCAATGTCAAACTGGAGAATCGGCCAATTAAATACAGAAGCTCAACCTCACATCATCGCCCCACCACACACAAATTACCCAGCTACTGCGCAGCTCTGCAAATCATTTCAGTCTCATTTCTCCTGTGTGACAAGCAGAGCAGAGGCATTTCCTAATTTACCGTGCCGACCTCCTCTGGTTTCCGAGCATGTCATCAGGATCTAGCGGCAGCTTTGCATACGTCAGATCTGATTGTTTCAGAAGGCTGTTTTTGAAAACTAATGGAAGCCTTGCCAGAAGCTAAATGTGTGTCCACGACACAGACATGGCTACACACTGACAAATTACTTTATTATGAACACCATACAAATACTGGGTGGGGCCTCTTCAGGCTTTTCAAAACAGCCGCAGTTCTTTGTGTGATGGATTCCATGTTTTCTGATCGATGTTAACAAGACTACCCCACTTCATTTCTGCAAATCTGTCGGCTGCATATTCATGCTGTAAATCTTCCATTCTTCCTTATTGCAAAGGTTTGCTGTTAAATTCAGACCTAGTGACTGGGGAGGCTTGAGAAGAAATCAGAATTCATTGTTATATTAAGAAAACTAGTTTGAGATGACTTTTACTTTGTGACATTGCAAATCATAATCCTGGAAGTAGTCTTCAGAATATGGGTACTTTTGGGGACATGAAAGCATGCACGTGGCCAAAGGCAGTTTTCAGCAGCAATTCTCAGATAGCCTGGACATTGAAAAAAATGATTAATTGGTATTCAGCTACCAAAAATGCGCCAGGAAAACATTGCCCTCACCATTACACCACTGATGGCACAATCCATTCCATGAATTCATGCTGTTGACGTCAAATACTGACCCAACCATCTGCATCTTGCAGCAGATATTGTGATTTATCACACCAGGCTCCTTTTTCCTGATCTTTGGTCTGTAGCCTCTCAGTACTTTTTTTGCTGTGGGGAACGGAACCAGACGTAGTCTTCTGCTATTGTCCCTCATCTGCACTCAGAAATAGGGGTATAGCAGGAGTCCATTTATTATGTCCAGGTATTACGTACCCTTTAGGTCTAATTGTAGGACCTCAATGTACCTGTGTGAACCTTTTTAGGATCTAAAAGGTTCTTTTTTGTTCCAAAACAAATGAAAACCCATTTCTAAGGTACAACTGCAGTACCATACTGGGGCAGTACCCTCAAAGGTACTGCTGTTGTACCTTAGAAATGGGTTTTTATTTGTTTTGGAACATAAAAGTACCTTTTAGACCCTAAAAAGGTTCACACAGGTACCTTGAGGTCCTATTATTAGCCCTAAAGGGTACATAAGTGCTGAATGTACCTTGGGGAAAAGAAATGGACTCCTGCTGCACCCCTATTTCTGAGAGTCATGGTTTGACACATTGTGCAGAGAGCCACCACCATTGGGAGAAACAAATGAGGCAACTCTTTTGGGCCCCCCCAAAAAAATGGAAATATTGGATGCCCGATGACAACTCATGTTGGCACTTTTTGCAATTCCAAATGAAAAACTGGGCTGTGGGGGGGCACACAGTTGTAAAGAGTGCATCAGCATAATCTTATGAATTACACTGCCGCTGCATGGTTGGCTTACTGGACAACTGCACAAGTGAATTCAAATGAGCAGGTGTTCGTGATAAAGTGCGGTGTGATCGTATGTTCCCCGCGAGTTCAGCCTTTGTTTTTCACATTCACACTGCTGGTGACCTCAGCTTCGCTTGCCCTTTAAAGCTCTGAGATTTGTCTCCAGAGTAACGCACTTTGCTGACACCCTTTAAAATCTTCTCTCTAAAACTCGCTTCTAATTCTTTCCATTCTTAATTAGCTTTTATCACTCTCACTTGCTTCAAGGCTTGTTTTTGTATTGCATCAGCTCAGTGTTAACTGCCCGTATTTACCTAATGAGCTTATTTACATCCTCTTTTCATGGTATCTTCCTTTGTGTGTGACTTTATTTCAGCTTTCTTATTTTGCTTTTATTCAGAAAGTGATTTTTTGGACGATGTAAAAAGCACTGTTCTGTGTATTTTACGGGAGCACATCTCTGTAAGGCAGGGCTGTGTCACGGTCTAAACAGAACACAATGGCTCAGCTGAACTCTATGCTGAGGAAGAGGTGAAGTGCCTGAGTGCTTACAAAAAATCACGATACTGCTGACTGAAATGTGCTTTGTTTTGTACTACAGAGAGTTTATATTTGCTCTATTTTCCAGGAGACCTTATTGTAAAGTAAAAATGAATAATTTTAGTGACAAAAGGACAGTGAAAAGTGTCTTGCCGCCTGAATCAAATCGAACAAGTGTTTGCCACTAACATGGCAATATACCCCGCCGCCTCAATTTTATGTGTCCATACGTATGTACGTATGTACGGACGGAGCCCAATGCTATACCCCCGCTTTGCGCTAATCACGCGGCGGGGGATTAAAAAAAAAGGCAGAGCTGTGGTATGTCAACAGCTCCACAGGCAAAGAGCTTTAACCGAGAGCGAGAGAATAAAGCACTGACTGAGTCATACCTTAAGCTTTGATCTACTCCCATCCCCTGGCTCGCGCGCCCTATCACAGCTAATCACCTGCTGCCGTACGTTAACCCTCAGCTTTGGAGGTCAAGAGCAAGCTGGGGATTTAAAGACTCGTTAAAAAGCTTGGAAAGTATTTCGTGTGCTGCCTGACTCGCTTTTGGTCTCAGACACCACTTGGCCTCCCACAGTGTTGATGAGCTCTCGGTTTTTTAGGTTAAAAGGGGCTTTTATGCTTGGCCAGATCAGAATAAAAGATTTCCATTAGCTCCCTGCTCTCTCTGCGCTGCGGTGAGCATATCAACTCTACACAGTACAAACTCTTCTAACGATGCACTTTCCATTACTGACGAGGCCCATTTCAATAACTTATTCTCCTCATTTCCTTCCTTTCTTTTTCTCCTTTCTATGATTTAAAGTGCATCTTTTGTGGATTTTCATTTTTTTTATGTCCTTGAGTATATCATATAATTTATCTATGCAAGTGAAAGGTCTGCATATGAAAATAACTCAAAGTCACCATCAGAAGACATTCTCTCTCCAACACAGGTCTAGAGCTGCATGAAATGCCCCGATAGCATTTTGCCATTATGTATTTAATTGGTGACGTCATCAGTTGAGTTTTTGTGCCAGGCAGCTGGTTTGGAACGCCTTTGAATTGAGCGGGTCATGCAAATAGCTACTCAGAGCCTGCGGTATAAAATCCAGTTTGTATGGACTTCCAAACGAAGAAGTGAAGAGGCAGTGACAGTTTTGTGTTTCCATCATTTTACTGAGGACTTCTTTGTGACCTGGACACAGTTCAAAGCTGGATATTCTCAATGGTGACACCTAAAGATGGAGCTGTGCCCACTTTGTTAGGACCTGGAGTTTCAGGCTGTTTTGGAGTTTGCAAAGTAATGAATCCACAATGCTAATGCTGCGCTAGTGCAGCTCTTCACATGTTCCTTAGTAATGGGAGTTTATGTCCATGTCTTGTGCAAAAGCTCCCTTGTCCCTTGCTTGTTTACCCGGGGTCCTGCACATACTTTAAAGTGAGCATGAGTTCACGGGGACAGTCTATTTTAAAGTAAGTATGAGTTCACAGGTACAGTCTGTTTTCATGTTTAGTTCTTATACCAATGTAAAAAGTGTAATGTTAACTCTGCTACCTTTGTCGTTTTTCCAGGAGATTTCCAATGGATTTTGTTGACATCATGCTTAGCAAGGATTAGCATTCTCTGGGCCAGTTAAACTGGAAACCAGGCTGCAGACAGTATTGCACTCATAAAAAGCTCTGAAGCACCAAACCAAATAAGCCGAGAGACAAATATATTTTTATTTTATTTGTGGATGAAGAGCAATAGACTGTTTTAATTAGCAGTTTTCACATTCATATTCATTCATATTGTTTTGAGAGGTGACCAAATTGTAATTCTGAGGAAAAGATATGAGACTAAAATTGAAATGCAGATACAGTGTGATTTAAATACATGTTTTGTGTATAAATAAAGACTGGCAGAAGAGAGTGAGGGAAAAACACAACCTGTTGCCCCGTCTCATTATTGTCCTTTTGTTCACAGATGAATGTAATCTGGCCACAGTCGCTACACTTGGAGCTGAAATCCATTTATGGTAAGGGGCGTGACATTTCCAACACACATGCAAAGCCGTTGACCAATCATTAGTGAGTGGTTCAGCCGACCAATCACAGCACATGGCACTTTTTTTGGGGGGTTGGGTGAGAGAGTGATGACAACAACAATTCAGCTACATTTCAAACCATATAAATGCAAAAATCAAGCCAAGAAAAAGTACCGAATACATGAAGAATTGATACGGCTTTGACGCTCGGTATCATGAGGCCCAGTATCCGTAACCATGCATGTCAGTGACTTGGCTGCCAAACTATCCCATAAAGCATGAGAAATGGGGCTTGACTGCAACATTTCAGTTTTTTTTTTTTTTTTGCATTGGCAATCGCTCAAATTGGTTATCATCTCGAAAAAGCACTTCTTCTAAACACGCTCTTTCTTGCTGAAGGTATCTTTGGGAAATTCTTTAATCCTCCAGTTCTGATTCATACATGAGATGCGGAAGAAGTCTAAGAGGAACAAGCTATCGTAATGAGCCCAGTAACTTGTACTCCCCCTGATTCTCGAACCGTTGAGACCAGATTATGGGTTTGCAGCCCCGGTCTTGGGAAGCCACAAGTTCTGCTGGTTTTATTTCTCACTTTAAAATTAGCCCCCAAATCAGGCCAGAATAACCAAGTGGACTCAGTTGACAGTGAAATTAACTGTTGTAGTGAATGAATGAGATGCAGAGTAACCCCGCAGCTCAGCAGCACCAGGGCGAGGCTTCCTCCTGCTTGTGCTGTGTTCTGAAGTGGCTGCTTTTAAACACTGATCTCTCCACATGCGGAGCCAGACTGACGAACGGGTGGGTGCACACTGGGCTCTCCGCTGTGTGTGAGGTGTGACAGAGAAGGCTTTTATCCTGCTATTGGCTGCGGCGGACTGAGCCTGGGTTTGAGGGTAAGAATGGCCTCTTCAGTCTCCTCACCGCAAGCGTGTTAGCGGAGCACACACTGCAGGGTATACTCCTGCGCCACAATGAATCAAAACCGCTGTAAACACCAGGATCACCAAGACGGAGAAGCATACAGTATAGCAATAACAAAAAAGCGTAGAGCCCTTACAGAGAGCAGAATCAGTGACAATGACCCCAGTCCAGTGGAGCATGATTCAAGTTCATATGATTTCAGCCTCATTTGTTCACCCACAGACATTTAAGAGTTGTTGCTCAATTCAAGGCTCGTAAGGGCTGAGAGCTGCTGTTTTTCACCCTACGTTTATCTGGGAGTCTGCTGTAAAGCCTGTCAGACCAATGAGAAATACTGACTGTTAGGCTAATTACCAGGGAGAAATCTGGGGCCGGATTTATCCTTGCGCAATGCTGAATCTAACAAGTGCCTGCGTATGTTCTCGAACAATGTAATGTTATTGGTGCTTTTAAAAAATATACAAAAATATCGTAGTAAGCTTTTGTGTTGATTTGCTAGGGTTCATTGTAACATTGGCTGCTCAAGTGCATTATTAAGGCAGGTGCCTACCTTCGTATCGGACGGCGACGCCAGTGGATGTGCCAGAGCCATCGGTGGTGAGCTCGATGAACAGATATCGGCCGAAACTTGTGATGCCCTCGTTTGGTAGGTACTCAACCTCATACGAGTCAAACAGATGAGGGGAGTCAATGTTGTTCCCATTCTTTATCAGGAGCCTGGGAGAGCAGGGAGAGTGAGAGAGTGGGAGAGCAGGAGAGAAAGAGTTAATAAGAAAAATTTCGGCCTCAAGCTAAAATGGCTCGTCTCAGATTATCATGCAGTTAAAAAAATAACCTGTCGGAAAACATGAAATAATTTGGGAAGCAATAAGCAGAGAAACACAAAGACACAAAATAAGAGTGATAAATAAATATATCAACAAAATATAATTTTCATCCCCTACAAATGAACCTTTTAAAGCTCCACCCATTCTCGAACAGTACCAATTTTTTTGCATCTCTTTTAAAGAACTGGAAAATCCATGAGAATCTTAGCCCTTACCAACACCTTAAAGAGTAAAACAACACTGCCATTGCCCCAGTGTTCACCCTTCATTGTCTCTGCCGTGCGGAATTATGATCACTCGTGTGTGTGTTTTTGTGTGCATGTTTGTCAGCAGGATTACACAAAAACTGTCCAATGGGTTAAGGAAATTATGGGAAATTGGACCGTATGAATGGAGAGAGAGGATTACATTTCCAGAACAATCCGGATACGGATCCAGATTCTGCAGCAGATTATAAGTGGTCGTGCATCAAAATATACTGGTGAAGGCGTGCGCTCACTGAGTGCCTTCTAGTTTGCTACTTTAAAACACTGCCATCTTGGCCAGGCCAACCAAGTCATTTGCAAGTTGACACTTTTGTTTTGCTCTCCCGCTGTCTCCAAAACAACAAAAGTGGCAACAACTTCCCACACTGCATAAAACAATGAAAGATCATCTCTCTTTGTGAAGAAACGGAGCATGCACTTGGCATTTTTGAGTTAAAGGTCCCTGATTATGTAAAAAATGTTTTTCCATGCCCATACATATTTGCTATGGCCATTCTCCAGCCTAGCACACTGTCAGAGTGTGAAAAGCAAAAACCCCTGTTTTATTTCCACAGCCAGCCTACTGGGTAGGCATGTGCCTCTTCATGGCCATTTTTGATTAGGCTCCCATTGTTGCGTAACAACAGGAGTGAGGTAATGGTGCCTGCCCATGTCTCCATCTCCGTGCCGCCACCACTGTGGATAACTACTCCCACTCTTCTCCCCAACTGTCTGTGCGCGAGCTACCATTGTTGCTCTTCACTGATATAGATTTCAGGATGTCGAAGGTTACGGTGAGACACTCCAGCTGTTCAGTTTTTGGCGGCGGAAACCAGCACAAATCTTTGTATTCACTTCCATCATTGGAAGACAAAATTAAACAATGGTTACAGTTCATTTCCAACAATGTTCCAGGCACAGCTGCTGCTAATTTGTTTGTTTGTGCGAACTACCTCACTTCAGACTGATTCACCAATCATGGTCAGTACAGTGCTGGCTTTGCTGCAAAACTGGCCATTAAAGACAGTTCCTTACTAACTTTACGTGACCCAACAACAAAGTGCATTCAGTTAGAGTCACCACTTGGTGATAATATTTGGCAGTGGATTTTTTCTACTTCCTCTCCTATTTGAAGTTAATCTGCCCACCTTCTTAGGAGGCTGTGTTTTTTCACTCTCGCGGGAGCAATTTGTCTTAATATCCACTAAAAAAATATAAAGGTTCATTGAAATATCTAGGGTCTTCCTTCCTCCACGTACTGCAATTGGTTGAGGTTTAGTTTGGCTGATGTTGGTGTGGATTGATTTTATGCTTCTTAGGTTATTAAATGCTGTAGTTTTTCTTGGTGAAGGAGCCAGTGATCCTGTTTTTTTAAATATAATTTTGGCATCTCCAATCCCACCCAAATCTGGAATGCCCAATTAGTGAACTATGTACACAGGCTTGCTCGTATGTGACCCCATGTTGCCATCTAGGGAGAGTGAAGACAGTTCGCGGCTCTCCTCCGAAGCACATACCTGTCAACCACTGCTTCTTTACACTCATTGCTGGAAACTTCGCAAGTTCAGGTCGAGGGCAGAGGATACCCAAACTTGAGCAACTTTAGAATCTTATTGATGAGCGTCTGGCTGGCGAACAGGAGGCGCTTGAGCAACAAACAAAGCTACAAATTATTCTATCCCAACCCAGCAGTCCCACCCAATGTACTTTCCTGCAGCACGAAGACAATTGTGAGCTGCTCTGAAAAGGCTACCAACCACTGCCAGCAGGTATGACCAGGGATTGGACCCGCGACATGGTGATCACTACTGCTCCCCAACGTGGCGCCTTAACCGAGTGAGACTTCAATTAATTCCCCTATAAAGCTGTGTGCAATGCATTTTTACATCATGCAGTTTGTTTTGAGTTTTATTAACTTTTTTGAAGCTTTGACTTTGAAGGCTAAGCCCACAAAATCTTGCTTTTTAAACAGGGCCATTCGAAGTGGAATCGGTGCCTGCGTATAGCCTATTCAAATGCTTTGGTAACTGGTGTGCATGTGTGAGATTTGTCGTTTCATCTAAAGAACTAAGGGGTAGCGCGCATCAAATTCGCAAAATGTAACAAGCATCGGGTCAACCATTCAATGCTCCTGCTTCACTTGGCAACATCTTAATGTGCAATCCTGAAGCTACCCATCAGAAGGCTAGAGTTTGCTTAAGTCGAATAAATGAATGCTGCCCAGAGGCTTTGAGGGTGCATGCTTGCACTTCCACCCTGAGCCAAATTCTTGAAAATGACATATCAAAAATGAAATGAGTATATCTCTGCAACTTCTGAGTCAATTTGAATAATTTTGGCATCATAATAAAGGTAACACCTTGGGAATTTTTTTTTCTCGTGATGTAAAAATCTGTGTATATATCAGTGAGTTTGAATAAATGAAGATGGAACACAGCATAAATGGAAGATCTCATTTCTGCCATTTCCGTAAAAACTAAATTTTACTTTTATCTCTTTTGAAATGATGTACTTGCATTCTGAAACCTCAAAAATTACAGCACAGAATCTCACCATTATCTGTGCTAAAGTTTATTCTAATCAAGTAAATCAGAACAAACTTAGAGAGGTTAAAGTTCTGGAATGTCTCGGTGGCGTCCCCAAATTGGTCATTCAGGCATCTTTTTCGGCACTGTGTGTCATTTGAGATTTCTCAGGTACCATACCATAAAACTCATTTAATTTCATTTATTTGTCACTACAGGCATACATTCAATCTAAATACAACCTTTTTTGATTCTTTTTCAAAAGCAACCATGTCTAGGCAGCATCTCAATATTGGCCATCTGGACATATTTTGAGCATTGTATGCCATTTGAGGTTTTCTCAGCAACCAAACTGTAAAATTCATTTTATTTTAATTACTATATGCCACTGGGACACTGTGTATACCTCTCATCAAGGCCGGATTAAGAACTTTGAGGCTTATGGAGCAATATATCAAGGAGGCCCCCCTCCAGCCCTCTCCAACTTAATCATTCCTTAACTTGGTTTTGCATTGTAGCTATATAATAATTTGCACTAACTAGCTATATAACTTTATCAGCTAACCTACCTAGCTAGTAATAAAGTAGAACAAACACTAGCTAATTAATTAGCTAGCTACCTCATCAGGCTGTCTTGCTTTTTAAGCCTCACCTGATAGCTTTACTGTCAAAGATAGCAAAGTGTTGGTAGCTTCCTAATTCAAATCTTAGCTCCACCCTCATTTGCTTCAGGAGCCTGGTGGATCATGAGATGTGTAGTGTTTTTTACTTGAAGGGGAAGGGGTGGGGGGAGCCCATTGTAGGCCCTTTGATATTCTAGGCCAAGTTGGTCCTCTGGTTAATCTGTGCTTACTTGCCGTCGTCCTCAGCCAGCGACACCTGTTGGAAATGCATGTGAATGTACAAGTACTTGCATGTGTGTGTGCACGCTCATGTCTGTGTGTGCGTGTGTATGTGTGTGTCAGTAAGTGAGCGTGTTTGTGTGACGTGTGGGTACCTCTCATCGTCCTTGGCTAGTGCCACCTTCTGGAAGTGTTTGTTTGCATCTGTTTGTGAATTTAAGTGTGTGTGTGTGTGTGCGTAATTGTGTGTGTTGTCTTAGTGTGCATGTGTGTGTATACCTGTCATCGTCCTCAGCCAGCGCCACCGTCTGGAAGTGCACATGCAGCTTGTGTCTCTGTGGGGCCTGCAGTACCCAGTGGCAGGTCAGGTTGTTGCTGTAGTTGCTGGGGAAACCAGGGGAAGTGATGCGGCCCACAGTGGCATTCTTTACCATTCCACCACATGACACTACGCACGCCAGGGAGGGAGGAACGCAGAGAGGAGGAACAAACAGAGAGGGTGAAACATCAAGGAAATCTATGATTTGTCAGCCTTTCTTATCTCATCACATTTCCCTTGCAGTAAAAACCTGAAAGAATTTTTTTCCTCGAGATTTGATAGTGATCTTATTCTGGCCCTGACTGGCTGTCGGGACAATCTGGCATTTGCCATAAAGACCCTTGTGATTTATAATCAGCTGCAACAGGCATGGGCCTTGTGAGTCTGTGTGTGTTAGTGGCATGTGTGTTTGTGCGTGTATGTGTGTGATCATGGCAAACTGTAGTGACACCTATTGCCGCAAAAACAACCACAGAGCAGCTGGTGTGATCTATAACTAGATTGTCTCTAGTTATTAATGGGCTAGTCAGAGCAGTCTTGCTTCTAAATTTGAAAATAGTTAAAATAGTTGATCTATGTACCATTTGCAGATTAGGTTTGCTTTCGATAATTTATCGATTAACAGTACCATAGATGTAAACCTTGGGAGCCCAAATTATTGCACCCCTTTAAATAGGTATAATAAGCAAACCGATGCAATGAAGCCATTTTATTTGGTGAATGGTCCATGTTTTATAGCTTTCTAGCAAAGCCTGTGGTCACTGTGCACCTGTGCACTACATGCAAAGGCTGCAAGTGTCCAGCATTGTGAGGGCTTTCAGCTGGACACTGTATGTTTCAGAGGAACATTGTTGAGGTCCGCATTGAGCTGTTTGAGCATGAACTCTGCTGATCATTGGCCTTTCCAACTTGGGGTTGAAATTACTCAATTCTAAGTTTGGGCTTAAATGGTGAAAATTTTATTATTCTTGGATAGGAATTATTAGAATGATTAAATAAAGGGAGAGGGTTTGCATATTTGGTGCACTAATTGACTGTCCATTGCTGGTTCATGTCTGATTGGTAACTACGTGATGAGGATGCTACCAAAACTCTTCTCTCTCTTTGCAAAGGAAAATGCAATGACAACTCATTTAATAATCTCTTAGTGACATTTTGCAGTTACCTAGCTGTGGACGAGACTGACTGTGGTGCGGAAAAATGGTGCATTTTCATTTTCTGAAAATGAAAATAGCCTAGTCTTAAAGGGCATCTAAAGTCGATTCCCATTGTTTTTGTTTATCGGCCAATCAGTGAGCTTCATCTGCGTAACCAAACCGAAATAGAAGGATTATCTATGAATGTACTCATAACATTGGTTTATATGAATGAAGCTGGTCATATGACAATGCAAGATGTCAACAAAAGCAAGTGATTTGTCTGTAAACATTGGACGTTCAACGTCCCGTCTGAGAATGAACTTTAGATGCCCCTTAAGCTGTAATATTCCCACAATATAAAAATTACAGTTTGTGAATATTTTTGTGAGCTGCACCTTGAGGAGAGAAATGGTTCTACTCAGGAAATTAAAGTACTGCTGTTAACCCATTAGAGCGCAGGTTTCCTCCCAAACTAAAACGCTCACTGTTCTTGAACCGCTTTGACTACGGCATGACCATGGTCTTGTATGAAAGGAGACATGAAGTAAATTACTCAGAAATAGTCAGAATTGCTGAGAATAAACTAAAATAGTCAGAATTAGCGAAATTAATTTGCAACTCTGGAAATATGTTTTTTCAGAGTTTTTTCAGATTTGTTTTCTTCTGACCCTGTGGCGCTCTAAGTCTAATCAGCGCAGAAAAATGATACCGCCACAGTCAGAAACTGAAATAACTGCAGGTTCAAATATTCTGTAACCAAAAATGAATATTTTATGGATTTTTTTGCTTGGTAATGGTCAGTATATTTCAACAAACAATTTTGGAGAGCCAAAATTTCCCTGCATTCTTAGCCATGGGTCGTGTTAGCTTTTACAGCAGTATTACAACTTCCATCTTTTTGGTCTTCATCCCCATTTGTTGCTAAATTTTCACTCAAATGTACCCTGCCAATTCCCTGAACTGATGCGTGATCGCGTAGGCTATGCATAATTAACTCATTTACAAAACTCTCTTGATTCATTCGCAAAATCCCCACTTCTCAGACACCATTGAAACAATTTCTCCCCGTAAACATTAATTCCTTGCCAACCATTCGTATCCTTCATTAGGAATTTTGAGACCACTGTCTATCAGTGTGATCTAAAAGAATTTAGTCTTTATGGGATGTTGCACTGTAAACCCTGATACTACGGTGAACTCAAATATTTTGCGGAAACTGATAACTTCGAGAATTTGTGTAGGCTTATTGCATGATGTGGAAGGAACCTAAGAATATAAGGTAAAGTTATTTTTCTAGATGGTTTTACGTAAGTGCTGTGAATACAAGATCAGGTATGTTGGCATACGCTATTTCTTTGAGGTTATTAGCTTCCGCAAAACATTTGAGTTCACCACACTTAGCTGGGTTTAAAATGTGGAGTGAGGGCTAACTAGCCTTCGTTGCAGACGTCTTACATGGTTCACTTCCCTCACACACCAACGTCTGCGCACTTGAGCCAGGTTTTGAGTTGAAGTTTTAAGTAAATACTCCTGTATATTCTTCAAGAAAACGGTTTGTGTGCCGTACGGGATGCTATCGTTTGTTAGAAAAGTTTTAAAGACCAAAAAGCCCATTGGATGAGAATATAAAGGAAATCAAGTGACTCTACCATAATAGTTTAACTACCGTAGCACCGACCGAGGTGCACTGCAGGTCAAGAACTTGTGCCATGGAGGCTATGGGCTGATAGTCTTAAACACTCACTGTCTGTTACATCAGCACATAAAGGACTACTGTAAAATCTATAGCACTGCAATATGAGTAATAAAGGTCCTGCAGTGGTTAGCCCTGCTGCCTTACATCAAGAAAGTCATGGATTTGAGTCCGCTCTAGGGCCTTTCTTTGTGTACTTTGCATGTTCTCCCTGAGGAGATGGGGTTTCCTCCGGGAGCTCCGGTTTCCTCCCACAGCCCTAAGACATGCACATCAGGCTAATTGGAGTCACTGCTTTGCCTATAGGTAGGAGTGTGCGAGTGAATGATGTGTGAATGGTGTGTGCCTCCTGCAATGTATTGGTGACCTGTCCAGGGTGGGTCCCTGCCCTTCACCCATAGACAGCTGGGAAGCTACTGAGGAAGAAATGGTATAGAGAGTGAATGGGCGGTGAAGTTCAGAGGGAAGCGCAGCTACTACTTTTATGTTAAAATCGAATCATTGACGTTTTCGGCATTGCATTTGCATCACAAAATGGCTTACGCAATTAGAATGCACAGTCTTAAAACTTTTGAACGATATATAGTTCTAAAACGCAACACAATATTTGACTTTATAAAACCGTGATTATTGAGCATCGGCCCAAGGGCGGGCCTCTAGGAATAAAGGGTAAAAAGAAAATCCATCCATGCATTATCTAAGCCACTTATTCCTGGTAAGGGTTACTAGATGATCATCTGTATCTCAGCACCCATTGGTAGCAAGATGGGAGTAAAACCAGGACAGGTCTTCATGCTACTGCAGTATAAATCTCAGTCTGATGATCTGTGTGGAAGAGGAGTGTTTAAAATTCACCTCCACACAATGGCAAACACAGCAGCTGCCAGCGTTAAGGCCAAAATCAATGATCAGACCCAATTAGCTTCTGTAGAAACACATACACAATGCACCAGGGTTGGCAGAAGTCAGGTCTAATTACTCCTGAATACGGGATAAATATTAATGGAGTTGTTGGGTTGGGGCGGGTTATTGACCACTTTTCCCGTCCTGCTTTGTTGCTTCTGCCTCAAGCATCTACCGCACAGGAAATCAGTCCTGAGTCATGGTGGAATCTGGATTTTTTTTTAATTAGTGTGGTTTCACACCATTTGAACTCAAAAAAGTGTTGAAAAACAAAGGCTGCTTATCAGCTCTTAGCAATAGACACAGAAGAAAATGGGGAGTGTCAGCAGATTATATTCAAGGTAAAAAGTTTGTGTTAGTGTGCATGTTTTTGAGTATGAATGTTTGAATTATCATGTGTACATATGTGCATGGGATGGAATGTGTATGAGTACGCACAATTTGGCTTTGGTTATCTCAGTGTTTGTATGACCATATTACTTTTTTAATAGTTTTGTCATGGTCTTGGTTTTTGGTCTGGATTTCTGGATTTTGACCAATTTTTGTATGACCACGAGTTCTGTGTTTGGATGCCCTGTGTATGACCATTGGCTTCGCCCGTCGACTACGACTTTTTTCCTTTTGTTTTTGTACCTCTGCCCATCTGTCTTACTGGTTCTGACCCCTGGCTGTCTAGTCGATACTGTTTTTGGATTTTGTATTGTGACTTGGCAATTCTTGTTTATTTTGGCATTGACTCGGGCCCCATTAAAGGCATACGTTTTTTGGATTTCCCTCTCTTGCGTGTGGTTCCTGAACTGTACCTCATAAGTTTGGTTCCAAAATGCGATAAATGCCAAATCTGAAAATGTGAAACTTCTGCAAATATTAGGTTGGTAATTAGCAAATGCAATTTGATGCAACATTGATTTACACACTGTATTAGGCCCCACACAGATTTTTTCCAAAACAAGACAAGTGCCATAATCCTAATTGCACTAATTGCGATAAAACCCATCAGTAGTGGGGCTGTGGTGACCACAAAGGCCTTGGGTATTGGCACCTTTCTTTGCTTAATTGCCTACTTCTGCCACAGTTTACTTTGCCTGATTAGCGAAAGTTGCTCAGACTAATTGTTAGAGTGACTGTCAAATCTATTTTTGGTAGCATTAGGCAATTGTACGTTGCATCTGAAAGTTATTAGGCTTTATCTCCTGCATATAATGGCAACGTCATATGTCACTGTGTGTCTGTAAAATTCTGAATTCATGTATCTTAGGAAATGGCGCAGATTTACATGAATTTTTTTGAAATGAGAAATAAGGTATGAGACGCCGTGCCATTTCTTAATTGAGTCACAGCCGAAGGGCGTTGTGTTATCATGTGTGTCATGTTGCAGAAAAAAGCTGAAACGAGAGATGGAAGCCTGAAAGTTTTAGATTTAGCATTATTTCAGATTAATGCCATCCTTACAATGTCACATCAATTATATGAACGTAGTCAATATCAGCAATCACTGTCAGTATCATTTTTCACCCATTATAGGCCATCTATTGGTTTTGATTAATCTGCAAATAAACAGCTTGTTAATCAGGAAAACTTCAATGGGAACAACTTGAGAGCAATAATGCAGGAAAACATGAGTTTTCTGAAGGCCCTCTGATAGCACATGACAGCATCTTGAAGTTGATTACTTTCCATTATCTTGGCATTTTGCTGGATACAACAGGGCAGTTTAAAACACATCCAATGTACATCTGCCATATAAGAACAGGGCAAAAAACATTGTACTCAGTTTAATGATAAAGGTGGTTATATAACGTTTCGTAAGAAAACACCCCGGCATAGATATAATGTGTTCTGACTAGAAAATGAATTAATTACTTAAGCTAAAATCAGCTTATTAGTTCTGCATTTGATAAATCATATGTCGAAAAAGCTTAAACCATGACACAGTGGATTTCTTTTTTGTACTTCTCCAAACAAGAAAAACTGATTCTTCTCAAAACAATGAAAATGGATATGTAGCGTTTTGGAGCCAAACTCTTCACACGGGGTGGTATGGGTGTAAGTGTGTTTACATGAGTGCAAATGGAGGTGATGGGTACAGAGGTGTGCATGTGCTTGTGTGAGTGAGCATGTGTTGATGTGTATGCAGGCACGTGCACAGGCTGACCCCGACACTGCGGTTCTTTGCCGCTCCAGTAGGGGATGCTAGCGTTGTGGCAGGTGAGAGTGGGTGGGCCCAGCAGCTGGTATCCAGACAAACATGAGAAATAGGCCACTCCCCCAGAGTGCAGGCTGCTGACGGACACATCGCCGTACGCCGGCCTCTGAGGAAACACACAGCTCAGCACGAATGCTGGAGAGAGAAAGAAAGAGAGAGAGAGAGATACTGTAAGAAACAGTAACACACAGCTCATCACAAATGCTGGAGGAAGAGGTCAGAAACACATCTGGATTCAAATTAAAAATAAACAATAAACTCTACACTCAACATTTATTCACATAAAATACATTTACAACAGAGTTCCGTGTATGTTAACAGTAAACCACACTTTAATGCATGCAGGACTCCACTTACAGTTAAAATAACCAGGAGACATTGTGTTAATTTAACTGTCAATTTTTTTTTTTTTTTTTTACAGCGAGACTGAACATAACATTGACCAGAACGAAAGACAAGAACAGAGTGTGCAGGCCAGTCAACAGTTTGTACAGGTGCAGCTCGGAGTTGATGGGAGAATATTCATGGTCTGAGTATTGTGTGTGTGCTTGTTTTCCGCTGGTTTGGGATGGGGAGAAAAAAAGAAAAGAAAAATGATGTGGTTGGATTAGTTCCGGGGAAACAAAGGAAATTGAGACTTGGAGAGGGAAAGAAAAAATAATAAATTAATTGATTAATTTTTAAAAAAAGGGGAAAATATTTATTTTTATTTATTTATTTCACCATCCACTCTCCACACAACAACCCATTTTAATAATAATTATGTAAATAGTGGTGAAACATACGGAGAAGAAAGAAGGGGAAAAAAAAAAAAAATAGAATAATAATGACAGCCAGAATAAGTAAAAATAGGGTGAGGGTCAGGGCGCTGTCAGGGAGCTCCAGAGCGGGGCAGCAGGCTCAGTCAGGCTGGATCCTCCAGATTATTGTTTGGGATGGGGGCGGCATGGGGGTGCAGTAGGCGGCCCTGCCGCATAAGAGCATGAGGGTTGTGGGCTCACCATCGGCCTGTGTGGCGCTGGCAGATTCATACCCGGCCCAACATGAAGCTTTCCAGGCCCATGTGGGCCTCACGTGGCCCCTCACTGGTGAGGGTCCTCTTCTCAGGAGGAAGTCTCCTCCTGCAGCCCCACTCTGGGTTTGGCTGACCGTCTCCTCCCGATTGCCAACAGGCAGGAGACTTGGGCAAGCGAGACCACAGGCCTATAGCCGAAGACGGACCATCCAAGAGCGCCCCCACCCGCAGTGAAGTGGAATGATTCATAACAGCTGTTTAAGTGTGAGGTAGTTTGGAGTTGGTGGCGTGGAGAAAAGAGGAGACCCAGGCCTTCTTCCCTCATACCGCCCACCAACCGACAGAACGCCGTCTGATGTTACAGTGGGGGTGGGGGGAAGAAAGGAAAAAAGCAGGAAGTGAAAGGAAAAAATAAAAGGGATTGGAGGTTAAAGGTTATGGATGCATGTGTACAGAAATAAGCAGGGAAGATAATAATAGTAGCAACAGCAATTACAAATGTTTCCAGGGAGAAGGAAATAGAAAATAGGAATAACATTAACACAAATAGTGATTGTAGTAATTATGATAATAATGATTACAGAAATGAACATAACATCAGAAGGTAGGACAGTGGGAGGAGAAGCAAAAAAAAAAACAAGATAGAGTAATAATTATGATAATAACAAGAACAATTACAGATATGGATGTTCTTCCTAATAACAGAATTAGAGACACCCCACTACACCGTGAAAAAAAAAACATAAAAGTAAGCTTGCCTTAGCGGAGTGTGAGTGCATGTGTGTGTAGGTGCGTGTGTACGAGAGATTTGTGTGTGTGCACACATGAGTGTGTTTGTTGGGGGACAATAGTCAGTAAATTGTTTTAGAGTGAGATAGAAAGAGAAATGTTCGAGCCAATATTATGTACAGGTGTAAGGAATAGATTACGATTGGTTCTCAGGAATAGAACGGCAAAAAATTCTGTTGTATTGAAGGAGATGGCTGAATCAGGTTTGTAGGAAGTTAATGATTGGTGACCAGATGGAGCGGGGTTCAATAGTGGGGTGTTGTGTATGGTGTTCCAAAAAAATGTGATCCAAGAGTAAGTTTTTCTATTGAGCAATATTTGTATTGTTTTTTGATTATCAGTTCATGAGGATGGTTTTCTTGGCGACAGTTTGGGCAATGAGGAGTAACTTATTGTTTGATTTAGTTAAATTTGTGTTAGATGTGTCACCAAGTAAGCAGAGTGATGGGGATAAAGGGATATGACAGCCCAAGAGGACTGAGAGTGATTTGTGACATCCCTCCAGAATTGCTGAACCGGTGTACAATACCAGATAGCGTGAATGAAGGTGTCTGAGATGCTTTGGGTGCAGTTCGTACAAGTGCCTGGAGAGAACCCCATTTCAAACATTTTGCGCCCAGTGTAATGAGTTCTATGGAGTACCTTGTATTGAATTAGGTGTAGATTTGCATTTTTTTGACATGATATAGATGTTTTTGCAGATTTGGCTTCAGAAGTCGGCATCAGGAGCAATTGACAGGTCCTTTTCCCATTTTGTGGTAGGAAGTGATAATGAATTATCAGACTGTGATATTATTCTGTATATTTTAGAAAGGAGTTTTTTGACTGAATGAATATTGATGAGGTCTTAACATGCTGCTGGTGGTCGAGGTTGGTGGTTGTGATATGTCTTGCGGCATGAATTGATGATTTAAGCTGTAAATATTCCAAAAATTGATTGCTCCTGATGCCGTACTCCTGGACCAGGAGAATAAATGGGACAAGAGTATCGTTCTGGAAAAAGTGTCTTAAGTGAGTGATTCCCTTTTCAGACAATGTGCGAAAGTAGAGCGGTTTCTTGTTGCTGAGAAAGTCAGGGTTGTACCAGATTGGAGTGAGTTTAGATGGACCCAGTGTAGAGTTTGTGATATTGTGGAATTTCCACCAGGCTATCAGGGTCGCAGATATTGTCAGTGTTTTAAAACGGGGGTGGTTATTAATGGATTGACTTAGAAATAGTAAATCAGAAGTGAAAATACTGTTACAATGTGTCTGTTCTAGGTCTGTTAAATTTAACAGTGTGAATTCTTCAGTCAGCGGCGTGGAGTGACACTGGGCTGAAGTCTGAGTCCAGCAATCTTAAACTTTTATATCAATGAACTGACTTTACAGTTGGAACAGTCTGCAGCTCCTGGACTCACTCTTAAAGATCAGGAAATTAAACTCTTCCTCTTTGCGGATGAACTGGTTCCGCTGTCGCCCACAGAATAGGGGTCGTAGCTGAACCTATCGTGCCTGGAGCAATTCTGTCAGAACTAGGCACCGACAGTTAACTTGAAAAAACCAAAGTCATGGTCGTTCAAAAAAAAAAATCCAGGTTTCAGGGACAAAGGTACCGCTTCATTCTCGGAGCTGATACCCTGGATCACACCATCAGCTACTCCTAACTGGGGCTGCTGATTGGTGCTCCAGGAAGACTTGACAGGGCAATAAATGCATTAAGGATTCAACTGCCCAATAATGATTTGGGAAAAAAATATTTGACTGCATAATCCAACCCATCCTCCTTTACGGGAGTGAAATATAGGGTCCACTATGACAACAAAAAAGAAACATTGGGATCAAATTGAAACTTCACAGTTTTGTAAAATTATATAACATGCTCACAGAAACACCTCAAATAATGTGTGCAGGGTGTAGTTAGGCCATTTGCCCCTCCTGCTAACCATTGAGAGCTCAAACTCGGGGTCCCATTGAAGCAGGCCGACCCTAGGCCTGTAACAATTACTAAATAATTGTCTCATTGTCAATTATGCCAAATAATCGCGGTTTCATGTTTAAACCGCAATTTTTGAAATTGCGCATTTGTCGCCTGTCAATAATGTATGCGCACGTTGAAGGGAAAAAAAAAAAACAAAGAAATGAGAAAGTACTGGAATACGCGGAATTTGGGCAATATTCCCCCCCCCCGCTCAACAAACTGAACATCATCTCTCCCCTACATCGCTTCTTAGTCTGTATGAGACGATGAAACTAATTTGAAAAGTAAGAAATAATAATTGTTAATTGTCATTTATTTCTCAGACAGTTAATTGTACAGCAAAATTTTGAATTGTTACAGCCCTGGCCGACCCACACCGCTACTACCACAAAGCACAAAAGAGCAACCAAATACGCCAAGAGAACAACCCACTAGAATGACTGGCTGTCAAAAAACAGTTCTGTATTAAAAAAACATGCGAAAATCTCACCCATAACTCTTAAGCATTTGAAAAGATCAAAAAGAGTCAGTACATCAACAATGGGCAAGAAGAAATAAAAATGAACATTAAATTGGACATCTATTGTACTCAAGAGCGAGATTTTACTCCATGTCATAATATCTCACTAGAGTGAAAAACCCAGTTCTAAGACAGACAGTCAGACATTTACAATGTATGGACTCAGTGCCCACAGCCTTGAATGTTATGATTCTGGGTTTTTGATAATGTTTTATGTGCTGGTTTTGTGTTCATGATTATTGTCTTTTATTTATTCTTTTTGGTTCTTGTAATATTCTGGTTTTTGGTTCATTCCATGTTTCAGTTCCATTGCACTTGTCTCCCCTGTCTTGTGATCTAGTTGGTTTAGTCCGTCTTCCCTGTCTGCGTGCTCACTGACTTCGGGTGATTTAAATGAAGTCCGGTGTTTAAAGAAATTCCTTCGTATCTCGTTTTCTTCCTTCAACCCCTCTGTTCTAATGATTAACAAGATTAACATTTGTATTTTGTATTATAGCCTACTAACACAACTAACTATGTATGTATTCGATTACTAAATTACTAATGAGCACTCTAGTTTAAGTTGTAAAGCTGCACCGCTACTAATAGACTAATTCCCTCTTCGCAATCGCCCTGTTGTATTCTCCGCCCCTTTGCTTTCCACCGTCCTCTCCCTATGTTCAGCGAGAATCTCTCGCAAGTGTTTAATTACTTTCCTGCTCCTGTTATCTGTGGACGTAGTACTCCTTAACCGGAGCTGTTTATTCCTTCATAGGAATGTCTCGTTATCCCTGTCTGCGTTTTGGCATTCGCCAGATTCATGTAATTAGATAATCCCTCATGTGTCAATCCTGATTATTGTTTCATTGATCGCACCTGTGCTCCCCTGTCATGTGTTCACCCCGGATGTGTATATAAGGTGTCTTCACATTCAGTTCCATGTCAGATCGTCATACTTCCTTGTTTCTTGTGCTACGGTTTCCGCCTCGACTCATTGCAATATTATCTTTCTGACTGGATTGCCCGACTATTGATTTTGGTTTGCCCTTTTTGGATATTGTTGCACCTGTGTATTTTTGACCTTTTTTCTGCCCGACCTTGTTATTGTTTTAGCTGCCCTGGTTTTGGATTCGGACTGTCTTTGGCTTATGAGTTTGCTTCTCCTCCAAACCTACGCCTGTGTACCGAACCCTTTTTGTCTGACCACGAACTTTGTTATTGGTGCCCTGGTTACGATTCTGGATTACGCCCATTGGATACTGTTTTAGGATTGTGGACTTTTGTACCGTTGCCAGCTCTGTTGGGGGGGTTTCCCCCTTCAGAAATAAAGCCTCCTTTTTGTATTCTACTGGTTGTCGCACTTGGTTCATTTCGTAAATCCCAACATTGAAACTGAAACAGGACAGCACAAAAAGCCCTGGCTGCCCAAAGAGAGGAGGCTGTGTGCTCACTGTGACTGGGCAGAGTTCAAAACAGAGGCCCACTTTTTACTTTCCTGTTGTGAGGCCTCGCCTCCAGCCCTCAGCCCAATGGTTGATTTAAGCGGACTGCACTTCCCTCATTATCAAATTATCACGCACACCTGTTTCTTATTGCCACTAGATGGTAAGTGTGTAACAGACTGAGCTTCACTCATACCACATTCATATCTACACACCCGATCGCAATCCGGTGCTGCTGCGGATCGGCACTCCCGCTTAAACTCAATCATATGGACCTGAAAACACTGTATGAAAGTCAAATGTCCGCATCAAATCAGCCAGACCCATTCATATCGAAATCTCACCACCCTATTAGTCGTCATGGTATCGTTTTCCTAAACTGAAGCCTTGGCATGGGCTGGAAATACCCTTTGCGTGACCGCGCATGATGCATTATGGGCATTAGTATACGAAAACATGGCGGGTGATTACAATGTGTCTGCGAGCCAGACATTGTTTTTCTTTCTTTGTAATCCACAGTTGAAAACACAGCGATTAGTTAGTCAATTGCAAGAACTGGAAAGACCTTTGAGGTCGAGAGTAAGGGTCGTTTGGCGCATTAGCGGAAAAACTGTTCAACGAACGCTGACCATTTTTGCTCTGCTTGAGTAAATTTAATACGGTGCTGAGCAGGAGTGCGATTCACATCGCACTTAATCCGGTGCTTCTTTGGTGCTGCCCCGGAGCTAAACCACCTCCAGAGGTGGTTTAAATTACTCCGGGGTAAACTATGCCGCAGTAAATCACTCCGCTGTAAATCAGTTCACATCAAACTTGAACCCGGTGCTGCACTGGAGCTGCTGCAGTGCTGATATGGAGTGAACTGTCAATCTGAAAAGGGCTTTAGTCTCATTGCAAAGTATTGTATCGCCATGCTTGAGCCGGTTTTCGTCAGTCTCGTGTAGGCTTTTATTCGTGAATAGAAACTCTAAACCCACTGCTGTTATTGTTTAATGCAGCGCTTTCTAGTGTTAAAGGAACATCGATTCCTATTTGTAATTCACAGTGACTGTTGCCATGGCCCAGTCATTATATTACTTTGGTGTTTTCTGGAGACCTCTGTTCCCGTTGTTCATCCTGCAACCTCTGTGCTGCAGCTGGCGTAAATAAATACCTGCCAAACCCATCATTGAGGACTGGACTCTAGTGCAAATTCCTGTTCTCCGTGCAACACATTGTGCACAAGACGCCAGCTGTTACACCTGTTCCAATTATGAATCAATACAAAATCAATAATTTCTCAAATTCAATACTCACATTAATACATTCCAAAATCAACCAGGTCCAAATAAACCAAAAATTATTCTGGGTGAAGACCACAACATGATAGAGGTAGCAGATCAATACGTCTCCACCTGCCACAAATCAAGAGAGGGTGTGAGCTAAATTATAGCATGTGTGGTAGAAGGAGGCACTCTTCTCCTCTCCCCTACCCATCATCCTGTCTGTACCTGGCTATTCAACCCATCCACTCCCATTGTTATCTTTTGAATGTCCCTCCATCCCCCTCTGTTGATCATTCATTGGTTTTCTCTGCCATTTGTCCTTTTGTATCCAATCAGTTCAATTCTTACTGTAAAGAACAGCCCACCTTGTTTCAGTATAAATCTCTGGACCACCATCTCAGGGGCCTCTTGCTTCCTGGTTCCAGACAGAGCCACAGACTTCAGCAGCTGGTTTTCATTGGTATGATTCACCATTTGTTCACAATTATAACAGTACAATAAACTTGTTAAAATAGCATTTGTCGTAATCTCTCGGTTCTACGACAATATTGACGTAATCGGCATGTCTCCGAACCTGTAACGGCCTTCATCTCCCAGCTACAGAGAACTAGGACTGCCGGCACATCATAGCAATGGAGGTAAAGATTAATTCTTTCTCCTGTTTCTCTGTAGCAGAGAGTCCTGATGGCAAACTATTTGTACCACTGCTGATTCTGTGTTTTTTATGATTGGACAACAGAAATTGCCGCCAAGCTTCCTACCAGTGGCGGCCCGTGAGAAAAATTACAAAGGAAGCCAGAATGAACAACGAATTTAATTCAGTGTTTACATGTTATTTTCCTGCAAACAATTAGCCTACTATTACAGTACTTTTATTCTACTGACTTCTCATTCATTTTAGTGAAAAAAAGAGGTTAAAAAAAGAGGACCGCGTGTGTGAGAGAGAGTGAAAGCGCGAGGGAGAGCTGTGGATGCGCGCTTCTGGCTGTGCACGTGCTCATGGCTCTGGCACGCAGTAGTATGTGATCAGTTAGAGGAAGCCCATGCAAAGCTGGTAAACGTCTCGTAGCTTTATTACAGCAGAAAGTTAAACACATAGCGATGAGACGCCAATTATGACAAGATCTAGATATAACAAAAACATTTTAGCCAGTGCTTTCACAGACAGTATTAATGAAGTTCCGTTTTGTGGACAATGCTTATCTCTGGTCATATTTAATTTATTGGCAACAAAAGCATTTGCAAGACAGCCGCGGACTATTGTACAGAAACACAGGCAAACCCCTTCCACCAACATTAGAAGTAACAATGTCATATGTGGCAGCCTCGCAACTGAAATTAACAAATCACAAGGATGCCCAATATTCATACATCCAAAAACACACTCAACATGAATGCATAACCCGTGCGCAACGTCTGAATTACATAAACTAAATATAAAACACATAGTTACAAAGGTTTATATAAAAACTGATATAAAACGTGCTGAAGCGCTATCAACTGTAAACCTTACAGCTGTCAGCTGATAGTGCAGCTGATGTCAGCGGACCTAAATGCAGTCTCGGGAAGGACTGAGAGTATAAAAAAAAACAGTATAGCTTAGCCATCATGCTCTGAAATCCACTAGACACGACAAGAATAATAAAGAATAAAACACCACATTTTATGCATCACATAAGAAAAATGTGACAACAACCCGGTGATCAAAAAGGCCACGGCGGGCCATAGGAGACATGGCCAGCAGAAAAGCCGGTTAAGCTCGGCACTTCCTGTTAGCCACTCGTTTCTAGCATAGTGAGCTTCACAAAAAGAGCGAACTTTTCCATTATCTCTCCCTTTAGTTAAATTGAGCTTTGGAGTCGGCCTACCGTCCCGCTTGACTTTTAGTTGAACCTCAAAAGCAAGTTTTGTGAAGTCATTTTTTACAAGAAACTCAAGGTCCCTGTCACCATCCATTCTCTGACTTAATGGCTATACTTTCTGTGTGGGCTGGCTGGTGCCTGGCGGGACAGTTGAATCAGTGTGTGTATTTTCCGTAACAGTTTGTGATTGATTGGAAGCCAGATTTGATCTGGCCCCCCTCATTTTTTTAAAATGATGCATCGACCATTAAGGGATGAGCCTTGCTTCAATCTGATTGGCTAATACGGGCTGTTTTTTTTCCCCAAGGGAGGCCAAGTGAAGCTGGCCTCCGAGCTGACAGACAGGAGGGCATGAGACACGAAGTGTAAGACACAATGAGAGCTTGACAGGAGGGGCGCTGTTTTGCTCCTCACGCTCAGCCAAAGCAGAAGTGCTCTGATGTAGTGTTTTGACAAGAAATGATAAAAATATAAAATACATTGTGGTGAAGCTTATTTATATATTTTTTTTCTTGCAATAATTTATGGGGAAGCCAGGCTTCCCTTGGCCTCCGCGAAAAACCACCACTGTTTCCTATTATAAAAAAGGTCTCATGAGTCGTGCAATTAGATCTAAGTAAGTAGTTCACGTCTTAAAGTAAGTTAGGACGAATTGACACAGGGTAGTAACGCGTAACATGTATACTGGTCGGGTACCTATACTGTACGTTAGATGTAAAGTAAGTTAGATTGTTGAAGTTGATTGGGGCAAATTTCCTTGTCCACTACATATAAAAAGAAAATTTGGGGGTATATGTTAACTGTATAACTGTCTGTGGGTGTACATGGTAAAGTCTACCAGTGTGTGTTCAGTGGAAAAAGTCTAGTTTCTGGGGAAACTGTTGGCAAGGAATCTATGTATTAGCAGAAAATGTGAAAGAGATGGAAAAACTATTGTGTATTGGACTCTGGTTATTCTGGAAATCATAGATTTTGTTCATTTGTTTATATGAGGCAAAGACATACTTCCGGTGTAAATTTATGTTTGTCTTTTCTGTTGTCAGTTGTTGAAACATTGTTCATCAGGTGGCCTAGCAACTGGGAAAAAGTTTGAAATGTTTCATATATGAGAGAGCAATATTCTGCAAGCAAAGAGTTGGCAGGTGATTGTGAGATTATAGAATTCATCACCGAGCAGTATGTGGTCTTATGGTCTGCTGTAAGTGCAAGATGGTTTGCGGAAGTTGGCTGATGGTTGGATCACATTAAACCCGTGATATGCATGGCGGGATGGTTCTTGTTGAAAATGGATGGTAAAAGTAAGGTCAATCGATTTGTTGGAATAAGCGACAGATAAAACTAGTCATTTCATAAAGCTTTAATGTTGGAAAGGGCAATTTTGTCTGGCTACATTTTGAAAGTGTCAGTAATGTCTTTTGTGTCTGATTGTTGCAAAAGTAATAGGCCTACCAGAAAGTCTGAAATCCTGAAGAATTTAACAACATGTGAACGAGCATAAGATTTAGAACCTTGGATCTTTACCAATGCGAATGAATGTGACAAAGGAAAGTGCACTGATGTGTGTGTGCGTGTGTGTCCATGTATGCTGAGCTCGGATTGTGTGTGAAAATCAGCGCGATAAGCCTAACTGTGTGAGTGTCGGCAAATAACAGCATGGCTGGCATGTTTGATAGTTCTCCCTTTGTTGGATTGAATGCCGTAGTCATTGTAGTCCATAAAGGGATATGTTTGCAGTGTTTTGAGGATAAACGCTCAGTATGGGCTCTATACACTATGTATTTTGAAAATAGTTAAAATATTTCTAAATAATATTTGGTTCAGTTAAATACTAGTCATTCATTATGATGTATAGGAATATTCTTTACAGCAGAAATGCATTTTTCAATGAAAATCCCTGATAGCTTTATGAATCTGGCCCAAGAACATTAGAGTGATTCTGGAACCCCATGTGGTCTTTGTTATGTAGCATTGTTCTTTTTTCTGCTCATTTGTGTTTAAAGATGCTTACTGCGAGTCAAGTAAAAGCTGCTTTAGTTTGCTATTTTGGACTCCCTGAAAATGGTCTCTACAGAAAATTTTAATGATTTAAATTTTGGTAGATAAAAAGAATAAAAATTGGAATCGATTAAGCTTCCTTAAATTTGATCCAGTTACCAAATTTACCAAATTGTTTCTTTGTTTCTTTTAGCAATGCTTGGATTTTTCAGTTGAACTTTAAAGGAAATCAGAGAAATCCACGTATTTATTGAATAAACAAAGCTGAGAATAATTGCCGTACTTCTTATGGTTCTGATGATCTGACCTAAGCGCCGGAGCCAAACAAATTTCTTTAATTATTGCCAATTAATGTGTCATTCAAAGAAAAATGCAATTAAGCTGAGAATTATTTTGAGTACTTTCTATTAAATATAATCTAGTCAAGGCCACTGGCGTAGCAACATATTTTCTCTGTGGTTTGGTGTTGAAACTTTTGACTAATGTAGAAAAAGTTATCCCGCCAGCAGTCAAATTTAGTAATAATGATGCTACTACAGGAAGTACCTACAACTCTCTTTAAAGTGGGCAGCAAACAATGTACTTGCCATTGTAAAACATCTTAATGACTGGGAAATTGCCCCAGAAAAGTAGCATATGCTTTATCTGAGTAATATTCTGAATGACTTAACACTTCATCAGTACATTTTCAGGTCTCTGTGTTCACAACAGCGATACAGAGGAAAAGGCTCTAAAACTATTTCTTGATGGTAGAAGAAGTAATTTAAAGTTGCTCTTTGAAGAGGTAGTGGGCTTCAACCACGGCTATTTTACAGTACTTGGCTACCAGCGACACCCAACCTCCCACTGATTAGCACTGACAGGGACAGACTGTGGAAGTGGACTAAGATAAGGCACCACATGGCAGAACTGTTTGCTTTGATGGACAAACTCAAAGTAGAGATGAGTGGGAAAACCTTAAAGTAGCTAAAATGATTGATTAATAATCATTGTCTAAGAAAAAGTGTGGATTTTCATTTACCTTTTCTTCAAATTGTTGATTTGTAGAATAAGAATTTGGATCCTAATTGCTTTATGCTTTGACTCATGATGATTAGCTTGTCATTGTCTCTTAAATTTAAAAATAATATTGATAATGATTATGATATCAATTATTGAAGTATTGCATATTTTTGCTTGTCAATTTTCTATTTGCGTTTAATGATAGTTGATGATAAATTACATATCTACCTAGACTATAGATATTTCTTCTCACTCTTAACCACTTTAACCTTGGCTAAAAAAAAAAAAAAAACTCATATGCAGGACATCTGTTTTGTATTTTATTTGTAATAACGTCAAATGCATTTATCCCTGTTCAAGAAATGCAAATAAATAAACTTAAAATGTTTCAGTACCGTAAAAGCAACAGACTTTGCATACCATGCAAAATAGAATTGTATGATAATATATTGTATATGCTCCCACAAATGAAGCTGTCATAGGAAATAACCAAATAAATAATGTAGGTACAGCTATAATCTATGACATGTTTTAAATTGCGTCCTGTTTAAAAAAAGTAATTAAAAGGAAGTAGATTTTATTCATAAATCAATTCATTTCCATGCAGTAAAAAGGAGTATGTGATCATTTACATGTAAGTGAGTGGTCTCTCTGAAATCCTGACACGAGGGGAAGGCATTAAAGCATTTTTTCATGTAAAACTGTTGTACTAACTGTAACTTGGTTCTTTATTTCCAGAAACAGGGGTGATGCAACCACCAGAAGTGCCTTTCACACCTCCTCAGTCACTGTCCCCTCTGACGTGTCATAAGGTTAACCAGAGGTGATGGCTGGGACATGTTCACTGTAGGGTAACTGCATGCAATAAGGATACAATACCCTAACACTTTGATCCTATTGTTTTCCACAGGAGCAGTTTGCTGGCTCAGGAAGACCCCGTCCTGAGGGTTTCATTTAAAAATGCTTCCAATTAACTTTCACTCTTTCGGATTCCTGCAGGTGGAGTTGTAACAGATTACTCTGATCATGTCTTCTGTTGGTCTACCTTGCTGTTTCCAAAAAAATTCTATACAGGCATCAAGAATTCCAGGACCTGATTTAGCCATTCAAACCTGGAGAACAGAAGCTTCATTCTTCATGTATCTGGATTTCAGCACAAACCCTTAAAATTTACCAGGGCACAATAATCCCTGTCCACCCTGCTGGCGCTTGGGAGCCATTTCTCCTGATATGCATCTAACCAAGGACACTCATTCAAATTCCAGCTAATATGTGCACCAATGCGGGCGGCCGTCGGACCTCAGACAAGATCTACAGCAACCGGATTCATGCAGGACAAAGGACATTTTCATATGGACAAACTGCAGTTGTGTTTGTGATTGTGATTTGTGAATGACATGTAAAGAGTGTGGGTTGATACAAAAATAGGTTGAGAGGAATCAATTGAATTCTATTTTAACATGTGGCAATTAATGGACTGGGGCATATAGGTTCCTTACACTGAAGGCCAAAGGTAGTGTGCCCTAAAAGTTCATAAAGTAAGGTAGAACTACATATGCATTGATCCAGATTAGCCTAATTTGACTTTATAATATTTTTCAAAATTAAATTGGAAATCCCGACAAAATTGCTTCTGACCAACCTATTATGTGTGTCAACCCCACTCTCTCAGTTAATCTCCATATCCTATCATGTGACATGAATTGCTGAATGTCTTGACATATGAATATCACAGTTCTCTTTATTTCACCATATCACTTCATAATTTACCGTATGTAAATATTCTATTGTTATTTTCGTCTGTAACTGTGTATTTTTTAGTTTCACTATAAATCAAACCCCTAAATAATTTGATATTGTAACCTCCTTTGGATTTTTTCCCTTTGAGGTTTTTTTTTCCAGTTGGTTGGTTACTTAGGAGCACATACAATCTTTTTGCTTTCCCTAGTCAAGTGTGGGAAAGTATTTGGTTGATGTGCTGGTTTTTTCTGTGATGTGCTGGTTTTTCTGGTTTTTTTCTTTAGAGAAGAAAAAATAGTTTTTAAACCATCATTTCATTGACCAAAATAAAATTTGTTTGATTGATACAACCAACTAACTTCAGATAATAGACTCATAGAACAAACCTAGGTAAATACTTTTTATTTAGTTTTATTTTTCTTACTTTCGTTTAATTTTTCCATTTTTATGACATTTTATTATATATAAAAAAAGAAAAAAGTGATGAATTGTGGTAGAAGGTGGCACTCTTCTCCTCTCCCCTACCCATCACTCTGTCCGTACCTGGCTATTCAACCAATCCACTCCCATTGTTATCTTTTGAATGTCCCTCCATCCCTCCTCTGTTGATCATTCATTGGTTTTCTCTGCCATTTGTCCTTTTGTATCCAATCACTTCAATTCTTACTGTAAAGAACAGCCCACCTTGTTTCAGTATAAATCTCTAGCCCTCCATCTCTAGAGCCTCTTGCTTCCTGGTACCAGACAGAGCAACAGATCACAGCAGTTGGTTTTCATTGGTATGATTCACCATGTGTTCACAATTGTAACAGTACAATAAACTTGTTAAAAAACTATTTGTTGTAAACTCTCGGTTCTACGACACGTTATACTGTACTTATTGTGTACAATTTCTTACAGATATGTTTTATTTTTATCCTACAAAACTATTATTATTACCATCATTATTAAGTGCATTTCTGCAAATGTAACACTGTCTATATGTCAATTAGTAAATGTTATTGTGAGTTTTTGTTTATCATTTATGTTCACTACTGCTTTTACGACACAATTTTACTTGTCATACAAATAAAGCTCATTTGAATTTGAAACTGAAACACACAGCTCAGCATGAGCGCTAGAGATGTGCTGCCACATCCCTATCGATGAGCACTGACACAGACGGGGATGCCAGGTGTGGCGGCATGGTGACTCTCTCTCTCCCGTTAGGGTATTAAATCACGGACAATATATCTTGCTTGCTCAGTCACTCACACTCTCTTTCTCTCTCCCCGGTGGCCGGTGGTAAAGTCGAACTGTGGGATTTGCAGTGCTGACAGATGTAATATGTGCAGGAGCCCTACTTGTGCCCACCTGCCCAATTAAGCCTGCTGCTTTCAACCTTCGGCTGGCTGGCACGGGTGAAAATGATGATGAGGACAATGACAATAAAGTATACAGTGCCGTGAAAAAGTATTTGCCCCCTTCCTGATTTTTTGTTTTCACACTTAAATGTTTCAGATAATCAAACACATTTTAATATTACTTTTTTAGACAAAGACAGCCAGAGGAAATATTTAATGCAGTTTTGAAATGATGATCTCATTTATTGAGGTAAAAAAGCTTTCCAAACCTACTTGGCCCTATGTGCAAGAGTAATTGCCCCCCTCCCCCGCCATACCGACTGAATCAAGAAATCACCTAATTAGAACCTGTCTGACAAAGTGAGGTAGGCTAAAGGATCTCAAAAAGCAACTCATAATGCCACAATCTAAACCAGGGGTGTCAAACTGACCCGTAAAAGGGCCAAGAGGCTGCAGGCTTTCAATCTTACCAAGCAGAAGCACACCTGAAAGCACTGATTTAATCCACTGATCTAGGCCTGCACATCTGATTAGTTGTATCAGGTGAGCTTTTGCATTGTCAGAGTGAAAACCGGCAGCCCCTTGGCCCTTTTACGGGTCAGTTTGACATCCCTGATCTAAAGAAATTCAGGGGCAGTTGAGAAACAATGTCATTGACATCTTTCAGTCTGGAAAGTGTTACAACGCAATTTCTAAGGCTTTGGGACTCCAGCGAACCACGGTGAGAGGCATTTTTCACAAATTAGGAAAACAGAACAGTGGTGAACCTTCCCAGGTGTGGTCAGCCAACAAAATTACTCCCAAGAGCTCATCGATGACTCATCCAGGAGGCCACAAAAGAACCCAGAACAACATCTAAAGAACTGCAGGCCTCAGCGTTCATGATTCAACCATAAGAAAAAGACTGGACAAAGATGGTGTCCATGGGAGAGTTCCAATGCGAAATTTGGCATCTCCAATTAGCCTAATGTGCATGTCTTTGGACTGCGGGAGGGAACCGGAGAACTCGGAGGAAAACCACTGGAACATGGGGAGAACATGCAGTACACAAAGCAAGTCCTGGATTCAATCCCACAAGTTTCTTGCTGAGAGGGAGCAGTACTAACACTATCATCAAGCACCGGCAGCAGTACCGCCCCATATAGAGGTCACTCGACTCAAATCTAACAAATCAGGTGCAAATCCTTCCATAGGTAGCACATTAGCAACCAAACAGTCCGAACTATGTACACAGTTATTGTTCAAGCAAGATGGTAGTGATCAGCCAATCACATTAAAGCATCCCGTCAATTCTTTGAGCAATCATTTATCACAATGAAACTTTCCAAGATAACTTGGAATGTATGAAAGACCAATTCATAATATGCTAGAGTACTGCCTTTTGCCATTTTGGAATAATTTACATTTCAAATTTTGCATTGACGAGAAGGATATGCCATTTCCTGATGGCTCTTGTTCATTGTGTCATGACTCAAATAGCACTACTCACTGTTTAACTTCTGTCACCTCAATCACACCTCAATACAAACAAATAAACATGAACATGCATCTGTAGTAGAGCATCAACACTAGTCACAGAGGAAAAGTGTGATTCATGTTAATCAGGCATGAATCTACACCTGTAAATGATGTTTCAAATTGATATTTAATTTGCATTATTAATCCTCCATATTAAAATTAATTATGCATAAATTAATTTGCATCTCGCCACGTTGTCAATTTTCTGGGGACAAGGAATTGATTCTGCGGGTTTCGTCTGTTTGCAGCCCCTCCTTAGAGCCGTGTTTGCACCGCTCACGCTGAGCGGCTTCTCTGTAATTACGTTTGAGTCATTCATATTTCACGCAATTCCATTCCCATTAAAAATGACAGGAGATGTGGCTTTAATTGAATTGGATGGGATTTGCCCACATTCTCTCTTGCACTTTATCTGCAGAGCTTTTAAAACAAAGCCAAAAAGCTCTGACGATAATCAATTCTAGAAAATTATTTCATTATGAATTTCTGTGAAGAGCGACATGCTTATTAGCTGCAATGAGGACAACGTGACTCGTAATAGGATTATTCTCTTCCCGTAGAATCGCACTTAATATGCCTACCCTTATTAGTTTTCAGTTGAAAGGAAACAGTCAGTGCTGCAAAATAATTGACCCCCTAATGCCACAAGAAACAGGAATAAACTAATAAGAGTGACCTGTGAGGGGAGTTTTACCACCTGGAACCCTGAGCATTCCTGATCCGGCTCAATTACCCAGACGCCCCTCCGCAAAAGGAGCCATTAAAAGGGCCGAAGTGACCCCACTGCTGATTTAAAATCTCAGATGGTGACAAAAATTCAACTAATTTCTGAAAGGTAATATGTTTTTCCAAGGTGCTCCATGTGTTTGCTAGAGCCCAAAAATTCTCACAGCAATTTTACCCCTGTGTAAGGCAGCACCAGCAGCCTGAAACTACAGCTTAAAACTATGAGCTCTGAGCTCTAACCCCCCAGTCCTACATCACAGGGTGGTTTGCCACCATTACAGCTATGAATGTTTGCTTCCAACTGGATGTATTTCACCTTGACAAATTCGGTCATCCTGGCACTAGTGCTGGCAAAGAATGGTCAGTACATAATCCATGTTGTTATTCATTTAGAGGAGCAGCATCATTGCAAAACTGAAGAAACTGCAATGATGTAGCATTGACCCTTTTCCCTGACTGTAGCAATGGTACACAGTCCTCCTTTACTCATTCTAGATGTACACTGCAGAGGACCACCTCAGTTAACTCCGCACCACTGGGCCAGTAATATACTGGGCTGGCTATCTCTGCCAATGGAGACTTAACAGAGCTAATTCTCCTAAAACACTTATAACCCCTCCCAGCCTCCCCAGCGATTCTGGAGCAAATGGTATGGTGAGGGGCCTGAAGTGTGTGTGCTGGGAACCCCGGGGTAATTACAGCTCTGATGGATGTGTTCGCTTCCTTGAGTCGTTCATTACTCGTTAATTAAAGAGAATGCCGCCGCCATCTTCCGCACCTGTGCCGGCTTTATTAAATCAGGCCTCAGACATGCCTGCACTGCTAATCAGAGACACCACGTCCATGTCAGGAGTCCATGCGTGGGAGCTCCGCAAGACATAACCGCCTTTTCTGTTTGTGTGCGTGAGACAGCAAGGCATTTCTGTGTGTTTATGAGAGAGAAGAGAGACACCAAGTCGTTTCTATCAGTGTGCGTATGTGAAAGTGAGAGCAAGGTGATTCTGTGTGTGTTTCCATGTCTGTACATGCCCGGCCACCGAGGGCTCCCACTGGACTGCATTGATATCAGTACACGAGAAGCCAGCGTTCAGTGTGGAATGTCACGGAGGGAAAGAGAGAGGGATAAATATAATAGAGAAGATCATTAACCCTTTTGAAGATAAAGTTTTAGCTTTTTTATATTACTGACAGTGATTAACATTTGTTCTAACTTTCATGGTTGCAAGGTAAAGGTTGGCCTTTTGAGGAGTACAAATGCTTAAAACCCCTTGCCCCCCAATGAAATAAAAATTCATACTAATAAGACGTAGCAACACACAAATGCAGCCTATGCTTTGGGAAACGGTCTCTGAGTGCACAACAGCCAGCAATTCTACACTGTGACCAAAAGAGGGCGCAAGAACTGCTACAGAAAACAAACTGATTGGATTCAAACAACCTTGTAGCTAAGTAATGGACTGTCGCCAGGAAAGCTGTCGATTTCTCCAGCACTTTCGAAAAGAAAAAAGCTCACTTGAAAAAGCTTTCCTACATGTGATTAATCATGAGCTACCAAAGTTACAAGTTTTCCATCTCACAGTCTTGATTAATTTATCCTTCAACTCTATTGATTTTGTTCCCTGAAGAGCCGGTGAAGGGAACTGTGTCTCGCACAGAAGATGACATTACCACATCATTACTGACTGGCAGAAACCTATTCACATGCAATTACCATTTGTCAAACACGAAAAATATGGATAGACAGAGTAACCAGAATGTGTTTTTACTCGTAAAAACATACGTCTCCCCCTGGCCCCCTTCCCAACCCATCGGACAGACGGACGGACAGACAGACAGGCACATTCCGAAAGCCACCGCGGCAGGACCTGAGTAGCAAGTATGCCAAGTTTCCTGAAGATCATGCGAACGGTTGTGGAGTTACGCTCTGGAAACGGCATGGAAACGCTAAAGCGAACCGAGGCTAAAACAATATGTCTCCCCTCTCAATATATAATAATTATCTGCATGTTTCAATGCTCATTTTGATAAATTAGCAAATCTGATCTAAGAAACACTGCTTTCTAGGATATGTTGACCCATGATTTGTGCAAGTGTTCACAGTTGTTGGAAATGCATATAAATCCCTCTATATATATGTGGTTAAGCCACCTTCAGTGTTCATAATGGTGCGGCAGAGCTTGTGAGTTTTCTCAATATGTCTGTTATTACCTAATCAGTCCACAGCAGATTTTGCTCCATAACCTTAAAATTGTCCACTGAGAAGAAAAGAGCGTGCTAAGATGGTTGAAGACAGCTGACACAGGGGTTAATTAGTAGCTTTGAGATTTTGAGTACCGTGATGGATGAAGCAGTAAAATTAATGTACCTGGGATCAGGTGCAAAAAGTTGGCGATGACGTTTAACACCTGTCTCTGTAAGCATGCTCCATCTGATATACTGGCCCTACAATACATCACAGAACCCAGAGGAACACTGGTTAATGCGCTGAAACAAGCATCCAGAATCAACCCTCATATTCCAGATTCATTTCCTGGTCTTGTTACTCACCGGTTGGCTCCAGTATAATTGGTTCAGACCCCATTGTTCCTCAAAGTCAACAGAAACCTTAATAAACAGACAAAGAGTTTCATTGCAATGTATCTATCTGAAGCATTATAAGGAAAAAAAAAAATTTTTGTCATGGGAAAAGTAGGCAAAGAACAGCTTTCTTATTTGTCAATATTTCTTGCGAAATGAGTTGAAACACTGTACTATGATGCAATTAAATCAAAGCGTAATGAATGATTATGAAAAAGTGAGCTTAGTTGTGATTATTTGGCAAAATACTATACATCCACAGAAGTGCGATTTGAAGTCGAATGACTGCCAATCAATATCATACACAGAAAAACATTGTTTTTCCGTAATAATTTGCAATACTTTTCTGCATGAAGTACAATTTCATTTTTGTGAATCTCCTGCTCAATGTGTTATGATCTGTATCTGTCTGATTTTGTATTTATTATTTTTCAGAGGTGTATAATCCAGGGTTCAGAAAGTAAAAATCCTATCATGTTTTCATTCCACCCATAAACTCCTGCCAGCAGATTTCACGTTAGTTTTACCTCCTAGCTGAAGAATAGTGCCAACTGACAGGTCTTTTGTGGCTGGAACAATATTCTGGGATGGACTTTTACTTTCTGAACCTGGATTATACACCTCTGTTATTTTTTATGTTTATTCATCTACTTATTTATTGCATTGCACATTGTCTCCCCAGTAATGTCTGATGTGATTTGTGTTATCATGCCAGTGCGCTCCCCTGTGTGCGTGCAGACACGCTTCTGGTGATTTCGGAAGTTTTTCGGTATTTCACGAACTTCCTTCAAGTCTCGTTTTACCTTCCTTCACGCTTTCCTGAAACTACCATATTAATTAACCGCTAGGCTGTTCAGTTAGAACCGGTAATTTTACTGTATAGTAATCCCTTTGACTGTACAGTAACTAACTAACAATCACGTTTTTTGATTAGGTGTGTAGATATCATCCATCCATCCATCCATTTTGTGTACCCGCTTATTCCTCACTAGGGTCATGGGGCGAGCTAAAGCCTATCCCAGCTGACTACGGGCAAAGGCAGGGACCCTCCCAGAACAGCTTGCCAATCCATCGCAGGGCGCACACACCATTGATGTCACTGATTACTAATGTAACTAACTCTGCCCTTCTCTACTCTGTTCTGTAACTCCGCCCCTGTTGCTTTCTCTGCCTCTCCCTGCGTTTCCCTGAGATCTCTCTCATGTGCTGAATTGCTATCCATTGTCTGTGCACTCGACCAGAGTTGTTTATCTGTCAAAAGTTGTCTGAGTCGATCCTGTCCGCGTTTTGGTTTTTGGCCATTGTTTGTGGTTTAGGACTTCCCCATGTGTGCTTACCTCTGTAATTAGTCTTATCCAGTTCACCTGTTCCCTGCATAACATGTGACTTCCCTCTTGTCTATTTAAAGTCTTCACTGAAGTTCATTCTTTGTCAGAACGTTGATCAATTCTCATCTGTGCGGAGCTCCTAATGCCTTTTGTTCATTGCTTCTTCACGACTGTTTTGGCCGACCTTGAGTTTGCCATTGCCCTTCTATTCCTGTTTTGTCATTTTGGATTTTGACTTGTTTTTGTACAACCATGATTTCTGTTTTGGATGCCCTGTGTATGACCTACCTTTCTGGATTTTGACTACTAGTTTTGGCTTACTGTCTACGTACTGTTCAACATCTGCCTTACTGGTTTTGACTCCTGTCTGTCTAGTCGACTTTGCTCTTTGGACATTGTTTTTGGCAATTCTTGTGTCTTCTGGTCCTGACCCTTTTTGCAATAAAGGATTATGATTTTTGGATTATCCCTGAGTTGCGATTGGTTCCTCTGAGTGTATCATTACACAATGAAGCCAAAAAACTAGGTCAGCGAGGACAAAACTGTATCCACTGTTGGGGAACGCGTTCACAATGGATAAATTAGCGATGCAATCTTTTTTTCTTCATAGCTTGCAGCACAAAAATGATATATTTTGTTGCTCAAAATAAGAGTCACTGAACAATCGGAGCCTGTTGGCAGTGCAGGATTTTCCATCGCTGATTGGGTGCATGGATACATCGCAGTAGTAGAGAAGTGCCAACTTTGGAATGAAAGCTGGTGTTCATGCATGCAAAACAGGTATATGTGGCGAGTTGCTAAGGGCTGAACTCAGCATGACTACCTGCCCGCCAATGATGATCTTCTTGCATTGGTGGTTCAAATATTCTGAAAGTTGCATTTCCCAATGAAACTCTTCAAAATATACAGGCAATACATTTTTCTTGCAGGAAAATGTCTTTGCAGTGATTGGTTTTTTTTTTTGGTACATGCCCTCCAGGTGCTTCTGTGCTATTTGGACAATAGAGAGGAATTCTGCTGACAAATTTGGAGTAGCTTACGCCACTGCATTTACAATACTTAGCAGACAACGTGGACTCAGTGCCTTTATAGCACAGTTTCGGGTTACAAATTGCATAAAATAACAAGTGTCTGAGTCATTGTAGTGGCTGACTTCATATTTTTCCTACAATTAGTGGCTGACGCATGAGGGTCATATTCCGATGGTACAAAGCAGGCATGGAGATGTCAGAGTTATCAGAGTGATGTCAGGGATTTGGAACATCCTTAGCGTACTGAGATAGAGAGGCTCGGCTTATCCAGGTGGATTAGGGGATGTTGGGCTCACAGGCCTGGATTGGATGACAGATCCCCACTGACTTGGTGGCAGGTTAACAAAACACAAACCCAGAAGTGGTGCAGCCAGGCCTGCTAATTCATTCTTAAACCCTTGATCTGCTCGCATGGTGGAACCAGGGTCCACAAAATATACCAGCCCTTCCAAATACATACCAGCCCTTCCTAAATATTTCACTCTCTCTCACTCTCCCTTCCTCCCGCTCTCTCTGTCTGAATCTCTCAATCTCCCTTTGGCTCTTAACGTTAATGATTAACGCCCTTGTGTCTGCTAGATGGCTTTGATGATCGCTCCCATCAGGGCGTTAAAGGAAAGCTACCTCGCAGCGCTTCGCCTGAAATTTTTTTGGCTGGACCAATCAGCAGGCAGCTTTGGTGTTGACGTCATTTCCTTCTTCCTGCAAACGCCTTGTTAGACACTGTGCACCTTTCACTTCGATATAAGTGGAATAGGGAAATTTATGTTGAATGAATCCAGTAGTTGGCGGTAATACATCAACAGGTCTGTCAACCACCATAAAACCAAAGAGAAGAAGAAGACTCCCACTCATAACGAGGCCGCGCAAAGCATTTTGAGAGCTTTCGAGTACAGGCGTTAGTATAGCGACAGTCAGTCAGTGAGGAGCGCAACATAACGACTGTATCATACAGGTTATTTGGCTCTGTAAAGAAATCACACTCCGAGAAAAAGTAATACACTATGTACAAAACCTCCACCTGCCTTCATATCAACTGGCAACCGGGGAATAGCTCATGAGACGCATTACAAACGCAATGCACGCACTCTCCCTTTGCACACCGCACACTGACTCCAATGCAATGCACACACCTGATTCTCATCAGCTGATTATGGAGGCAATATTACCTACTTGACGGCGAGATGCGTCCTTTTGCATCTGAGTCACGCAACACATCTCCCAACTCCGGACAGAAAGTCCTGATACCCTGTGTGTGCTTTGAAACAGGTCTCCTTCTCCTGACTTGGAGCGTGTGATTCTCCATTCTACTGTGTATGTCTACCAAACGAGAGTGCGGTTCCCTTTCTTCCTCGCCTGTGATCATTCGTAATCCATTGCAGTCCATCTGAATAACTAACATCCAGCATGCGGTTTTAATTAGCCGCGAGCCCGCGCAGCAACTAGTGTTTGTTTATAGTGCAAGCAGAGTGACTGTTGGCACTATGCCCGTAACCCAGAAGTAGTTCCATGTAAATATGTAAATATTTGAATACTAGCTGCTACCCGCTACCCGGAGTGAAATTGCCATTTTTTTTTGCGTGCATGACCGTTTTTCAAAAATCGGGCGACGTCAAGTCCTTCCTGGTGTCCAAGTGGATATTCACACCAAATTTGGTGATAATCGGTTGAGAAATATAGGGGAAAAACGTGTACATACACACACACAGACAGACATTGACCTCAAATATATTATAGATGCAACTTATTGATTTATATTTGCTAAATAATTTATGTTAATGCTGCCATGGTAGTGAAATGACGTCATGTTTGTCCCATGTAAAGAATAAATAAATAAATTATAATTTAGGTGAAATGTGATGATGTAATGAAATTATGATTTCAAGTCAAAATATGTCTATTGCTATACATGATGTAAATGTGTGCTATACCATAGTACTATGTAAAATGTATTATTATTGATATAATTTTTTGGGAATAATTTCTAATTGATACTTTCTGTTCTTTTCCTTGTTGAAGCACACAAAAATACCCTATTTCTTGCATGTGCCAACTCACAATGAGTCAGACTGAATCTGCAACTGAAACAGAACTCACTAAATGCCCATTAGCAGCTTACTGGATTCTACTCTGCTGTGTCCTCTTCCCGACTCCCCAGTCATCTGACTGTGATTTGCCTGTTCCCTGCCCCTTTCTGAACTGTCCCAGTGCCCCCTACCCTACCGAGAGTGTTCCCACTCGTTTCACACTAGTTAATTGCAAAATCTTTTGGCATTTAGCATTTTTTTGGGTTATTCTCATGCCATCTGAATTAACATCACACACACACACACACACAGGAACACACACATGAAAGACAGAATGACATACACATGAATGCACATCACGGGCAGACAGAGGTGCAAACACACACGCACAAACACAAAGACACACGCATGTACACACAAAGACACGTACTTGCACACGCACACACACACACACACACACACACACACAGACCACTGCTCTATTAGTACAATGCCCTCTTAATCTTGAGCATGATTCACCTTGTCACGTCGGCCGATGTAGGTCTGTTATTGAATATTAATGACTCTGTCGTGAGATGGTATGGTGTCCATCTCTACACAGATCAGTCTCCCTCTCCCTGCTTGTCAGATCACATTTTTCACACCCCATTATCCCAGACAAGGTGATCTTGCAGAAAAAGAGAACTTGTCCATGACACCCACAGCCCTTACTGGAACACGAGGAGAATGTCCCATCTTACTGTAGCAAAAATCTCTGCTACGTGGTCTAACTACAATTTTAATGAGCACTCAATTAAAAACAGTATCAATGTCAAAGATACAACCACATCAATACATCCAGTCTTCTGGAGTTGGAACTAGATTGGAAGACTCGGACTAGAGGGAAATGGAAAGTCCTTAGTTCTTCCAGGTCAGTCTGGAGCAGTGTCAGTTACAAGAGAGGCTGATGGAGGCAGAGGAGGATCCCACAGAAATAAGACCGCAAATGACGGACTCGTCTTTCCTGAAAAAAAAAATGTCTTTTCCAGACTCTTTTAGATTAGACTTTCTGTAATGATGGTCAGGAGCAAACACACAGAAGGATGAGGGAAGACTGGAATGAACCTGTCAACTGATACAAAACCAGATAAAACTGCTTCAAGAATTAAAAATTCAAAAACGACTAAGACACACTGCAGTGTTCAAGAATGAATTTATTGCCATCTGTATCAGACTTGACACAAGATGGTACACAGCCCGTATTTATTCAGTGCTGACGCATAGTTCACAGTAGAGCCATAAAAACATCACTTGACAGAGCCAGCGATCAGGGTGCTGTAGTCGAACTGCGCCATAAGGCCCATCACCGTATTACCATATAAAGGGAGAGTGAGAGAGGGAGGGACGGAAAGGGAAAAAGATGGAGGTGGAGAGGCTGATAGACAGATCATAAATTAGGAAGTATATAAAGAGGTTTTGTCGGTGTTTTAATCTGTAGTCATATTTATTGTATATTTTTATGTGTATTATTTTCCATGTTTCATTGTTGTTTATTTTAGTAGTTCTATGTAGAAGTCAAGCAGTCTGCCTCATGTCTCGTTTTCACCTCCTGCACCTGCATCACCCCTCATTCGTTGTTCATTTGTTGAGTTCTCCGCTATTTACAGCCACACCTCCCAGCACGTTCCTCAACTCACCACACCTGTTACCTACGCAATTAGCCTCTTTGTTTCCCTTTATATTCCTCCATTACATTGAATAGCCTCCTGAGTTTGTTCAGCTGGCAATTTTTATGTTAGCCTACAGTACCAGTCAAAAGTCTGGACACGCTTTGCTAATGTCACAGCTCTCTGTTTTTAGAGAAAATTGAATGGCTTAACTTCTCGATATAATCTTAAATGAAATCTTGTTAAAAAAAAAAAAAAAGGTAAACAGTCAGAAGTGAAAAGAAAATAATTTACTAGTTTGAATCGTGTCCAAAAATGTGGAATTCTCAAAGAAGCCATATTTTGCAAAGTAAACAGGCAAATAAGCTCCTATTTTCCAACAGTCAAATTAAAGTCAAGCTGTTTTGGGATTTATTGGGTGAAAAGGTAAATTAAAATTAAAAGCCTCCAGTGCAGCATGTCTGGGAAGTTAAACAGCCATGCAGTTGCAAATTTATTATAGTCATATGACTGCCCTTGTTAAAAAAAAAAGTGAGAATGCTCTCCAAATATGACAACAAATAGTGGTAAGTTTGATGGATCTAAGAATTAGATCTCTTTTTTTTTTTTTTTGCAAAATAAAGGCTTATTTCTTTAACATATATTGTAAGAAAAATGTGGGTGTGTCCAAACTTTTGACTGGTACTGCATATGCATTTCCTAATTACTTGTACTCTCGGTCACGGTTCAGTTTGTTCTTGGTTTATGACTCAGTCCTGTCCCAAGTGTTTGTTTGATCACCTGTGCATTACATCAGTTGGGGTTTTGGATTACGACATCTTTGTGCTTTGATGCACTGACTACCAGTCAAAATCAACAATTTTCATGTTTTTGCTACAAACTCTAAAAAAGCATTTCAACATTATAGTGGCCGGTAGTATATGGAAGCCAAGCGCAAAGACAGAGGGTAAGAGAGTAGCGCGAACACAGTACAAACACAGAGAATAATACAGACCAAACGCAAGTACTCGAGCTTCCAAAGGACATATAATAATCCGAACCACTGAAGCAAAGCGAGATAGAAAAAGAGAGAGAAAACTCCAACAATAAGAGGATATAAAGTCATACAAAACCTGACTACAGACACCTTCGGCTATAGTGCGAAGCTAAACGCAGAAACTGTAGCGAAGGAAGCGTGCCGGACATCCTGCTTATATAGATTCTGGCGAAGCGCTGCCCCAGCTCTATCAACCAGCTGGGTAAAGAATTCGATGGCCCAGGAATTCAATATCGTCCCGGGACGAGAGCTGCAAAGAAAGGTCCAGACAACATGCACACCTAACAAACCATGACAGACATCTGTTTTTGGTACCAAAATATACTTGAGTCAAGACCTTTTTTTTCATTTCTTATTTCCTCATTTGCTGAGGAGATTTCTCTTGTCAGTTGTTCTGAATAAGAGTACAAGAATGTAATGTGATAAAGTTTTGAATGCTAAATGCTTGCTTCTCCGGCAGTATTGGTGAAATTCAGGGGTATCGGGGTACTAAAGAGTATTGGAGCAGGGTATTTCAGGAGGGCTGGGGTGAGAGAGCATTCTGCTTCATACGCACTACTGCGTGATGACTGCGGGCGATCCACTCTTACACTGGCTACTTACAGGATATTTAGTCTTTGATTCAATTTTTATCCAAGCTGTTTCATTATTTACTGCACTGCTAATCAAGGTAACCTCATGACATAACCCAGAGTACCGTGCAAATCAACTCTTTACCGTTGCTGACCTCAAGGACAAAAACAAGGATAATTTACTGCATCTAATTTTATTCTTTGAATTAGATTAGATAAATCAGGTTTATGTGGTATTTCTGATGCATGTACTTCACTGTGCAGCAAAGTGGGATTAATCTGATTAGGTTTTCCTCCTGTTCAAGGAGACCAAAACAAAGCACAGCTCATTCAACAGCATCGACAAGGTTTTTCCGACCCTGTTCCTCTATTGTGTTGAGGTTTTTCACTCCACCTCTGAAAAAGTATTCCACACTCAAGATGTTGAGTTTCAGTTTGCCCAACTTGAGATGAATTGAAAACCTAGTATTTTCGGGCAATTTGTGTTAAGTTCTGTCAAAATGTCCATACTAAAGAGTTAGAAAATAATTTGATTGACAATGGCTTATGCATTCCCTGTTGATGGCAGGGTTCTTGTTCATTTTTCTGACAAGCTGGAGCCTATCCCAGCTGGGTACAGGCAAAGGCCAGGACCCACCCTGAACAGCATGCCAATCCATCGCAGGGCGCACACACCATTCACTCTCGCACTCATACCTATGGGCAATTTGGTGTCACTAATTAGCCTGATATGCATGTCTTTGGACTGTGGGAGGAAACCGGAGTATCGAAGAAAACCCACGCGAACACGGGGAGAACATGCAAACTCCACACAGAAAGGCCCCAGGCCGGATTCGAACCCACAACCTCCTTGCTGTGAGGACCACTGTGCCACCGTGCCGCCCCAAATAGATGCCCCCCCCCCCCAGCTACATGTTTTACAAGAACTCTTAAATGGTGCAACCATCTGAGTGAATAATGTGCAATGCAAATCAATTATTACCATCTTAATGGAGGGAAAACAATATGCGTTTAGGTAACTTGCGAGCAGGCTACTGTTTGCGATGGGGCCGTGGGAGTGATAAGACAGCCTTCACGAAAGCCAGGCTTTTGACTGGGCACCGCGTTCATCCACGAATGCAGCATTATGATTAGTCGAACTAATCAAATTTCGGGTTAGAATGGGTTGAAGAGAGAGAGAGAGATGAACAAGTCTTCCGTCAATGTGGGAGTGTAGGGTGACAGGCATGGGGAAGAGACGAAGGGGAGTGTCCACTTGGTCAGTTGGACTGTACAGGTCGATGCATAAATATAAAATTATATTTTAACTATAAATATAAATATAAACTATAAATTCTTGAAACTTGGAGTGCTATCCCTTTTTTCTTTTGATGGGCGATGCATAAATACAGTCAATAGCTGCATTGTGGTGTATCACATGTACATCATGGCTACGGCATCAATGTCTTTTTTCAGTAGAACTAAGAGGCCATGCCAAAAACATGAAAAACAGCCAGACTCACCACCCCCCGCCAACCAGCAAGTGTCACATATTGCATTTCATACTGGGGCATTGAAATCAACAGTCTTGAATTTATAAGGAAAAAATAATAATCCTCAGGTGCAATCAGGTTCAAACTAGCCTCTGACATGTACAAAACCAAAAAAAGTCCCTGCACAATGATTGCCATTACAAGAGCTTTATGATAATACCTATCATATATTTTTGGTTTTGTACATACTTTGTTCTGCCTGCTATCGCCAGCAGCTGATCGACTTGGACAGGCTTGTGCACGGGGACTTTGTGGACTTTAGCCTCTGGCATGCTCAGATACACTTTCAGACAATGCTACAGCACCAGGACTAAAACCTATATATTACTCAATCATAAGTTTCTGTGTTTTACTGGTTTCTTTGATAACCAGCTACCTTTGATGGTCTGATCTCTGCTATTTGCTTTTTATTCTCTCTTTACACCCAATTTCATTTTAAAGACATCTTTATATTTGCAGGGCACAGATTTTAAAATAGGCATTGAGATGTTTATCTCCTCATTCCAAACAGAATGAGCTGGTGATAAAGAACAGTGCTTCAGGTTTAAGAGAAAAGCTGGCAATTGGCAGTATATTCAAATTTTTGAAAATTAGCCGGACATGTTACCAAACACCTTTTTCAGTATCCTTAATGTCCTTTTTTTCCATCCCTCTCTTTCATGGGGCATGCACTAGCTTTTCATGGCGATTTTGTCCCTGTTTTACAACCAATGTCTTGGAAGGGGTGGGGGTTAGCAGGATGGACTAATTAGGCTCATTTTTTGGGTTTAATGACCGGGTTTTTTTGATGAATGTTGCTCACTAGTGACTCTTTAGTTTACTCCAGTATAGGCTAAAGATGCCCCATTTTCCATTCAAGTTAATGGTAGTTTATTACATAACAAAGTCAATATTTATATTTCCCACAAGAAAATGCAGGCTCAATATTTACCACCCCAAGTTTTTTCTAAGCCCAACAGAATCTAATTCTGATTCAGTTTTCATTTTTATCAATCTCGTCTTAGGGTGACCAGTTCACCGGCTCTCATGCTGAAAAGCACCTTAGTTAAACATGGCAGCCTGGCAACATGCACTATTGAGCAGCTTCCTTCAGACTATCTGGAGCCTGTAAGAAGAGGCTGTCTCCAGTTCTACCCATACTTCAATTAGGGCAACTCAAGATCTTTTACACAGAACTTCCCAGACGTTTCTGCAAGGAATTTTAGAACAATTTGAAAGCACAGCAGGAATGACCCTGGTGAAGATTGATGGCTCTAAAAGCAGATTATCTGGCACAAATGGCGTTATCCGAGAGAGAGATGCTAACTGTGTTAGCGGTCAGACTCACCTTGATAGCGTAAGAGGAATGACCCTGGTGGAAATTGCCGATTTTGGAAGCGGACAGCGATCTGGTTACTCCGGCTTCGTACCACCAGACCTTTTATTAGGATTGACTCATTGGCGACAACCACGGGCTCCCGGCCTCCCAGGTCCACCAGTGTCACTTTCTCTCCCTCCGACAGGCTCACATTCACCACCTGAGAACACAGGTAGAGGGCACAATAGGGTCAGAATACTTGTGTTTAACCATGCAATTTTCTGATAATAAGAGCCAATGACCCTTTCGCACATAGCTGGCAAGCTTTCCTCCTTCAAGACATGAAGTCACATGATTACTGTGAACTGAACTGAACATTCTGATGCTCATGTCACAGTCGCTGCTGGTCACTGATGGCACTTGAGCGCCCAGAATGATGGAAAAAGCATACCTGAAAGCCAGCTTTTATGAAGGTGTGGTATGGACTAATGAAAGTCCATTGTTTGGTCATTTGTCACAGCTGCACAACATGCACAATTGATCTCAGCTGCAGAGGGTCCTGTCTGTCTCTGTCACCCAGAGCTGAGATCAGTATCCCAGCCTTTCTAATAACTGAAACTGTTGGGCTCTATACCTGCAACAGGGGTTTGTATATCTCTGAATCATTACACTGCTTCTATTTAACAGAGGCTTTCATCCAAACCAACACACAAAAAGTGCCTTCCAACTATACTCAGCAACAAAAGTTTCTGTGACACCAATATTGTTAATTATTTTTCATAACGCAATTATGAAATTGTCATACATGGTGATATCAGACTGAAACAGTACACGTAAACACAACATTGAAATGGAAATCATGAAAATGCGAGAAAATGACTTTGCACGTGAAAATGTGCGTAAATAATGCTTGTGGATGGCAATAAAAGAGGAGAATTTTTGGAATGTTCACATTGTGCCTGATGAACGACGGAAGCATCACTTATCGAAAACACAGCCATTTCGGATCAGGAACTCTACCCTCTAAATGCCAAGACTGTCTGAAAATGATCAGTGGAGGGCCATTGGGATGATTGAATCCGGAACCTCGCAGAGGGAAGTTGCTCATCGCCTGAATGTCCACCGAAACACCATTTGGAACTTATGGCAGCGTCATCAGCAGACAAGACATGTCAGAGACCGTCCTCGCAGCGGCCGTCCACGAGTAACCACTCCCAGACAGGACAACTGGATTCGAACAACCCATCTCCGAAATCGATTCCAACCTGCAACCATAACTGCAAGAACGATACCTGGTTTGAGGCGACTGTCTGCACAGACAATCCGTCGCCGTCTCCGTCATTTTGGCATTGTCCCACGTCGGCCAGCAAGACGTCCAATACTCACAGTACAACACCGACGACTGCGTCTACAGTGGGCACAACAACATCGACTGTGGATCCAACGTCAGTGGGATCTTGTACTCTTCACTGATGAATCAAGATTCATGCTTAACCGATGTGATGGTCGTTTACGTGTATACCGTCGACGTGGAGAACGTTATGCCAACAACTGTGTTCAGGAATTTGATCGTTTTGGAGGTGGTAGTGTCATGATTTGGGGAGGGATCACGGCTAGAAACAGAACAGATTTGCTTGTTATTGATGGAAATCTGACAGGTCAAAGATATCGTGATGAAGTGCTACGGCCATTGGTGGTACCGTTTTTGATGCAACATGGTCCCGGAATAACGCTGCAACATGATAACGCCAGACCACACGTTGCAAGGATTGTACAGCAGTATCTGATGCAACAACATGTCAATGTCCTGCCATGGCCAGCCAGATCCCCAGACATGTCCCCAATTGAGCATCTTTGGGACGAGATGGATCGACGTTTGCGGCGGTTGGATAACCCGCCAGCTACACTCCAGGAATTGCGACAACGTCTACGTCAGATTTGGAATGACATCCCACAGCAATTTCTGGCACATCTGATTCGGTCCATGCGCCGGAGATGCGTTGCTTGCATCATGGCACGAGGAAGTCACACCCGGTATTGAAGTGTGAAGGTCACAATTGGTTAGACGTCAGACAAGTGCTTCATGACGCATGAAAATGACATTTTTCGTTTTGAGTGACGTTGGCACTGAAAAGTCAGTGTTTCTCCTGTTAAATAAACATATTGATTGCATTGAGATCTTTGCATGTCATTTATAACATACACATAAATGGTGTCACAGAAACTTTTGTTGCTGAGTATAGAACTAGTAGTCACTAGAACTAGATTTAGTTTTCAAAATCGGATGAGTAGGTTATGAGATCTAGGTCCAGACGCACTCACACACAGACACACGCACACACGGACAGACAAAGCAAATCCAGTATACCCCCCTAAACTTCGTTGCGGGGGGTATAATGACAATGGAGCACAGGTCATACACTACAATTTGCACTTAATCCCAGTTTTCCATGGCCATGAATGTAAACTCTAAGCTACATGGTAAATTTAGGAAAGGTCAGCAACTATGGTATGTCAATCAAGTCTAAAGACTTGAAACAATAAAATCATCAAGATGGATACCACTGCAAAGAGACAGTGCTTGATGTACAACATAAATACATGAATGCCATGAAAGTGATATGGGATCAGGTAAACACCAGAAGCGAGGTGAAGGGCAATGAGGATTTATTTTAAACAAAACAAAACAGGCACGAGGGCCAACAAAAAACTTGGCCCAAAGGGTTGCAAAAAACAAACTAAGGTAAGCTACACCGAGCTATAAACAAAGAATGCAAATGACAAAAAACAAAAGGCACTGGAAACTCCAGGCAAGAAGATCAAGAAAAATAAATAACAAGACTATATATATACACAAGACAAGAGGCTAGAACAAGACTTGAAACTAGAAATGCAAGGGAACTTGACAACAAGAACTTGAGACACTGTCTGCCAGCCAACTTCCACCGCATCCAGATAAAGGGTAAGTAATCAAGGACACATGAGGGGCAACACCTGGAGAAGGGGCAACACCTGGAGAAGCGGAAACAAGAGGCAGGGCAAGATCAAGACATGGACAGAGATTGGATGACATGACCTGCTCATTAAGAGAATGAGCGTGCTCAGCTTAAGTACCAATTAAGTATGCAGTTTGGAAGCAAGCATGAATGTTAAGAACAGAAAAGCACAGCAAGATCTTGAAATAGCAAAGCAGGAATCATGACAATAAACTCCCTGTCTAAATTAGTAATATTAGTAATGTGCCTATCTAAGAATTACACCAACCCAGTGAGTGTTAGTAAATGTTAGTAACTTAAAAACAGTTAATTGTCAATTAAGCTTAGAAAGGCCCGAAGCCAGCACAGCACAGAAGGAAGAGGGAAATACCAAAGCCAACCAGAGCTCTGAAATGTGCAACAACGAAGGCACGGGGCGGAGCGCAGACAAGCGGTGGAGTGGCATGGCAGACCTGGCAAAAACAAGGAAAAGTAAAAACATGGACAAGGAGCATGAATTATGAAATGAGTAATCCTAAACAAGAAACTATTAAAACTGTGACTATGAAACATGAACTATGGAACTATGAACTATGAACTATGAACTATGGAACATGAAACTGTTAAAACCATAAACAATACTGTTCTGGCCAAAGGCCAGAACCCCGGAACACAACAGAAAGATGTGTATGATGGAGGTGCAAGGTAAAACAAGTGATGCTACATATGCAGTACTCCTTCTGAGGAGCCATATTTGGGGTGGTACAAGCACTGTCTGTAGAGACCATCCCCAAAGTCAGGGCGGGGTTTGGAGAAATGGGGAGGTCCAGGTCTAGAGAGCGGGTGTAGAGAAGCTTCGTGGACAGGATGAGCGAGAATATTTCACATGGGTGGCAAGAAGTTTGTGAACAGAGAGGTTGCACTGGTGTGTAGGGTTGAACCCCCCCATCCCAAATATCTCCTCCCCTGTTCCATCAAAGGAGCAGAAGCCACCTCAACAGATTCTGGGAGAAAAGAGACGTAAAATCCACTCTGCTGCAATTTGTACTGTCAAGCCTCGCATCACGCGTGAGATAAAAATTCAAACGACATCCCATCACTCACAGGTCTTCTCTCCCAATCGTAACTGCTGTTCTCAGGATGTGTACTTGTATGCGCATATGTTTGTGGGTTTGCATTTATGAGGGCGAGTGTTTTTATGTGTGTGTGTGTGTGTGTGGGTGTGTGTGTGTGTGCAGGCATTGACATCTGTGTGTGAGTGTGTATTTCAGTGCATGCTTTTGTTCATTGTGTTCAGCACACATAAGAGATATAGTGAGGATTAAACTCCCACTTGAAAGTGTTTTTTTTTTTTTTATTAATCAAATTTATATGATTTTTGGCTCAAATAAGAACACAAAAAGGTGACATCAAGAATAAGTTTTTTATCAAAAAGGATGTGGGAAATTAAAATTACTATCATGTGCATTTACCCATAAGTTATTTACTCACAGTTCAAGTCAATATATTCCGCTTTTGTGGTGGGAAAAATATTCTTAAATACTCCAAAAATCAAGGTATTACCCTAACCACAGTTCAACAGAGAGAACTGAGCCGGACCCAATAAACCGCTGCTAGGGAAGGAGCAGTGAAGAAGCAAAAACTCATGCCAAGAAACCCAGGTAACCAAACTCTAGCAGGGCCTTCGAGGCCATGATGAGCTAATCTTCCCGAATGACCGAAACGGTCAACCTGATCCCACTACCTGGGCATGAGCACTTGAGTGTTCTGGAACCATCCAGGCCCAGACCACTTACTGACTTTCAGATGAACCCAAGGTTTGGGAGGCTCATATGTGGTCTTCGAGCGTTCCAGGAGGCCTAAAATGAATTTACACTATGATGTAATGGCATAGTTGTTACTAAGGTTGGAGGGTTGCCATATGACAATGCACCAATCAGAAATAATTATGTTGGACAAGGGAGAAAAAGTCACGTTCAATCCCACCTAAAGGAACGTGACAAAAGGGTAATAAATACGAGAGTTTGGACAGTCAGTAGTCAGTCGGCGTGAGGTGATTGATGAAGAATGAATGCTACATGGTTTGCGCAGACCAGCCTGGGGTTTTGTATCTTACTTTGAGCGGGGATACAATAAACCCACTTATATCAGACCCTGGAGAATGGATCTATTTTTTGGGGATAGATTTACAAGGGTCAGTGGAACACTTCATTGGAAAAAGTTTTGTTATCCTAGGAAACTTTGTTACAAAATTTTTCTAGTGATAGCATCGGACAATATCAGACTGAAATTATCGGGTTGTTGCCCGATATGTCTTCTGCACAAAAGACTGTTACCATGGCAGGCAGGTCTTCAGTGAGTGGTGTGACAGTAGAGGGGTCAAGTGGCACTGCTCAAATGTACTGCTACTCTACGGAACTGACCTTCCTTACGCCGATACACCAACTTCTCAACACTGATTTCCGTCAATTTTGAAAAATATTAAGTCAAAAACTAAAAATCATGTTGTATCCAGTAAATCACGACTGTTACCCAAGTCAAAGTTTGATTTTTATTCATTAATCATATGCATCAATTTTTTGATTTTTCATGTCCTATGGAATGACTCTGCACACATTTTATTGGAAACTAAGTTTTCCATGTGTTGCTGTTAAGTCGGCAGATATCAGCGACCATACCTTTCGTGTCCATAATTTTGTGTGCAGCAACAAAAGTTAAGTGAAAAGAGAATTATGACAAACATCGTCAGAATACAACCTTACTCTTGATCATCCTTCAGCGATTGGCCATCTTCCCACAAGGTAAGACGTTACTGACTGCTAATTTCATGACTTTTCTGTATAATTTGCATAATTGATTTAATTGATTTAGGATTATTATGCAATTTCTTATCATGCAGTGACGGTTTCATTCGTATCAATTTCTTGTCCACCGTTATCCATTGTGATGAAAGTTATGCTTCAGAATAATATTGTCTGATAAAATACTGCATGAATTAATTGCACAGTTGACGTTACCTGTAAGCAGTGATGACGATTTTCGAAATTCAAAATAAATGGGCGGTTTCTTGCTAGTTTCACGGTCACGCTTTTGTGACTCAGTATCGTGAAAAGACACATATGCTTGTGTGTGTATGTGTATTTGAGTATGTGTATTTATGTGAGCGTAAATGTGAGTGTATGTTGGTGATATATATGTATATTTATGTCAGTGTGTGTATATGAGTGCATGTGCATTATATGAGTTCGTATGTGAGACTGACAGCAAACGTATGTGTATTTATGTGAGTTTGTATGTGAGCATATGTGCATTTATGAGTGTATGTGAGTATTTGTATATCAGTATAAGTAGATTTATGCATCCTTATGTAGATGCAAGAGTATGTACATTTTTGTGTATCTGCGTGTGTTTTTTTGAATTTATGAGAATGTGAGTGTATGTACATTCATCTGAGTGAGTGTATGTAAGTGTATCTGAATGCGAGTCCATGTGCATTCATGTGAGTGTGTCTATGTGTATTTGAATGTATTTGCGTTAGTGTCAATGCAAGTGTGTGTTGGGCGTGTATGTGCATTAAAGTACAAAAGATAAGATAACCCTTTATTGATCCCTCCATGAGGGAAAATCAGTTTGTTACAGCAACTCACAGTAAAAAAGAGATAGACTAGAAAAGCACTCAGAGAGCGCAGACCTCCGCCAGGGGGCAGCAAAACCCAGAAGCACGGCGAATGGAATGGGCCGGATGCCCATTGGAAAGACTTGAAATCTTGAACTTTGGCGTATATCTCAGCAGTACTTTGGCCGAGATATGCCAAAATTTAATCACCTGTCCCTTGACTTAATACCCACTATCTCTGAAAATTTCATCAAAATCTGTCCATTACTTTTTGAGTTATGTTGTACACAAACAAACCAACAAACAAACGGCACCAAAAACATAACCTCCTCGGCGGAGGTAACAATACAATAAAAATAACAAAGTGAATCAGAGATAAATATATATATATATAAATAAGATAAAATAAGAAAAAATTGTTAAAAGACAGAGAAATAAATAAAAATGCACTATGCACACCTTCGCCAGGTTACACAGATTGATATATATTCTCTTGTTATTTTTAATAAGTGAAAAAAGTGACAGGTGAAAAAAGTGACTGGTGACTATGATTAGGCGGTGAGGCAGTTGCACGGTCTGATTGCAGTTGGGATGAGTGACGTGCGGAGCTGCTACTTTTTGCAGGGTGGGTGGAGCAGTCTGCTGCAAAAGAAGCTCCTAAGGGCTCCCATGGTGTCATGCAGTGCGTGAGTGGGGCTGTTCATGACAGATGTCTTAGCAAACATCCTTCTTTCCCGCATCTCCTTCACAGACTCCAGGGTCACAGTCGAGGGCTGAAGTGGCCCCCCTGAGTTATGTGAATCAGAGTGTATGTGAATTTATGTGAGTGGACGTGTATTTATCTGAGTGTGAGTGTATGTGAATGTGAGTGTGTTATGGTCAAAGTGTACGTGTATCTATGTGACAGTGTATACTGTATGAGATTGTGAGTGAGATGTGAGTCTCCGTGAATGTGAGCATATGTGTGTTTATGTGTATGTAAGTGCGCTTGCGTGTTAGGGAATGAGAGTGCATGTGCATTTATGTGACTGTGACTGTGATAGAGCAGAGCATCCTCTTCAAACACCTGTCCCGTCAGACAGATGTGTTAGCACGGCATTCCACAGGAGCCAGGATGGAACATTCCAGCTCCCTGCAAAATCCCAAACCATGCCTTCTTTAACATTTTGATGAAACAAACTCCACAGATTCAGAGAGAACGTTTTATATGCTGAGAGAAACTGAACCATCTGGTCTGTAGGAGTGCAGGTGCTCCAGATGTAATGGGTACTGATTATGTGACAAATTTAATCAAGATGGAGAATTAGTACGAGAATAAATGAGCCAAGTGTGTGAAATATTATATAGCTATCTATCAGTTTAATTCTTTTTCTCTGCAGGATTCCAGACGGACAGAGTACGGGGAAGGGGATGGGGTACGTGGGAACAGATGACAATCTTCACGATGAGGAGCACGAATTGGGCAATATGTGAGTTAGGCGAAGGATGTTTATGTGTTAAGTGTTGTTCACCGAATCACGTAAAGCATAGAAATATTATAGCCCTCAAAACCACAGCTCACATTCAAAGCCCCAACCAATAACGGCTCACCACTGCAGCACTACTTGCATGGCGGCACAGTGTTGTTTCTTTTCAGCCAAAGAGATACAGCACTACTCCCTCAGGTGTAGCAATCACAGCCCAGCATTGCTTGGATGAGCCAATCAGGTAGAGCATCAATCTCTCACAGGTGTCCATGAGAAAGTATGTGACCAAGGTCTGTTCCCATGGATGGTGGAGGAACCGTTGCCCTGCCCTCGGGAGAAAAAAATCATGCGTAAACCCGTAGAAGCTGTGCACTATTATATTATACTTGCCTTACACCGACAGCCCTTTTTAAATTTCATTGAGCAAAATGCCTCATAAAAATGGATGACTCTCACTCCGAAGACAGCAAGAACTACAGTAAGGGCTGTAACTCATCCCTCCCACTTCTGTTCCTTCAAGGGTAATGAAAGGCTGCAATCGGGTGTTGGGAAATTAAAAAGTGGCTGGCAAGGGCTGCATAAGCAGTGCATTGGGGGTGTGCTCGGTGAACATCACCTACAGGGACAGGACTGGAATCAGGAAGGGGGTGCACTGTTTCCCAGGGGCAGAAATAAGATGATTATTTTCTTAGCAAACGTCCGAAATGTCATCCCAAAGCCATGTCATGTTCCTTCGCCCTAAAAGGCAATAATTGGTCTAGCTATCAAAGCAACTACAAGCCAATGCACAACGCTGTCTTCCATACCTTACTGCTGATGGCAAGCAAGGCTTTAAGCATGACCAAAACTTTCAATCACAACACCCTCTACCCTACCATACATCCAATCACAAGCCTTGGTTTCAACACAACCAAACGCCATAGCGACACCCTCAACCCCACCATATAGCCAATCACGGGCCAAGATTTCAACATGACCAATACCCAATCACAACACACTTTACTCAATCGTACAGCCATTCACAGGCTTAGTTTTCAACATGATCGATACCGAAACAAAACACCTTTTACCCTACACTAGCCAGAGATGAAGAGTTCCATGGGTACAGTGGTACAAGCTCAACTGCTGAGCCCGTTGGTACAGTATATCTCAGCAGGTTGGATTTGAAAAGAATGTATATGAGGTTAATGAAAGTACTGTTACATTCAATTGGAACTGTGCTGAAATTCCAGCTCTTCAAGAACCCTAGTAAAAAACCTAACATACTGCATTTGTCACTATCTGCTCTGCTGCTGCCGTCTCTCCCTCAGCCTGGCCACACTCCTTCCACTGCAATTGTGCTCAGCTGAGTCTTGTTACCCAGCCAGCATATAAGCATCTCTGTTTCACTTACTCTTTGCCAGATTGTCGTTGCAGCATGCACTTCTCTCCAGTGTTTATCTTCGGTCTGACTTCCTCGAATCGACCCTGCCTGCCTCTGACGACGTCCTCTTGTTCCTGCCCCGGGAAACCGGAAAGCCTTCTGCCTCTGACTCTGACTTCTGCCTGTGTGCTTCCTGGTCTCTGTTTGCCTTCTTCCAGACCCCTGTCCCAGCAACCCTTCTTGCCACTCCGCTGCCTGCCTGTGTGGATACGACCCAGTCTGCCGAATCCCATGCCAGCCTGCTTCAGTGGCCAGGTGGTAACTCTCTCACCTGCAGTGTGGGTGACCTGGCGTCGAATCCCACCATCAGCGTCCGCTCCCTCAAGTTACCAGAAAAGCCCCTCTCAAGACCCACAAGCTCCAGATCCTGATCTACACTAAGCTACTCTGCACCGTATTGCCCTCTGTTTGCCCCTGCTTTGAAGTCATATAACGTTCACTTGCTCTGTCTGTGTTTCTTTTTTTTTTCCTCTCTCTTTGCCAGTCCTCGTATCAGCAATGCAAGTATGTGCCAACTTCACTGAGGGTAGAACTGCTCACCTGGAGACAGGTATGCTACCATCCCAGCAGTCTCACCATTTAATGAGTGCACTCGTCTGTCACAGTTGATTACAACTGGCCTAATGCAGATAATGAAATGCTTTCAAGACACAGCATGACAAAATCCAATTTCATCTGACACAGAACACAATCACAATACCTCGTGCAATCTCTAGCTGTTTGTAAAATAAACAAACATGGATTGTGTGGTGCTGTCAGCACCATTTGTTCAGAATTATAGCATCACAGTAATTAAATGTCAACGTGTTGAACATTATGAACAGGCTTACAGAAGAAAATTATTTTTGGGGGAAAAAAGGAACCTCAGCTGTCATGTTTTAACAGCAGAAGCTGCCAAACAGATTCAGAAGTTAAGTCTGTGATGTTACTGCCTTAATAAAGAAAGAAGTTCTGAGCCTGTCATGTATATCCTAATTGATCAATACCTTACATCATGAATAATGATCCTACACTCTCAGAAAGAGACACAAAAAGTCCTGAAAAGGCACAAACCACATTGCTGGGTGGGTACTCCTTTGGTACATCAAACTGCTGTCATAGCCATGGCCATGTTTAAAAGTTTACTCGCAGTTCTTTTTCAGGAGGCACTTATTTTATCAAAATATTTTTGAAATATGTCCTATAGGAAAAAGTTACCTCTGCAGTAATTTTATCTCTACGACTCTACAGTAGTTCCAGCTTCTGTTGATTTTATTCTGGCAGAGATTGGACTAATGCCCCTTTCCCACTGAAAACTGTTAACCTGAAGATTTGCTGCCCCTAGTTAAGCTTTTCCTGCCCTGGGGTTGGTTAACTCCAAGTTGAGTTCCCAATTTTACTCATTGCCCTGGAGTTTTTGCCAAGTTCGGGGTGAGTTTGCCTCAGGTTTGTACCTTTACCCTGGTTGCTGGCAGGGTTTACCAACCCCTGGGCTAAATGGCGCATTTATATTTTAAGCCTGATATATGACTAAAACACTTGTTATTTGAGATGAACTTATTTGCAGTTTTTTCTCAGGTCTTGGAGCTAGCCCTCCAGAACATTATGCCTCAGCTCAGTGAAGGACAGGGTCTGTATGTGAGCCCCTGTAAGATGGCTGGGGACAGATACAGACTGTCAAACTGCCTTATAGTTTTACAATTGAGCACAGTGAAGAGACAGACCATTGTGTGTCAGTCTTTCTCCCCGCTCCCTGTCTCTCTCTATTGCTCTCTGCCTCTCTCTCTCCCTCCCTCCCTTTCACTGTCTGTCGACTGTTTGATGTTGAATCTTCAGTACTGCCATCGTCAATTACACATCTCTTGGCTCTCGTAGAGGATTACAATTCTTCTGTACTTCCTGTTGCACAAACCAGCGGCACAAGCTAGCAGAAAATCTCCCACTGCATATTCCAGCAATGCGATTCTAAATTATAGACAAATCACCCACACTACAGCTCAGTACAATACTACAAACCAGGCAAAATCTCCAACACCACAGCTCAGCGCTAGACTACTAGATGAGCCCAAAAGCTCAAACACCACAGTTCAGCATTATGCTTCTAAACCAGCCCAAGATGTCCAATGCCATACCTCAGCGGTGTGCCACAAAACCAGCCCGAAGTCTACACAGTTTAGCACTGCACTCCCAAACCAGCCAAAAATCTGCAATATCATAACTTATCGCTACGGTACCAAACCATGCTAAAAAATGCAACACCACAGGTCCACATTATGCTACCCAACCAGCCAAAAATATCCAACACCACAGCTCAGTGCTAACTCACCACCAATCTTCAAATCTCCAGCTCCAGCTAACATCTGGTAACACAGATAACTATCTAGTAAAATCTCAAACACCACGACTCAGCTCAACATGACCGAACCAGCCACAAACCTCCCACTGCTCACCACATAGCTATGCCGAATGAATCACAAATTTCTGCTTAGCAGTCCAGCACTAAGCAAATCAGCTACAAATCTCCCATTGCACAGTTAGCGAAAAGCAACCAATCAGCCAAAATCATGCACTGTTCAGCTCACTGTATCATCCTTGCCAAATCAGACACATAAGATTCCTGTATCAAAATTCAGTGCCACAGTACCAAACCAGTTGTAAAACCGCCCACACCACACTTAACTGCTGCACTACCAAGCTACCACCAGAAGAAGTAAGCCAGTTTCAAGGTACAATGCTTTCAGTGAATCACTGTCAAGCACATACTCCGAGATGTACAGCCTCTTTTTATCATTGTCAGATACGTTTTTATCCCAAAATGAGGGATGAAACAAATAAAGTGACCATTTCAACTGATCAACCATCATGTGGTGTCTACAGATGAGTCGTAATAGAAAGGAACTGATGGAAACCAGGCAAAACATTAATAATCAGCACACGGACGAAAAACAAGAACAAGTGGGAGGGTTTCTAGTGAATGGCGATATTTTACTTATAGTGCTCATTTGAAAAAAAAGGTAAAAAGGTTCATAGAAGGATTTTAAAAATCCATTGCACTCACGTTTGTGTTTACACATTGGATCAACACATCACAGGCCCCTGTCCAAACTTTTTTGAGACCTGTAGCAGCCATCAAATTTGAAATGAGCTCATTTTGCAGATAAAATTGTAAAATTTCTGTTTCAACATTTGCTATGTTATCTCTGTTCTATTGTGAATAAAATACTGGCTGGTGTGATTTGAAAGTCACTGCGTTTTAATTTTATTCACAATTCACACTTTGTCCCAACTATTTCGGAATTGGGGTTGTAATTAAAAGCAGAGTGCAATGATTTTCAAATCAATTAAACCCTATACTTAATTGAAGATAGTGCAAAGACAACATAATAAATGTTGAAACTGAGAAATTTTATTGTTTTTGGACAAACACCTGCTCATTTTGAATTTGATGTCGGCAACACTTTTCAAAAAAGTTGGGACAAGGGCTACAAAAGTCTGGAAAAGTTGTGCATGGTGAATGGTGCCAAAAAATACACCTGGTGGAACATCTCACTGTAAACAAGGTTAACTTGGAACAGGTCACTTACATGATTGGGTATAGAAAGTCTTTCGGACATAAAAACAGCAATGGCTTCACCACTAAGGGTAAGACTGCATGGGCAAATATGTTGCAGTTCAACAATTTTCAAATTACGTTTCTTTATGTAAAATTGCAAAGAATTTACAGATTACATCCTCTGCATTACATAATATTATCAAAATATTCAGAGCATCCAGAGAAATCTCTGTCTAAAAGGGACAAGACCAAAAACCACTATTCAATGGGAATGATCTTCAGGCCCTCAGGCAGCACTGCCTTGAAAACAGATGAGATTCTGAAGTGGAAATCAGGGGATTGGCTCAGATACACTTCCATAAACTATTGTTGGTGAACGCCATTTGTCACTGCATCCGCAATCGCAAATTAAAAATCTACGATGCAAATATAAATCCAAGGTCCAGAAATGCTACGGACTTTGCTGGGCCCACGCTCATTTAAGATGGACTGAGGGGAAGTGGGAAACTGTCCTGTGGTCTGACCGATCAAAAATGTGAATTTTTTTTCGGAAAATATAGATGTCGCTTCCTCCGAGCCGAAGAGGAGAGGGACCATCCAGCTTGCTATCAGTGCACAGTTCAAAAGCCAGCATGTATGATAGTATGGGGGTGCATTATTGCACATGGCATGGGTAACTTGCACATCTGTGAAGCCACCATGAAAGCTAAGCAAAATTGGTTTTATATACGGCAATGCAGAGATCTTTGCCAGGGAAGGCCATTTTTACCAGAAAAAGTGATGCAACACAGTGGTAAACATCACCCCTGTCCCAACTTTCTTGAAACATGTTGCTGTCATAAAATTCAAAATGAGCAAACATTTAAAAAAAACAAAAAAACAATTACATTTCTCAGTTTCAACATTTGATGCGTTGTCTTTGCACTATTCTCAATTAAAACATAGGGTTGAAATGATTTGCGAATCATTGCATTCTATTTTTTTTTTACATTGCACACAGTGTCCCAACTTTTCTGGAAATGGGGTTGCAGATGTGGTCGATGAAGGAGAGACAAATTCTGTCATGATGAATTTTAGAAGCTTTATTAATCAAAACTGGAAATATGGAGATGCAAGAAGGTAGCACTGAGGTTGCGAATTGTTACCGTGCCCATGGACTTCCCATGTGTTAGCTGTGAGACACTTGAAGGCTAAACAGGCTTTTACTTGTGTGCACATACGGGTAACAGGGGGCTGCACTTACACTCACTGTTCCACAGCCTCGACACAAGGCAGCTTGTAAGGAGGGCAGGGTCTTAGAACGCTTATCCCAAAATGCTGTTGGTGTGTCACATGTGGTTGCTCAGATCACTTTTCCCTCCAGAAGTGGAAAAAATTATTAGCACTAGGGATTGAGTTAGTAAACATTCTGCTCAAAGTCATAATACATATGCATGATGGAGGCAAATAAGCTCCAGCAATGACCTTAAGGAAAAGGTCTTTAAAGCTAGCAAAATGTGCATATTTTGGAGCACTTTGCAAGCTGAAACATTTATCTGACTGAGACTGATTTCCTGCAGGGGATTAAGGCCTCTGTACATGGCAGCTAGAAAGGATGGCAAGGTAAATGTCATGAGCAACAAAACAACAAAGTAATATCATATCTACAGCTGCAGAACACAGTTGGTCATATCATATCTGCTGCTGAAGACCGCAGTCAGATATTTCATATCTGAAGCTGAAGAACACACTTATATCATGCTTGCAGCTGAAGTCAATTATGTCATATCTGCAGCTAAAGAACACAGTTGGTTATAACAGTGGTTGTTAAGGAATTAGGCAGGGCACCGTGCACATGCACTGAAGCTGGGAGAACTAAGGTACTCTGCCCAAGGCAGGGGGAAGTACACACAGAAGAACACACTCCTAGAGTGGCTAGACTAAAAAACAAACACTGGATCTAAACTAAAATGACGGGAACACTGGGAGACTTAGACAAAGGGCAGACAAGACGTGGGTGCAGCAGACAAGACGTGGGTGCAGCAAACACGAGGCTCGATGAAAACTCAGGAAGCAAAACAAAGTCCCGTCCGAAGGTCTCTTCATCTTCCCCACTGATATACGCACGGAAGAGGCGGGGATACGGAAGGCAATCTCAGGTGCAAACAGAAACACATGGGATTAATGAACGAATTAATGAGGACTGGGTAAATAATTACTCGAGACAAGACGCTGAGACAATCAATCAAACTAGACCGTTTAGATTGAGGTTAGATTGATCTAAACGTGACAAGTAAAAAGCACCACGAGCGCGGCAAAAGGAAAGCATAGCTTTAAACCCAGTTAAAGGGGAACTCCGGTCAATTTCAACTCGTATCTTTGTTGTTTATGGCGAAGGAGTACGGTCAATAGCGAGACAAACGAAGAAATTTGGTTTTGCCTACACCGAGTGATGGTCCTGCTAGAGTTGCACCTAAGCGGCTCAAACAAAGCAGGCTTTTAACGTGCTTTTAGCCTCTTAACACAATGGAGATGTCATTTCAAGTCCATAGCCACATTAACCTAACCCTTCCAAGTGACCACAGTGAATTTGACTGCAGTAGCTGATCTAGAAATTCATAAAAGGTGTGCTAATTCACTCAGTGCATGTACCTCTGTTTACTTCCTGTGTTCCGGTGAAGTCCACGTTAGTCAATTGTCGAACTTGTACGATCCAATATTCCAAAGTGTAATTTTTCAAGATCAAAGCAGGCCATAAACTTAGAAATTAGATTGCTATACTCCAAACTCGTGACATATAATCTCGCTTGAAAAGCCCCATATGCATACATGTATGTACCGAGGCTACCAAGGGTTATCATAAGAAGAAATCATGAAGACATTAACTCCAATTTGTCTGCAGCTGGCCTTTTCACTTTTGGAATGGCGTTTACTTTCAGATGCCGGTGCTCTGACAAATTTTGCTACCTATCAAAATATGCTACCTCGCGGTTCTGTGCTTGCGCAAACCTAAAATCTCTGGCTGTTTCCTCACTCATATCTAAAGAATCTTCAAAAATCATAGATTTATTTTCAGTGCGCATTTCAACCTGTAACCGTAAGCGTACATATATTTACATGTACACTCTGAGGTTTCCTGAAAATTCAGAAATTAGATGATAATGGCGTATATGGGCACATATCTTTGAACAAACCTATCCAACTCATTAGAAAATCTGCTTATGTTATGATAAGAAAACAAATAACAAAGTTACTTCTGTAATCTGATACATTTTGCAATATCAAGACGAAAACAAAGACTTTACGATCGCTTTGCATTAAAATAGCTTTTTTTAACAAGGGAGTAAAATTTGACAGAACACTTGTCGCTCTTTTCGGTGAAGTCGTCCTCCTCAAAATGTTCACTGCCAACACGGTAATCTCTCTGAGGTAATGTTCATCAAGTTGAAGTGCACCAGCCACAATGGCAAAGTCTCCCTGTTGCGGAGGGGTAAACGGTGAGAGCTCAAGCAGAAATACCTGTTAATTTTGTTTCCGCAATTTGAAGCAGGAAGTCAAACCATTTCCTCTGATATTCCTCCTGATCTAACTCTAAGCTCCGTCTGTCAGCTCTCCAATCTCCGCAGATGTTGCTGACACCTACCAGTAGTGCAATTTCCCAATGAGCCCGCGCGTGAGTATTCAAATGTAGTTGAAGCTAGTTGTGATGTTAGGCTGCGGTGTAGCTTTTTTGCTACACAGTCATTACAATGGACATAACCACAGCAATTCATAATCATAATTTCTTGGTGAAAAAATTACATTTTGGAATATTGGATCGTACGAGTTCGACAATTGACTAACGTGGACTTCACCGGAACACAGGAAGTAAACAGAGGTACTTGCACTGAGTGAATTAGCACAACTTTTATGAATTTCTCGGTAAGCTACTGCAGTTAAATTCACTGTGGTCTCTTGGAAGGGTTAAGTTAACATGGCTGTGGACTTGAAATGACATCTCGATTGTGTTAAAAGGTTAAAAGCACGTTAAAAGCCTGCCCTGTTTGAGCCGCTTAGGTGCGAACTCTAGCAGGAGCATAACTCGGTGTAGGCAAAACCAATTTTCATTGTTTATCCCGCTATTGACAGGACTCCTTCACCACAAACAACAAAGATACGTGTTTAAATTGACCGGAGTTCCCCTTTAATCAAGGTAAGCTTAGGCAGGAATTAGAGGAGCTAGAAACACTCACACTCGCTAATGAGTTAATTACGGTTAATACTATGTGACGAAATATATGCACACCCTTAAATAAGTGCTGGTTAGTACGATAAGTAATGATCCTATCAGAGAAGGCATTCACTCAGAGTTTAGCAAGACCTAGAATTAAGCACAGGTGGAAGCAATGAATGAAATACCAAAGCTGAAACCGAAAGAGGAAACGTGATTGGACAACGAGACTCAGGCATGCTGAAGGCTGTCACACGACACCACAGGAGTCAGGACAATAGGGAATCAATGGTCAGACCGTGGGAATGAAGCTGAAAAGCATATCTAGAGAGGCACGGGGAAAACGTACAAGCGCAAATAAGCACACAAGGCAGAACCATAACAACAGTTCTCAAACTCGGTCTTGGGAGACCACTGTACATGCTGGTTTTCGTTGCAACCAGAAATGCAACCCAAGAATTTTTATGAGGATAATTTCTTGTCATTAACCTTTCAAGCAACATTGTCAATAACTGCTTTGCTTGCTTTGAACAATGAAAGTCCCATATTTACATTATGCATTATCCAATACAGAAAAAAAATATGACATTCTGTATACGATCCTATATCAAGAGGGATATTGCCATATATATTACATATATCATCATATATCATATTTCTATTCTTTATAGTGAATTTAAATTTATATTGAATTTTTACATGGGTGTGGTTAGCACTGCCGCCTCGCACCAAGAAGGTCGTGGGGTTCGAATCCGGCCTGGTGCCTTTCTGTGTGTTTTTCCCGGGTACACTGGTGCCCTCGCACAGTCCAAAGGCATGCACATCAGGCTAATTGGAGACACTAAATTGCCCATAGGTATGAGTGTGAGAGTGAATGGTGTGTGCACCCTACGATGGATTGGCGAGCTGTTGAGGGTATGTCCCTGCTTTTCGCCCTAAGTATTTCACATCCAAATGAAGTGTTTTGTTTTTTGACGTTTTGACTTGAGCTACCTCAAAGAAGCGAGTTAGCCATGCGTGAAATAGATGAATGTTCGAAGAGTTACCAAATTTTTAATCAACGAAAGTGATTGAAAACCAATTAGATCTAATCATCGGCATAAAGGCATACGTTCCATCCTCCTGGCTTTCTGTTGAGTAGCCGCCACTGACTCACATACGCATGGAAAGGATGAGATATGTTGTCTTTGATGGTGAACAGTTGGGTTTGGTAATCAATGTGTTAAAGTTGTTCAGAGGGAAAAGAAAAGAAAAAAAGAAATGCAGCATGGCTTAAGAAAGCAGTATAAATTCAGCACAGCCAGTGAAAATAATGAAAATTGAGCGTAGCCAATGACAACAGTGGAAATTCGGTACATCCATCCATTCATTTGGTATACGGATTCTTCCTCACTAGGATCGTGGGGGAGCTGGAGCCAATCCCAGTTTACTCTGAGCAAAAGGCAGATACCAACCTTGGGCAGCTCACCAATCCATCACAAGGCGCACACACGATTCACTTTCACACTCATATACAGCGCCCACCATAATTATTGGCACCCCTGGTTAAGATGTGTTCTTTAGCTTCTAATAATTTCAGTTTTTTTATGAATAATATAGGACCACAATGAAAAAAAGAGGAAAATCTTACCTTTAACTCAAGTGCATTTATTCAATGGGAAAAAAATCCCATATTAAGAAATAATTCTTTTACATCAAATCTTGTGCCGCAATTATTAGCACCTCTGATGTTAATATTTTGTGCAACCCCCTTTTGCCAACAAAACGGCAACTAATCTTCTCCTATAATGTTTCACAAGATGGGAGTATACAGAAAGAGGGATCTTTGACCATTCTTTTTTGCACAATCTCTCTAAATCATCCAGCAACCTGGGTCCTCTCCTCTGCACTCTCCTCTTCAGCTCATTCAACAGGTTTTCAATGGGGTTGAGGTCTGGGGACTGAGATGGCCATGGGAGGGGCTTGATTCTGTGTCCGGTGAACCATTTCTGTGTAGATTTGGCCATGTTTAGGGTCATTATCTTGTGAAAGACCCAGTGACGACCCACCTTCAGCTTACAGGCAGAGGCCACCAGATTTTGATTTAAAATGTCCTGGTATTTCAAAGCGTTCATGATGCCATGCACCCTAACAAGGTTCCCAGGGCCTCTGGAAGAGAAACAGGCCCACAACATCACCGATCCTCCCCCATACTTCACAGTGGGCATGAGGTGCTTTACTGCATACTCATCTTTTGTGTTCTGCCAGACACACTTAGAGTGCTTGTTGCCAAAAAGCTCTATCTTGGTCTCATCTGACCAAAGCACACGGTCCCAGTTGAAGTCCCAGCACCGCTTAGCAAACTCCAGACGTTTGCATTTATGATTGTGAGTGAGAAAAGGTTTTTTTCATGCATGCTTTCCAAACAGCTTGTTGGCATGTAGATAGCGCCTGATGGTTGTTTTGGAGACTTTGTGACCCTAAGATGCTACCATTTGTTGCAATTCTTTAACAGTGAGCTTTGGAGAACGTTTTATTTCTCTTATCATCCTCCTCATTGTGCGTGGTGTCAAAATAACCTTGCGGCCTCGTCCAGGCTTGTTTACCACTGTTCCAGTTGTTTTAAACTTCTTAATGATTCCTCTGACAGTAGATATGGGCAGGTGCAGGCGAGTGGCTATTTTCTTCTAGCCATTGCCTGACTTGTGATGGTCGACACACATCTGCTCTACATGAATGGTGTGTTCCTTTGTCTTTCCCATGTTGAAGAGTGGATAAGAGAAATGGCCTCTGTGTTCCATCATGGGAAACATGAAGTGATGAATTAAAAATTAAATGTTCCTAGATACTCTGATCTACTACTACTGTAGAACTACTGTAGAAATGACAGACATACTTCAATTACATTTATTTTCTAGGAATTGTTAGGGGTGCCAGTAATTGTGGAACAGGTGACTTAATGAAGAATAATTTTCAGTGTGAGAGTATGCTTCTGTAATAAAAATTGAATTTATTTTAAGGCTTCTAACACATCTTAACCAGGGATGCCAATAATTATGGAGGGCGCTGTAAATGCACAATATGGTATCTCCAATTAGCCTGATATGCGTTTCTTTGGTCTGTGGGAGGAAACCCACGCAAACACAGGGAGAACATGCAAACTCTGCACAGAAAGACCACAGGCTGGATTTAAACCCATAACCTTCTGTGAGGCAGGAGTGAAAACCACTGTACTGCTCTCAAATTCGATACAAGCAGTGGAATCAGTAGAAATTCAGCGCATGAATTGAAGACGGCTAATTCAGCATGGCCTATGAAAACTGTGAAAATTCAGCACAGCCAAGGAAAACAGGAGATTGAGTCAAATTTTCGGTTTCTCTCTGTTCCTGTGAGTCTGTAATCTCTCGTTTTCTGTTTCTCTCTGCTCCTATGAGCCTGTAATCTCTTGTTTCTGTTTCTCTCTGCTCCTGTGAGTCTGTAATCTCCTGAAGAATCTTGTATCATCTCTGACACGGGAAAGACTCTGCTTGCTTTCCTCCCCTCATTCGCTGAAGCTGTTTGATCAGACTGTTGGATCTACATAGGAGATGCAGTTAGATCACAGGGAGAGTTCGACAGGCACTACATGAAGGGCTATTGATTTATACTGAGGCTGCATGTCGGCAGACACTCAAATCACAATCACTGGCTCTAACAGCAGCCCTTTATAACATGTGCTGAGAAAGTGGCTGTGGCACAAAGAGGTTTCATAAGGAAGTGATCTGAATTTGTTTATGGATGGGCTGATCAGCTGTGCTTGGATTAGGAATGAAGTAGCGTGATTGCTAAAGTGAAATTAGAGCACTCGGCAACCGTGCACATGTATCCCCTGAAGGCCCCCCAGTTGGGCCCAGATGGTCCCAGAGTACCCAAAATCAACAGGTGTCGTGAATTTACCATGATACATGTCCCTGCAAAATTTGAAAAGAATCGGTGCACTTATGTGGGCTCTAGAGCGTTCACAAGAAAATCTCTGCGGATGCGGCGACGAGGCCAAATCCATAGTATCCTTGAACTTCGTTCGGGGGATACAACTAAAGAGGAATTGGTGTGTGGGACAACTGAAAAGTTTTGAAGGGATATTCATTGCCAAGTAGAAATGTGTGTGTGGTGTCTGGGTGTGTCTGTATGTCTGTGTGGGTGTGTAAAATGTCATTCTGTATCACAATGCCTGGGTCTTTTTTGTTTTTACATACAATTTATCTGTAGAGTACTCAAAAAAATTGAATAAAGTTACCGTTTTCAACCAATTTTCCAGTTCCTGAGTGCATTCAGTCATTAGCCAACTCAATGAAGAGAAAAAGTTCCAGAAACGTGGCATAAATATAGTGATTTTAGTGCAATGCCATGCATGGATGGCGACAGCAGGAACAGAATTAGCACTGTGTTTATTATAGAGAAGATACATTCCAAACTTGGGTGGGTCAAGAGCAAATGAACACTACATTAACATGATATCAACATTATTATTCATTTCTGAAATGTAAATGCACAGGAAATAAAGATCTATAAGCCAAGGCAAAAAGAAAAAAATTGACGGATTCTCAGATGAAGCTTTTAGTCCTTTGTAGGAGAGCCAAGCTCCCTTTAGCTCCACTGTAATTTCACTCCTGCATGATTGCTTGTATGTGTGTGGTTACGAGTGTATTCGTAAATGTTTTGAGTGTGTGTGTGTGTGTGTGTGTGTGTGTGTGCGTGCGGTTAAGAACGTGGGTTACGTGGGTTTTGTGTGTGTACATGTGTTAGTACAGGTGTATGCGTGAATGTGCGCGTGTGTGTGCCTAAATGCCGCCTCCTGTACATTCCCTTACATGCTGTTTGACACCCCACTTCATAGCCTATCTTGCTGATATTAACGGAGGGTGACGATGATTTTTGATGGCACTTAATCACATTTGCTTGGTTGTTTCAGTCTCTCTAAAAAATATCTTGACTGTTTTCAAGCAATTTAACCCTCCCTGCACAATAACTTGAGCTCCCGTATCCGAACTGAGTGCAGGGTGGTGAAGCTGCGCCGTGTCCCCAGTCAAACACTGGAGCTGCACTGGAGGTATGGAGGCATATAGAAAATAAAAGTGCATTCTTTGAAATTTTTTCATTTTCAAGATGCAAGCGCATTATATATATCATAATGGAAATGAAAATTTAATCCTTCACTTTGCATTTTTATTTTCAAGTCCATGTAAGCAAGTTTTATAACAAATTGAAAATGAAATACATTCCTCATTCGCGTTGTCCTTTTCAATATGTGCCCCACAATATCAGTAACATAACGAAAACAAAAATGCTAATCTTATGCAAATACATTCTCGAAAATGCATTTTCTTTTACAAGAAGCAAGCGCAATATCTGCCTCATGTTTAAAACGGTAATATTGTTCGCCACTTTTCTTTTTCATCTTCATGAGAGACTGCTGTGTTTGGCTTTGCGTTTTGTGGTCCCACACACTTTTCCAAACATAAATCAAATGAAAATACATTCCCTAGTAGGCTGTGTGAGAGGGCGGGACTTCCCTTCCTCAACTTGATACGGATTGGATATTAACAAATACAAGCAATCTCACTGGTTATTAATCAGAGGGAAGTCCCCGCCGAAAGAGAAGCTTGTATCCCGAATGCACAGATGCTGTTACATAGTTGGAACCGCTGACTGTGTATGGACGAACTTCTGGGAAATGCTCCCCTGAGTATTATGGAGTATCAGTGGGTCTCATTCATGAAACGTGAGCAGAGCGAATATGTGTGTAAACTGTTCGTAGACATAAATTTATGTGAATCTCGCATTCATCAACATTTTAGTAGCTCAGATCTGTTTGTAGCTACTAACAAAATCTATGCATGCTTTCGACCGTATGTAGCGCTTATGTAAATTTGCGAACACTTATAAATAATGTTTGTCACTATTGTAAATTACAATTTTAATTCATATTGCGCACTGTTATGTAAATAATAGGCAGATGCGTTTGAAAAACATTATATAGGCATATCCTTATCATGACAAACGATTAGAAATATAAAACATTTAGTTAGTTAAATAAATTGGCAATGGGTGGGTTTAATATCCAGATTAGGTTGATGATTGCGAATTATCTATTCAAATCGATGCAATAGACCTAGATTAATCATATGTTCTTCCTACATGTTGAAATAGGATAAAAAAATAGGCTATAATAAAATCATAGAAATGATGTGAACCATTACCATGTGTGACTTACTCAGATGGTGTCAATTATAAGTACCCCCCCCACCACACACACACATACAGAGTATAAAATACCATCAGTTTCAGTATTAGTATGACAAAAATGGCTGAACTCGCACTTTTGCATGATTTGGCACAAGGTGCTAATATGTTGGCTGAGAGTGATGACTGGTTAATTTGTTCTTTCAGACTACCACAACCAATTCTGGTGCATTTATGCAACATATTGGAGCCAAATCTGATGAGGCCAACAAAACGCAGCCGTGCCATCCCTCCACATCTGCAGGTATTATCTGTTATTCGGATTTTTAGCCACAGGGACTTTCCAGCGGGAGATTGGTGATAGGTCTCTCAGCCATCTATGAGCCGCATCCTTCCTGCTGTGCTCAACAGCATTATTAAATTAATGCCACAGTACGTTAAATTCCCTCATGAAGTACAAAGCCAAGTAGAGGTGATGCAGGGATTTAGTTCAGTTTCAAACATGCCAGGTGTTATTGGTGCCATAGACTGCACACACGTGCGCATCAGGGCTCCATCTGGTGATGCACTTGCGTACATAAATCGGAGAAACTTTCATTCCGTGAATGTGCTACTGATCAGCGATGCAAAGTGTGTGCTATTAAATGTTGTAGCACGATGGCCTGGTGGGACGCACGACTCTTTCATCCTGCGCAATAGCGCAGCTGGCAGGTGTTTGGAGGATGGAGCTGTGAGAGACGGCCGGCTCATTAGTAAGAATATGGCCAGCCTATACAATTGCATGTGATTATGTTCTTACCCTTCTACCGCATCCATAGGGGATAGGGGTTACCCACTAACACCGGGGCTTATAACCGCACTGGCCAACCCACAGACGCCACAGGAGCTGGTATACAATGAGGCACACGCTGCTACTCATGCCGCTGTAGAGCGTACGAACGGGGTGTTGAAGGCAAGGAGGCTGTGTCTGGACAGCAAATGTGGCACCCTACTCTATGCGCCCGAGAAGGTGTGCAGCATTATACTGGCCTGTTGTGTCCCACACAAACATGGCCTGCCCATGCCTGAGGTTCTCTATCCAGTGGAACGTCAGCCTCCAGAACCAGCTGTTGGACCTAAAAATGTGGCTACCGTAGAGATATGGCAGACTTATAGAGCCATTTTAAGCTAAGTGTTACTACGACAGAGACTGAGTAAATCATGCACCTTTTAAACTGACATGCTTTGCAAAAAGTTCGATTCATTTGTATTTTTCATTCTAAAATAGTTGGGACGCAGTGTAAATTGTGAATAAAATTAAAATGTAATGCCTTTCATATCACATTACCCAATATGTTATTCACAATAGAACATAGTTAACATTTAAAATGTTGAAACTGAGACATTTTACATTTTTATCCACAAAATAAGCTCATTTCACAATTTCTGGCTGCAGCAGGTCTCAAAAAAGTTGGGAGACAGACAAGAAAAAGGGCTGAAAAAGCAATTAATATTTTGTGGAAGAGAATCAGTTGAAAGAACATTTAAAAAGTAATTACATTAACTGGCATCAGGTGTGTATGAGTCTCTTGGAAATAAAGATGGCCAGAGGCTCTCCAACCTGTGAAGGCTTGTGTAATTAAAATTATGGAGTACTTTACTAACACTGTTCCTCAATGTCAAATTGCAAAGGCTTTGAAAGTCTCATCATCGACAATGCACAACGTCATCAAAAGATTCAGAGAAACTGGAAAAATCTCTGTGCGTAAGGGACAAGGCCGAAGACCTTTACTGGATGCCCGTGATCTTCGGGCCCTCAGACGCCACTGCATCACTTACTGGCATGATTCTGTCATTGACATTACTGAATGGGCCCAGGAATACTTCAAGAAACCACTGTCTGTAAACACAGTCCGCTGTGCCATCCACAGATGCCACCTAAAACGCTATCATGCAAAAAGAAAGCCATTGTTGAGCATGATACAGAAGCGCCGCAGTGTTCTGTGGGCCAAGGCTCGTTTAAAATGGACTGTAGCAAAGTGGCAAAGTGTCCTGAGGTCAGACGAGTCCAAATTTGACATTTTTGTTGGAAAACAGGGGCGTTGTGTCCTAAAGAGGAGAAAGACCACCCCTCCTGGTACCAGCGTTTAGTTCAAAAGCCAGCATCTCTGATGGTATCGGGATGCATTAGTGCATATGATGTGGGACACTTTCATGTTTTAAAAAGCGCCATGAATGCTGAAAGGTGTATAAAGGTTTTAAGCAACATATGCTCCCCTCCAGATGACACCTATTCCAGGGAAGGTCTTGTGTATTTCAGCAGAACAATGCAATACCAAATACTGCAGCTATTACAACAGCACGGCTTCGTAGTAGAAGAGTTTGTGTGCTGAACTGGCCAGCCTGCAGTCCTGATCTTTCACCGAACATTTGGCGCATAATTAAACAAAAAGTCCGTCAAAGGCGACCCAAAACTCTCCAGCAGCTGGAAGCCTGTATCAAACAAGAGTGGGATCAAATTCCAATGGCTAAACTCAAGAAACTTGTCTCCTCAATGCCCAGACACCTCCACTCTGTATTAAAAAGAAGAGGGGATGCTACACCATGGTATTGCTTTTGTGGCAAAAAAAGTGTCTAAGTCTCTGGGTATCATCAGAAAGATCAGTTCATTTCTTAATAGATTCAGTTTACTGGTTTTGTATTATAGCTTAATATATCTATACCTAATTTATTGTAACATAGTGTGGGCCAATACCAGGCCACCTAAACTCAATAAGCTTCACTTACTGCAAAAACAATTTGTTAGAGCTGCCACAAACTCTAACTCAAGAGCTCCATCCTCTCCACTATTTTATAAACTACGGATCTTAACCATATTTGATATCAATATCATACAAATATGCACTTTTGTTTACAAAGCAATTCATCAAAATCAAGAACTGCCCAATCACTTTCAACAATATTTTTGCAGAAATTTCAGTTCTCACTCATATAGGACAAGACAAGCAGAACACCTGCATCTTCCCCTCCGCCACACGAGCAGAGGGCAGCACTCTGTCAAATACAAAGGGAGTACATAGTGGAATGAACATCACAATCTTGCTGACAATCCCCCCTCCTTGTCAATATTTAAAAAGAGACTATTCTTGAAATTATTAGAACACTATGTATAGCGGTCTCTTAGGACCAGTTCATCTTGTGGTGCAATCTATGTTTGTTGTTACTTCTTTTAATTAGTTTGTTCTTGTTTACCTTTATTTATTATGATTATTTTTTTCTTTTCTCTTCTTTTAGTTGTCTTTTTTCTGCCATCCTGTATTTTATCATTCTCATCTTATTTTCAATTATTTATACTTTATTTTTCCCATAGGATGTACATTAATTCTTTTCTTGAATAAGCATTCATAAGGTCAGGGTGAGGCCACTCTATGAGCCCTCTCGGGCTTCAGACCTCACCTGCACATTCTTCTTCTTTTTAACTCACTCCTCTTGAGTGATCTCTTTTGTAATGTGTCTCTCACATGTGCAAATTTAAAAAAAAAAAAAGACATAACAGAAAGCAAAGAATGTCAATGTACAGGTGTTTATACAGGATAAAACAGAATTGGAATATTTCAGGGGATGGTGTATATGTACATTAATATGAGGAAATGGAATTAAATCACAGGCAGATTTAAAGATTTCATAAAAAGTGCCCTCATTTTCTCAAGTTACAAAGATTGCTGCTCATGAGATGTAATTTCAATGGAAATGTGCTCTTTGAGGAGATTTAACCATTGTGTTATGTAGATTTTTATCCTTGTTTTCCGGTTTAGAAGAAGAGTCTCCTTGGCGATAGTTAGAGCAATGAGAAGGGGTTTTGTATTTTGAACAGTGGGTTGATTTCTGAGAGGTATCTGAGCAGACAAACCGATGGAGACAGTGGGATACTACAGCCCATAATAAGTGACGTTCTGTCAGTGACTTGCTTCCACAAGTTATAATTTAGTGGGCAGTGCCAAGTGGATTGGACATAATCATCTGGGGTGTTCATTGTGCATTGTGAGCATGTGTCTGACTCTAGAAATCATTTTAAACATCTTGTGCTGAGTGATGTGTGTTCTGTGAATTACTTTACACTGTATTAATTGTAGGTTAGCATTTTTGGTCATTGTGAAAGTGTTCTTACAAATCTGGGCCCAGAAGATTAAGTCGGGGCAGAGAGATAAGTCTTTTTCCCAGGCTTGGATGGGAAGGGATATTGATAAATTTGAGTTAAATATCAGTTTGTATAATTTAGATAGCGTTTTTTTGGGGGGGGGTTAGTCATTTTTTTATTTCTTCTGTTATTGGAGGAGGTAATAATTTATTATCTTTCAGTTTGATTTTTGATTTAAGGATAGATTTTAACTGGAGATATTGAAGATACTGATTGTTCCTGATGTTATACTTTTGAGTCAGATCCTGAAATGTAATGATTGAGTCACTTTTGAAGATGTGTTGCAGATGAGTTACACCACTGTCTTTCCATTGATTAAAGGAAAGGGGTGTTTTCTTGAGACAGAGATCAGGCTTGTGCTATATTGGAGTGTATTTGCATGGTGTCACAGTGAAATTGAAGATTTTATTAAGTTTCCACCAAGCTGTCAGGGTTGTAAAGATTACTCTGCTTTTAAAACAGCTGTGATATTTTATAGAGGTTGAGAGAAATGGTAGGTCGGATATTGAAATTTCTTTGCGCACTGACTGTTCTGTTCCTATCCATGAGTTGTTTAATTGGGTCGGGTGAATCCAGTTTGATGTACCGTATATGGTTATCCAAATAATAATTATCTAAGTTGGGTGCTTCTAGTCCACCTTGAGTTTAACATTTCTGTAATGCTGACATTTTAATCTGTGGGGTTTTGTTTTTCCAGTAAAGTTTATAGATGGAATTTAGAGAATTACACCATTTAGAACCATGTTGGAATCACATTGAACAAATAATAGATTTTAGGTAGTATGGTCATTTTTACTGTTGCAATTCTGCCAATTAGGGAAAGTGGTAAGTTTGTCCAGCGGTTTAAGTCATCTTTCACTGTTTTGTGAAGTTCAGGTGGAACAACTCCAACAGCTTGGTGGAGATATTTATACCCAGATATCTAATGGTGCTAGTTGAGATGAGAGGTGAATTATCAGCTGCAGAGTCCCAGTCATCCCTGTTTAACAATAAGATTTTTGATTTTGTCCAGTTTTTGGCATATTCAGACCTTTCAGAAAATGAGTTGATGAGTGCCGTGTGAAACTCGGTGACATTAGTCTGTTAGTGAAGACTGTGGCCACTAATATTTTTATCCAGTGAATAAACGATTCCCCGAAGCCAAATCTGCGGAGTACTTCAATCAAGAATTTCCTATTCAGCCAGCCAAAAGCTTGCTCTGCATCTAAAGAAGCGATTATTGATTGGGTTTGGTTTAGTTCTGATAATGAAATTAATTTAAATACTCTGCGCATGTTGCTGGATGAGTCTCTTCCTTTAATAAAACCGGTTTGATCAGTGTTGATTAAGGATGGGGATACTTTTTTGTGTCGCCTGCTAAGCATAGCGGCACATAGGGATCACTTTGTCCGGCGTCTGTCTGTCCGTCCGTCTGTCTGTCCGGTAGTCACACTTTCAGTTGGTAGTCACACTTTCACATAAGTGCTTCGCAGGTGACGTGTTCACCTAAACACTAGTCAATTCAAATAGTGAGTGTTTTACTAATAATTTTGAGATCTGTGTTAATGAGTGATATTGGACGGTTACTAGAGCATAGTGTTGGATCTTTGTTAGGCTTCAGTATTACTGATAGGAGGGCAGTGTTCATGGGTGGAGGGATTTTTGAATCCCTTTTATTTGTTAATATCCAATCCGAATCAAATTGAGGAAGGGATGTCCCGCCTTCTCACACAGCCAATGAGGCTTTGCATTATCATTTAATTTGTTAGGAAAAATGGGTGGCGCCTCAAAATTGAAAATGTAAAGCCAGGCAGGGCAGTCTCCCATGAAGATGAAAAATTAAAGTGGCGAACTGTGTTACCATTTCAATTATGAGGCAGATATTGCGTTTTCTTCTTGGAAAAGATAAAGCATTTCCAGGAATGTATTTGCATTTTAAGGGGCCAATTGAACCTAATGCGATTTACCAGCGTGGAAACGAAAGGCGCCTCTGACCTGTTTTTCTGAAGCCAATGTCGTAAAAAGGCGCTGGACGCCTCTTTTCTGTGTGGCTAAGTAACGCTCCTGTCACCCATCTTTGCGAACATTCTGAAATTAACCATTTCAACGAACGAGTCAAAAGTGAACAGATTTCAGGTTTTTACACATGATCGGACAGCAGGGAAAAGACTGACAATGACGTGAAGCGCCTTTTTATTGAGGCGCCTCAGAATAGGACTGTGTTTGATACAAAGCGCATCAAAGAAAAGGGAGGCGCCTGGGGCCCTGAAACGCGAGGCACCCGCTGCGCAGAAGCAGCGTCTAGAACAGGTCTAATCATTGAGAATATGAACAAAAAGGGTGCTTCACGCCGATAAAGCGCATTTGGTGTGATCAGCCCCCAAGTTTGGCAAGAAAAACTAGTTCTCCTTCTCATTTCGTTCGCAATATGGCAGCGCTCTTCGTGCAAACGAGAACAGTGCATACATGGACTTGAAAAAGAAAATGCAATGTGGATGATTACGTGATCATTTTTACGATGATACAAATAATGCGCTTGCATTTCAAGAAAGAAAAAGCATTTCCAAGAAACTATTTGGATTATAAGATTGGTGTTTTCATTTTCGTTTTGTGAGTGATATTGAGGGACACTTTTTGAAACAACAATGCAAATGAGGAATGTGTTCAAAATTTCAATTTGTTATAAAAATTTCATACATGGAAGGATTGCATTTTCATTTTCGCTTTGATACAAATAATGTGCCTGCAGCTTGAAAATTAAAATTTTCATTTTAATGTTGTTAGCTATATGCTTCCATATAGGGGCTCCTGCTTTGGCAGGATCAAAAGCTCTTTCCATCTCAACAGGGGGCAGACTTTGAAATAAATTAAGGTTGCTTTGTGGTTGAGCGCAAAGTGCATAACTACATAGCACAGCTGACAGGCGTGGACACACACACACACACACACACACACACACACACACACACACACACACGCACTCACACTGAAACACACTCACACACGAGTTACCTTGGTTACGTTGACCTTTCTTTGATTTTCTCCCACTACAGGTAAAACATCCTTGCAGTGAGAAAGACACTTCTGTCTCAAAACTTTTCTTAAAAAAAGAATCTTATCCCCCTGCATCCGCCTTTCCCAGATATTTTGTTGTTTTTTGTTGGTGCCCTTCATGCCGTGGATACACTGCATTAATTCAGAAGAGTTCTGCATTATTTTATAATTACCTCAGAAGACAGCAGAGTGTGAAGCTATAGCAACAATGTACTGCATCAAATTAACGTCTTCTAATATTACGCTCCATCAAAACTGCACATAAATCTCCCGGAGCTAAAAATTCAAAAAGACAGACAGCTTTTCTCTAAATTTCAGCAAGCACTGCTCCACCAAGTCCCTACAGAGTGTCTGTTTATTCTGTATTTCCAAATAAGGGCAAACAATAAGATAAATAATTAAAGTGCCTTTTTCCTCTCACAGAGTATTCTATCTAGTGACACTGACAAGTTATGTTTGTTTCCCAAGTGCATCGGGTAATTCTTCCCAGTGTGGAGGAAGAAGAGGAAATAGAAGAAATGAGAAAGAGAGAAAGGAAAGGGGGGCATGAGAAGGAGGAAAGATGGCACAGGGCAAGACTGAGAGAGCATGGATATATATTTTCTGTACCAGGTAACCACTTATAAATTTGAGAGAGACAGGGAGAGGATAGCATTGAGAGAATTAATAACAAAATGGCCTCCCAGTGTTGTGATCGCTTCTGTGGTTGGAGTCATGGGGAAAGTGTCACATGAGCGGCAGCAGTGGTGTCATAATCTGTTATCCGTCACTCCTCCACTGTCACGCAAATTATTCCTCATACATCACACGGCTCATGAAGGCACAGACCCATACAGCCTATGAAATATCTATACATATCAACACAGTTACATGCTCACACACCTACTCACACTTACAAACACACTAACGCACACAGGCCCCACACAGAGTATGTGGCTGCATGTATATCCCAGTTCATGGCTACAATTCTACCATCTACAGCAAATGAGTCCCGCCATGTATTCTGTGTTTGTTTGCGCGCACGTGTGTGTGTGTGTGTGTGTGTGTGTGTTTGCGTGTGTGTGTGGGTGTGTGTGCGTGTGTGTGGGGGCACAGATTTGTTGCCAACTGGTAACCTTATCCAGTATACACACTGACCTTGTCATGAGCAGTAGAACTTATGGGGAGCAATGCCTGGTTTTGATATGCTGCAGGTACCCAATTAGTCTGTTACATTTCAATTTCAAAAGTAATGGGGGAAACCTGATTGAATGTTGTTTGTCATTGTTACTCAACGTGCCTATTTTAATTGAGCAAACCTGTTCCCTCGTCACAGAAAACTATGTATATTGGTGGCTGAATCAGTTGTTTCTTTAGGCCCTGAGGAAGACTGTGGTGGAAACGTTGGTTATGTATAAAACTTATTGTATCGTGGCAATGAGCGTGCGACTGCTTTTCTTGTATAGTTTTAGTTTTTTCCGTAGTCAGCACCTCTACCATTTTTTGGTGTGCGCTCTAGTTTCTTTTTTTTTTTTAAGAGCAATGCCTGGTCCCAATACAGCAAAACATCATTTCTGAGGTGCTGCTTGAGGATCGGGGTCAGGTATGAACAGAGCATTTGTTAAGGTCTGGGTTAGGCGTGATTTGTGTATGGTTAGGGTTAGAGATAGGCTGTTCATAATGAATAGAAGCAATGTCAATGCAATGTCTTAATAAGAATAGCTCTGCAGCCTTGAATGTGCGTGTGTATATGTATATTCCTGTAAGCTTGTGTGTGTGTGTGTGTGTGTATATGTGTGTTTATGAGAGCATGCACATGCCTGAATGTGTCTGAATGTGTCAAGAATCCTAAGAAAAGGGTATGGCTCTGATAAACACTGGTGAGCGCCCCCGCAAAAACCTGGCGATAAGCATGATCCACGGCCCTTCTGACTGCTGTTGCTGAATGGGCTGCCGAGAATCTTATCACCGCTGATCCAGTTTTGAGATCCACTCCAGCATTAGAGTAAATCCCCCCCCCCTGCCCATGGTAAGACAGGCTCAGTGACAGGCATGAAGATACTCAGAGAAATGATCAGACTGACAGGACAGACAGATCTGAATGAAAAATAACCTCTGTAATTGAAGGCTGTCATGACTTAGATATGGAATGTAGTCTTGTATGTGTGGAGAGATGGTGCAACCCTGAGTGTCTTAGCTCCCAGTGTGTGCATTTCCCATAAAGAAAGATACACCTGCCTGGTGAGGCTGAGAGCACTGGAGCTGTATTTTCTGTGAGATTTCGGGAACACAAATACACACACCAACAAATCTGTGAGTGAAGTGCATTTGTATGCATACGTACATATACAGACATACAAGCGTGACAGCACCGAAAGCAAATGATGAAATACATTCTGCGCTCCCTCTTTTGACAAATATTTGACAAAACGGTGCCTTTGCTTCTCTAATTGCTACACGAAACTTTTCCTCAGAGGTCATACTGATTCATTTTATCTCTCTACTCTATACTGCTACTCTTCCTCTCAGCTCAAAACACACTGAAATTACTCTCACTTTGCTAAATACATATTTCACTTCCTCTCTGCACAATACACACTACATTTCCTCTCTCTGCTCAATACACACAACACTTCCTCTCAGCTTGATGCATTCAACTCTTGGCATCCGCTCAACCAAATATATTCTTCCTTTCTTTGCTAAATAAAAACTACACTTCCTTGCTCTTTGTTGCAATTCTTTATCCTCTCATGCCATTGCACAGTTGTGTGTGCTATTCAGGAGCGTTTGTGAATGTGTGGTGTAGGAGTGACACTTTTCAGTTATTTAGGAGAGCAGATCCAGGCACTTCATACAAATCAGTGATGCAAGAGAATAAATTGGGATAAGCTCCGGCCCTAACGGAAACAGCAACAATGAGCTCACTGACACTCAAAACTACACCATTACTCCCCCGGTCCCTTAGATGTCACTGTGCCTCAACATAACGGAAAGAACTATGCAATTAACTGGGCTTGAGGCTGCACCCGTGGCTGGTGTTCCAGATGGGAATCTTAAGTAAAAAGTGAGGGTAAGGTTAACAGCAATGCTATGTAAAGCCCCATATGCACCCTGTCCTCTTATCTCAGCTGATCCCCACACGCCCACACACTTGCCTTCACTGCAGCTGCTATCGCTAAATAAAATCTCTTTTTACAGTAACCTCATCCACCTCATCCGTGGGGAGATACAGCCACGGCCTGTGGCCTCCTGCTGAGCACATGACCGGATGTGGATGGCCAGTCTGGTGCTGTGCGCCCCGCTCATCTCTAACACTACAGCTGTGTTATACAATGGAGAAAGGCCAGGGTGAAAATAGGGTATAAAGATGGCTGAGATATGCCTGGCTCGATAAAAGATGGCCTCTGTTTGTCATTGTGGAGGGGTCTTTGTTTAGCGGGCTTTGTACAAAGACTGCTCTTCAGGCAAAAGAACAGAACTCAGATTAATTCTGCAATTCATGCCAGCGGAGATCTTGGTTTCATCTACATTGAATATAATTAAGCCTCTTCTCTTAATAATGATAAGAACAAGAGGAATATTCGCGCGCATAGGCAGCATGCCCCACATTTTATCGCAAAGCCAAAAGCAACCAAACCAATGAAAACATCAGTGGACCTCAACAGTCTTAGTGGGAAATTCACAATCTTATTGGTACGGTAATTAGTATCACTTTGTGGTTCAAATGGAGTGCAGAGAATGACTGTTGAATACTTTGACAACATTACACAGCAGCTTTCCTAAAGCAGAGGAATAGGAGTACCCCCATTGTGCCTCAGAACAAGTTTTGAGGGGAAAAAAAAAGATGAGAATGACAGACAAAAATTCCTTACTGTGTATTTCAATTTCAGGACAAACAACACTCAGGTTCTGTTGCAAACAATGCAGAGGTCCCTTCGTAAGGCTGAAATTCGAGCTAATTTGTCACCTTTGACACTATCAATGCCTATCTTGGCCGAGCCTGAGTTATAGAAGTCCCAAAAGAAAGTTTTTCAAGAACTACGCCTCTCATCGCTTGGCTAACCTTAGATGTTAAGGTGGGACAAAGAACATGAATAGTTGGTTCTCCAACTATCTTATAGATAGAGTGCAGTGTGTGAAATCAGACCAATTTCTCTCTCAGCCCCTCCCTGTCACGAGCGGTGTTCCGCAGGGATCGATTCTTGGCCCCACCCTTTTTCCCATTTACATTAATAACATAACTAATTTTGTAGTCGAGTCATCTATCCATCTTTACGCTGATGACACAGTTCTCTACTCTGTAGACCCCTCCCCAGATATAGTTTGTCAACAACTTCAGTCTAGTTTCAGTAGACTCCAGCAGGCCCTTTTAGTTTACATTTACAAAACCCAAAACCAGTGAAGTTGGCACGTTGTGTAAATCATAAATAAAAACAGAATACAATGATTTGCAAATCCTTTTCAACCTATATTCAATTGAATACACTGCAAAGACAAGTTACTTAATGTTCGAACAGGTAAACTTTGTAATTTTTTGCAAATATTTGCAAAATCATTTGGAATTTGATGCCTGGAACATGTTTCAAAAAAGCAGGCACAAGTGGCAGAAAAGACTAAGAGAGTTGAGGAATGCTCATCAAACACTTATTTGGAACATCCCACAGGTGAACGGGCTAATTGGGAACAGGTGGGTGCCATGATTGGGTATAAAAGTAGCTTCCCTGAAATGCTCAGTCATTCACAAACAAGGATAGGGCGAGGGTCACCACGTAGTGAACAAATGCGTGAGCTGATTGTCGAACAGTTTAAAAACAACATTCCTCAACAAGCTATTGCAAGAAATTTAGGGATTTCATCATCTACGGTCCGTAATATCGTGGAAAGGTTCAGAGAATCTGGAAGAAATCACTGCACGTAAGCGACAAGGCCGAAAACCAACATTGAATGCCCGTGACCTTCGATCCCTCAGGCGGTACTGCATCAAAAACCAACATCAGTGTGTAAAGGACATCACCACATGGGCTCAGGAACACTTCAGAAAACCACTGTCAGTAACTACAGTTTGTCGCTACATCTGCAAGAGCAAGTTAAAACTCTACAGTGCAAAACGAAAGCCATTTATCAACAGCACCCAGAAACGCCGCCGGCTTCGCTGGGCCTAAGCTAATCTAAGATGGACTGATGCAAAGTGGAAAAGTGTTCTGTGGTCTGACGAGTCCACATTTCAAATTGTTTTTGGAAACTGTGGACGTCGTGTCCTCCAGACCAAAGAGGAAAAGAACCATCCTGACTGTTATAGGCGCGAAGTTCAAAAGCCAGCATCTGTGATGGTATGGGGGTGTATTAGTGCCCAAGGCATGGGCAACTTACACATATGCGAAGGCACCATTAATGCTGAAAGGTACATACAGGTTTTGGAGCAACATATGTTGCCAGCCAAGCAACGTCTTTTTCATGGACGCCCCGGCTTATTTCAGCAAGACAATGCCAAGCCACATTCTGCACGTGTTACAACAGCATGGCTCCGTAGTAAAAGAGTGCGAGTACTAGACTGGCTTGCCTGTCGTCCAGACCTGTCTCCCATTGAAAATGTTTGGCGCATTATGAAGCGTAAAATACGACAATGGAGACCCCGGACTGTTGAACAACTTAAGCTGTACATCAAGCAAGTATGGGAAAGAGTTCCACCTGAAAAGCTTCAAAAATTGGTCTCCTCAGTTCCCAAACGTTTACTGAGTGTCGTTAAAAGGAAAGGCGATGTAACACAGTGGTAAAAAGGCCCCTGTGCCAACTTTTTTGCAATGTGTTGCTGCCTTTAAATTTTTAAGTTAAGGATTATTTGCAAAAATATATTTGCAAAAAAAGTTTCTCAGTTTGAACATTAAACATCTTGTCTTTGCAGGGTATTCAATTGAATATAAGTTGAAAAGGATTTGCAAATCATTCTATTCTGTTTTTATCTACGATTTACATAACATGCCAACTTCACTGCTTTTGGGTTTTGTACAATTAAACACTTCCAAGACCAAAATCATGTGGTTTAGTAAGAAGGGCTGTGTGCCCTCAAATATTCCAAATATCTTCACCCTTGATGGGACACCTCTACACCAGGTTAAGGAATATAAATATTTGGGAATCTGACTAGACAGCACTCTGTCCTTTTCTAACCATATTGACAAATTACAGTTTAAAGTTAAATCAAAAATTGGATTTCTTTCTAGATTACGCTCCTCTTTCAAATAGGCCCATATTCAGAAACGACACTCACTCTAATTGAGCGCGAGTGAGTACTAAAACTTAGTGTCAGGTTATACTAAATGAGTCAGAGGTTGCACTAACACTCATTTGCTTTCAGAGACCTCACTCACACTGAAAATAGTATCCCTCTCTGAGTGAAGGTTGAGTGCAGGGAACACCTCCCTTGAGCCGCACTCACTTGCGCCAGTATTTCGTTGTCATGGCTTACAGGCGGTTACAAACATTAGAAACTCTGGATCATTTAAAGCCACGGGCTCAACGCAATCCCAACTATGCAAATTTTAACTCCAATGATCATAACGATGCCGTAACTTACTAAATGACCACCTGGTTTCAGTGTTTACGAACTGCACGGTGGTGAACTGGAGGTTAGCATTTGTGTACCCACCAGTACCTACTGGTGAACTGGCAATAGGGGAAGCTCAAAACCATCCCTTAAAAATAATGATTGAAAAAAGGTCATATCTAATCATTTAATAAAATTTTATTTACTTGAACTCCAAAAATCCTAAGGATTATCATGTTTCGCTAGTTCTACCAGTAGAGTTAGAATGAGCACTGATAATTATTGCCCTGTTTACATTTCATTAAATTACCATTGCAGAAATTCTGAAAACTCTCAACATTATCAGGTGCGGCCAGTTTTAATTTATTACACATATCTTTCAACTCTCACGCATTCGGATTTCTCGCGCTTCTCTTCACTCGTGGGTTGGAAAATTCTGCGCTCAGCTGGCTCGTGGGGGCCGTGTAGATTAATCTGCGAGGCTCATGTAGGTGTAAGTCACAAGAATCCATTCTTGTCTACATTCTTAATTGCTGAATGTTGTAGAAGGAAATGTCCAGCACGCGTTTCACAGCTTGTTGCATCGTGAGCCTCGCGGGCTGTCCTGCGCCTTTTGCGAGCCACTTGATCCCAGAATTTATGAAGACATGCTGATATTAACGTTGTCATTTATGTGCGAAAGAAACGTCTCAATTTTGTGAAGCAATGTATAGCAATACTATTAAAAATAAATTGCATTGTTGTTTTCCAAATTAGGCTGAGAAACTTTCTAATCCAGAAAAGTAAACTGTGTCAGGTTTAGGTCATTCAGCACTGAAGGGTGAGGATTGAGCGTCCCTTTGCAGCAGCCGACGCACCGCCTGTGGTACCCATTGCCCACTACTGTCAGTTATGCTCGAGTGGCGTTTGTGAATATCGACTGGCGAGGAGTGGGACTGCTCCCTCGGTTAGTGGTAGGTCTCTCTCTCTCTCACACTCCAGTTACATTTCAATCGTACTCACTTTATGGTGAGAAGAGGTTGAGCGTGAGTGTCATTTCTGAATACAGACCTTACTCTGCTAAACTAACTCTAGTTCAAATGACCATCCTTCCCATGTTCGACTACAGCAATGTCATTTACAAATCGCCATGCAAGGCCTTGCTTCAAAAGCTTTACGTCCTCTAACACTCTGCCATCCAATTTATTACAAATGCTCCCTTCAGAATTCACTGGTTAATGCTAATAAACAAAACTCTCCTTGGTCTGCCCCCCCATTACTTGTGTGAACTATTGCGCGTCGCATCTTCTGCATACAGCGCTCGCTCTGCAAAATTTTATTCTGTTCTCAGTCCCAAAAACTTTCTCTGCATTAGGTTCTTGGTCCTTTCAGTCTGCAGCAGCCAGAGATTGGAATGAGTGACAAAAATCTAACAAGCTGGACTCTTATCTCTACGGTGACCTTTAAGGCCTTGATCATGGACCTTTTTAAAGATGCATGCTCTTGTAACACAGAATGATGGCTGGTCCTTTTGTTGCTGCTTGATGTCTTTGTGTGTGTTGTTTAGCTGTGTCTTTGTGTTAATATGTTTACCTAGTGTAGTGTTTATACTGTTTGCTTGTTTTAACTCAGCTACATTGTGTAAGGAAGTTCGAAATACTGTTTATCAAGGTAGCTAGCGGTATAAAAAGAAAGCAAGCAGTTCCGCAAAATACATTCGTAAATTGGGTTTAATGTGACTCGCACAGTTTTTTCTTAAAAAAATCTTTTGTGATCCGTCTTCAGTGGTTAGGGGGATGTTTAGACATTGTGATTCGCTAGCGTTTTTTCTGAGATGCTGGCTAAGCCTACTGTCTGTTTGATGGGACTAGGAGAGAACAAGGGAGGGAAAGTTGAAAAGGATTGCCCACTTGCAGCTTAAGCAGGTATTATTTCCTCGAGGTCTTAGTGCGTGCATACACTGTATAAAAAGGTTTGAATAGTGAGGCCAATGCGGAAATCTCAAAAAATTGCATTATATTTAATGGCCAGCAGATGGCGACATCAGTGGTTGCAGAAAGAAATTTAATGCTATTGAAGTCTATGAAAAAATGACCCTACTTTGCCGCTTGAATTAATATTTCAATAATGATTTTCCACATCATTTTATGGTATCTATCGCAAGTTTCAAGTCTCTTTTGATATATCATGAGGTTCATTTTAGTATGGTCCCATATAAACTAGAATAAAGGATAAAGCCAGAATATGATTTCGGGGCGTGGCTATCCTCTAGTCCTCGTCTGATACGGTCAGATCCAGAGCCACGGTCCTCTGCGGATCTTCACTTCACGCTCTTATCCAATAGGAATCACATCCGGTTTCAAAATGACAAAATGGTGCTGTTCAAAGTGCCTTTGAATCGAGGCTTCCTAAATGGTGTGCAGAAACCAATGGGTGACATCACGGTTGCTTCATCCATCTTATTAACCTCCACCAAGGAGGTTTATGTTTTTGGTGCCGTTTGTTTGTTGGTTTGTTTGTTTGTGTACAAGATAACTCAAAAACCAATGGCCGGATTTTTATGAAATTTTCAGGGTAGGTGGGTATTAAGTCAAGGAAGAGGTGATTAAATTTTGGCATATCTAGGCCAAAGTACTGCTGAGATATACTCCAAAGTTCAAGATTTCAAGTCTTTCCAATGGGCCAGAGTTCCAATTGCCGTGCTTTTGGCTTTGCTGCCCCCTGGCGGCGAAGGTTCTGCGCTCTCTGTGTGCTCTTCTAGTTATACAGTCGATGAGTGCCTGCAGCGTTGTTTTTTTTTTTTTGTTCCATTAGCCTTAGGACTGTAAGAAATGGGGGGTCCAATACTAACCTTTCAAAAAGCGCAGGAAACATGTCCACCCCCAAACACCCCCCCGTGCAAATTACGCCCCTGAAATAGCATAACAAAAAAAAAGCAAGGCATCGCTGATATTAAGTGCAGGGAGCTAAAACAAGAGGACCCATTTTTATACTGCAATTTAATAACAATAAAATCTGTAAAGGGAAGGATTCAAATGAGTAGTTTCACTGCAGACTCTCAGTGGTGCATATAGTACACATATAGTACACAGAGTGGAGTGTGAAAGAGCCTGAATGGCATTCCTCAGAGATATTAAGAGGAAGCACCAGTCTGATGAATGTACCAATGTTTCCAGGGTTTCATTGTACGCAAAGGCCCGAGCATCAAATTTACTATAATGAACATAACAGGCCTAATAAACCGATTTATTTAATAATTGGCCTCTTGCTCACAGCCTCAGTTGATCCAGATTGTTGTCACGCATTACAAAGGCCGAGTTTTGGTAGACCTAAAATGGCAGCCACACATCATGGAGACTGGGTGGGTTAGCAATCCCCGCAGTTCACCAGGCAATTTCATGTGCTAACGTCTTCTTGCCGTAAGCATTCACTTCATCAATTCCCTCTTCAATATTTCTGCCATTAACAGTTCCCCAAAGGGAAATAATACATAGGAACATGCAATAAGGAACTTGTGTATTCTGGAAATGTCCAATATCGAAGAAACAAGATGCAGACATGCAAATGTGCAGTTGTAAATACATTAACTATTTTCTTTTGTCAAATAGACCTGGGGTCAGAGGGAAATTCATGCTTAAAGGACTAGATTTGTGACAACGAGAGAATAATTTGGAATGCAATTGAATCTACGAGCAATATTTGAAATGCTTATGGGTAATGATTTGGCAGTGAGGTGTGAAAACCTTTATTTTATTCACACACCTCAGAAAAACACAACTGCATATTTCTTCTTTGGCAGCGGAATTTGCACTCTTTTGTTTTCTGAAGTTTCTTGTATGCCCTTCAAACAATTGATCCAAAGAAGGCCGCTGGGCTTGATGTGCCCAATCCTTTCTTTTTTAAAATCGCAGCTCTGAATAAAACTAAACCTGTCACTGACATTTTTAATATTTCAATTTTTACTTGCAAATGGCCTGTCTTATGGGAACAAGTCCATGGCATGCCACAGTTGAAGGCAGGTAATCCAACTGAATGGAATAATTATAGATCTATTTCAAATGTCTCTGCCATGGCCAAGATCTCGGTGTCCTTAGTTTCTGATCAGCTGGAACTATTCCTAGACTACGACAATATCCTCAGTCCCATACAATCTGGATTCAGGGCTAGGCAAAGTGCCATGACGGCTTGTCTGAAAGTCGCAAATTTCCCAAAAATGCAGTCATTTGATAAACTTACCTGTAAGCATGTTCCAATGAAAATGAATTGAGGTCAGTGCTGGAACTATACATTGTTTGGAACAATTACTTTCCCCATGACACGCATTACTTCCGCATTCCTCGATTCCTATTGGAGTCTATGAAAGTGTCAAATAGAGCTTTGTTTTTCGACTTATAGCTCTATCTCAAAAATCAGGCAAATTTAAATCCAAGCTATCGTGGCATTTAACACATAGAGCAATATTCTAGGACTTGATTTTGACCAGCGTAGCGGCTATCCCTGACAGACAGAACAGACAGAATGAATGACAGATACACAAACGAACTACCGTATGTCCTGCTTGCGTGCATGCGCACCAAGGCATAATGAGGTAAGGACATGGTCAATGGAAATTATTTCGATTGAAACAGGACCGGAGGGTTCCTTCTACTGGATACATCGGTCTCTGGAGGAGGGATTCATGAAAAAGGTTAGGCAGCTACTTTTGCTTTTTGTTTTGGAATGTATAGCGTATCCAACAAAATCGAATGCCGAGTTTCTTTCCTGTTTAAAACGTGAACTGGTCATGCATTTCGGTTGACCCCCTGGTAGACGTTCATTGCACTATTCTGTTGAATCTAGGGAGGCTTATATTGTTTGATTTTCCCTGAAAGTGGAATGTCTGTTCTGTTAAAATAAGGTATATTTCAGATATTACCAAGTTAGTGAGTTTTACTTGTGCCTTACAAGGTGAAAGTGTTGAAATAAGGTTGTGAGCTCGGAAGTGGGAACAGCTAGCTTGTCATTGCAGGGTGAATGTTCTGACTGTTAAATAAGCAGTTCCTTTCATGAGTATGTGTGCTGGCTTGGGGGACTTTGAAGAAAAATGGACAAAACTCTAAACTTAATTATGGAAAAAAAGCATGATTTGTGTTTGGAGAGGTTACCGGTGACCATTGATGTTCAACTGCACTGATATTGATAAATTCATGCTAAACTCAACCAGAAAATTATTAGTTAATATTAAATTTCATGCCTCAAAACTTTATTTGTGTTAAATATATGATTATTTTATGATCTGACAGTGCATCACTTTGGGGAGCCACCTGGATAGCTGTCTAATTTGGAAAACAAACTTCAAGCATAGACAATCAATCATTGTTGGCCTCACTCCATACTGGCTGTTTTGTTGTTGTACATGTTATTTTTTCAAGTGTGATTTGTTAGCAAATGAAATGTCTGGCTAATTTTAAATGTGAAATATGAAGTAGAAGAGGTATGAAACATGAAGTATGAACAAAAGGGATTATTAATATTTGGCACCTGCGAGTTGATACTTGCCTTAGATCTGTTCATCTTCAATCACTTAGTATCTGACACCTAGCACTGAACACCAGTGACATAAAATGACTCAACACAAGGCAAAGTGTTAGGCGTGAAAGGAAACAATTCAATTAATGGGGTCTAGGTTATGTGACCAGGAACTGACAAAAAAGCAGTCTCAGTCCACTTAGCAGCCATTTATAGTGGCTGTATTACATCATGATTAATCTATCTGCACATGTGTAATTGGTACGACAGAAACAGTCTGGATTCAGCCAGTGATTGTATGCCCAGAACAGCAGACAAGTGGTTTAAATCAGTAGCAGTCCGTTGGGGGTATTAAAGACCTTTTGGTAATGGTACATCTGTATGCTTAATTACCTAATCCTGCTACAGTATACTTTGTTTGATTAGCAACAGATACTGAAACTAATTGGTTGGATGACAGTCCAATTTATTTTCAATTGCACTGTTTAAGTTGCTTCACAAAGTTATGACACGTTTTCTTGTGTGCATAAATTATGACTTAAAATGGCCCAGATAATCTCCAGCTGGTTGTTTTTTTTTGTGCGCCATACAAGCTTGTGCGCATGCTTTTTGGAAATGTTTTCAAACACAGCAACTACGAATTCAAGCAGCACATCATTAAATTTGGATTAGATCTTCACCTCTGTCAACTTTATTAATGGAATTAGCTATACAGAGGATGACTTTATTTTTCAAAGATAAATACCAGGCTTTCAAAATGCATCAGTGGGTCCGCACCATTATCGTGCTGGCATACGCCAACGGGGCGCCCAGTAGGCGGAGTCTGCACAACATTAAAACGGCGTATCAGCCGGCGGCGATATTCTTTTTTTCGTAGGATGGGAAAGTCACTTGAGGCAAATTGGCACTCCTTATTGGCTTGTAAGCCATTGAAGTGCTGATTTGACTTTCCCGTCCTCCATAAAAAATATTGCCGGCAGGCACATACTCGCTGAATTCAATCAGCGACAGCGGCGTGTTTGCTTAGCTTAACCCCTTTGCGCAGAAGCCAAATCTGGCTATTTAGGTGTTACCTGATTGAAGGCTTTTTAATTCAAGATTGCAGCTTTACATGCAGAAAAACTTTGGCTCAATTGAGTCTAGACTCTTAAAGCATTTAGACTCCCATCGTATTTCAGTTTATTTTTATGATTTTGGTGGAGAAAAGAGGCTGCAAACACAAAAAAATCTTCATGAAAATTCAACTTTGAATTAGCAAAAAAAATAACACAGACAATTGAATAACTGCTGGGGCTTAAAACTATACATTTCTGGAATCATAAAATCCTTGACCACAAGTACAATTCATCTTGAACATTACATTCTAGATTACCTGCTTGCTGTGAGCCAAATTAGACAGCTATCCAGGTGTCTCCCCGAAGTCTGAGATCCATCAAAATGGTTCACTGTCAAATCATACATTAATCATATATTTAACACAAATTAACTTTTGGGGCATGAAATTCAGCATGAACTAATGATCTTCTGGTTGAGTTTAGCATATATTTATCAATATCAGTGCATTTGAACATCATTGGTCACCAGTAACCTCTCCAAACACAAAACATGCCTTTTCTCCATAATAAAGTTAACAATATTGTCCATTTTTCTTTGAAGTCCCCCAAGCATTAAATAAAGTGGGGATTAAACAGCTATAACATTCGCGCTGCAATGATAAGCTAACTGCTCTCACATCCGAGCTCATAACCTTACACCTTAAGAGTAAAAACTCACTAACTCAGTAATATCTGAATTCTGAAATATACCGTATTTTAACAGAATAGAAATTTCACTTTCAGGAAAAATCAAACGACATATGTTTCCATATTCAACAGAATGGTGTAATGAACTTACCGAGGGATCTACCGACATGTGTGAGATGCATGCATTTGGAGAAACGAAAACCTTGGCATTCGATGTCTTTAAACGCGATATAAATTCTACAGCAAAAAGCCATATTAGAGCAAAATGCTAACAGAGTAAAGTATAACCTGTTTTCTTCATTGATGCCCTCCTCCTGAGACTGATTTATCGGGTAGAAGGAACCCTCCAGTACTGTTTCATTCGGAACAAGTCGACATGGTCTACAACATCCCCCGCCAATCGTGCGCTTCTCATTTTTGAACTCAATCAAGGCCTTTATGGTCTGAAGCTACACACCAAATTTGGTTACTGTATCTGTAGTAGTTTCTGAGTAAAGCTGTCCCCTTTATCTCGGACGGACGGACGGACGCACACACGGACGCACGGACGGACGGAGGTCAAACCTATATCCCCCTCCCACTTCGTGTTGGCGGGGAATAACAAGTCGACATGGTCTACAACATCCCCCGCCAATCGTGCGCTTCTCATTTTCGAACTCAATCAAGGCCTTTATGGTCTGAAGCTACACACCAAATTTGGTTACTGTGTCTGTAGTAGTTTCTGAGTAAAGCTGTCCCCTTTATCTCGGACGGACTGAGGGAAGGACGGACGGACGGACGGACGCACACACGGACGCACGGACGGACGGAGGTCAAACCTATATCCCCCTCCCACTTCGTGTTGGCGGGGGATAATAATGCCCATTGACCGCGTCCATACAACATTTATCTCGTAAATGAAACACTTCAGGCTGGTTTCGGGTGTCTTTGTTTCTTTGATATCGCATCATTTTAAGCAGCGCAACCGTGGCCAACATACGAAGAATACAACCGACCTTACTTTTACGCTTAGCTTTGTATCCTATTCTTGTACTCCGATCAATGTATTTCAGTTATTGAGGAAAGTTTAAACACTCGGGAATTGGATAAGAAACGAGTCTATCAATACATTGTTACCGAAACTATAACTGTAGAGTTACGCAAATGAATCTGAGTATATAATTGAGTGACTGGCTATCGACACCAGTACTTGGGTGGATAGACGGGAGCGCTGAATTTGTCAATGGAGGAATCTACGCGTTAATCCATGGGAGGGACCTACGCATATTTTGTGTGTGATGACTGTAATTGACAGTAGAATGTGACAGAATCAATACAATGTCGGATTTTTTGCTTCACAAAACCTATTTTTTTATCAACTAATGGGAATACTGTTGGGTCACTGTAGCTAAAATGGTTGCTACAGAGTACTAAGTTTTTTTCTGTCACAAGTGATAATTTTTTGAAAGTACTGGATCGATACTAATGGCAAGGATATTGTCCAGTTTGCACATCAGGCTTAGCTGAGGAGTTTAATTCATGCAACTCCTGAAAAACGGGGATTGGAGGAAAGTTCTCATCAGTCTAAATCACGTTTCAGCTCTGCCTGCTTGGGAAAATTCAATAGCTGATCCGGGGGTGCCATGTCGTAGTCGAGTACTGTAACTAAGTGCTTAAATTTGCAGGTCTATAGACGCGAGCGTCAACATCTGCAGTAAGGGGTTAAGCATATGGCTGATGTAAACACATGTTAATTGAATGAACAAGTACGTTGTACCATAAAATATAATTAATATAGAACAGAGCGGCCCACTAGTGGTAGTCCGAGGTGATGTTAATTTGTCAGCAATTAATGAAACTATGAACGTTGATCGCTCTGAAAAATCCATGTTTTGCTTTGCCACGCCTCCTCCTCCGCCGGTAATTATTTTCCGATCCATTTTAAATACATGCTCCTCCCCCGTTGCTTGTCATCACTTGTCGCCTTATTTTTCACCGGCTGTAGGACAAGGAGCGCACCCAGTAAAAACAGATGGAGGAGCATTTTGCAACTAACTAGGTTAATTGTCAACAGGTCAGTAACATGACTGTGTATAAAACAAGCATTTTAGAGTGGCACTCTTTCTTAGAAGTAAAGATGGGCAGAGGTTCACCAATCTGCATCTAAAAATTTAACAATTTCAGAAAAATTTCTCAATGTGAAATAGCGAAGATTTTGATTATGCCACCATCTACAATGCATTAAAAATTCATGTAATCTGGGGAAATCTGTGCGTAAGGGAGAAGGCCGAAGGTGAATATTGGATGCTCCTGATCTTCTGGCCCTCAGGCTGCACTGCATTAAAAACAAGTATGATTCTGCACTTGAATTCACTGCATGGGCTCAGGAACACGTCCACAAATCACTGCGTGAACAGTTCGCTGTACAATCCATAAATGCAAGATTAAGCTGTATCATGCAGAGAAGCAATATGTGACCACAATCCAGAAATTAAAGCCATCTACTCAGGTCCAAAGCTCATTTTAAAACGGCTTTCCATTTTGCCTCAGTCCATTTTACACCATTTTAAATGAGCTTTGGCCCAGAGAAGATGGCAGCATTTCTGGATTTTTACATGTGGCTTCTGGAAGTGTCCCCGGACCCATGCAGTGAATTCCCATGCAGTATCATACCCAGTTTTAATGTAGTGCCGTCTGAGGGGCCGAAGATGGCGAGCATCCAATATTCACCTTCGGCCTTGTCCCATGCGCAGAGAGATATCTCCAGACTCTCTGAATCCTTTATGTACTCTGGATAGTGAGACATTCAAAGTCTTCACAATTTCACATTATGAAACCTTTTTCTGAAATTGTTCTCAGTTTTAGATGCAGATTGGAACCTCTGCTCATCTTCTAAGAAAAACTGCCTCTCTAAAATGCTGTTTTTATACCCAGTAATTTACTGACCCAATGCCAATGAACTTAATCAGTTCCAAAATGCTCTGAGTTTTTTTTTTTTAACTAGCACCACTGTTCCAGCCTTTTGTTTCCCCTCTCCCAGCTTTTTTTAATTGTGTTGCTGCCATCAAATTCAAAATGAGCTAATATTTCCAATATTTATCTTAAATGATCAAATGTCTCAATTTCAAAATATTATATGCATATACAAATATGTTGTCTACGTTCAGGTATGAATATGTGAGTGCATGAGATCATGTAAATCATTGCATTCCATTTGTACTTACATTTTACACAACGTTCCAACTTCACTGGAATTAGGGTATGTAGTATAATGCAGTGTTTCCCAAACCTCTCCTGGAGGACCACCTGTTCTACATATTTTGGTTCTCTGCCTGCTCCAGCACAGGTGATTCAAATGATCAGCTCATTGTCAACCCCCTGAAGCTGATTGATAACAACCTGATCATTTGAATCACCTGTGCTGGAGCAGGGAGAGATCTGAAACAGGCAGGACAGGTGGGCCTCCAGAAGAGGTTTGGAATTGGTAAATATTCTTTTTTAGAAAAGTAAAATGAAAGTAGAAATTCATGTTTCCTTTTGAATATCACTTAATTTAATTAAAGTAGATGTAGTTATCATGCTGTCCAATTTGACAATGGTAGCACTCAATTTTACTTTACGCTAAAATTTTATGATCGAGTTTTCTCAACTTAAAAAGATGAAGTTCAATAAACTAACAAAAAATGCTTGGGAAATGTTTCTTTTTTCAAGTCTTCTCTAAGTAACAGTTTTCACAGTGTAGAGACGGAGATCTATTAGTGTTAGATGAGCCTCTTTGCAATGACTTATCAAAACATTGACATCATCGTGAGCATCGCTGTGACATTTGGGCCTGGGTGCAGCACAGTTCATTTGTAGTGCCCCCAAATTATTTTGTCAAATGAATTATTTTTGGGGTCCAACATATGCTCCAAAAAACTCACAAATTTTTCAGACTCATCTAGCTTTGCATTTAGGTTAGCACAATATAGGTTTGGCACACAAATGTTGGAAAATGGCTCCATAGCGTCCCTAAGAAAATTTCAGCAGGGCAGTTCTCACAGCCCGTTTGAACTAGGTGTATAAAATTTGTTGAGCACATAAAAAATGCCAAGACATTTAAGAAAAATCTCACCGTGTCATGACCTAAATACGACAGGAAGTCTGCCATTTTAAATAGAATTTGCAACTTTTTTGCCATTTCCAGGCATTGTACTGGCTTCACATTTACTGGGTGCCATCTTAAGGCCTTGATAATGCTCTCTGTTTTTTGAATGGTGTGTTCATGGCACATGGTGAATTTCTTTGTTCCACCATGAAATAGGAAGTTGTTCTTACTGAGACAAACTCTAAACTGGTCCAAACTTCACATGCTTGATAAAAGTCCCATTCATCGATATCAATATCCCGGTCTCAGTTTGTGCCCAGACTGTTGGGTCCAGAGTGCCCCCAAACACAGGGTCATGTTTGAGTAAAGTAGAGTACAGTAATGCCCCATCTCTCTCTTACATATGCACTCATACACACACAGGCACATACAAAATTAGATTTAAGCGTAGATTTAAACATGAACTAGATGATGCGCACTCTATAGAGATGCTAACCCGCGCCTCTTGTTGACCTTGACCTTTGACCTTTGAAACTCAAAATGCAAATTTGGACAGGGTAGCCTAGGATCATCTACCCCACAAAGTTTGGTCACCCTAGCTTCAGTGGTGGCCGAGCTGTCTCGCAGACAGACAGGCACACACACACACACACACACACACACACACACACACACACACACACACACAGACAGACGGTGCTAAACTGTATACCCACACCGCCTCGTCGGGTGTGGGTATTAAGAATGCATGCATACAGTTGCAGCCATATTTACAACCACGGTGGTTGGTTTGGCAGTGGTTTGTTGTCACAGTGACATTACCTGGTGGAACAGAGATGGCTCATTCAATACTAAACTGTATAAATGTGTGACAGTTGTGTTGAAAATTCAAATACACCTTCTCCAATTCTGCAACCACCGACGTTGCCATCTGCTGGCCATTAGATGAAATGCAATTTCTGCATTGGCCTCACTTTTCAGACGCACCATCTCTTTATAGTCTATGGTGCACAGATTGTTTATGTTTTTATGGTTGTAACACAATATTAGGACACTGAAAAATTTTCTTTTTTCAATCATTATTTTTAAAAGCGTGGTATATATGATTGTCCTTGCGAAATTTTGATGCAGGAAGTGAGTACCTTATTTTGACAAAGTCATCTTTACGCATTTGCATACATTATGCAAATTAACCCACAGGAATGGACGTAACATGTGAGGACGCGACTGGGTACGCCCACGGTGGTCATTTCAAATTGCATTTCTGATCAGACGAGTCCCGATAATTCAGTGCGGACAATTGAAACTGTCATTTTGGGTAATTTCCTACAATATGTCATTTCACTATCTTTCGAAATATCAACAGACATGTCTTGAGCATTTCATAAATTTGGCTGCCAAATTCTGTCACAAAATAGGCTTTCACAATGCCATGGCTGACATCAGGAGACCACTTTTTCTGCTGTGTTGTTGGACCGATGACTTCAATCTGGCAATGAATAAATATGAACAATGCAAACTGTTTAAGTCTCATAAATTCTATTGACCATTCTTATACAACACAGTGAATTGTACAGTTTAGTATGGAGTGACCCATATGCATTTCTACTTCAGTTTCTATACGCAACACATAGAGCAGCACCATTGAGTTGGCTGGTCTCCCACACCCACAGCTCTAATCACGCCACTGTAATAAATTTAAAATTAAGTGGAGAAATATTGGGACAATTTTATGGGAGGCTGAATGGCTGATTTTCTCCATTGTAAATTCTCCCTCAAACACTGCTTAAATTGTATTCTGAGTTTAGACAGAAAAGCAGAGGATTTAATCATTATCAGAATTCCTAATAGTCTCTGTGTGTGGGTTTGTGTGTGTATGTATATAAGTGTTTGTGCGTGTGTGCGCATGTGCGCCCAAGTGTTTACGCATGTCCAAATCACTTACAACCATATGCCGAGAACTGTTATTCATGGCGAGAAATTGTGCCTAAGGTGAAGTGAAGCTTCTCTTTTGCTCCATTAGATCATGATATCAGTGTAATGACACCATAAATAAAGGTCTAAATTCAGAACATATGTTACATTATCCTTACAACCACTCAAAAGTTTCAATGTTTGAAGTTAATGACACAGAAAAATATCATGTGGAGAACAGAGAACAATATGCTTGCTTCTCCAAACCGTTGTGGACGACAGTTAAGTACTGAAGGCAGAGCCACAGGTTTTACCAGTGTAATTACAGTGTAATGACAAGCCAAGTCTCAACCCGACTTGTTAGTTAGTGACACGACCTGAACAAGCATCGGAATACGATAAAATACGGGGGGCTTTTGGCATCTTTATTTGACACCAGTTTACAACGAACCCATGAGAATGTGCTGAAATACCATATATATAACCTGCAGTTACTCTGTAATTACACCGCTACTGCGGTTTCGCCTGAGGTTAAATGGAGTTTCTGACAGCATCAGAATAAACTGAAAACAATTATTGTCCTGCCCCAGAATAAGAAAAAAAATTTGTTTTGTCAGTACTTGAATAAGTGTATTTTTCTTTATATTTTCTTTATTTTCTTCATATTGTTTCGTTCTGCACTTGTGTCATTCAATCCTGTCTCCACATGCTTTTGTTGACTTCCACACTCACACTTGCCCTCCCCTGACTGTTTCTCTATCACCTAATTTAGATTCTGGTGTAAAACCAGACCCCCTGAGTGAATTTCTGAATTTCACTCACCTGTTCCCCATTCGCTTCTTCTTTTGGGCACCTCATTATAAGCCCACACTTTTCATCTGCCTCGTGAGATTGTGCCAAACTTCCTACTCCCAGTAGCTCACAAGCGGTTAACTAGTGTCTAATTCGTGGTTTCGATTTATTTTTGTCTCATGGTTCATGAGACTGTCTCGTCCCTGATTATTGAGTATTCTGGTTTTTGATTATGGATTGTTCTCTCACTAATGATTTGGATCTCCCTCTGGCTTGGTATTGTTGCTGATCGGCTTCTGAACCCTGGACTGTCTGATTACTGCAAATCTGCTAGTTACTGTGCATTCTGCTTGTTTGGATTTGACTCGGATTGTTTGATTGTAAAAATAGCTTTCAATAAAACCTGTGAACTGAGCTGCTGTCTGCACCTGGGTTTTGAGCCACACCTGTCAAAGTTATTCCGTAAGTGACTGAGTCCAAGGTGCCTCTGTTCAACAAGCTCGAGTTTGACAGGTGCTGAGGCGCAGTTCATTGACAACCCACTGGCTGCGCTAGAGGACAGTGGGATTCTGTACTCGACGAGGCACTTACAGCTGCTTGCAGTGGCTTACATCACTCATGGGGCACTGAAAACGCTCTCCCTATCCCCCACTCTCCAAACTCTAAACTGTGGATTCTACCCACCTAATCATGCACAGATGAAGTGAACTCCAGTGTGCAAAGGGTAATGTTTCAAAAGAAATTCTGAGTAAGAGTATGATGGAAATCCACTTGGGCGAGAGCAACGAAAGGGTTAAAGTGTCTATTTTGACGAGTCATCAGTTCAAACGGTTTCTAAATTTGCGAGATGATGGGGAATATGCAGCTGATTATTAATATGTGCAGTTTTTCCACTCCAGACGTAGATAACTGGGTCACTGCGCAGAAAATATGTCTGCTGCAGTGTTGGAAGAAGCAACAGGATCATCGCAGAGTATCTCTGGAGCATTATTGATAGTTCCACTATGCACATGGCCACTCAGTTCCATTAGCAAAACACAAATCATGCAATTACATTTCAGGAGTTCAGCACCGCTGATAAAAAAAAAAGTGATTTACTAAGCTTTCCTACAATTAGCAGTTCACAAGGGTTTGGAGCAAGAGTCTGATAGTTGTGTGCTGAGTTACAAATTGAACTTGCGACCTCAAAGTAACCAGACAGTTCCCCCCCGGTCTGCATACGAGAGAGTGTTAGTGCTTGCGCATGCCAGCAATTGTGCGTGTGTCTGCAGGAGTGTGCTTTTGTTTATATACATGCATGCCAGCAAGTATTCGTGTGTATGCAAGAATATGCCAGTGTGTGCGTGTCTGCGTGTTTTTATCGGTGAGTGTATGCGAGAGTGCGTGTGTGTTTGCATTGGATTTTGTGTGTGTGTGTGTGTGTGTGTGTGCGCGTGTGAATGTGTTTTTACTTTTTTGGTGAAAGGGCTTTGTAATCACAGTCCCCTCTCAACTAAAATCTAGAGCTGTGGCGGACCAGCAGGGCTAGTACTTCTAAAATTTTTTAATTGGGCATCAGCAGCAGGGGATCAATCCCCAGGTGTTACAAAGGGAGTGGAGAGGAGGAGTGGGGGATTGGTCCTGCGTGGGTGGTGCGTGTGTGTGTGTGTGTGTGTCAACGTGTACGAATGCATCTATTAGCAGTAGCATATACCTGTGTAAGTTAATGTGCATGTCTATGGCTTTGCACGCAAGTGTGTGATTGTGTCTACGATTTATGCGATTGTAGGAGTCCTCTCTGCGTCTGTGTGTGACTGGAAGTGTGTGTGTGTGTGTGTGTGTGAGGGCTGCATGGGTGGTGGGGGGGGGGGGGGCATATCACACACTCAAATGAAAATCAGAGCAGGAGCCTCCATCTAACCCTAAGCCCTTCCAGCCTACAAGAGCATCTTGGAGCTCTCCTCTGAGTCTCTGGGTACAGCGTTCAATTTCCTCTCTCTCGCTCACTCACTCAAGGAGCTCTCAGCTCCTCAACACTGTATAATCCTCTTTATCTACCTCAGTCTCTCCCTCTTTCTGTCCCTCAATAGGCTTTCTCTTAACCCCTTTGTTCTCTCTCTCTCCCTCTCTTTTTACCCTTGCTGTCTTCTCGGCTCCTCAGCTCAGCTGTCATTCCTAGAAAACACTTTCAAATGGAAAGTAAATAGCAGCAGGCTGCCTGCTTGAGTTACCCCTGTGGGACTCAGTCTTATTTGAAGCCATGGGGTGGGATTTTTTGGGAGGTGTAGAGTAACTGGATGACTCACCTGTAAAAAAAAATCCAAAATTAGGTTTCTAAGCGCTCTCGAGCAACTCCAAAACTAAAACTTAGCTAAATTTAGGATGCAAACCATGCTGCAATAACATAAGCCACAGCCAGTTTGAGCTTCGAGTGATGCACGATTAATCTACAACTCTCCTGCTCCACCTCTCCTCATCTCTCGCTCTTCATCTTCCTGTGTCTCAGGGATGGGGACTCGAAAACAAGCTTCTCCTGATCATACTGCAAAAGAGTCACTGTCATTCTTTGTCATCGGGGACGACGAGGATGATGAAGATAATGATGAAATGGTGCAGAAGATGACAATCGTGATGTTACGTCCATTTGATGAAGCGCCTGTGGCAACTTGTTGGAGATGTGTTCTCAAAAGAACTGATGAAATAGAGTTGAAAGAAAGAGAGAGTTTGAAACATGCTGGGAATTTGGTAACTGTGCATGTAAATGGCTGAGAGTCACACGCCTGTGTGTAAGAAAAGAATGCTTCACGGGTGCTTCACGGGTGTTCACACAAACAAAAGCGACACACAGCATAACCAGATTTCCTTGCGGATCAGCTTTTAAATGCCTAAGCACAGATAATTCTGTTAATGCTTTTCCTCGCCAAGGGTAACATGCAGAGCACAGAATGGATAATTGTGTGTTACGCTAGTGTTTCTCTCTCTGTCTGATTTTTCCCGCCTGAAGGTGTATGGTATTTCCTTGAAGCTCTGCTGAGCCATCTTCTTCTTTTCCCAACTTCTCTGCACATATCCAATGAGTGTTCCTTATATGCTCTTGAGAATGGGTGGTCTCGAGGCTTTGCCTCGAAGACTGACAGCAACACTGCATCCCTATTCACAGTGTTCAGTCACATGACTGCTACGTACACTTGGAGGGCAAAGCACTGTTTCAGCATGGCAGTTGATAATTGACATTCCACACTGTTAGCCAGATATGGTCGAACCGACAATAAAAATTATGGTCGCAGCCAACCATAAAATTTGTGGTATGGCCGTGACGTACCATATGTTTTATGGTCATTGTGCAACCATAAAAATAATGGTCAGATTTTTTTTTAAAGATTTTTTATGGGGGATTTTTTTCTTTATTTGAGTTATAGAGTGGAGATAGACTGGAAAGTTGGGCGGTAAATGACCCAGGCTGGAATGAAACCCGGGTCGCCGTGAGAAGGACACAGCCTTTATGGTGTGCGCACTGAGACCGATGAGCCACCGGGGCGCCCTCTTTGCCTGTTTTTGATACAAAATATGCTTACAAATTAGTTGAAGATAGTACGCTATTATTATGTTTCATACTCAATGAACTTTGTGGACCATACTGATTGTCATCCTTACTGATTTATTGATTGTCTTCTGTAGTACAGTGAATTGTGGTAGTGGCTAACCACTAAAAGTACCAGCTACTTTTGTTTACATTATAAAACTGAGAAACATTTGGAGAATTGATAAATGTAATTGAATTTATATTAGAACAGTGGCCTCTGATCTCAATGAGACTCTGGAGCCCAACATTAAGCTCCTCCTTTTGCTCTTATGGAGGGATTGTTTATTTTAATTGTGACTACTATAAAAAGGTAAATTATAGAATACGCTGTGATTAATTTGACTTAATTATAATTATACAGGCCCATTGTCAGAGTCTGTTGGAGTTCATACTTAGCTCAAGAAAAGTAAACATCTTGTTGTTTAATTATTGTTTTGAAATGTTAAACAATTGAGACTGCACTCCCTGACTTTGAACAATACAGTATGTTCCTTGAACAAAAAAATGCCTTGATTGTTATTTTGTGAATATTTGCCAGGAAAATGATCATATGAATTATGATGGATAAATCACTGTGGACTTAGCTACCTAAAGGTTGTCTTAGTTGACCAGATGTGATTGACAAGCATTTCTGTGGTGGAACAAAAATTCATGAGCATTTATGGTCACGCACTAAGCAACCATAATTTTTATGGTCGCCCATGTTTGATCACAAATATTTTACCACCATTCTGATGGTCGCATTACAAGTAACCATAATTTTCATGGTCACCCATGGTCAATCAGAAATTTTCGACCAGCTTTTTCATGGTTGCTTTTAAGGAACCCATAATTTTTATGGTCGGACAGGGTCGACCACAAATTTATGACCATCTTTTTTATGGTCACGTTTAATGTAACCATATTTTTTATGGTCAGGCTAACCATATGTGTTGGACAGTGCACAGAGCTGACTAATAAGCCTATCATTTTTTATTTGTTTCCATCAGAGGTAGGCACAGCTAACCGAAAATTTATCTTTGATAACCGTTTATCTGCGAACTGAAAAAGTTAACTTCAATAATGGGAAACCAATAAATCACTAAAGCAAATAAAGCTTTTCATTGGCTATAAAGGCAATAACTAACACAATGCATTGTGCTAGGTCGCCACTCCTGATATGTTCTCAAACCCGCCAGGACCTACGATCTTCAACTGTCAGAAATAGCTTTGCACTGATGCACCATTCACTTTATTGCAAGGAGGGCTGGCGATGATGATAATGCTAGCAGTTTCTTCTGTGCTCTGGTGATCAGGCTGCAAAAAATCTAGAGGTGTAATTGATCACTCTTTACCTGCAAATACAGTCTGGGCGATTGAATATTAGCGGGGCCTTGCAAACATGGCATAAAGGGTAGACATTCTCGCAAGTAAGTGTATAAATATAAGAGTTGGTAGCGAGCATAGTCTTTTTTAGGACGACGAAATCTGTAATTGAAATTACTGTCTTATGCTCTTAATCGAATTCTGAAAAATGCAGCCATCCCATTCAAACATTTGTTTGCTAGTGAATATAATAGTGAATTTTCAAAGCAGAATCTAGGGCACCTACTCTGGACTATCCAGAATTGGAGACGAGCTGAAAATACAAGTTTTTCCTTTTACCTCCAACTAAATCATTGTATGCGACCAATGACACTGAAGGGACACTGGAGGAGGGAAGTAGATAGATTTGGCAACTGGATTCCAGAGACATTCAAAAATACGCAAAAACTGCATGTATTTTCATATCCTTTAAAACTGGTGTGCTCTTTTAAACTCAACTTTCCTACAAAAAAAAGATAAGAGACTTGAAACGATTTTCAAATTTGGAAGAAATGCTAATCCGTTAACGCGAAGGTTAGCTTCTCTAATTAGCAGTTAGCACATTAGCAGAACTGTGCTGCAAACTGGTTTCAACCCATGGATATTTAGATCACCCCTCTGAAGAAGGACTTAGTTTTTTTTTTTTTGAGAAACCCCAATTTATCGGTGCTAGGCACTTGAAATCCATACACAGCATCTGCTGGAGTTGGCCTATTTCATTCATTGAAGTCCTTCCCCATCCTCCACTTTGGCAATGTTCACAATTATCATGTAAAGAATCCCTACCCTCAAACTGCCACATGCAAAAATTGTACAAAAGCACTGTAATGGTTTGGTCCCGCCGGCAGAAGGCAAGAAGCCGACGGGCACTGTCACCATGTACCCAAAACCAAATAAGGGACCCACACGCACGGGCTGAGTAAAAATATAAAAACTTATTTAATTTAAATTAAAACAGAGAGGAGTAACAGCAACCAACTACAGGGCTCCTTCACACAGAATGCTCTTCACTGCACCTCCACTTCAACGAGCAGCAGGTGTGGCTTATTGAGGTGGAGGTGCAGGCAGCAGGAGGGGGGAGGGACTGCAGGGCAGAACCATCACAATCATATTTTCAATCTGTGTGAATCAATAATAAATAATGTTATAATTCTGGGACTGAAGGACAAGAAAATCTCCGTTGTCAAAGCAATGGTGAGTGCAGCTCTGTGAGCTCTACTGTCCAAAGGAAATACCTATTAAGTTACATTTTGGCCAAAAATTAGTTAAAGTCAAAATCAAACTTACTGGGTCTATTTGCATCATAATAAAGTGTTTTCAGTGGCAAAATGTCTTCCAGTGCATCAAAACCACAGAGGCAAAACAAAAGCAAGTACAAACCTTAGTCAAGTAGCCCAAGGTAAAACCCAGTAAGATTCGCTATGATGAGGAGATGAGACCACTGGTTCCATCTATGATCAAAGATTTGAATAGCCTTGTCTTGGAAATGAAATTTATGTTTAATTTATCACTAGTTGATACTGCTTGGAACAACTCAATCAGTCTTGGCACTGACTGGATATTCCCAACTAATAAAATGATGATAACTCTATTTCATCAATGTTTCAATTTCAGCATTAATGAATTTCTATGAATTATACTTTCTTAATTTATTTTTCATTCATTTCCTCCAAAAAGAAGATGGACAACATCACAGCTGGTGAAATCCACAGATGTTACTTCCTAGAACTGTGACTTACTAGGTTTTGTCGTTGCTTTCTTACAGAAATTCTGACAGAAATACATAGTAAATCTTATTGAATCCTGTTGTGTGACATATTTTTGGATAACTCTCAAAAGTATTCAGAGCAGTTGATTTAATGTGTTTTCCTTCATCAAACTTCTCAAAGGTATCATACCCAATTTTTCTCCACACCATCAAAATGTGACTTTGGTTTTTCCCTGAGACGGTAGAGCTAGTAATCTAACATTGATTGCATTCATTGGTAGTTTTAGGTTTTATGCTTGTAACATTTCCAACAAATTTATTATCGCTCCTCCTTGCTGGCTTTTTTTTTTTTTTTCTTGGACGGGATTCTGCAATTCGTCTTTTTGTCAGTTACTGCATCCAGTTTAACAACAACTGACTGGCATTTTGGGTAAATCAGGTGGTAAAATATGGTAGGATGCTCAGGAATCCTTTTTTAGCCCTCCAAGTGGCTGTTCCCCTTTGACTGTGACATCATGTGAAAACTATTAATTGGGCCCACTGTCAGTCAAGTCAGTCCAGCCATAAACCCTCATCGCATTTTCGGATAGCAACGTGCCGCAATTTCTTTCAGAGACTTTCCATTTAGAATATGATGGTGGGAGGACAGTAATACCATGAACAGAACTTTCTGAGGTATGTTATTCATGAACAAATGAGCATACAACAGTCCCATCTTCCAAGAAATTCGAGCCAAGAAAAAAGAAAAAAAAACAAGCTTTCTTTATTTTTTGCAAGGAGAGGGAGGCAAGTCGAATTTCCAGCCATTCTTAAACAAACTTAAAAAGGGAATGAGATATTCATGAGAGAGCAACGGTGCCCCAGGCTCAGGGAAGCTTTTGAAACAGTTACGTCACACAACCCTTTGTACACTTGTTCTGGCAGTAAGCTGAGTGGTCTCTGGTAGCACTAAGAGACAAGCATGGAGCCAGTGACAAATTCACAATCTGCTCAACATACCTTACCCATCTCAGTCATAAAGTCCATCAAATACATTTAGAATGCACACAGAAGGTTGGGGGCGGAAAATTGTATATAGGGCAAACATAACTATCGATCAGACAGTGCACTATCATCATTCTAAACAGGGGCTCTGCTTTAGCACATTACCAAGCACAGCCACATTTCCAGAAAATTAGGGACGATGTATATAATGTAAATAAAAACAATGCAATGATTTGCAAATCATTTAAACCCTATATTTAATTAAAAATAGTCCAAAGACAATGTATCAAATGTTGAAACTGAGAAATATTATTGTTTTTTGAAAATTTTTGCTCATTTACAATTTAATGACAGGAATACGTTTAATGCTTAGTTCCCACAGTCGTGCACTCTGGTACGAATGCCACGATTGGCCATTTGTAGCTGATCGTGGAACTCCTCTGAAGCTGCTTTCAAACCGGATGTGAAACGAATTTTTAGCACGACAGATTACGTTTTTGCATTGATTTTGAAAGTAATCTGTTGTGTGAAAAATTTGTTTTTGCGTCCAGTGTGAAAGCGGCTTAAAAGTTCAGGTTTCGATACGAGGTGATGCGATCATCTCGATTGACAATTAATCGTGTTGATCGTAGGAAAATTTTGACCGTCCAAAACTTTTTTACGATCAAAACGATTGTCACGACTGACCTCAAGATCTAATAAGATCTGATAGGATCGCCACGATTACGCCACGATTAAGACCTCGATTTCAATCGTGCTGCGAATCGTGATAGTGGGAACCTAGCATAAATGATTAGCAAATCTTTGCATTCTGCTTTTATTTACATTTTACACACCATCCCAACTTTCCTGGATATGGGGTTGTATTTACAGTATAACCATCCTTTCACTGCAACCATTTCTCAGCTAAATTTGAAATTCTTTATTAGGAACAATCCCTTGAGATGAAACCATCTCGTTTTCGAGGGTGTCCTCTTAATACAAATACACTTCATAAAGACAGACAATATTATTCAGACAAATCAACTAGACAGAAAAACAAAAGAACACAAAACAACACAGCATAAACGAGAACAAAACAACAAGACACAAAGACAAAACAGATGGATCAATGCATAATTGTTCTATTATTATGATATTGATGATTAGTGAAAGCAAGAGCAGGTAGTTTCAAGATGAGAGGACAGCGCAGTTTTGAACAATTGAAAAGACGTTATCGAACGGATATGGAAATGTTGGTGGAAAAACATCAAGTTAATTATCTGGCTCCACAAAATAGGCTGCTAATACAGGAAAGGTAAGAAAGGTAGTCAAAAGCAGAACACAGTGCATGCTCACAAAATAAAAAAAGAAACAAGCAAGCAAAAATATCAAGTGATTTGCTTGCTGCATTGCATCAGATTGGGTCCAGTTAACAGGTATGTGTTATGATTCTGCCTCAGGTGTGTTGCCTTATGCTTATTAGTGCTTGTGTCTTACTTTCATTTTATTTTTCAGCTTTCATTTCTGCCGTCTGATGATGCACTCCCTCTATGCCTACTCCAGTGATGTCGCGTGACAGCCTTCAGCATGCCTGCGTCTCGTTGTCCAATCACGTTTCCTCCTTCGGTTTCGGCTCTGGTATTTCATTCATTGCTTCCACCTGTGTTTAATTCTGAGTCTCGCTAAACTCTGAGTGAATGCATTCTCTGATAGGATCATTACTAACCCGTACTAACCAGCACTTATTTGAGGGTGATTGTAAATATTTCATCACGTAGGATTAACCTTAATTAACCCCTTTGCGCAGAAGCCAAATCTGGCTTTTTAGGTGTTACCTGATTTAAGGCTTTATAATTCAAGATTGCAGCTTCACAGACAGAAAATCTTTGGCTCAATTGAGTCTAGACACTTGAAGCATTTAGACTCCCATCGTATTTCAGTTTATTTTTATGATTTTGGTGGAGAAAAGGGGCTGCAAACACAAAAAAATCTTCATGAAAATTTAACTTTGAATTATCAAAAAAAAAAATAATACTGACAATTGAAAAACTGCTGGGGCTTAAAACTACACATTTCTGGAATCATAAACTTCTTAACCACAAGTAAAATTCGTCTTGAACATTACATTCTAGATTACCCGCTCGCTATGAGCCAAATTAGACAGCTACCCAGGTGTCTCCCCAAAGTCTGAGATTCATCACTGTCAAATCATACATTAATCATATATTTAACACAAATTAACTTTAGGGGCATGAAATTCAGCATGAATTAATGATTTTCTGGTTGAGTTTAGCATGAATTTATCAATATCAGTGCAGTTGAACATCATTGGTCACCAGTAACCTCTCCAAACAAAAAACATGCCTTTTCTCCATAATAAAGTTAACAATATTGTCCATTTTTCTTCAAAGTCCCCCAAGCATTAAATAAACTGCTGATTAAACAGCTATAACATTCACACTGCAATGATAAGCTAACCGCTCTCACATCCGAGCTCATAACCTTACACCTTGCAAGGGTAAAAACTCACTAACTCAGTAATATCTGAATTCTGAAATAAACCTTATTTTAAAAGGACAGAAATTTCACTTTCAGGAAAAATCAAACGACATAAGCCTCCATATTCATCAGAATGGTGTAATGAACGTACCGAGGGATCTACCGACGTGCATGAGCTGCATGCATTTGGAGAAACGAAAACCTCAGCATTCGATGTCTTTAAACGCGGTGTAAATTCTACAGCAAAAAGCCGTATTCAGCAAAATGCAAACAGAGTAGAAATATAACCTGTTTTCTTCATTGATGCCATCTCCTCCAGAGACAGATGTATCAGGTAGATGGAACCATTCAGTACTGTTTCATCTGGAATAATTCCCATTGACCGCGTCCATACAACATTTTCTCGTAAATGAAACAGAACAGTTCAGGCCGGTTTCGGGTGTCTTTGTTTCTTTGATATCGCATCATTTTCAGCTGCGCAACCGTGGCCAACATACGAAGAATACAACCGACCTAACTTTTACGCTTAGCTTTGTATCCTATTCTTATTGTCCGATCAATGTATGTCAGTTATTGAGGAAAGTTTAAACACTCGGGAATTGGATAAGAAACGAGTCTATCAATACATCGTTACTGGGGAAGCTTGTCGAGGGCGTGAACTATAACTGTAGAGTTATGCAGATGAATCTGAGTATATAATTGAGTGACTGGCTATCGACACCAGTACTTAGGTGGATAGAAGGGAGCGCTGAATTTATCAGTGGAGGAATATACGCGTTAATCCATGGGAGGGAACGATGCATATTTTGTGTGTGATGACTGTAATTGACAGTAGAATGTGAGAGAATCAATACAGTGTCGGATTTTTTGCTTCACAAAACGTTTTTTTTTTTTTTTTACCACTAATTGGGATACTTTTGGCTCACTGTAGCTAAAATGGTTGCTACAGAGTAGCAGTTTTTTTCTGTCGCAATTGATAATTTTTTTGAAACTACTGGATCGATACCATGGGCGAGGATATAGACCAGTTTGCACATCAGGCTTAGCTGAGGAGTTTAATTCTTGCAACTCCTGAAAAACAGGGATTGGAGGGAATTTCTCCATTCTCTAAATCGCGTTTCAGCTCTGCCTGCTTGTGAATATTCAATAACTGGTCCGGGGGTGCTATCTTGTGGTCGAGTACTGTAACTAAGTGCTTAAATTTGCAGCTCTATTGACGCGAGCGTCTACATCTGCAGAAAGGGGTTAACTCATTAACGAGTGCGTGTGTTCCTAGCTTTAGCACTCCTGCCTAAGCTTTCCCTGATTAACTGCATTTTAAGCTGTGCTTTCCTTTGCTTCTATTGTGGTGCTTTTTACTCGTCACGTTTCTATTACCTTTATCTAAACTGTCTAGTTTGATTGATGGTCTCAGCATCTTGTCTCGAGTCATTATTTTTAACCCGGTTCTCATGTAATTGTTTATTAATCCCATGTGTTTATGTTTCCAGGCAAAATTGCTTTCCAAGTCCCTGCCACCTCTCGTGACTATTTATGTGGCAGAGATGGGAGGGGCCATCAGACGGAACTTTGCGAGACTCAGATCTGCATGGTGAAATCTCAGCTCCTTGTGCCTTCCGAGTTTCTCCTTTGTTTGATTCCCGAGTCATGTGTTCTGCTGCGCCCACGTCTTGTCTGCCCTTTGTTTAAGTCCCAGTGTGTCCGTTAGTCTAGTTAGGTTCAGTTTTTGTTTCTCTAGTTTATCCACTCTTGGAGTGAGTATTTGTTTCCCCCTGTCTTAGTTTCCCCATTTGTTCAGTGTATGTGCACAGTGTTTTGTTTCTGGCGTGTCTGCCAGTTTTCTCCTAGTGTTTTGTGTTTCAATAAACACTTCAGTTTCTGCACCTGGTGTTCACCTGTCTACTTCCTAACAGTATGAGGATAAGAAGTCTAGGAGGATTCCAAAAATTATTAAACAATTAAAGCATTTTGAGTTCTTCAAATTTACCCAGTAAATGGATAAACAATAAGCAATGAATGTGAATGACCAATTTATGGGCTTAAATCAAACCCTTTATCAGGAATAGCTTTACACTTGATTATTTGAGTAATTATGCAATCAGAGAATAATGTCGTGGCAGTGCAATTAACAAGATCGTGCCGATACTGGTCAGGAACTTCAGTTAATGTTCACATGCTCATCATGTGAATCCCTTTATGGCCACAGTCCTCCAGCATTATTCTGCATCATGTTACAGAGCTAAATTCATCTCTAACTGGTTTCATGAGCAGAATGATGAATTCTGTGTACTCCAATGGCCTCCCCCGACATCAGATCACAATCCAACAGAGATTAACATCCAAATGTGGTGCAGAAAAATCTACATTAAAAAAAAATAGAAGGTGCAATCATGTCAACAAAAATCTGAATCGCTTTTAGATTTCTCCTATCTTCACATATCCAACGCCACTCCTTGTACCCCTTAAAGCGATCCACATGTCGCTACAGCCCCATATGCCCATGCACCCCAATACAGCCAGATACACACGCGCACACACACCTATACTGCTTAAACCCATACACACACCCCTGTACGCATCAGTATATAAGATCTATGTTGTTTTTCTGTATTTCTGTTTTTAAATATTCATTTCAGTCATTGTATTTAATTTTCCTTTGGTTTTCTCAATCCCTGTTCTGTTCTCACCTGCTTTGGTTTCATCCTCACTTCTGCACTCTCTCCTCATTCTGTTTGATCATCAGTTCAGTTCATTCCCTCGTTTGCGCGACACCCCTTGCCTCACCTCTGTGAGCACTCAGACCTGTCATCACTTTCCTGCTTGCTTAGCCTCCCCAGTTTACTTTAGTTTGCTTGCCTTTGTGAGATAGGGCTATGAGCCATTGTTTTCCTACAGACTTTTGGGTTTTAATTCTGTTTATTTAAGTTGCTTTGTCCTCTTTGTCTTGATATTCTGATTTTGACTGTGGCTAGATTTTGTATTTATAATTCTGCAAACCTCTGACTTTGGTAATCTGCTTCTGACCTGTGGACTGCACCTTGACTTCAATTTGGATTACCCCTCTTGTGCTGCATGCATACTGATTAGCTCTGAACAGATTGCCAGACCGAGAGTAAAGTCTGTAGTAAATCTGTGGAACTGATTTTATGCCTCTGCCTGAGTCCTGAGTCTGATCCAGGTCAGTGCCCACATGTACCCACACACAAACCTCCATGTCCTCATATACCTATTCACACCCCTGTCATAGGCCTTGTGTCCTCTTAATAGTCTCTTGCCCCTTTACAGCAACCTGCATGTGAGGTATCGTTCAGGAAACACTCGCAAGAGATAGTAATCCAAAAAACGTAAGCCTTTATTGGAGTCCGGGTCAAAGCCAAAAAACACAGAACTTGCCAAGCCACAATACGAAATCCAAAAACGGTATCGACTGGACAGGCAGGGGTCAGAACCAGTAAGACAGATGGGCGGAGGTACAAGAACGAGAGGCAAAAAGTCGTTGTCGATGGGCAAAGCCAGTGGTCATACACAGGGCATCCAAACACAGAACTCGTGGTCATATAAAAACAGGTCAGAATCCAGAAAGGCAAATCAGTACAAAAAGGGCAATGGCAAGAATCAGGGTCGGACTATCCAGTAGAAGAAAAACAATAATCACAGGCGTACAGGGAGCTCCGCACAATGAAAATTGATCAACGTTCTGACAAGAACTGTGAGTGAAAAGACTCCTAATATACACACAGGAATGGTCACATGCTATACAGAGATCAGAAGTGGGGAATGAGGATAATTACATCAGGAGAATCACATGAGGGAAACCCTCACCACGAAAATTGGCGAGAGACAAAATACGAACGGGAATCACACAGACAGCCTATGACATTTAAACAGCTCCGGTCCAGGAGTTCTACGTGCACAGATAACAAGAGCAGGAAAGTAATTAAGCACGTGCGAGAGATTCTGGCTGAATATAGGGAGAGGACGGCGGAAAGCAAAGGGGCGGAGAATAGAACAGGGCGATTGCGAAGAGGGAATTAGTCTATTAGTAGCGGTGCGGTTTTATAACTTAAAATGCTTATTAGTAATGTAGTAATCAAATCTATATATACACATGGTTGGTTGTGTTAGTATACTATAATACAAATGTTAGTCTTGTTAGCAGTCAGACCAGAAGAGTGAAGGGAGAAAACGAGCTACGAAGGAATGTTTTAAACACCAGACTTCTTTTAAATCACCCGAAGTCAGTGAGCACGCAGACAGGGAAGACGGACTGAACCAACTAGATCATAAGAGAGGGGAGACACGTGCAATGGAACTGAAACATGGAATGAACCAAAAACCAAAATATTACAATAAGACAATAATCATAAACACAAAACCAGCACATGAAGCACGATCAAAAACCAGAACCATGACACTGCATATCTTTTAGAAGCATTGTCTCCTTTACTGGTTTGGTGTTTTCCAGGTGTAATTCCGTATGAAGCATACTGGGCCAACCCATCTTGGGGTACTTTTGAGAAAATGGGACTCAAAGTTGCCAGCCTCCTCTGACATCTAGAGTAACTGGCGACAAGAAACACTGCATATATTACAAACTCAAGATATGTAAAATGATGTACATGCACTTCATGTACAAGATTGGGACTGCATTCTTACCTTTCTAGTTTGTTCCTCTGACCAGTTTATTAGGAACACCTCCCAAACCTTCATTGGTATCCAGGATTGAAAAGGTTTTGGACCTCCTTTCTAACAGTCCTGCCTCGACAAGGGTCATTTTCACTAGACTTTTGCCCCGGGATGCCACTAGTCAGGCGCAGACACGCCCATTACCATCACCACTCTATACAACCTTTTTCCGACACGCAAGTTGCATGTCTCACTGTGCATAGCCGGAAGAAGCTCCCGCGCAATGCATATCAGGATTTACAGTGGTCCAAACAAATTGTGAATAACGTGGAGACTGCAGAAGTCAGGTGTTTTTTGGAGACTGATTTCACCCCGGACAAAGTCCCAGGAGCTGTAATTCTGTCATTTGAGACAGCATCTGTATCGGAACTGCAGCGGTGGAAAAATATCAATATGTCTTTGATTTCTGTGCTCCTGTAGCATAGATTTGCATAAATGAGTTTGCGAGGCTCATTCAGCAATAAGCAATAAGAATCCGTTCTATAGTTTGAATGTATTGACAGCTAAAGTGCTTGTTAGGTACTATGCACAGCTGAGTGATGGCGAAAATAATTGCTGCGAAGCCCGAAAATGTTTCTGATTTTTTGCAGATTTTCATCCTTGCGGAGTTAATTATATCAACGTAGCCAATAGGCAATCACTTTGTCATTAGCATTTCTATATCATTACGTGTTAAGCATTTGTGGTGGTTGTTCAGTTAATAAATAGTTTGATTGTTAATCAGGCAAACTTTATCGAAAACAGTATAAGAGCAATTATGCAGGAAAGAGTAATGTTACTGAAGGCCTTCCTGACATCTGACGGCACGCCACTGCACTCCATGAATTCATCCTCGAACCTTGCCGCAGAGTGACCGAAGAATACGGCCTGCTTCGCAAATCTAAGGTCACGTTACCCAGCTGGCTAACTTGCAGTGTTGGGACTGTCGTTCATTACTGCTAGCAAATGTAACGGGAAGCCAGCTAGGTTATAATGAAGCTTCCTATAAGTTAGCATGTTACATTTCATGAATCATGAGACAATATGCAGGCCGTATTCTGCACTCCCTTGTACACCAATGTGACAATTGACAAACTGCTGAATATTGCATCTATTTAAGCAGGGAAAAAACTGGTTTTATGGCAAAACAAGTAGACATGGTGAACAACATCCCCCGCCAAAAGCCTGAACCACGCGCACCTCGTTTTCGAACTCTATCAAGGCCTTGATAATCTGAAGCTATACACCAAGTTTGGTTATCCTATCTCTAATAGTTCCTGAGAAAAGCTGTCCCCTTTTCGCACGGACGCCCGGAGCCACAGAGCTCAAACCTATAAACCCTCACACTTCATGGCGGGGGATAATAATACAGCAGACTTCCTGTGTTTGCCCTTCTTTCCAGCCTGTCCTACGTAAATCAGCCACTTCTATCTAAGCTTGGAGTCCTTCGGAAAATTATAAAAGCTGAATTCTCAATCCCTGTGATAGTTTCTCTTGCATCACAGCACAGAACTCGTGTAACCCGGAATTCTGAAGCTCCGGAGGTACTATCAGGGCACTGATAGGACCACTGGCTCCACAATCCCTTGTGCGAGCAAAAATCCAATATGGCAGACATGCAACTTCCGTATTCTGGGCTTCCAACCCTCTCGAGTTATTACCGTATTCCTATCAATAAATACTCTCATTGGAATCTGCGTCTAGTTCTTAGTCTAGATCAGGGCTATTCAACATTATCCTGCAAGGGCCGGTGTGGGTGGGGAGACAATGAGTTCATTTCGCTGTTAAATTCAGTCAATTCATAACAGCGTATACGCATAATGTTGCTATACCCATGAACAAACCCCTATACCCCCATATTGCAAGAAACACAATCATATATCCTCATATACCCTTAACTAGAGCCCTATACCCCCATATATCTACACACACACCCCTATACCCCCATATAAATATACACACATACCTGCTTCACCATAAACCCATGCACATGCCCCATTACCCCAAAATATCTATATACAGATCTATATATCCCCATATATCTGTCCACACATCCCTAGACCCCCATAAGCTTATACATACACCCCTGTACTCAGAGAACTCAAATCCTGCTCTCCTGTACCCCACAAAAGAGGTACTGGCAGACATACTCAAAGCATCAGTTCTGTAATCCAATGCCAAATTTAAGCAATAATTATCCCGTGTATGGTAGACAGACATAACAGCATCCATCCAAGCAAACCAAGCTGTCAATTATCTGTGACAGAGCCAATCAATTATGGAGAAGTAGAGAAATGGAAACAAGGCTGAAATAACAATGTTGCCAAGACTAACCTCATTACACAGAGCAGATAGCACATAAGGGCCTTCCCAAGTCCCTTTCTCATGCTTACGTGAGGTTCTGCTCTCTATCAGCTGCCCCTGGCGGACGTGTCACATTGTTTTAAAATCCAGTGTGCCAAGCTACTGAGCAAAAAAAAAACTAAAATTATTTCACCATCCAAACACTCATGCCTTGCACTGGATGCCTTAATGTGCATTCAGAGTTTAACCGATGCTCAATCGCACACAGAGAAGCATCCTGTTGCTGCCTTTGTGAACATTTGATAATGCTGTGAAATTCAATAGGACATGCTGGGGGGGGGGGGACCAGGGAAAATTGCTGTTTCGAGGTAAATGCATCTCTAGCTCACAGTTACAGCAACGCCTGATCTCCCTCGAGTGTTAGCACCTTCATCCTCTCCATTCGTCACCATGCCAGCTGCAACTCCCGCTGGAGTGGATAAGTTGAGCTCTCCCTTCTCAGCTCAGGGCCTTTACACCAGTAGAACCTCCTCTGTCTTTCTCCAGCCCATAGGGATGGGGGGTGGAGGGAAACAGGTATGTGAAGGGTGCATTTATTGTGAGGAGGATACAGGAACTTGGCTCCTGCCAAACTCGCCCATAGTAGAGTACTGGACAAGCACATTAATGAAAATAAAAACAATAAAATAGATTATCATTAATCAAAATGATCCTCATTAATCAATTCACAAAATTTTTCTGTAAATATTTGAAATGTTTATTTTTTAAAAACGTGACACTATCTCACTGGAGAGCTTTAAAGCAATACCGAAACCTTTTGTTTGCATTTATAGATTTCTTCTCTTTTTGCAAAAATGGCTATGACATTCCCAACTTGAGTTCATATTCACCTAGATGATGTATCAGCAGCTGCGGAGCTAGTGACGGTGATGCACCAGCCACTGCATACGAGACGTGGAAAGACACACAGCCATAATGCAAAATATGTATTTGAAATGAACCTTCATTGTTCTACTCAAATCTCAAACAAAATTTGAAAAAATTGTGCCACGGGCCCTGTAGCTCACCTGACCACTCAAGGGTGTGTAAGAAGCAGTTTAACTCAAACTAGATATGTGATGTATCATGCCACGCAGTAACTACATAGCAAATTTTAGCTGAATATGTGCATAAATAGCTTTCAGATGGCCAATTATGTGATTTTCAATATGGCCGCCGTGACTTCATCAGGTGAGCTAAAAAATCTTTCGCCAAACACCTTACCACTGGATCATCCACAGAGGATAAAAAGGACTTGACTGGGCCCAGGTTTAATTGCTTTGTTTCTTTAGGAACTCTGGTATTTGTGGACATTAAAGTTTGTTTAGCACTGGCTGTAGGAAGTTGCTAAAACCAAAACTGAAACTTTGCAGATTTACAAAAAAGCAGAGATTTACAGGCAAATGAACCCACACAAATATGTGAAGCCAGGGCTTTTCAGTGCATTGCCCCAGCTTGAACAGCAGGGGTCAGCACAAGGATCCCAGCTGAAGGAAATCTGTTTCTCATTACCACCAACTCATGCTGATAGACCCCCCCCCCAAAAAATATGGGACAGTCCTTACAGGCACTTAGGGGACAGCGGCTGCATATTATGTTACACAGCCATACTTCCAAGACGTAATTGAGGGCTTAGGAAAAGGATGAGATGAGAGGCAGAGAAAGAGAAAAAGATATGAAAGGAATTAAAAGCAAAATGTGTTTCTAAGGTGTTGATATACGATTTGGCTGACGGGGACAGCGCAAGTGGGAGGTGCGTTTGGGGCAGGCTGTTGGACGGGATGGCAGGTGGGGAGAGGGGTGGTGGGCAGGATGCTTGGGCTGGAGGCTGGGGTAGGGGCAGCACGGTTTGTAAGCACTCAGGCCTGTGTGATCTGAGCTGCATAAATGGATGCTTTGTAAGTGCTGAATAATTCAGGCAGTGGGCCCTGCGGGTTGGCATTACGCAGTCCGCACCACACACCTCTTGACCTAGCACTTCCGTCAAACTAAATCTCTGCACAAGAAAAATCTTTTGAATACAAGGGCAGGCAGGCGTCAGTGTGTGTGTGTGTGAGTGCTCAGTGAGAGCAGGGCCTGGGGGGTTGGTGAGTAACGTACACGCACTGCATGAGCCTGACTGCTCCAGTCCTCCACCTGGACCCTGACCACAGGGTACTGCTGAGCCTTTGGTTCCCTGTACTGCTGTGAGAGACTATTTAGACCAGTGGTGAACACTTACCACTTATTTTACCTTATTGCTTTCCTTGAGATCCACCATCATGTAGGTTTCCACACTAACCCTAATAAAGCAAACCCCATTCAACAGCTAGAATTAACTGTCCAGCCCTGTTCTGCGAGATCTGCCATCGTGTAGGTTTTTCTCTATGTGGCAGGAATGCTCCCCTTGGGCAAGAAAATGCAGTATGTGTAGTGTTAGGCCTAGTCCACACAAACACGTGTATTTATAAAAAAAAGTTGATAAAAAATGAGGTTGTTCCTCCTTTGTTTCCCAAAAAAAAAAAAAAATCTCTGTCCACACATTGACGCAATGACACAATTAAAGTGCTGTCACAAGCATGCCAAACCAACAGGCAGCGATGATGAAATTTTAAGTTTAGGCCATTTAGGCCAAGCACAAGCCTTAAAATCTTACTATACAGTCCATACACTCAAATATCAGAAGCCAAAAACTCTGTTTTCCCTGCCCATGTGTACAGAGGGCTCCAAAATTATGGGCAATGCACAAAAAATACTTTAAAAAATTCAAAATAATATATTTACAGAGAAACTTTACAAAACAACATTTAAGAAATACTGTATAATATTAGTGTTCCAACAGAACCAACCAAAATCATTTACTGATTTACTTAAAAATCAATTTCTTCACAATTTCCTCACAAGATTTCACAATTAATGGCGCCCTCAAAGATTACTGTTAAGAACATCTACCAGAATTAAACCAGGTATAACATTCCACTTATTTAAGTTTTATCTATGTGCTAAGAAACTATACTCTTCCAAAAAAAAAACTATACATTGTTGTTAGCATCAATTTATTATACATGAAATCTTTTGACAAATGTGGAAAACATATTGAAAAGAAAGTGTAATCAATAATTCATTATTTGAATATTGAATTATTGATTACACTTTCTTTTCAATATGTTTATCAATAAGTACATTGATAAACACAAACTACTATGTGACAGTCAGTATGGGTTCAGGAAAAAGCATTCGACAGCACTAGCCCTAACAGAATCTATTGAGATGATGAAAGATTCACTAGATTCAAAGTTATATTCTATAAGTATATTTATTGATCTGAAGAAAGCATTCGACACTATAAATCATGATATATTGATTGAAAAACTTTACAAATATGGAATAAGAGGGACCGCATTAAAATGGATCAAAAATTATTTAACAAATAGAACGCAATTTGTGCAGATGGGCAATAATAAATCGAATTGCCTGGACATTACCTGTGGAATTCCTCAGGGCTCGGTCATAGGTCCCAAGTTGTTCATAGTCTACATAAATGACATTGTTAAGGTATCCGATATCCTAAAATTAATTTTACTCGCTGACGACACGACTATTTTTTGTTCAAGTGTAGATCTCAAACAATTAGTTAAATTGGCTAATAATGAAATGTCTAAACTTCACACGTGGTTTAATGTAAACAAACTATCATTAAATCTTACAAAGACCAAATTCATGGTATTTGGGAAAAAAGGTCTAAAGGACGACATAGACTTAAAGGTAAATGGTACCAGCATTGAAAGGGTAAACAAATATAAAGTCTTGGGAGTTATGATAGATAATCTCTTAAGCTGGAAACCGCATTTAAATTTAGTTCAAAGAAAGTTAGCAAAAAGTGTATGTATTCTTTGGAAAATGCAGAAATTATTAAACCTCAAATCTCTTAAAATAATCTATTCAGCCCTCATAGCACCCCATCTACATTACTGCGCTGAAGTATGGGGTCACACCTACAAAAATACAATAGAATGCCCCTTGTTATTTGATATTGCTATTGAGCCGCTGGCCCAAGCAATAAGGAAAACACTTTAATTTCTGGTATTTTCGTTGGTGAAACGGAACACAAAATCACCTTATACGCTGATGATATTTTCATACATCTATTGCAACCCCAAATTTCTGTTCCGTGCCTGATTAAGGTCATTTCATCATTCAGCGTCTTTTCGGGATGTAAAATTAACTTTGCGAAATCCGAAGCTATGCCGCTCGTGTCCTTGATTGGTGTTCCAGATATGACTGAGCCTTTCCCATTCCGCTGGTCTCCCGCCGGTTTCATTTACTTAGGAGTGCATGTAACACCTACTTTTGGTCAGATGTTTAAGTCCAACTTCCCCCCCCTCTTTGATGCTATAAGGGCTGACTTAGACCGTTGGGCCCCTCTTCCTCTTTCCTGGCTGGGTAGGGTGGCTTTGATAAAAATGAACGTCCTGCCCAGACTGCTGTATCCACTGCAGATGATCCCTATATTGTTATCAAACAAGGTTATTGAGGTGCTTGAAGGCTGGCTAAGCTCTTTTATTTGGAGCAAGAGGAGGCCCCGTCTTAAGATGGCAAAACTTCAAATGGCAGGTTGTGATGGAGGGCTAGATGTACCAAATCTTAGATTTTACCAACTGGCTTCACACCTGCGGGTGATTTCTAGCTGGCACATCTGTGATCCAGCCTCGATTTGGCGTGATATTGAGTCCTCTCAGTCGAAGTGTCCCTTGATGAATCTATAGTTTCTGAATTACCCTGAATCTGTCAAAAAAACTCTGATCTAACCCTATTACTCTCAGTACCATCAGAGCCTGGAGATCCATTCGCTCTATTGATAGCCGGGCTCAGTTAACATCTCCTCTTACTCCCATTCTTGATAAATCAGATATCCTGCCAGGCTGTAAGGACCAGGGCTTTACAGTATGGTGCACTCAAGGGCTGAAGAAATTAGGTGAGGTATTTAATGGCCAGATTTTATTATCCTTTCAGCAGTTGCAACAACAATTTGGTCGATTTAATCAAGGGGACTTTTACAGATATTTACAAATTAGAGACTTCATAATTAAAAACACCACCTTAATGACTAATAACACCACTTCTTGTGTTGAGAAGGCCCTGTCTCTACAGATTAGTTAGAAATGTATTACTGTTTTTTCAGAGCCCTAAACTCTAATTCTCCTCATACGTCACGAACCACTAAGCAAGCTTGGGAGAAAGATCTTGGCATTGCTGTAGATGATGCTGACTGGCGGGAGGTCTGGTCTAAGGCCATGAAGATCTCTGTGTGTAATCGCACCAAATCTATACAGTTCAGAATTGTCCATCGCAATCATATAACACCTGCTGTCAAGAACAAAATGGACGCTAATAATTCTCCGCTTTGCTGGAAATGTAATTTTGAGGTTGGTGATTACTTTCACTGCCTCTGGTCATGTGTGAAGTTACAAATGTACTGGTCTAGTACTGTGAATGAACTGTCTGCTATCTTTAATCTCTCAATACGGATGGACCCTATGTGCCTGGTACTTAGTCTCCCAGATGATTTGATCACTGACAGTAAGAGCAGGAGACCTTTCAATATATTGACTTTTGCTGCTAGGAAGAACATTCTACTCTTCTGGATCAAGAAGGTTGCTCCAACAAAAAAATCTTGGCACAACATAGTTATGGGCTGCATTCCTAGTGAATACATTACATGTATGCTTTACTCCAAAATTGATGCCTTCTATAAGGTCTGGAACCCTTACTTGCAGCATATTGGGCCCACGCTGTCATCCTCCTTGCTTCACGGAATTTCCAATTTAGCTTAGCCTGTCTTCATAACTTTGTTCTAAGTGCTCACTCTCCAACAAGCACCTTCTGGCCTTGCTATGTTTGTATGCTCTGTATTGATTGTTATCTGGATACTGCCATGTTTTGCTGCAGGGGATTGATAGGGAGGGGGCTGGTCAGACATTGTGCCCACTGTAATCTATTTTTATTTTTATTTCCATAACATTTTTTTCTTTTTTATTTAACTGTACCCACTTTCTGTTTTCTCTTTTCTTTCCCCCTTTTCTGTCATGTCTGAGCAGTTTAATGTGTTTTGTGTTTTGAAAAATTCAATAAGAATAATTTTCAAAAAAAAAAACAAAAAAACAATAGAATCTTTATTTAAACTCCAAAAAAGGCCCTTAGAATTATTCATTGCGTTCCGTATGGAACTCATACAAATGATTTGTTTATTAACGCAAAGTTTCTTAAATTATAGGATATAGTAAAATTCAACTCCTTGCAACTTGTATATTTAGGATACCACAAAGACTTGCCTAGAAATATACAAAGCCTATTTCTTCAGCGTGATTGTATCCAAAACACCAGAGGCAGAATGTTGTTGCAAACAAGAAAGGTCAGAACGACTCGCAGGAGCACTCGTTATCTGTGGCTGGAGTCAGGGCATGGAACGTACTTGATGATAATATAAGCATGGCTGAAGAGCTGAAGGCCTTCAAATATTTGTAGAAATGTGCATATCTGAGTAACTATAAACATGTTCAATATTTCGTTAAATCTGTACCTTTGTATCTACTGGACACTCCAGACCATCTGTCCGAAAGACAACAGTCACAGCACATTACTACAGACAGCTGAACCAAAATGGATCTTATAAGCTGGTCGTTAAATGCAATCGACAAAATTATCTCCACGAGGCGGCCAGGTTCTGGAGAACCGACATGCCCGGATGGAACATTTCCGGCCGGTTACACCATGGTGTAATCACCAAATGATTAAGAAAGGGGTTTCGGGGCAATGTCGCATTGGATCAAGAGTGGCATTTGAATCTAAAGTTATATGGACACCCACCTATTCTGTAATTATAATTCTCATAATATTCATAAATCTTACGATCTTATTTTCTGACGTTTAAATCGTAGCGTACATCGACACTAGCTCTGCTGTGATTTATAATCCCTATGATATCTTAACCATAATCAAACTGTTTTTCTGGAAGTTTGGGGGTGGGACTTTGACAAGCGATTTCGCTTCTCCTGCGACCCTTTCAGTCATGATACATGATACATGTTGTGTTGTGTTGAAATCTACTCTAGATTGAACAAAATCAGTGCAATGAGCAGAGGTTTTACCAAAGTCCTGGAGCTTTTCTCATTTGAAACAAAAGAAAAGGTACGCATTTGATTTTGTTGAATACAGTATAAATTCTAAAACATCACCACATTGAGCAAAATGATGCCATTTGCAGTATTATTAGCAAAGGCTAACGGTTTCTCAAACTAACTAATGTGGCAAACAAGCTCTGTGATCATCATGGCTATGGTAAAATGAAGACTTGTCGCAAGTTCTGATAGGCCATGGAGTCAAGCCTACTATCAGAGGAGCAGCTACCTGCTAGGGAGTCACCTGAGAAACACATGACTGTCATCTGATCTAGCTGCCTGATTGCATTGCCAGTACTATACTATTCTACTTAAGCTCGCCTTCAGGAAGCTGCTCCTCCTTGCGCTAGCTCAACAAGGTGCGTGGTATTCACTATCGCTGCAGACGTCTGTAATAATGTTTATATTGGCTACCGCACTCGGTGGAGTTAATGTTACTCTGGTGTACGATGTCATGTTTGCTCTAGCTTTTTACTATGCTGGGAGTGCACGGTTATGAAGGCCAGCACGCGCAAGCTTATTTGTCTTAACCCTTTCCAGGCTCATGTTGCAAATTTGCAACAATGTTGCAACAATAAATCAGTTGATGACTGATGATAAAATATGAAGACCACATGGGAAATGGTTTGATAAAGTTAGCCTTCCAGCTCAGTATTGCAAAAATACAATGCTAGTTCTACCAGCAGCCACTAGCGTATGAGAATTATTCTCCATGAATGAAAGATTTGTCAAATCTCAAAATAATCAATTGGGTTGGAGAGGGTTAAAATGTGGCTTGTTTCGCAACGTTGCCCTATGTGTTAGCAGAATCTTTGTGTAATTGGCGTCATTTGTCAAACCGTAATTTTAGAGCAGCCTTGCTAATCCGGATGCAGCACGAGTGCTCGTTATTTCCAGTTCTCCCTTGGCAAGGCAGCACTCATTGTTGGAAACTAAATAATTTCTCTACGGCAACAATTGCGATCTGCTCGCCTATTGCGAATTGCCACTGCTCGAAAGCAGTCTTTTCTGGGTGTCGAAGGCATGTGGATGCTTTTAAAACGCTGTAAGTGTACTGCGGTATTGTCCGAATCGGCAACGTGGTAATTGAACCTGTATGTCTTGCAAACATTTCATGGAAGTAACGCTGTGCTTGCGCTTCAGTGCAGTAATATCGCATTTTGTGAAGTTACCTGAGCTACTAGTTCTCAAGTGTCATGCACCAATCAGTTTGCTGTTCACACGACCACGGTCGGTAAGATAAATATGTTCTTGGCACAGATGGCCGGTCCCTAATTCACGAAGGCTTGTCGAGGAGTTAACAAATGTCACTTTGATTTTCTTTATGTACAGGTTGCTCGTTAGTTTCTTCGCACGGTCAGTGTATACAAGTTGCAGGCCTGACAAACGCATCATGAACTTTATCTTACCGCGGCGCTGAACCTGCTCATGGCTTCTATCGGAATGCCTTTATTGAGTCGCGTTCATGCCTGCTATTCCCATTGGAATATTCCTGGATGTATTGGATGTACTTTGTGCGTAGTATTTTATATATTTTTTGCATGGCTTTGATTTACTTCATGCTTTTAAATATCAGCTACAGTATGTTTGGCACAGGAAATTGTTCATGGTGTATTATTCATAATTTGAATAGCCGTAGCTGAAATGGATTAAGCATTATTTCAGATGATGGTTGGCTTACTGTTAAATGATTGGACCAATTGTGATCGCCATTAATGCTTAAATCGATTGCTGCTATGCTGCTTGAATTCTACTGCCATTGGTACCGAGTTCAGTTAAGGTAACAGTTTGCAAACTGCATCGCATACACCGCCAACAGCATCGACGACGAACCAACAGCATATGCTAGCAACTGAAGCGTTCAGCAATTGTAAAAAATATAAATGAAAAAAACATTTTTTTTAAAGTGGATGTGGCCCAACCGAAAATTCAACCTAATGCTGTGGAATGATCAGGACTCGGGCAATTTATTCCAGTTGGCAGTGGAATTTGTTATCAACCAGGTCATACTCTTTCCTGTTCGTAAATGAATTTCTATCATATTTGCATTACCTTTTCTATTGCCTTTGTGTTTTCCCCATAATTTGGCAGTGATTATTTTGGATTTTTGTACAGGCACTTGTACTCTAATAGGTAGAATTGTTTGCTGAGCAAGTTATCACTCGCTTGGGAAGTAAGCCTTCGGTTGCTTGACAGTATCAGCTCACTTCCTCAGATGTAGCTGATCTTGCACACGCTCAGCAATTTCATGATGCAACGATATTTTGCTGATACCTCTCCAATATTTTTCCTATGTCTGCGAGCTAGCTTGCGCTTTGGTCATCTTGCCTATCATTTCATTCAAAATGGCTTTGTTTCTGTCTGTTCAGAATGTACTGTGGTCTTTAAGTTTGCTAGTTTACCAAAAGTCATAAAGACCACACGGTCTCTGGCTGTAAAGGCATCCTGTTATTACAATCTGGTCTTTGGGTTATTCCCGTTATTAGCTTCTGGTCTTTGGTTTATGCCAACATCATTGTTTTTTTGGGGGGTGGATTTTGGCATCTTTCATGAATGATCTTCATATTTTGCAATCATGGAGATTTATTTTCATATCAACTTTAAGTGCACAACATTATTTCATGGTATATTCCTAGCACTGCTTCCACCTCCTGCTCTCCACTAATTGCCTGGTTTTGTGTTCCCTCCATGTCTGCGGTGGGGCCCTGCCCTGAGCATGCTGCTGGTCTTCGCCATCATTGCCATCTGACCCTCTGCTAAGTGCTGCCCAGTCTCCACCTTCGGAACAGTCTGGTCCAGGGAGTATATCCAGCGAACTACATCTGTTCCTCATGGAAGCAGGGAGACCCATCTTTCGGTCCTGGTTTGCTGCAAGACTTCACCTAGTTTGCTAGCTGTGGCCACTCCCTTCAACTCCACACTCCCCACTCCTTCTGTGTTGGAGCAGCACAACCGCCGCTTCCGTTGCGTCTGTCTCGACACTGAAGGCCATGGGACATTGGTCATCTTTGGCATATGATCAACACCTACACTCTGGATTCAAAGACATGAGCCGCAAAATTAATGAGCAAATGTTGTAAGATATGTATGGTAATTAGCTGTTGCAATGTTTGCATGCCCTAAACACTACACACTAATCTCCACTCCTACACATATTTCTGCTCAAGCGTCGTCTATCCTCTACCAGTCACATAGCCAGGGTATCAGCGTCACAACACTATGCTACGCCATCTCATTCATCACCACTCTCACCTTCAGTAATATATAAAAAAAGCTCATCTTGCTTCATCATACTTGTACCAGCTTGCTGACAAGCTAGATCTTATCGTAGCATATTTCTCTTGAAATGGTTTCAAGAGAAATTAAGGTGGCTGTCGGGCTATCTCTACACATAGTATACCTCATATAGTATATTTCTCTTGTATTGGCATCAAGAGAAATCGTGCCAGCCGCCGAGCTGTCACGGCACATAATACACAGGATATAGAATTTCTCTTGTATCGGCATCAAGAGAATTGTGCCAGCTGCCGGGCTGTCATGACACATAATACACTTCATATAGTATATTTCTCTTGTATCGGCATCAAGAGAAATCGTGATAGCCGCCGGGCTGTCACGACACATAATAACACTTCATATAGGATATTTCTCTTGCATCGGCATCAAGAGAAATTGTGCCAACCGCCGGGTTGTCACTACACATAATTCAATTCATATAGAATATTTCTCTTGTATCGGCATCAAGAGAAATGAGTACCAGCTGCTGGGCTGTTACTCTTAGAACATTTGTATAGAATATTTCTCTTGTATCAGCATCAAGAGAGATTGTGCCAGCCGCCGGGCTGTCACGACACATTGTATTCTCATATAGTACATTTCTCTTGTATCGGCATCAAGGGAAATTGTGGCATCCGTCGGGCTGTCACGACACATAGCACACTCACATAGAGTATTTCTCTTGTAGTGGCTTCAAGAGAAATTGTCAGCTGCCGGGCTACTACTATGCATCTACTGCTTCTTAACTTTCTGCATTTCAGTCGGCGAGCAAAATGATGTAAGATTTGTGTGTTTTTATCTGTTTTGATGTTTGCATGTCCAAACACAACACCCTAATATCTCTCCTAAACGCACTCCTGCTCACGCGTCGTCTCGCATTCACGTAGTCAGGGTATCAGCGTCCCAACACTGTTCTACACCATCTCAATCATCACTACTCACACCTTCATTTAATATAAAAAAAAAAGAGCGTCCCGGTACATCATACTTGTACTAGCTTACTATCACACCAGATTGTATTGTAGTATATTTCTCCTGAAATGGCTCAAGAGAAATTGAGGTAGCCGCCGGGCTATCTCTAAGCATAGTATACCCATATAGTATTTCTCTTGTATCGGCATCAAGAGAATCGTGCTAGCTGTCGGGCTGACACGACACATATTACACAGCATATAGAATTTCTCTTGTATCGGCATCAAGAGAATTGTGCCAGCCGCCAGGCTGTCACGACACATAATACATTTCATATAGAATATTTCTCTTGTATCGGCATCCAGAGAATTGTGCCAGCCGCCAGGCTGTCACGACACATAATACATTTCATATAGAACATTTCTCTTGTATCGGCATCAAGAGAAATCGTGCTAACCACCAGGTTGTCACTACACATAATTCAATTCATATAGAATATTTCTCTTGAATCAGCATCAAGAGAAATGAGTACCAGCCGCTGGGCTGACACTCGTAGAATATTCGTATAGTATATTTCTCTTGTATCGGCATCAAGAGAAATTGTGCCAGCCGCCGGGCTGTCACGACACACAATATATTTCATATATTTCTCCTGTATCGGCATCAGGAGAAATCGTTCCAGCCGCTGGGCTGTCATGTCACTCGTACTCTCACATAGAATATTTCTCTTGTATTGGCATCAAGAGAAATCGTGGCAACTGCTGTGCTGTCACGACACATAGCACACTCTTCTAGTGTATTTCTCTTGTATCAGCTTCAAGAAAAATTGTCAGCGCCAGGTAACTACTACGCATCTACTGCTTCTAAACATTTCTGCATTTCAGCTGACTAGCTGGCATGGTTCTGTTGGGGGGTTACTAGCAGCTCCCTGCCTTCGGTTCCTTGTTCGGACGGGCAGGGATCTCTCATAACAGAGCCATGTCGCCAAACTTAATGTAAGATTGTATGCCTGAATATTGTCAATAAATATTTGCTTTTTTTGACGAAGTGGTCCTATCAGAACTGAAAATAAAAACGGCTTGCCAGCGAGCTAGCTCGCCATAAGCTTTCAGTATAACTTTGTAGAACCTGAAAGTTTGATTTGGCTTACAACATATGTCAAAAATCATATTGTTGGAACACATGCTCATTACGCGTGTAAAATCTGAGTGTTTGGGTGATCGGACACAATCCAGAGCCAGCAGTAAACTTTTATAATCCTGCAGCCTGCTGGTGAGAGTGGCATCCTTTGTTCTGTTCACAGCAGGAAGCCGGAGCCATTACATCCAGGCTGCCCAGTGTTCCTCAGAGTTGTATCACAGTCCTCATTGAAGTTAAAGCCTAGTTACATTAATCTGCTTAAAAAATCTAAATTTCTGTGAAATTCCTTATATGTTTATGTTCACCATCCTATAAAGAAACCATTTATATATTTATAACACAATTGGACTATCATACTCCATTTTAAGGCTTTTCCATGACAACTGCATCATTTTAGCACATATTCCTATCATGTCTGGTCTTTTTATTCACGGGGAAATCTAAGGAATTAAATGAAACATGTTTCATTTCCCTTAAAATTATGTCTCACTCTCTTTTTGGGAAGCTCCTGAAAAATTGGTTAGAATTTGCGCAAGCGATTGCCCTGGTGGTAACACCTTTGCGAGTGCAACTCTGATTCGGCCTCTACCTTGTTTGGAGGCGTGGTCTTGGTTCTTTAAAAGTAGGAGATCCAAACCGGTCGGGCTTCTTTCTCTCTCTTCTTTGTCAACATCTGACGTGCGTAGGTGAGTTGGGGGAAAGTCACATGACGCCTTGCTCTGCGGAGCGAGGGGGCATCTGACTTCTCCCCGGCCACGTGGGACGGCTTTAGTTCCATGTGGCCATTATCTTCTCCAGGTATGAAAATATAATCTAAATTATATGTAACTGGTAATTGGCTTAACGTTGATTTGTTTCATCCAAGTTTGTGCCTACCTGGTAATTAAATTATTGTTATTCCTTCTTTGAGCTTGCGTGGTCTCCATGACTCTTAGTCTTTTTATTCTTCCTAGCCTTGTTCCAACCGGTACTTAAGGGGGTAATTCCTTACCATTCCAGACTAGCGGATGTGTAGGTAGCGGTTAATTTCAAGATGGATTGTAAATTATGTTCTACCCCTTAAGGGTTGATGTATTACAGGTCCTGGGGTTTTGGCCCTCAAAGGTACCCATGGGCTTAAGCCGGTACCCAGGCGATCCCCTTAAGGGGCCCTTTTGGTGTACATAAACCTGGGTTTGTGATGTGTTTATGCTCAGTGCCACTCTGCCTAGATGCTGCGATCATGGTAATTTCCTCCACCCTCTGAAATTTCCACCGAACTTAAGATCCTGCAGTGAGGCCTATTTAACCCTAGGGGGTGTTTTGCTGAGTGACAATGGTTTTCACAGGCAGAATCTGGTTACGTAACAGCCGTGAGATTCACACATGCTGTTACAAAACAATAAATTCTAATTCTAATTTGGAGTCAGATATTTAGCGAGTATACAACTAAATTTGGTATTTTAACTGTTTAATGGAGTACGATTGATTGTAACCATTGCGTTTCTATGCCCCGTCTTTGTACGGAGAAAATACCCATTATATTGTGATCCACACCAGCCAGGAAAGTGCTCGAATTAAAGTTAGTCAATAAGAACACGTGGGTCCTTCACTCACAGCAATGTTCATTGTTGGTATTGTTTGTTGAGGTCTTACAACTTCATTGTACTCACCCAAAATGAAACAAAACTCCACTATTTAAGTCCTCCAGATAAAGAGAGGAACCCTCCAGTACTGGTCCTTTCCAAATCACACCCATTATCCATGTAGGTATCAAACTGCTATCATGTCAAGGTAACCTAGGCACTTCTAGGTTGATTTGGAAGTCTTTTTTTCTTTTTACTTATTTCATTTAGCAGCGCACAGTTGAAACTCAACCTAACGTGCTGTTACAAAAGACTTTAAATACTTTTCTGAGGGTCCAATCAAAATCTTTCCATTACTGTGGAAAGTGATTGAACTGTGGTGGTCACTGTCACATGGATACTTGAATATAATGATCGAATATTGGCTATTTTATGAACATCAATGGTCACAAGTTTCTAAGATAATTACACTGGGCTAACAATAATTGAGATAGCAATGTGTAGTGGACAATTCAGAATGACTGTTGAGGACATTGTTTTTCAATTTGGGTGACTGCTGAATGAGGTGAGGTGAAATTAGCCAAAGACAGGAGCTTAGCTAGTTGGTAAGCTTGCTCCGGAGCTGACTTTGTTTCCATAGTAACTAGTGCCACGGCTTAGCTCACACGCTCTCTGCAACCGAAATGGGGCTTGAGATCAGGCTAATCCCGTGCCGATCCTGGGCTAATCCCTTTTGCCGCCTTCATGCAATAGGCCCCTGGATTTCAAGCATCTAAAAGATACACAAGGTGGAAAACATTCTGTACAGCAGGTTAATCATGAATGTAAGATATAAATGATCACAATCACATGAAATGGCCAAATAAGCATTCTTGCAAATCTGTGCTGTTCTATGGCCATTTAACTTTCAGAATGCAGCAATCAAACATGCTACCTTAATAAACAGCTCTACTCATTCAGCAAAGTAAATGAGCGAATCCTCTGTTTGATTGCTAACTGAATAAAGTGAACAGTGACATGATTAGAGTAACCTAATTGGTGATAAGGAGACGATGTAGTCCAACACTTCCCTCCGTACAGCATGTTGCAAAAAATACTGATGCCAGTCAAGTTTTTTTTCCTGAAGCATTTCTCATGCAATCTGATGTTTGGCACTTTTGTTCAAGACTGCATCGAATTTCATAAGGGAAAAGGTAAAGCTCGGATATTTGCCCCATGGCAACAGGTGGTGGTACTCCGCCTTAAAAAAAAAAACGTGATTCAGAATCGTTACACCCCTAATATTGACGCTACCTGACCAAGTATTGATATACGACGCAGAAGGAAGCTTGGCGTCTTTCTTTGACGGTTAGGCTTAGGGTTTAGGTTAGGGGTTGGGGATTCAGGGATAGGGTTCGTTTTAAACTGGCGTCAATAAAGGACGCCAAAAGCGACCTTTTGCGTCCTATATTGATGCTTTTTCAGGTAGCGTCATTATATGACGTGTCGGGATGAGACTGAAATGTCTAAAATGGTGTTTGCATTATCTTTCCATCACACAAAGCACAAACTATAGTAGAGCAAATGTTTTAAGTACTGCAAATGCACTTCAGATCTTTGGATAAGTCCGGTCAAAGTCCTGCACGGGTCGGCCAGTTACTCGGAATTATCTGAAAAATCTATTTTGAATCCAACCTGATACATTAACATAAAACTTGTAACCCACCTGTCTCGCTTTTCATTTCAAACGCAAAACTCTTTGTTTCATTTTTAATGGGTTTATTATTATTTACAGTTTATCTGACAAATGAAGCAGCCTTCAAAGGCAGCATTTTTAAGAAGCTGCGAAATTTCTTCCATACATCCAATCGTCAGCCAAGCAGAAACAAGTTGTTTTCACTCCTGTCAGATATTAATCAAGGGGATATGGTAGCGGAATCAAGTGAACACGGGAAGAACATGCAAACTCCACAGAGAGAGACCCAAGGCCAGATTCAAAACCACAACGGTCTTGCTATGAGGCAACAGTTGAAGTCTGTGGAGTGGGAACAATAAATTCTGCACAGACTGACGGACGGACAGGTGCGATCACAATATTCGCCCTTCTGGTGGAGTGTGGGTATAAAAGACCCCAATGGGGCCAGAAATCCTTAATCAGTGGTGAAAAAAATGTGCAGTGGGAAGAAATCTCAGGACAAACCTGGCTATAGTAGGGGAACCCATCCATCCTCCATAAGTGAATGTTTGCAGGTAGAAAGTCTATTACAGACTGACAGAAGGTTCTTAGAATCATGCTGATGAATTATACAAATGACCACAAAGTATTAGACACAAAAATAAAAATTGATGGATCCATCCATGCTCACATTTCACATTTTTTTGCATCACACTTGAGACCAGCCCAAACTGAGTTTCAGTACTTCTAGCTGGTTTTTACGCTAGCTGACCAGCTGTTCACCAACAACCCATTAGCCAGCTCATCGGCCAGTCAGACGAACGCTTCCTACCAGTATGAAGAGGTGTGACCTTTGTTCAGAAAGAGACCAGTTTTGCTGGGTGCAAATTAGCTAAGACCTGCTTGAGGTGTCAAAAGACGCATCTCAAATCACATTGAACCAGCTTGGTCTTCACGGGAATCTTCCATATGAAGACAATAGATTGCAATTGTTTCAAATCTATGAGTCACTGAAAAGGAAAGGCAGCACCACCCATATTGTATTTGACCTGAAATCCCGCAATGGAGAAAATCACCAAAGTAAGACAAGGATTCCAAGCTGGTTTAATCTAAAGCAGCACCATCTTTCTTTCTTTCTTTGACATGGACATGACAAAAGCATTTGAACTCCAGCATACACTAATGTACAAGCGCCAGATACGCTATATTTAGTATTTGTAGATAAATGCTAATTTAAAATACCTGTCCACGGGAGGCTAAAAAGAAAACTGCTTGTGCGTACATGCAATACAGGCCAGAAGTTTGGAAGCAAGGCCAATACTAGTGAAAATTGGGAAGCAACTTCAAGTTTCTGTTCATAATGTCTTTCTTAAAAACCAGTATGAAATCTATGGATTTTCGAAAATATTTACAGCATGATTAGACCGTCTCCAGACCTCTCTCCAATTGAGCTTGTGTGTGACTAATTGGATGGATCTATCAGAGAAGTGCGTCCCACGAATCAGCGGTCTCTCATTGATGAACTTAAGAATGCTTGGAATGCAATTCCTGGCACATACCTCAAGAAACTTGTGGAACGAATGCCTTGTTTATGCCATGCTATTGTTAAAGCAAGAAGAGGTTACTTTGAAGAAAGCAATAAGCAAACAAGAGCAATCCGAGATTTCTGATCTCCACCAAAGGATGACACTGATACAAATGCAAGATCTGTCTCTTGGGAAGATTTTAGGACCGAATCCAGAATCCAGATCCGGACATTTAATGGAGTCATCCCTGGACCAAGATCTATCTCTGGTGAAAATTTCATGAAGATCCGTTCAGTAGTTTCCGAGAAATGTCACTAAATTTGAAGATCCAGATCCGGATCCGGATCACCACCAAAATTTAATGCATACATCCCTGGGCCAAGATCCATCCCTGGTGAAAATTTCATGAAGATCCGTCCAGTGGTTCCGAGAAATCCTGTCCACAGACCGACAAACAAATAAATAAATAAATAAACCGACTCGATCGCATAATCTCCTTGGCGGAGATAAAAAAAAGGAAATACCTGATCATTTGAGTAAAAATGTATTCTGATAAGTGACTCTTTACATAATAATCATATTTATTTTCTTGCAAAGTATGACAATGAAACTATCATCTTTTCTTGTACAAATTTGATCTTGCTTTCAAACTTTAGGCCAGTAGTGTAGCTGGCCTATTGCTAGTCATGGCTGGTAACTCCAATAAGAAAACTTGAGGACTTTCTCAGTATTTGTTTACTATAGAACGATGGGATTGCTAAGGGCTAGTCAACCAAATACACCTGCAAGAAGTTGCAGAAACACAGATTATAAACCCAAAACCTGTTTGATTTTCCTGAATTTTCAGTCTGACAGCCTTATCTTTCACAGTGCAGTGAGCTTCTTAATGCTCCATCAGAGCCATTTTAGGTGACAGCTAGGGCAGCTATACTGCAGGGCTGCTCTCATTCTGCACCCCTGGATTTTATTGCGCTGTAAAACTGTTGGAATGACAGGGGCAGTAGAAATCTGATGAGCAGTCATGTCCATTTTGGCTCGTCTGTTGTTGGCAGGTAACAACTGCAGCTCAGTAAACTACAGCGGCTACTAAGACTGAATTAGACTGTACCTCACGGAGCCATTGCCAGGGTCAGTTAATCCTAAGCAGTCAAAAGTATTGATCCCAGGTCAATACCACGCTCTGGCCTGTCTTAAGTGGACAGTGTATGCAGTAGCTCTCTCCCCAGATACTCCAAACCCCAGCCCCACAGAGACACCTAGCAGTACCTGCATAGTTGGTGCTTGGTGTTTAAATTGTAAAGAGCTTAGAGGGTCCAGTCTATGCCACTCATTTTCATACTGCTTTGAAAATGCCCAGTAATAATGACATAATGTAATCACTTTAAAAGTTGCTTGCAGTTCTTTCACAATAATTTACTGATATATACTCAAGATTGCTTCACTGCATTCTCTAACACTTTACAAGCGACCCGCACATTATGGCAGATTTCCTCTCCATCTTTATCATCATTACCTCCAAGACCATTTTCCTCTCGCCATGCCTTGGTAAAGGCTGTGGGATATTATATTTCACATTCATTATGTGCTTTTCTGGAAATCAACATGTGGGGCCTATTCTTTGCATTTAGAGCACAGCTGTTAGCCATTCTTGGGTAAATGGGTTTTTTTTTTCTCCAGATCTACAAAATGAACAGGAAATTAGCATGTGCGAATTGGTGGAAATTAATTTTGGGAGCAGTTCAACATTTTGCAAAAAATAAGAAAAGCAACAAGGAACAATTAATACTCTTCCACAGAGGTAGGGGCAGTGATATGAAAAGTAAAATGAGATTATCATAAAGGGAAGAGATTTCCTGCATGGATCTCATCCTGCTGATTCATATCATTTACCGCAAAGGATTCATGCTGCCTAGAAATTACCTCTCAACACGAGGGAGAAATCTCATTCAAATTACCTCTCATCATAAGGAGGTAATCTCACTCATATTACCACTCAACATGAGGGGAAACTGCACTGAAATTACCTCTCGTAACGTTTTGTGCTTCGTGTAAATGCAGGTGTATGGAGGACAGGAAGTTGAGGACTGGACTCAGGTGCAAGGATGGACTTGGTTGTATTTATTAAGCCACCTGCACGACAGAAGGCACTAACATTGAAATCCAAAATAAAAAGGAACTGAAGTTCCTAAAAATAAGCACTATGAGTAATTCAAAGTCTGGGCTACGGCTACAATAACATTGTATTACAAATAGGAAAAGAGAAGGAAGTGAGGTTCCTGAAATAATAATGTGCAGGTGAAACACAAACTGCATGAGTTTCTAGGTTTTAGTATCAATTTGTGAATTCAGAGAATAACCCCATACAAGTCTACGATACGAAACAGGCGTGAGATTACACAGACCTCACAATGGCCCTCATTTATCAAACTTGCGTACACCAAAAAAAAAGGGTGTACGCCAAATCTCCCGCAAGAATCACCATTTATTAATCTGAACGTGAGCGAACGGTCCACAAAAATCTCACGCCAGCTCTGACCAGGTGTACGTAAATCTGAAAACAGCGAACAACATGCAGGAACGAGTGCAGCTGTCAAAATAAGTAATAAACCATATGCAGCCATGCGGACGTCATGCTGTTGTTGTTCTTATTATTAAAAATAAATAGACTAAATGAATTAATAAATAAATGAATAAAAGCAGGATGTTTCCAAATATAAGTGTAATTAATTTCTCTACACAGATGTGACGAGTGGCTGCTCGTTTTGTGTGGCACCCAATAAAATGTCATGGAGTAACACGGATAAAAGTACAATGAAGAGTGATCTTTGCAGACTGTATTTTACCAATTACCCTCATGGTGCTCGATCGTGCTCCGATCGAGGCGGGGGGGACTCATCCATGTCCCCAACGGCTCGTATTCCAACGATTGAGAGGGAGCCTATCAGTGCTGTGACAGCTGGAAGTTCTAGTTGGCCTCCACCGGTCCGTGCGCTGTTGCAATCCGTTTTTTGGAGGCGATCTTAAAATCAGACCACTTTTTTTAACCTACATGTAAAGCATTTGGATTGTCAATTATGTAGGTAATATAAGATGAAATATCGTGGATCCATAAATTGAATTTATTAAGGCCGACGTTATTCGCACTTTTACGTGTGGCCAATGCTACATTTTTTTCTTGACCACACTTTTAAGTGCGCAAGTTGATGACCATTCCAGTGCCGCTTAGAAAGTACCGTTTAAAATAAGTTTGGCCAAGAAAAAAAATTAGCTTTGGACACGCTTAAAATAAGTGTGGGCAATGGAGAAATGTGCGTCATGGCCACAATAATAAGTGTGTCTAACAAGAATTTTGGTCATTTAAGTGCGTCCAAGCACAAAAATTAAGTGCGAATAGTCGATTCAATTTTTTAATGAATTAAATAAAACATCTGCTGACAGTGTTTACTACTGCAGCAGCAATAGTTCTCCAAACTGCAGCCTACTGGGCTCCCTTTATGCCACTCTTAAGACTTCCAAATAAAATAATTTTGTTTTTCTCCATCTATCGTCAGCCTGCTGATAAAACCTTGTATCTTCAAAATGATAAACTTTACAGGAGAGCAAAAAAAAAAAAAAGTTGAATTTTGCATGTAAGAATGCAGTCGAGCTGTGTTCAGGTAGGATGACTATTTTTCCTCCAAGAATGTATCCAATCAATGAAATTTTGTATTTTGCAATGTGCAGTATAAGCTATTATCGTGGACATACGAGTTTTTGTTTCTCATCAAATTGTAGATACGAGGTTTATCAGCAGGCCGACGATATTTCCTCCTCAGTTAAGTTCTTTCTTTTTTGCCGTCTTTCGAGAGTCCATGTCGTAAAGTGGGCTGGACTATGCCTCTCGGAGCATGAATTTTATAGGGGCGTGTCATGTAAATTACGATGGTTTCTGCCGCCAGATTTATCAATGCCATGGCAGTTCTACACCGAAATCTGCGAAGTACACCACTTTTAGTAAATCAAACGTGACACCTGGTGAACGATGATATTTACACCAGAATCTACACCAGATCCTACGCAAGTTTGATAAATGAGGGCCATTGAGACTGAGAGAAGCTCGGTCTTAAATATACACTGCTACCACCCAGTGGCAATGAGAAACAGGTGCGGATAATAGGTTGTAATAGAATAATGAGTGAGAGAGAGAGTCCCATCCAGGATTTTGTCACTTTCAGCCAAGGTCTAAGAAACTGTCACACTGAGGTGAAATTATCAATTTCTTAAATCCTTTACTTCGTCAAAGTTTTATGAAAGTTGAACTTCCTACAAATGGCAAAAAGGCATTCACAATTTAGTTTCTCGAGCACATTTTGAAAAAGAAAATAGGTTTATCTCTAAAGCCTTGAGCAATTTGCGCGTTATAGTTTGACAAGACATTTGTTGGTATTTTCTGCTGGTATTCTCCAGTTAGCCGTGTTATCAGGCAAGGAATAGCTTCCTTTAGGTGCCTTAGTGCTCATCTATTCATAGAAACAGCAAGTACAGCTAGAAGTGGATGCAGTATTACTCAATCCCATTCAGTCTCAAAAGTGTGTGAGGGCCGACTCCTGGATCAGTTCATATTGTCAATTATCCATGTGACTTCAGTGTCCAAATTCTTGGTAATTACAGCTCTAGGTAATGACATAGATCATATCACATTTATAGATTACAATATATAGGCAGAGGCTAGATGCAAACACCTGAAAACCAACCATAATATGATGGTGGCTTGTGTGTGTTATATTTGACAGACGAATATAATCTGTGAGTGAAGTTTTTAGTTCCACCAGAACATTGTCAGACTAGGCTTAAGAACTGTGCACAAAACAGGACTAGTTCTAACCTGTAGAACCCAATCATTGATACATTGGAGACCTTTTGAGCAAAAATCCAATTGAATACCCAGCAGCTCCAACCACCAGTCAACACCAATCAATAGTGTTGACTACCGGAATTGCCCACCCCTGAGCTCGGCTTGCTTGTGAAAATTCAATAAGTGAGCTGGGTGAGCCATCTAGTGATAGAATATTGTAACCAGAGGCACCTACACCAATAGGCAAGTCAGGCAAATGCCCACCCCCCCACTTTGAATTAGAACTAGCGCTACGGTCCGCCATTGTTAAAAATCGCTGATTTGTATGTTTGTTTTTAGTATGTTTTAGTAATTTTAATTGCTATTTATTTATTTATCATATTTATTCGTTTAGAGAATGTATGTTTCTGTACGATTGTGCTGTCTTTGGTCTTCAGTGTTTTCCTCTTGTTTCTGTCACGTGGCGTCTTTTTTCCTCTTCCTTCTCTCTTGCTGTTCTCATTGGCTATCCACACCTGAGAGTAGTTTAGTGAGGCATGGGTGTTTAGTTAGATCTCCACCCTTTTCCTCTCGGTCTCCAATCACCGTCCTTGCTTTGCTAGCTCCACCTCTCTCTACAGCTGTCCTGTGTTTAGCTTGAATTCCACTTAATTAGTTTGTGTTTAAAAGGCCCACTTTTCCTCAGCTTCTTGTCGACTCGTTTCTTCCCATAGCTCGCTTTGGTTAAGTCTCGTTTCTGCGCTTTCTTGGTTTTGATTGTTGATTGCTCATTTTCTGTGTATTCTCCCGTAAGTCTCGTTATTGATTGTTTGTATTACGTTGTTTGATTGCTGGTTGATTGCTTAATACTTCGTTCTCCCTAATTCCCATTTTGTACCCATCTGTTTAGATTCTCCTGAGTTATTCCCTTGTCCCATCCAATTCCCTTTTCCTTCCCTTTCCATTCCCTTAGCTCAACCCCTATTGTTACTGTCTTTGTACGGATTGATTTTCTGGTTACCGAATATTTCTGCTTGTCCCCTGATTCTGACTATTCTGCATTACCCTGTTTGCCTGGCTATCGATCTGCTTCTGTATTTGACCATGAGCTGTGTTAACCCTAATAAACCCCCTGCCAGTGCTGAACTGCATTTGGAGTCAAAGCCCGTCCCTTTCAGTACGAGTCGACCAGTACAGACTCCAGCGGTTACAACTGAACTGCAACGCCTTGCTCAACAACAAGAGGTCGTCATTCAGCAACAGCATCACGATCTGCAGGAGATGAGAGCCACTATACAGCGTCTCACTCTGGGTCCCACCTTTCCCAGTCCTGCAGTCGCGCCGGCAGAGGCAGCTCCCATTCGGGAGCCACGTCTTACTCCCCGGCGGGAGTATGACGGAGAACCTACCACCTGCAAGGCATTCCTGTCCCAGTGTTCCATCATATTTGAGCTACAGCCCCTAGCCTTCCCTACCTTACGTTCCAGAGTGGCCTACATCATCACTCTCCTGACCGGTAGAGCAAGGGATTATGGAACCTCTATGTGGGACGCTGGCCACCCCTGCACCCGCACCGTTGAAGAATTCATGGCGGAGATGAGGGGGGTGTTTGACCAGTCACAGGAAGAGACAGGAAGTGCACTTTTGAGCTTACGGCAAGCCGGCTGCAGTGTCTCCGATTACGCCATCCAATTCCGTTCCTTGGCCGCCTCTACTCACTGGAGCGAGGACGCCAAGTTTGATGTGTTCTATGGAGGATTGGCAGAGAACATAAAGGATGAGTTAGCGTCTCAAGAACTCCCTTCGGACCTGCAGAGGCTCATAAGAGTGGCCATCCAGATTGATTCCCGGATTCAACAACGTAAGCGGGAGCGTTGGAGCCATTCAGAGTCCCAACGGTCAGACCAGCGAGGTAACTTTCGATCTCCTCGGGGCGACTCTCCTTTCCAGGAGACCGGCGAGCCCCGGGAGTCGGGAGAACCTATGCAGGTCGACCGTTGCCGGTTATCGCCACGAGAGCGGGCTAGGAGACTGCGCATGGGGGCATGTCTGTACTGTGATCAGAAGGGCCATTGTATCCAGTGCTGCCCCCTACTGAAGAAGGAAGGAGTGAGTGGGAGAGTCGGAAAGCTGACCCAGGATAACAACAATCCACGTAAGTTGGTTCCTGTTACGCTGCTGGTCGGCAAACGTTCAGTCACTACTGATGTGTTGTTTGATTCAGGTTCTGACATCAACCTGATCAACGCCAGCTTGTGCGACCAGCTCCAGCTCCAGCCCCAGAGTCTACCCACGCCATTCCAAGCATTGGGCCTTTGTGGGCTGCTGAGTCAGGTAACCCAGATTACAGCCCCACTCTCACTCATTGTCTCTGGCAACCATCAGGAACAGATTCGGCTCGACGTTCTCACCTCTTCCTCTGCTCCCATCATCCTGGGCCTTCCTTAGTTGCAACAACACAACCCCACCATCAACTGGGGGATTGGGCAGGTGGCTGAGTGGAGTACCCACTGCCTGCGTTCTTGCCTCCGCAAGGCGCCCGTTAAGCAGACCGAGGGAGAATCCAGTGAGCCTCCACACACCCCGGACCTGACAAAGATTCCCAGTGAGTACCACGACCTGGCCGAAGTTTTTTCTAAGTCACGTGTCTTGTCTCTGCCTCCTCACAGACCGTATGACTGCGCCATCGACCTTCAACCTGGCACAGCGCCCCCTAAGGGGGGGTCTCTATTCCCTGTCTCGCCCTGAACAGGAGGCTATGGATAAGTATGTGGAGGAGTCCCTGGCTGCTGGAATCATCCGTCCCTCTTCCTCTCCTGCTGGCTCCGGCTTGTTATTTGTCGGCAAGAAAGACGGATCCCTCAGGCCATGCATTGACTACAGAGGTCTAAACAACATCACTATAAAGAACCGATACCCCCTTCCATTAATGAACTCGGCCTTTGAGTTGTTGCAGGGAGCCACGATTTTCACTAAACTCGACTTGCGCAAGACCTGCCACCTCGTCAGGATTAAGGAAGGGGATGAATGGAAGACAGCCTTCAACACCACTAGGGGGTACTACGAGTACCTGGTTATGCCATTTGGCCTGACTAACACTTCCGCTGTCTTCCAGAATCTCGTTATTAATCATGTCATGCTTAATGTCATTCAGTTTGTGTTTGTGTACTTGGACAATATCCTAATATTCTCTCGTTCCAAGGAAGAACACCTTCGTCATGTTCGTGCCGTTCTGGAACGCCTCCTGGAGAACCAACTCTACGCCAAGGCTGAGAAGTGTGAGTTCCACTTGGACACTGTCCCATTCCTTGGATTTGTGGTCACTCCGGCAGGCATTCTAATGGATCAAGAAAAGGTGAAGGCGGTCAGTGATTAGGCTACTCCCACAACATGCAAAGAACTACAGTGTTTCTTGGGGTTTGCTAATTTTTATCGCCGGTTTATTCGTAATTATAGTATCATTGCTGCCCCACTAACTGCTCTGACTTCCCCCAATGTTCCTTTTGTGTGGACCCCATCGGCGGAGAAGGCTTTTCAGGAACTAAAGCAAAGATTCACCTCTGCTCCTGTTCTCCAACAGCCAGATCCTGAGAAGCAGATCATTGTCGAGGTTGACGCCTCTAACACCGGCGTGGGGGCAGTTCTGTCGCAACGCAACGGTAAAGATAATAAGATACACCCTTGTGCCTTCTTCTCCCGCAGATTAAGCCCGGCTGAGAGCAATTATGATATCGGCAATCGGGAGTTACTGGCGGTAAAATTGGCATTAGAGGAGTGGCGTCACTGGCTAGAAGGGGCTAAGGTTCCATTCCAGGTCTGGACTGACCATAAGAATTTGGAATACCTCCGCACAGCTAAAAGGTTAAATTCTCGCTAATCTCGTTGGTCTCTGTTCTTCGATAGATTTAACTTCACCTTAGTGTATTGCCCAGGCTCCCAGAACAAGAAACCTGATGCTCTCTCACGCAAGTTCTCACTAGACGCTCCTCCCAAGGAGCCACAGACTATCCTGCCTGGTCGAGTTGTGGTGGGGTCATTAGAATGGGAACTGGAGAACTGGGTTAGAAGGTGTTAACCTTCTGGGGGGCCACCTGCTAACTGTCCTCAGGGCCGAAGTCCTCCAGTGGGCCCATTCTTTCCGTCTCGCCTCCCATCCTGGTGCCAACCGGACCTTAGCCATGCAGACTTGCAGGTTTTGGTGGCCAACGGTCCGGAGAGATGTAAAGAATCTGAGGACTGCTTGTCCGGTTTGCGCCCAGAACAAGGCCACCCATGCGGCACCAGCTGGTCTCCTGCAGCCACTCCCGGTACCTTCCAGACCATGGGCCAACATCGCGTTGGATTTTGTGACGGGCCTTCCGCCATCCAGAGGTAACACAGTCATCCTGACCATCGTTGACCGCTTCTCTAAAGCTGTACATCTTGTTCCACTGCCCAAGCTGCCCTCTGCCAGAGAGACTGCAGACCTTCTGACCCAATACGTAATCAGAATACATGGCATCCCATCTGACATTGTTTCTGACCGTGGTGCCCAATTCATTTCTCATGTCTGGAGAGCCTTTTGTCAGGCCCTGGGGATAAAGGTCAGTTTAACCTCCGGATTTCACCCCCAGAGCAATGGACTGACGGAAAGGGTCAATCAACAGATGGAAAGCGTCCTTCGGTGCCTCACTTCCCGAGACCAGGGGGACTGGAGTGAATAACTGCCCTGGGTCAAGTACTCCATAAACAGCCTTCCCACGGCTGCCTTAGTTGTGTCGCCCTTCCAAGCTTGTCTCGGTTACCAACCACCTCTGTTCCCCTCACAGGAGGTCGAGGTTAATGTTCCCAACATTCAGGAATTTCTTCAGAGGTGCCGAAGGACGTGGAAGGAGACCCGCTCTGCTCTCCTAAAGGCTGGAGATGAGATGAGTCGCCAGGCCAACCGTCATCGCTCTGCTACACCACAGTACAAAATAGGACAAAAGGTTTGGCTATCATCCAAGGACAGTGCTTTGAGAACTGAAAGTCGCAAATTAGCCCCCCGTTACATTGGTCCTTTTATTATTGAAAAAATCATAAATCTAGTCTCTGTTAAGCTTAAGTTACCAGCCTCCATGAGCCGTATCCACCCAGTATTCCATGTGTCATGCATTAAACCTGTACAAGTTTCCCGCCACACTCCTGCCCCGACCAATCCTCCTCCCCCTAAGCTCATCGATGGAGGAGAAACATACATTGTGAGCAAGCTGCTGGACGTTCGTCGCCGTGGAAGGGGCTTGCAATACTTAGTGGACTGGGAAGGATACGGCCCGGAGGAACGTTCATGGGTCCCTGCACGCCACATTCTGGACAAAGACTTGATCAGGGACTTTCATAAAAGGACATTTAAGCCTCAGTTAAGACCGCCAGGAGCCGGTCATAGAGGGGGGGGTTCTGTTAGAAATCGCTGATTTGTATGTTTGTTTTTAGTATGTTTTAGTAATTTTAATTGCTATTAATATTTAATTGCTATTTTTTATTTATCATATTTATTTGTTTAGAGTATGTATGTTTCTGTACGATTGCGCTGTCTTTAGTCTTCAGTGTCTTCCTCTCGTTTCTGTCTCGTAGTGTCTTGTCTTTTTCATCACACTCTCTTCCCTGTATTTCAATTGGGCATTTCCTCTTCCTTCTCTCTTGCTGTTCTCATTGGCTATCCACACCTGAGAGTAGTTTAGTGAGGCATGGGTGTTTAGTTAGATTTGAGTTAGAACTCCACCCTTTTCCTCTCGGTCTCCAATCACCGTCCTTGCTTTGCTAGCTCCACCTCTCTCTACAGCTGTCCTGTGTTTAGCTGGGATTCCACTTAATTAGTTTGTGTTTAAAAGGCCCACTTTTCCTCAGCTTCTTGTCGACTCGTTTCTTCCCATAGCTCGCTTTGGTTAAGTCTCGTTTCTGCGCTTTCTTGGTTTTGATTGTTGATTGCTCATTTTCTGTGTATTCTCCCGTAAGTCTCGTTATTGATTGTTTGTATTACGTTGTTTGATTGCTGGTTGATTGCTTAATACTTCGTTCTCCCTAATTCCCATTTTGTACCCATCTGTTTAGATTCTCCTGTGTTATTCCCTTATCCCAGTGCTTCTCAAACCTCTCCTGGAGGACCACCTGTCCTGCATGTTTTAGATCTTTCCCTGTTTTAGCACAGGTGATTAAAATGATCAGCTCGTTATTGACCCTCTAAAGCTGATTGATAACATCCTGATTATTTGAATCACCTGTGCTGGGGCAGGGAAAGATCTAAAACAGGCAGGGCAGGTGGTCCTCCAGGAGAGGTTTGAGAAACACTGCCTTATCCCATCCCATCCCAGCTTTTCGGTTACACAAAATTAACCACCAACTAAAAATGCCATGAAACACCAATTTTACCGCCTAACATTATACAGTTTATGGGTTAAGAAAAGGAAAAAGCCTTTAGGGGTATTTTTCTCTGAAGAACCAACTGTGTAACCTTGAAATGGAATGCTTCTGGGGCTTATGTGTCAGGATTTTGCTGTTTTACAAGATAAAATCCTGTGTATAAGTATGAGGGAAATCTGGTGGTCCGGTCACTGTGTCACGGTTTTGCCCCCCCGGCAGAAGGCATGAAGCCAGCGGGGACTGGGACCATGTACGCAAAAGCAGGATCAGGGACCCAAACGCACAGGCTGAGTAAAAATATAGAAAAACTTGGATTTAAATGATAAAATACATTTCCCGGAGGGGAGCAGCAGCACACAAGAAACCATCGGGGCTCCAGCACACAGCACACTGCTGCAAAGAACAGAACTGCAGCTAGCCCATAAATAGGGAGCCTCCACCTCAATGAACCACACCTGTTGCCCGTTAAGGTGGAGGCGAGGAATGCAGCAGGGGGGAAGGGCCTGCAGGCCAGCACCATGACACACTGTTCATTTTCTTGAGATTGGCAGGGTTTTTGTGTGCCGCAGTCGAGGTCTGGAGCTCCAAACAGAATAATCTGATGTATGGTTGAACTGTTCAGTTTCCGTTTCAGCACAGATTTTGTGCTTATGTGACTAATGCGTTATTCTGGCCGATTCTGGCTTTGGTTTCAGGTCTCACGTGAGCAGCAGTGTTCAGCATTTGTGAAGAAATACAGCGTGAAAATGAGGTAAAAGCCCATAAAAACGCAAATCTATGAAATGTCAAGTCTTGCTTGTGTAGTCGTTAATGGGTCATATGCAAGGCTGCTCGGTGCACAAAAAACTACTTCAGCCTGAAAATTGGTAAAGGCAGCGCACTTTGGGGTCTATTCTCCCAGGCGCTTAAGTCGAAAAAAGCGCGTAGCTACTCGCTTTTCAGCCTACGCGTATTCTCCCCTCGACTTAAGTCTGTGCATTTCGCGCCTTGAAGGCACTTACGCGCTTGGGGCGGAGCAAGGCCAAAATCGGGGCGTTTCCGGGCGTTTCTCATGCAAATAACACTTACGCGTATTCTCCCCCTGGCTTAAGCGCTTTTTCTGTTAAGCGCTTTTGAGGGCTGTATTAAGGTCAAGCGCCAACATTAGGCAAAATTGAATATTGCGTTTGATGTCGGTTATAGGTCGAATTTTAACATTACTTTTATTTTATTTAACATGGTAAAGGTTGAGACATTTAATATTCGATTGTTCTTCCTTATTTCTAAACTACATTTCTCAAAGCCATGATAATTTATCAAACGAAATCATCACACGATATTACGCATCAGCCTCTTCTCCAATCAGTTAAATTACAAACGCAAAACAATTAATTAATACGAGTATACATAAGCCCATCATTCTACCATGCCCTCAAAATCTAAAGCCAAAATGCCAGCCCTGTATTTGCTTGCACTCTTGCGTGATTGGGAAAGAGTAAGAGGAGCGCGCCGAGCTCGAAGACGAACACGCATATATCGGCTTCGTTTGGACATCCTGGGACAAACAAACATCAAGTGCATCCAGGGCTTTCGCCTGGACCGTGCATGAGGCAATCATCTATCTTTGCCGACTTCTGGATGAACAGCTATCCAGCCGCAGCAATTATCCACAAAACATACCCGTGGTTATCAACGTCAGAACTGCGCTGACGCTCCTGGCATCTGGGTCGTTTCAGAGAGTGCAGCGCCACGCAGATCTCTCCATTTATGCTTTAAATCGGGGATACTGCGCTTACATCTCCCCATCGAATCCCCAACCAGAACTATTCGCAGCTTAATTCCTCGGATCAGCCTTCATTGCTTGCTTGCCACACAACACCAACATCTGTGAAATTTGGTTTTCGGCTTTGGCTCAACGTCGCCATCATTGTCTTCCATGTTCTATTAACAAATGCGACTGTCCTGTATGTTCGTGATAATCTAAAAAGTTGTGATATTCTCACGAGTGAGGGGATTGATTTTTCTAATTGAGGATATCTGTATTAACTAACTCCAGTTCCAGTAATGTTTTACCCTTGGTAATACTGTGTATTTTAATGTGTGAATAAAGATATTATTAAATAGGCTACTCTAGATTGAGCCCTACCCTGGCAAATACCAGAGCACTATCCATTTGTTAATCAATTTTAGCCTTTAAAGAATAGCCGACATGGGAAGAATCATTAACAGTAAATGGGATAATTGATCATAATAAAGTATTAGGCACAAGTTCAAGTGAATATGTCGCTCAAATCAAATATGATATGATAGGCTATGCATATGGAATTCCGTCATTACCGAGGCGGTTTCAGGGCGGGGAGATGACCGCGTGCGGGGTAAGAATCCTTGTTAAAGCGTTTCCATGTCCTTTAGTTGCAAACCTGACATCGGAGTAGTTTTCAAGTGCGCAATTTCTAAATGAGATCATATAAACTGTCTTTGATTGTCTTTGTGTGACTAGAATGTTCCCTTTGTCTTCTTCCCTGTCTTCCACGGAACAAACAGGCTGGTGTAGGAGGGGCACATTTTCAATGATCTGATTGCACTGATTGAGAAGCGCTAAATTCTTTATTTATTATTTCATTATCGCGGCAATTTGTTTGTATGCATAGCTTTAATGCCATGGTGGCTAGAGTAAGAAATAACAAGTGTTTATCACTTACATATTCCCCGCCGCTGCAATTTTATGTGTCCGTACGGACGGAGCCCAATGCTATATCCCTCGCTTCGCGCTAATCGCGCGGCGGGGATAAATAAAGAGATGTCTGAATTACGTCTTGTAATTGGTACAGCCTACTATTACAGCGGCATGTAAAACCTCATATCTTCACAATGACAAACTTCACAGGAAAATAAAAAATAAAATAATAATTATTATAATAATATAAATGGATAAATATAGTTTAAAATGTTTAATTTTGCATGTGAGAATAGTGGACATACGAGTTTTCGTCTCTTATCAGTTTGGAGATACGAGGTTTTATCAGCAGGCCGACGATATTCAAATTTAAAGTCTGGTTTGCGTTTTCCATGGACCACAAATGCGTTTTCATGTTTAATCAGAAAATCCTTTTTCCATGTTTTCCTGATAGCCATAATCAATGAGCTTTGTATAGAGTCTGCCTCTCTTTTGGATCAGTCACACCTCTTTCATAAGGCCGCCTACATTCTGAAGTTAAGCGCTGTGGGCGTGATCTAAGCGAGTAGGGGAGAATACGCGTAACTCAAAAGCGCTTAACTTGGAGCGCGTAAAAAAAGACTTACTTGCTAATGGGAGAATAGACCCCTTTGTGAACATTCGGACATGCAGTTTACTTTCGATCACATTTTTAAATGTTAAACCTGTATGTTAACTAAGGACAAGTAAATGATTATCAAAACATATTTAAGCAGCACATTTACATTATTTCTAACCTTGCTTCTATCCATTCCTTGCTTAGTAGCACGAAAACCAAACTCTTCAGTGCAGTAGGCCTAAATTGGGCTGGTCCACATATAGCCTAACACAGTATTTCTGGAACTGTAGCTGTTTCTAATAAGCTAAGATTTTCTTTCTGTAAACACTGGTGTCTATGGTCACAAGCAAGGGTGAATTTAGCCCCTTTGTAGGACTGCTCGACCACTACTTAGCGAAAATTCTTGAGTTGCATTTGAGAGTAGAATGAAAACCAGCATACACAGTGGGCCCCCAGATCTGGGATACTTTGGGCTAAGTGACAGAACCAATGTGCAGTCTCACTGGATTTTACAGGACTGCTGGATGCAGTGCGTTTTGGCACATTGATGAAGTATGGTGCAACTTCACAAATTCTTCTGTGAACTGTAATCAGCTCATCTGCTACACTGCATCTGTTAGAGTGCGAAATTAGAAGTTATAGCTGGAACCTTCTTGAGATATTGGTTATAAGATTAAGATAAGATTGTCAATCACTCACTCACTTTATAGCCATATTAGCCTGGGAAAACGGAATATTTCTGTTTCTAAAATCACTGCAGTAATAAAAAGGCTGTCATACATAAAATAGCCTACACAGAGGAGGTTTCATAAACATGGCAAATTCATTTTTAAGAAGTTTTAGGTAAAGATGCCCCTTGTGGGCCTTCTTGGAAGTTTTTTGCAGCTGTAATATGGTTCAAATCAATTTCGGAATAATTTTTTACAGACCAACATTAGGATATATATGAAGAGTTTGTTTCCAAAAAGCAATATATCAATTTTACTCATTTTGAGTAAATCATCTTTTTCTGTGTTGATATCTATTGTATTTTATAAAATAAACACAAACCTAGACCATGAAAATATACATTTTATAGTATGAATTTCTAAAAATAGATTTTTGCACCATATGTGAGAGGCACAAGGCTATCGCTCTATGGTATTACCTCAATTTTTGTATTATTGGTACTTATTGCATTTTGGAAACACTCTCTTCATATTGTGATTCAAATTTTGGCCATATCGTGCAGCTTTACCTTAACTGAGTCCCAGCACCCCTAAAAAATGAGCATAAACAGTGCTTACAGGCTTAAGATCAGATGTGATATCTGACCATAAGGGAAGAAATTACTAATACATAAAAGAAAAATTACGCTATTTTGTGGAACAGTTTATTCCCCCTACTTGTCTCTCTCCTTCTGTTTCACAATCACTCACTGGCAACAAATAAATAATACATAAATCCATGGAAGATCCAAATAAATTGTATGTCTTTGTGCTTTAAGTAAAAAAAAAATGGACTTGGAACTTAAATATAAAAGCTCCAAAATTCAGGAAATGACCTCCATTTTTTACTGTTCTCACAATGCTTATATAAACGGGAGTAATGTCTAAGCTTCTTCGATTTTTCCTGTACTTTTAACATAATGCATGATAAAGGAAGGAGAATTGTTAAAATGTTATCTTGCCCATCTTTTTTAACGAATTGGTCCTCTGACATAGCATTGAGACACATCACAGTATACAAATCAAATAAAAATGATACATTTTGGGGAATGAAAGAATCGGGTGTGTGGAGATTTCTGTCAAATGTAAGCCATTCTGTAAGCTGCGAATGTTCATCGTTAAATCAAATAAAAGATATTTTTTTAAATTTTATTTTGGATTAAAGCTGACATTTTCCAAATTATGGGACAAATACTGTTTTGTGAAGGAACTTTGCAGTAACACTGGGGAACTTGGTATCTGAGATATTAGACCTGTTAGGTAAATTTTCATCACTGATTTTAAATATCCCATCACTTTTTCTCCATCATCTCTGGTTTTCGAGATATGATGTACTCCTAATTGTTATACTTACAACAGGCACAATCATTGATGACTATTATTAATGGTAATAATAATAGATAATGGTGAAACTTTCTATGCTTGTTATCATTGATATAGTTAAGTATGAGTTCATTATCTCAAAACTAGAGCTGCTAGAGGGAAATGAAGATCACATTCTTATTCAGCGGTGTGATTAAATGTAACTAGCATCACATCTAAAATCTCAGGCACCAGAAAAACTTTTTTTAATATGTTCCCCTGTGTAATCAACAAATGTGTTTTGTCTGGGGATGTGGGTGGATTGCCACCGTTTATCGCGCACCCTTCCCTCAGATCAGATTTTGCCCCCCTACTTTTACACAAAGTTAGGCGCCCATGATTGTAACTGTGTGCATAAATTTGCAGCTCCATGTCCGTTGGCATCTGCTGAGCACCGGTGTTCTTCTCGAACACGCCAAATCCAGATCATCCTTAAATGCTGAATTACATTAATATTTTAATTTGTAACGAGTAACGAAGTGGCCAGTGTCATAGTAGTGAAGTATCATGGTAGTGAAGTAAATCATCAAGTGATACCTACGAGGAATTCCTGAAAATGACTACATCATATGGCCTTGAGATCATAGGGGATTTTGTGGCATAAATTATTCAAGTTATTTTTTTGACAGATAGGGCTAGCTTCATTTTCCAACTTCAGTATTTAAAACACGGAACGCAGTTTAGCCGAAAAAAGGTTTCATAGCTTCTGTTTATCTGTATTCCAATGCTCAGTTGTGTATATAACCACTGCTAGTTTTATGGAAATCTCGTGGCTGACTGCGCATTAACATTTGACAGACGCACTAATACGCAGAAGCATAACTTTTGAGTTGTTTTTTTCTCATCTCACTGAAATTGCTTCTCAACACAAGGAGGAAATCTTACAAAACCATTGCCAGAATAATGCTTATTTCACTTCAATGTACTTATTAAGAGTAAAATTAACCATGGCTATTTTGTTTATAGACACCTGCATCCCTGGGCCCTATGCACTTCTATCCCCACATCTTGTATCTACCAGCTGGCTTTCACACAGCTGGGCAGTAATTGCTCACAACAAGCCAGTCATTGACGCAACCCAGGCAACGGCCACATTCAGACAGCTGAGCATCTGATCTCAGAGACACAAGGCTGTCATTAACACCCCTCTAGAGATAAAGCCAATCGATAGAAACCTACCACAAAAGGCCATGAAACATGCAGCATTCAGAGAGAGTAGGGACAGGAACCAGTCTCTCTGGTAGAGCCTTCAGTCTCTGAGATTTTTAAAATGGAACACTAAGTTCCCAAAAAGTGCTCTGCAAAAATCTTGCATAAACCTTAGCTGTATATAAAGATGGGCCACCCTACAGCTCCCCAAAAGTGAGGCCAAAACAGCTTGATAGCCTCGCTCGTGGCTGGCAGCAGTCTATAAAGTTATAAACCTGCCCCCTCCATGTAAGTGGACGGAACATGGGCCACACTAAAAAATTAAGGTATGTGAAAAAATATTTTTTGAAGATGGTTTCTGTAATTAATGGGCAAGCTGGGACATTCTTTCTTTCTTTATTCTCCACCTTTAGGCTACCTTACTACTCCAATATATTTTCACCCTGAAACTTCATGCAAAATTTTAAAAATTTTTTATTTTAATTTTTTGCCCCATAGGAAACAATGAGACAGATTCTTCAAAATTCAGCTATTTTCTACAATTTTTTACTCAGTCATACTTTTAGGTAGAAACATCATTCTAGCTGAAAAAAGTTAAGCAAAAATTGTATAATTTTGTGATTGTTCAAGTTTGTGTTTTTTATACATTTTTTTCACGATACATTCTGGGACCTTGGCGTGAAATCATTGCTAGAGTGGAGAAAAGCTGTAAAATCGTCCCACAGTTTTCAATCCACATACACAACTTCATATCCAAGTTGGAGAAAAAGTTGTGTTGGTCATGAAAATGTAACTATGGAAACAATTGGACACACAATTTTGGCAGTATGAGTCACAAAGCAACGGGAGCCCTAACCGAAATTCCATTAACTGAGACAAGAAAATTCAGGTCGGGAAGCCAAAACACAATTTTCTAACTTGCTTGTGTTCCCACATTTTTGGCACTACACACAACATTTTGACAACATTTGCTTAGCAGGTTGTCCTCATTAGTATGACACCTCCATTTCGTAGATTGGACTTACTATCTTTGAGGTAGAAGTAGGAGTATGAAAGAAATGCCTTAGCTAAAATCTTACTTGGACCAACTGTTTAAGCAATGAACATGAATGGTTCAGCATGACTCAGCGAATTGTGGCCTAGCAGTAGAGCGCACATCTGCCTTCTGCTGGACTTTGTCAAGCCTCAGCATTATCATTGTTCAGAGCAAGATTTCTGCGACTGAAAGACAAATTGAATTCCTCTGCGTAAAACACGGTCAAAGAATTTTCTCAATTACTATCGCAGTTGGGGAAGTTGCTCAAACCAACTGCAAGAGAGCATATTATGTCCTTTGCATGAAACAAAGTTACTCTTGAGCATAGCAAAGACCGGTCTTTTTCGCAGGGCGCATCCATGTGAACACATCTCACAGTAAGAATTGCTAAGCAGCAAATAAATTGCTCGAGCTCCTATTCCAGTGTATACCAGCAACTATTTGCACCAAATATATTTACGATCATATCTAAAACAGGCAAAACAGTGGTATCAAACTAGAACTAGTTATGTACAAAGAAATGAAACATGTCCCCAGTTGCTATTTTTTCAGTGTTTTACTGCACTTTTTCCTGAGATGGAAAATAGCCGCAGGGCTCGAATCAACGGCCCTATCTGTTTGCTGTGCTGCCCAACTATAAAAGCCCCAGTTCACAGCAGTAGAATGCCGTGCCCTTTCCCCGCATTGTCGTTAGTGCCCCTTGGCCAAAACACCCACCCAAAATAAATAAATGCCACAGCTTTTCCCGCTTTCACAACAGTCTTTTTTGCCCTTTTCTTGCGATCGTAGGCGCAGTCAAAGGCTGCTTTCACACCGGACGCAAAATTAATTTTTGGCACGACAGATTACATTCATAGTCAACGCAAAGATGCGAATACACACGTTTTTCGTGTATTGACGTCTTTGCATTGACTTTGAATGTAATCTGTCGCGCCAAAAATTTGTTTCGCGTCCGGTGGGAGAGCAGCTTAATGCAGCCAGTCTCTCGCACTTGAAAGCATATGATGAAAGGAGAATCGTAAAGCAAGCGAAATATCATTTGCGCAGGACTGAGATCTCCTCGATTTTTACCTCCAATCACGATGCAGACAGGTGAAATGAAGAAAAAAAAGAAAAAATGCCTAATTACAGTAGGCAGCAGTAGGCAAATTGACAAAGTTATGGAGGTACTGAAATTCTCTTAGGTTGCATGTTGTGTTGATGAAGCTTGGGAAGTGTCTTTACCGCCAGTATCTAGCACTGTTTTCAGTGTGAGTGTTGGAATGACAGGAGAAAGTACGAATTTCGCGGGGGGCAGAACATGGCTAAAAATGGCTATATATGATTATTTTTTCAATGACCCAGCGTTTGATTGGAATGTCCATTACTCGTACTTACATCATAGCAATGCCCAAATGATGTCCCAGTGCAATACTGAGCCAATTTCTAAGACGGCAAGCGGGTAAAAATACGGGAAACATTTTCTTTCAAGAATGGTTTTGATTTGCATAGCGCACGCTGATTGGTCGAGCGGGGGGCGGGGCCCCAGGAGGTAGAGCGGGTCATCCACTTACTGCAAGGTTGGTGGTTTACCTCCATTGGCTTTTCATATATCAAGGTGTCCTTGATCAAGGCAATGAACCCCAAGTTGCTCCTGGTGGTCAAGCTAGCGTCAGGCTTGCATTGCAGCTCAGCCACCATTGGTGAGTGAGTGTGTGTGATAGGGTATGAGAGGCAAAACTGTGAAGCATTTTTTTCCAATAAGGTACAGAAGGTCTGGCTATATAAGTGCAGTCCATTAACTCCTTAAAGTCCAACGTCCCGCTGGTGTTAATGCCGGTGTTACGGGATGTGCCATGAGCCTCTGACCCATAAACGCACAATTGCTTTCAAGCTGTTCCAGTTTAAGATCACTTATAATCGCACAATTATATTGAATAATCAAGGCCAATATGTAAGCCTGTAATTATTAAGAAAGTATTTACGTCGCTGCCAGATGGTTCACTCGGAAAAGCATCGCGTTGCGAAGCAGAAGTGACCATCACAGCGCGGGTTTGATCCCTCCCTCGTACCGACCAGCAGTGGTCGTCAGCTCTTTTTCAGAAGCAGCACGCAATTGGCCAATGTGCTATAGGATGCAAATTGGGAAGGGTGTGCTGGGAAGGGTTATGTGGTTTAGAGTTCACATAGGCACCTCCTGTTGGCCAGATGGACGCTCATAAGTTTAAGGTCATAAGATTCTGAGCTCACCTGTGTTCATGTATCCTCTGCCCTCGTTCTGAGCTTGCGAAGTCGCAATCAGTGAATGTATTTAGAAGCAGGGGCTAACGGGAGCGTGCTGCGGAGGAGAGCTGTGAGCTGTGTACACTCTCCTGAGTTGGCAACAGGGAGCCGCATATGTGAAAAAGTACTTGTACATAGTTCCCTAATTGGATATTCCAGATTCGGGAGGGATTGGAGATGTCAAATTTGAAAAAAAAAAAACTAAGTATTAATAATTGACAGATCGCTGAAGGACCACACTGACAATGTACTTGATAGTGACATCGCATGCATGGAGGGAAAAAAATTATAATAAAAAAAAAAATCAAGTGCTCTCCCTGCATTCCATCTTCCAATCCAGGATTTTTTTCAGCAGTGCAACTAAATTTATTTTAAGATTGCACTCAATAAAAAAGTTTTTGGCATTAAAAAAATATGCTGCATTTGTGGGAAAGCATAGTTGCATACTGATTGTCGCGCCAAGGGATAATAATTAATTTATGAAATTGCTTGCACCTCTTTCCTCGAAGTGTTGGTACTTGAACAATTTAGTAAATTGGTTATTAGTGCATCGTGTAAGTTCAAAGCATGGCATGCTTTTAAAATCATTTCATATACATACCATGCATCGAACTTCCAAGGTAGCAAAGTCATTATTGAGGTCGTTATGGTCAAGCTTCTGGGAAATTCATATTGTATGAGCGGCAAGTGATTAATTAATTAGAAACAAAATCTTAATCTTGTCATCACATTCTACTATACAATGGAATTTCAAGAAATTTCGGTTGCCGTCCTTGGAATCTCATATTGTAGCCTACCTCTGTGACGCAAAACTGTAACTATGCATCCCCCGACAGGGGGAGCATGTATGTAGTCAGTAGCGTGAAGCCGCTGCCGCCGCAAATGTTTTTGCTAATATCTCCAGACCATCCATAGTGACCAGGCCTGGGGGATTTGGTTGGGTATGATGACCTTGACTTTGGCCTGATTCTTCAAGGTCATCCGGCATTATGGGATCCTGGGGTTGTGCACTCTCTAACTTTGGAGGGATTTGAGCTAGACACTTGAAATTTAAACCACAGATGTATCTCTGGAGGGGCTCGGACAAGTTCGAACATGGGTGACCTTCACCTACTTTTTCAAGGTCATTTGATAGATTGTCTAAATTTGGATTTTGGGGGTTTTGAGTTGCCATTACATATTGACCACCCATACTGATCAGGCCCAGGGGATTTTGTTGGGTATGCTGACCTTCACCTTGACCTGTTTTTTCAAGGTCACCCTATGACAGCATCAGCATAATTGGCTGTGACATATGTACTATCACTTTCCATCTCTATTGTTGATTTTCTTAGCCAAGGATGTCTCTAAGTTCAACTGGGTATGGGCTTCTCGGGGGATGCATACCGTATGTTTTCGTTAGCGAAAACTAAAATTTCTAGTTCTTAATTGTTAATGGTAATGCAGCTTACTGGAAGCTTATTTGCTCAGTGAATTAATTATTAAAGTAATAATTAATAATTAATTAATTATCCGATTCTTACTCAGAGTGTTAACCTGCATTATGGTAAGATCACTGGTTGCAAAAAGTTTTATTTTATGAAAGCAAACTTAACACGCAGACTGCCGTCGGCAAAACCGCATCTTTAGTAATATTTTCTTGGGCATATCGAACCGATTGCACACGGATGCATGTGCCATTTTGTGAGCATCAGGAAAAATACTTTTTATTCGCAATTTTGTGGGAATTAGATGTCGCCACTGTTTGGCCCAACCCGCCCGCACCCGCTAAATGTTATTAAAATATTTACCCGCCCCGCCCGACCTGCAGGTCAACCCGTGGGACCCACGGGTTCCGGGCCGACCCTCGCATCACTAGTAACCTGGGTTCGTGGGTTAGGTTCTCAGCTGTTTAGCCTTCTGGTTAAACTATAAGGCTTAACTACCCATAGAGTACACTGAATACAACAAAATAAACAAGCTATGCTTACCAGTGAGTGGACACAGAGACCAGATATAACAAGATAGTGTATTATAAAAAAGACACAGTAAAATATCACAATAGAGCAAACTACTCAAGTAGATTCCTCATTAAAAGGTATAGAAATGGTCAAGAAGTTTATTCAAATGAATACAATTGGTTAAAGAGTAACAATCAAACTGGTCTGCAAACCTCTATGATACCCACAAGTGAAAATTACGAAGGCTGTATCAAATTTATGAAGCTGTTTTAATATAAAAATGGCAAAAATGTAGCAGCTTGAACAGCTGCTGATTCAGTGTATACAGACTGAAAGGTGTATAATAAAGGCTAATAAAATCTGGCAGGGAATATTAAACAATTAGACATATCAAAAGACTATTATTCAAAAAAATTGAACAGATAAATGTTCAATATGTAAAGAAGACTCCAGTGTATTTTGGAAAGTGAATAAAAATTCAAATAGAATGAACTGCCATTTGTAAAAACTATGTAGGATTAATTTAAAGATATCATAAACTGAATTATTCAAATGCTGATAGAATCCCTGTGTATAATCTCGTAAATACTACCAAAGGACCTGGTCAAGCATAGATGGACACAGGACACGCAATAAAAAACTCAGTACCGTTAACAAGACCAATTTTCTCATTTACTGCAGTGACGTTACTCAAACTATACAAAAATGAGATCACATACAAGCCAGCATAACACAAATAGAAAAAAAACCCATTGCAGTCCTGTGTAAACTCGATTGCAATCGGTATGGATCCTCGCCAAAGCAGGAAGCTCACAGTTCATGTGAAACTCACTCCGATGCCTAACTCAGCCACATTTCAACTCACAGTCAGTCAGTCTCCCGATGTTGCTCCCTCGGTGGCTAATCTGAGGAACCTCGAGCCGCCTGGTAGCTCAAGGCGCTATCAGGTAGCATATGTCCCGCGTCGGTTATCCGAGGAACCTTGAGCGTCCCGGTAGCTCGAGGCGCTATCAGACAACTTACAAGTCAATAATACAAAAAAACTACACTATCTATTCTGGTAGCTACCTCTCTAATGCTACAGCGAGATGGAAGGCTGGCACCGAGCTAACTGTCAGTATAACAGTCAAAAGTAGCCAGGTTCCTGAAAGTGATGAAAAAAAACACTAGAATATTACACAGCTGCTAGGTGCCATTATCTATTATTACTACAATATATAAACAAACAATATTAATATAATGAAGAGTTTGTTTGCTGCACAAGTTGTCACAACTTACTCTTATTCTATCTCTCTCGAGCAGATCCCGTTCCTTCGTGCATCCTATCCCAGTCTGACTTGTGTGTGAGTGTGTTACCCCTCTCCCCCCACCAGATCCTACCAACTGTGTGCTCTGAGAGGAGGACAGTGAAATTCACCATGAACTTGAAGTACCCATGGTACTTATTTATTCTTACAGCTATCACGTTAGGTCTGCCCACTTACTGCTCTCACACAAACCATGTACATCAGGGCTATTCTAAATTATTCTGCAAGGGCCAGTGTGGGTGCAGGCTTTCATTCCAACTAAGCACTTACACACTTGAGACTACTAATCAAGCTCATTAGCAAAGACTCTTGGGGTTGATTAGTGGTGTCAGGTGTGTAACTGATTGGTTGGAATGAAAGCCTGCACCCAATTTCGGACACGGTTGAATAGCCCCGGTGTAAAAAAAAAGTAATAATATTCATCGATCAGTGGAAAATAACTAGCAGTGCTGTGTATACCTGAAAACCAGGTGACTGTCGCTACACCGTTTCAGCTAACATAAACCGCAACTAGCACAAAGAGCAGTGCTCAGTCTGTTCTGCAGGGGTTATGAAATAACCCTGGGCTACATTACCATTAATGTGCATCCGAAAATGATTGATAATTTATTCAATGAACAATAATGCAAGCTGTTGGGAAATGGATACAGATAGATCCGTATAAGAATACTTAGGGCCCGTATTCAGAAACGAGACTCACAATCACCCTCCACTCACCATATAGTGAGTACGACTGAAATGTAACTGGAGTGTGAGAAAGCGATCGACCTACCACTAACCGAGAGAGCGGTCCCACTCCTCGCCAGTTGCTATTCTCAAAAGCCACTCGAGCATAACTGGCAGTAGTGGGCAGTGCTGAATGACCTAAACCTGTCGCAATTTACCTTTCTTGATTAGAAAGTTTCTCAGACTAATTGGTAAAACGACAATCAAATTTATTTTTTATAGCGTTGTGACACATTGCTTCACAAAATTGAGGCGTTTCTTTTGCACATAAATGACGACGTAAAATATCTGGATGTCTTCATAATTTCTGTGGTCGAGTGGCTAGCGATAGGCGCCGGACAGCCCGCGAGGCTCACTAGGCAACAAGCTGTGACATGTGCCAGACATTTCTTTCTATATTCAGCAATTAAGAATGTAGACAAGAATGGATTCTCGTGACTTACAGCTACATGAGCCTCGCTGACCAATCCACACAGAGCCCCACGAACCAGCTGAGCACAGAATTTTCCTACCCATCAGTAAAGAAAAGCGCGAGAAATCCGAATGCGAGACAGTTGATAGGTATGCGTCATTCCTGAACACTGGCCACACCTGATAATGTTGAGAGCTTTCACAATGGTAATTTATTTCCCTGTTTTCAATTCATTTAATGATCAATGCTCATTCGAACTTAACAAGTAGAACTGGCGACACATGATAATCCTTTGGATTTTTGAAGTTCAAGTAAATAAAATTTTATCAAATGATCGGATATGACCTTTTTTCAATTATTTTTTTTAAGGGATGGTTTTGAGCTTCCCCTATTGCCAGTTCACCAGTAGCTACTGGTGAGTACACAAATGCTAACCATGAGTTCACCACAGTGCAACCCGTAAACACTGAAACCAGGTGGTCAGTTAGTAAGTTACCGGCATCGTTATCATCATTAAAGCTAAAGTTTGCATAGTTGCGATTGCATCGAGCACGTGGCTGTAAATGATCCAGAGTTTCTAATGTTTGTAACCACCTGAAAGCCATGACAACGAAATTCCGGTGCAAGTTAGTGCGGCTCAAGGGAGGTGTTCCCTGCACTCAACCTTCACTCTGAAAGAGACGCTATTTTCAGTGTGAGGTCTCTGAAAGCAAATGAGGGTTAGGACAACCTCTGACTCATTTAGTATAACCTGACTCTGAGTTTTAGCACTCACTCACACTCAATTAGTGTGAGTGTCGTTTCTGAATGTGGGCCTAAATGTTCTATTGGTAAGGAAGTGATATCTCCAATATCAAAGTCCAGTCCACGATACACCCTATCCTTCCATTGCTGAACTGGCATCATGAAAGCAGTGTTATCAATGAACACCATTTTGAGAGTTAACCACACTTAAAAAGCTAATGGAGGTCCTTAGGTGCGTTAACTTTAGAGTCAGGTTAACACCGTGTTAAAGTGAACCGAGTTTTGAACAACAAGACAACAGATCTGTTAAAGTTAACAGTTGTTTAAGTTTACTTAGTGGCTGGTTAAAAAATAACCGAGTTTTGAACTACCGGGCCCTGGTTGTTATAAATCAGCTTTAGGGGGTCAATAACGAGCTGATGATTTGAATGACCTGTGCTGATGCAGGGAGAGATCCAAAACATGCAGGACAGATGGGCCTCTGAGAAGCGCTGCTCTGCACCATCATCAAGCTGTAGAATGCATGCACTATACCTGTGCACTATACAGTGTGCTTAAACTATGAAAAAAAACAAGCACTGGATGAATTTTTAAAAAAATTTCTTTTATGATAAAAAAAGTCAAGCTCTCTTGATTTTGGCAGTGGGTAAAACACTGGATTCATGTTGCATCCAGAGCCCGTGAGTAACTGCTCTATAAATTGTTTGGTTTTGCGTAGACGAGCAAGAACAGAGGCGAGCTGTCTCGCCTTGCTTTTACAGATGAGGTCCACTTCAGCAAAGCTTGTTTTTGATGAAATTTGATGCAAACCTAGTATGCCATTTTGCCATATCCATGATGTCATTTTGTTGCTATTGCCTTTGGCAGCAGAGATCTTTGCAGACATTTAAGTGTTATAGGACGCATTACATGTAAACATTGAGGCATGCCCTAAATTTCAAGACACTACAGTATTATGACAGCAAAATCAAAATATGACCCGAGATCATAATACCATAATGATTGTAGTAATTTACTTTTATGTTTACATCATTCCCTGCAAGTTTTGTGGTCATATGGCATGTCGTTTGAGTTATTGGGGAGGGGGGCCCCCTGGGAGCCCCAAAAAGCCTGGTCTAGATAGGGTAAAAACAGTAAGTCTGTTGTGTTCTGGCCTTTGGCCAGGACAGCATTTATGGTTTTAACAGTTTCATGTTCAAGATTTCATAGTTCATAGTTCATAGTTCCATAGTTCATGTTTCATGTCACAGTTTTAACAGTTTCTTGTTTCAGGATTTTTCATTCCATGTCCATGTTTTTGTTTTCGCCAGGTCTGCCATGCCACTCCACCGCTTGTCTGCGTTCCGCCCCGTGCCTTCGTTGTTGCACATTTCTGAGCTATGGTTGGCTTTGGTATTTCCCCTTCCTTCTGTGCTGTGCTGGATTCGGGCCTCTCTAAGCTTAATTGACAATTAACTGTTTTTAAGTTACTAACATTTACTAACACTCACTGGGTTGGTGTAATTCTTAGATAGGCACATTACTAATACTACTAATTTAGACAGGGAGTTTATTGTCATGATTCCTGCTTTGCTATTTCAAGATCTTGCTGTGCTTTTCTGTTCTTAACATTCATGCTTGCTTCCAAACTGCATACTTAATTGGTACTTAAGCTGAGCACGCTCATTCTCTTAATGAGCAGGTCATGTCATCCAATCTCTGTCCATGTCTTGATCTTGCCATGCCTCTTGTTTCTCTCTCTCCAGGTGTTACCCCTCATGTCATGATTTTCAAGCCTTTATCTGGATGCGGTGGAAGTTGGCTGGCAGACAGTGTCTCGCGTCTCATTGCATGTGCAAGTGTAGCCAAGTTCTTGTTATCATAGTTCCCTAGCATTTCTAGTTTCAAGTCTTGTCCCAGCCTCTTGTTTTGTGTTTATATATTTAGTCTTGTTATTTACTTTCCTTGAGCATCTTGCCTGGAGTTTCCAGTGCCTTTTGTTTTTTGCCTTTTTGCATTTATTGTTTATAGCTCTGTGTAGCTTCCTTAGTTTGTTTTTTGCAACCCTTTGGGCCAAGTTTTTTGTTGGCCCTCGTGCCTGTTTTGTTTTAGTTTATCAATAAATCCTCATTCCCTTTTCCCGCATCTGGTGTCACTGATTCCTTATCAAAGTCAGCGCTTTGAGGTCTTAAAAACTTCAATAAAGTGCAGTTGACCAATAAAATAACTTTGCCAGTCTTCAAGAATTTATGGACCCAACTGCGATAAATGTAAACTAACTTGGGGGAGGTTCAATATCATATGTCTATGGGGTATCACCCCAATAACATCGTCCCTTTCAAAGCATTTGCTCATGTGGTTTTTTTTTGGACTGTGCATACCTCTCAGCATATCTTCTGATGTCAGAAGCATCAATGCCAACTCCCTGATTCTTGCTGCCATACTCAATGAAATGTTACAGCATAGTGTTACAACTCTGACGTACTGTTCAGTAACCACTCGCGAGAGACAGAAATCCAAAAAAGGTATGCCTTTGATGGGCTCGAGTCAAAGCCAAAATACACAGGAATTGCCAAGACACATTACGAAATCCAAAAACAGCATCTACAAGACAGGCAGGGGTCAGAACCAGTAAGACAGATGGGCAGAGGTACAAAAACGACAGGAAAAAAAAGAAAAAAAAAATCGTAGTCAATGGGCAAAGCGAATGGTCATTCAAAGGGCATTCAAACATAGAACTTGTGGTCATACAAAAATAGCTCAAAATCCAGAAAGACAAAAACAGTACAGAAAGGGCTATGGCAAGAATCAAGGTCGGACTATCCAGTAGAAGAGAAACAATATTCAATGGCATACGAGGCGCTCTACACAAAGTATTGATCAACGTTCTGACAAGAGATGTGAGTGAAAAGACTGCTAATATACACTCAGGGAAGGTCACGTGCTATACAGAGACAGGTGTAGGGAATGGAGCTAATTACATTAGGAGAATCACGTGAGGGAAACCTTAACCACGGAAATTGGCAAAAGACAAAATACGAACGGGAATCACACAAGCAGCCTATTACATTTAAACAGCTCCGGTCCAGGAGTTCTACGTGCACAGATAACAAGCGCGGGAAAGTGATTAAGCACGTGCGAGAGATCCCGCTGAAACTCAGGAGAGGACAGCGACAGACAAGGGGCGGAGAATCGAACAGGGCGATTGCGGAGAGGTAATTAGTCTATTAGTAGCGGTGCAACTTAAATTAAACAAGAGGGCTCATTAGTCAGTCAGTAATCTTATACACGTATATACATGGATTAGTTGGGTTAGTAAACTATAATACAAAATACAAACTAACTAACAAGTTACTATATATAGTAGTTATAACTAACTATATATACTAACAAGTCTTGTTAGTAATCTGAACAGAAGGGCGAAGAAAGAAAACAAGATTCGAAGGAATATTTTAAACGCCGGAATACACTTAAATCACCCGAAGTCAGTGGGCACGCAGACAGGGTAGACGGACTGAATCAACTAGATCTCAAGTCGGGGAGACAAGTGCAATGTAACTGAGACATGGAATGAACCAAAAACCTGAGAGTTACAAAAAAGAATAAATTAAAGAAAATAATCATGGACACAAAACCAGTACATAAACATGACCAAAAACCAAAACCATGGCAAACTCTGCTGTACTGTGGAAATGACTGTGCTATGAACGCTTTAAGGCTTCACTGGACTATTTAAAAGCAGAGAGAATGCACTGAAGAGTGATGTGTGCTATTTGGAATAAATTCCAGCGAACAAGTCACTGTACAGCTGTTATGGTTCAGCCTCATGTGTGTTGTTTTAGCCTTTGTGCCCATTACTTTTGTATTTTTACTTTGGCTTTTCTAACAAGCCTTATTCTCTGGTTTATTTTTCATTTACGGCAATTTTCGCCGTCTGCAGATTGATTCACTCTTACCCAAACTCCTGTGATGTCGTGCTTGCCTTGAGCATGCCTGCGTCTCTTTCTCCAATCACGTTTCCCCATTCGGAATCGGCTGTGGTACTTCATTCATTGCTTCCACCTGTGCTTACTTCTGGGTCTCGCTAAACTCTGAGTGAATGTATTCTCTGATAGGATCATTACTATCCTGTACTAACCAGCTGTTATTTGAGGGTGATTGTATATATTTTGTCACGTAGTATTAACCTTAATTAACTCATTAGCGAGTGCGAGTGTTTCTAGCTTTTGTAATTCCTTCTTAAGCTTTCCCTAATTAACTGCATTTAGAGCAATGCTTTCCTTCGCTTCTGTCGTGGTGCCCTTTACTCGTCATGTTTAGATTACCTTTATCTAAACCGTCTAGCTTGATTGATTGTCTCAGCGTCTTGTCTCCAGTCCTCAGTGTTAACCCCGTCCTCAAGAATTCGTTGATTAATCCATTTCTGTTTCTACCCGAGATTGCCCTCTAAGTCCCCGCCTCCTTCCATGTGTATTTCAGTGGGCAGAGTGAAGCAGTCGGAACTTTGCATTGGCTATGCTCTCTATATCTATATCCTGTGCCTTCCCGAGTATTTCCTTTGAATGATTTTCGAACCTTGTGTTTTGCTGCGCCCACGTCTCTACTGCCCTTTGTCTAAGTCTCCCAGTGTTTCCGTCAGTCTAGTGAAATCAAGTTTTTCTTTTTCTAGTTGAGCCACTCTTGGAGTGTATACCTTTGGTTTTCCCCCTGCCTTGGGCAGTGTACCTTAGTTTTCCCATTTGTTCAGTGCATGTGCACGGTGTTTTATTTCTGGCTTGTTGCATACCTTTCTCACTAATGTTTGGCGTTTCAAACGCATTTGGATCCTGCCTCTGGTGTTCCCCTGACCTCTTAACAAAAGCATCCCAAAATGCAACAGGGATCTTCACATCTGAATCAAAATTTTACTTTTTACCCCTCAGCCCTCAAGGCTGACAGGGTATTCCTTCGTGCGGTTGGGCGGGCGGGCGGGCGTTTCCAAAAACTTTGACATCGAGCTGAGGGGTATTCCGTGCATTGCGCGCCTATTTTTCTTTTCCGTCTCTCTCTGCCTTAAAGCCAGGGCCTCTTTAAGAGTGGCTTGAGAGAGTTTCCATGAGGTGGCCTTTAAGAGAGCTGTAAACAAATTTAATGAGAGGACAGATAATCTATAAGCTATTCATTAAGAGGTGCTGCTCCTCTGCGGAACCCACTTTGATTAATCCCAGGATGAGAACTGTGGCATGGGCCATTGCCACAGTTACTCTAATCGCCTGTTAACAGATGAGTGATGGGCTAAGGGTAGGCCGGCTCACCTGGGCAGTGTCCAGTAGCGAACTGCAAATCTAAGGAGCCCCCCCGCTACTCAAGAAAGAAGGCCCCTCCCACAAACAAGCTGTCATGAGGGGAAAAAAGAGACCATGTAAATGTGAGCTGAAGGAAGACTGCTCTCTGCTTGTGCACTGAACGCAAGTTGAAATTAACCTATAGGACCTGAGGATTAAAAAAAAAAAACGTGAAATGTGTTAAAACTTTGTTGGTCTGCCTTAAGTCATCACTTTTTAGACAATCTCAGAGAGACAAATTTTAGCATCAATAATCATGAAATGAACCCCCAAACATGCTTTCAGGCTATGCAAAAATAAAAAAAATTAATTAATTGTGACACCTTTCAATTGTTATTAAAATATATTTTCACTGTTTGTTTATTACCCATATTTCTACCCCCATATATTTGTGGGATTTTTTTTTTTAGTTTGTTTGTTATTGCTCTCGTGGCCTACAATAATATTTCGCAACACATTTTCAAAAGCTTATATAGAGGTAATATATCTTTTCGACACCTTCTAGACAAAAGTGGTGGTGTATAATCATTGCGGCACTCCGCTGTATTTCAGAACCTAAGGTTATGTTGTAAAATGCATGAATCAAGCCAGGGTTTTAGAAATGCAATGAAATGATTTTTAAAAGACCGTTGTGACTTGCAGTTGAAAACTGCACAGTAGTCCACAACTTTTCTGTTCCAATGCTTCCTTGCAACACGGATCCTGCATGACAGTGCACAGGCATCACCTTGACATCCCACTCAAAACTCATACGCACGCGAACACAGTCTCCATGTAACTTGCAAGTGAAAACTGTCCCTAGTTCACCCACTACTCAATGACTCCACCTCAGTAAAACCATGTAATGAGTAGTTATGGTGTCTAAGCCTCATAAAAGTTAATCTACAGCAGACTCCTGCAGCCGACAGTGTGAGTGCCTGTGCATAATAAATGTAAATGCAGGACTGTAGCTCTGGAACAGAGAGAATACCCCATGGGTGGGGAAGGGAGGTGGGGGCGACAGCAGTACAGTTGCCGCTGCAGGGAAGTTTGATTTTATATATTATTTGGGTCCCTTGGGACTCAGTCCTGACAGTGGCTTTCCAATTAAAACCGGGAACAAAGCAGGACAAAGAATGTCCTTTCTCAAGCGCCGCCAGGGAAGAGGGAGGGGAGGGGAGGGGCGGGTGGGTCGGTGTCCTTCACCGAATTGTGTGTTAATGTGAGGATGGGGTGGCGGTTAGCAGTAGCATAGTGTATGGCACACAAGCTCAAGACACAGTGTCAATTTCTTCCACTCCTATGGACACACAGGAGTTTAAAATCCGCAAAACTGGCAGTCTTGTGGGGGGCAATCACAACTGGGGCCAGAATGAGCCAAGAGGCCAAAATGCTGTACTTGAGCCTTTCACATACATCACACCATCCTCTCTATCCCACGTCAGTGATGTATTTTCACTGAGATTGGAAAAAAAGTTAAAATTATTGTCACAATTTGAATCTTTTTCCTTCTCTCCTTCAGAATGTATTGATTGAGGCATAATTGTAAATGTTGGAGCAGAAATATCACCATATTAATAAACTGGGCCTCTTCACAGTGGAGGCTGAGACCCCCTTGAAGAATCACTTTGCTCTCCACTGAATGTCTTCACGTGTTCTTTATTTTTTGGGCTGGTTAGCTTTTTGCTAACAGTGCTGCATTTCCATTTGGTCCTCGGGCTCACATCTGAAAATAAACCAGAGCAACTCTGGAGCAACAACCTCACATAGCGCACACACACACACACACACACACACACACACAATGACCCTCATTTATAAAACTTGCGTAGGATCTGGTGTAGATTCCGGTGTAAATATCAGCATTCACCAGGTGTCACGTCTGATTTACTAAAAGTGTGTACGTTGCATATTTAGGTGTAGAACTGGCATGGCGTTGATAAATCTGGCAGCTGAAACCACTGTCATTTACATGACAAGCCCCTGTAAATTCATGCATAGTCCTGTCCACTTTACGACATGGAATCTTGAAAGATGGCGAAGAAGAAAGAATTTCACTGAGGAAGAAATATAAATTATCACGTCTGAGGTGAAGAAAAACAAAATTATTTTATTTGGAACCCTTAGGAGTGGCATAAAGGGAGCCCAGAAGGCTGCAGTTTGGAAAACTGTTGCTGCTGCGGCAAACCCCGTTGGGGTGGAAAACTGGAGAGCAGCAGACGTTTGATTTAATTCATTAATAAATCAAAGTGACTATTCGCACTTATTTAAGTGCATCCAAGCACAAAAATTGATCGAAATCGGCATTCCATGCACTTTTAAGTGTGGCCAAGATGCACCTTTCTCCATTGCCCACACTAATTTTAAGTGTGTCCAAAGCTAAAAATTTTCTCTTGGCCAAACTTATAGAAAGTACCGCTTAAAATTAGCGGCACTGGAATGGTCATCCATGCACTTAAGTGTGGCCAAGAAAAAAGTTCAGCATTGGCCACACGTATAAGTGCGAATAACGTCGGCCTTAAATACAGTTTATAGATGCACGATAGTTCATGTTTTATAGCCTACATAATTGACAATCCAAATGCTTTACATGTAAGTTTAAAAAAAGTGGTCCGATTTTAAGATCGCCACCAAAACACGGGTTGCGGCGCTCAGGCGCAGCAGTGCACGAACCGGTGGAGGCCAACCAGACTCGAACCTCCAGCTGTCACCGTTTGAGGGGCGCGTAGGAGCAGGGCTTCCCCTCTATCATGGGTATACGAGCCGGTGGGGACATGGACGAATCCCCCCCTCCTCGATCGGAGCACCATGAGGGTAATTGTTAAAATACAGTCTGCAGAGATCACTCTTTATTGTACTTATATTAGAATGACTCCATGACATTTTATTGGGTGCCACACAAAACGAGCAGCCACTCGTCACTTTCCCACAGGAGATCTTCTTTGTGCTGAAAGCTCCTCTCACGTCAGACGGAAGCTTATTCCTCTAACAATGGAAGATCTGCCATTGTCAAAATGTGATCATGGTCAAAGTGTCCTTAGGCATCTATATACACTGAGCAACAAAAGAAACGCAAGTTAGCTAGTTAGTTAACGTAGCCTACTCTTATGGTTACTCAGTCAAAGTGAATGCAAAATAAAGAGAAATTTGAAACGAGTGTAAATGTGCACATGCTAGTAATAAATTTGATTTTCTAAATAATTACTCGCTAACTTATTTTCCAGTCTGCCATTAATTAACTTGCATTTCTTTTGTTCATTCATTCATTCATTCATCTTCTATAACCGCTTATTCCTCACTAGGGTCACGGGGCGAGCTGAAGCCTATCCTAGCTGACTACGGGCAAAGGCAGGGACCCTCCCTGAACAGGCTGCCAATCCATCGCAGGGCGCACATATCTGACTGGAATTGCATTTGAGATACCACACTGCATATCTGTCAAGCCAAGCATTGCGCTTAATCAAATTGATTGTAGGCCTAATTGTCAGCCATCTGGCCTGACAAGGAGGTTGTCTCAAGATTTTATTAATTTTTAATAAAAGTTTTATTAATTTTAAGTTTTATTTTAAGTCTCAACACAGGTGTTGTATTTATTTATTAATTCATTGATTTATTAATTGAAGCACTGATTACTAAAACCCCACAAGTCAAGTGTGACTTATGGGGTTTTAGTAATAGGAGCTTCAATTTTGCCTATTTATCTATTTAGCCTATTTATTCATTTTACTAATAAAAGCAACAACAGCATGAAGTCCACATTGCTGCATATGGTTTATCACTCATTTTGACAGCTGCATTCGTTCCTGCATGTTGTTCGCTGGTTTCTAATCTGCGTACACCTGGTCAGACCTGGCTTGAGATTTTTGCAAACCGTTCGCTCAGAATCAGGTTGATAAATGCCGATCCTTGCGGGAGATTTGGCATACACCCATTTTTTTGGTGTACGCACGTTTGATGAATGAGGGCCATTGGGTTTGCATAAAGTGGACTTTGGAGAATCTCCAGTGAGAATAGATTTGAGTCTTGGACAAAGCTTAACCTGTGTCTATAAAACCCAGGGCAACTGATTCAGCCTTTTGAGGAAGATGTCACGCTGACAAACAGTCAGTCATACACTTGGCTGCCAGTGTTTGTAGTAGGGAAGCCCCATCTTTACAAGCTTTCTCAAATATGCTCATTAAGATCTTTCCAGAGATCATGATCACAGTACACTCTCAAACAAAGGTTGCTTTGATTTGTGAATCCATAGAGGATTTTTTTTTTCTTTATGGAAGAACCCACTGACCATGAGCCATGTTCCTCTTCTGTGGAATCACAATCACAAGTCATTGAAGGGATGTTTTTTTTTTTTTTGTAATGCAATTTTTAACAAATGAATTGTTTTACAGTAACAACCACGCTTAAATCCCTGCACAGAAAAACAAAATAATTGGTGTGGTGGCCGAGAACCAATGTTGAGCAACACGTTTTTAGCTGCAGTCATTCTGGTGAGCTGTAGCTTACACTCATTTATAAAGAATATACATCTAGATTCATTATTTTAAAGGAGCAAGGCAGGATCCAAAAGCAGAGGTTTACTGATACAGGAGACTATATTCACTATCTGAGCCCAAAAAAACTCTACCTCAGGGCAATCCTATAAAACATGCATTTAAGTGTCAACTGTTCCTGGAGTACAATATGTGCCCCAGGGGTAAGATGTCAAACCCATGGAGCCATGTAGGTTCTATAGCAGATTTTGAAATGAATTAATTGGCAAGAGGGATATTTTTCATGCACCAGGGATACTTTTCCAAACCACATCCCAATTAATTTATCTACTCCATTATTCTAGGTCTTTTCCCATAATTTTGAGCCAGGGAAAAGTACAGTGGAATGTGTCATTAGCTGTGTATAAACGTACAAGGCTTTGCCTTTGGGTTCTGCCCCCACAACCCAACCTACCACTGGATTGCAAATCAGCTCTGTGCCCTACGGGACTTAACATGACTTTAGCGCGGATCTAAGTCTCAAATAGAAGATAAAGGAATTTTTTAAAATTCCCAAGCGAGACACTAGGCCATGGTACTCAAGAACAGAGTCATGACCAACAATATCGTCGAGCATCTCTGTTGTGCCCCTGAGTTCAATGTGAATGGTCTGCCACCTTTAAAAAGATTTAAATTGTTCCAAATGGGTGAATGTTTAAACCAACTTTTTTAAGGTCCATAAATCTTTCTGCCGCTACAAATGTTTGTAGAACAGATGCCAGTCAAACATTATAATGTAGGACACTTTTTTTATTTGAGAATAATCTGGAATTTTGTACCCTAACTGGCTGGGTTTAATTTAGTTGTGTTTCTTCCCATGGCAAACCCTTACTGGGGCTTGACCAGTGTTTTAGTGTACGTGACAAAGGCCCATGGAAATAGTTTTAAGTTAGAACAGTCCCAACCACCTTCATTTTTTATTTTTTTTTTGTGCTGCAACATGGACCATTTTATATGGGGGTGTTTGCCATTTCAGACAAATTTCCTCAGCAAGGAGTAAAGTCTTGACTAGTAATTCATTGGGGGGTAGTAGTGGTAACACAGAACTAATACAATTGATGGATTGATAGTTTTCATTCAGTTTGGACAGGCGGGTTCAATCACACTCATGTCAGACAGACAGCAGCACAGTCATTACAGCAGCACTCCACAACAGAGCAACATGGGTCCAAACAAAGCCCCCAACAAATTCAACAAGCTCTCTGGTCTGCGGGGCACATCGTAACTTACTTCAAAACATCATTGCGTGTACTGCATGTCAAAGAGTGAAGACAATGGCTCAGTCTTTTTGTGTTAGCAGAAAGATGTCTAGATATTTATGGATCGCACACTTTCATCAAGAAATGAAAACAAAGATCTGCCGATCTCTGCCATCCACAAAGAGCTGCCCTGCACAAGATCAGCAAATCAGAGCCAGCCTCAAACAGCTGTCCTGCTGAAGATCATTCGATCACAACCAGCCACAGAGCTGTCCCTTCGAAGATCAGCAGGTCAGTGCCAGCGACAAAGAGCTTTCAGGCAGAAAATCAGCCAATCACAGCCAGATACAAAAAAGCTGTCCCTCAAAAAATCAGCTAATCAGGTAAGGCCACAGACAGGTTTCTCTCCGCAAATTTACCAATCACGGTGACACATTCCCTGTTGACAAATCCAAAATGCATTCCGAAAACGTATGAAGTCAATACAGTTAGGATAGCTTTCCAGAAAATGATATAGTAGTAGCACCCTGCTGAAATTCAGACTATGAAGTTACTTATTCACGTCCCACCCCTCAAGTGCAGTTTTGCTCTTGATCTGGTTAGCTTAAAAAATGCCATCGGCAAAGATGTGGATGGATGATGGCCCCATAGCCAGTGATACTAGCTGCAGTATCGGTGTGTAAGCATGTTAGCACTGCTAATGTTCTGGTACACTCACCTGTATCTCGACTCCATACCCCATGTAGACCGTGATGGTGAATGTACAGTCCAGGCTGGGCCCGTACCAGGGGCTGGTCGTGGGGGGAAACTCAATGAGTCCATCAGGAGCTGTGAGGTTTGTGCTGCAGAGTACTGTAAAGACAAAGTTTAACTTTATTGTATATTTTTTTTAAAAACTTTTGAGGTGGGTTCTTTAAATTGTGTTTATGAAGAATGGGCATGGAGGGCAGTGCTGGTAGCTTGATGTTCAATTTTTACCGTGAATTTTGAGAGGTTTAATTTTGAAAATTTTTATGTTATGGCCCCAATTTATGACATATAAGACAGCAAGGGATGAAAGATAAAATTTTAAAACTTAAACAGATTTCATTAAACAAAGACTGACAACTAACCTACAATTTATACTACTGACCAAGATTGATATATACAAGAAAAAAAGAATATTTACAGTCCCTTTGGTGGGGTTGCTTGGTGATGTCCTGGGACAGGAATATGCTCCAACACAGGCAAAAATCCACAAAAAAGCTTCACAGGTCTTGAAAAGAGTGACAGGTCTGGTCAAATGTATCCTTCTCCTTGCAATTTCTCCTACTACTTTACTCTCTCAATTTTTCTCCTCATATACTCTTTTGCAGCCCCCCCTCCCACCTTTTAGACTAGATTTTTCTTATTCTCTGGGACTTTCCCTCACAGACATGCCCAGGACATGCCCAAACCTAGCTCCAGACTGTGCTGAACAAAAAAAAAAAAGTACTGCCATCTAGTGGCTTTTTTCCACATTACAAATAAAAAAGTGCGAAGTCTGAAGATGAAAATGAGCTTTTCTGGCTGACTCTGGTACAGTAATGGAAATTATGTTAATGTTCATTGGCCCTGTCAAACTAATAAGTGGCATAAAATTAACCCTACCCCATATAGTACCAGGATTGAATGATTAGAATGAGTATTAAGTTCATATCAAGACCACATAAAATTTCAGGGCTGAACACTTTTGCTCAGTTTACACTTGGTTTTAACATGCATTTTAGGTGACCGAATGTCAGTGCAAAATACAAGTGTAAACGGGCTCCAAGATAGAGATAGAGAGATCAGATCACTGAAATACTTACAGAGGTGGTCTAGGACGCTTCTGACCACATATATTTGGTAGTGTAAATGCCAATCCGCCTTGATGCATCCCAGATGAAGACGTAACCGGAAAAATGTTATAAATGTCGGCTGCGGTGACAGTGAATACTTTCTGATTGTTTCCCCTCCCCTGCTCTTGCAAATGTCTGAAATAATCCAAAAAGGTAAACCATGGGCAGAAACATGAGCTTTCCCAAAAAACAATGTAAAACTGGGTCAAAATCTCAGCTTCGTCTGGCAGGAATGGCTGCTATCGTTCTTATATGATGTATTAACTGGACACTGGGTCTTAGCGAAAACTACATAGTAAGCAACGAAATCCGATCACAGTTGGTCAGCTTAACATCAAGTGTAAAGAGCATTATGTCTTGCCTGACAGCTGGCGATCCAAAAACAGGTTAAATGCATTTTAAAATCAAGTGTAAACGCGCCCTTTGATCTAGATTGACACTATGGGCCTCATGCCAGAAGCGATATAAGGACAAATTTTCTCTTATTTTTGTTCGTATCCTCGATTTTTTTTTTTCTCATTTTGTTCTCACTCATTGATTTCTGGGATGCACCAATGTTTTCTTATTTTTGCTTTTATCTTAGGTAAGAGAAAATTTTATGAGTGGTCGAGAGCGCTCTTACCGAGATAAGAGAAAACAAAACTGTTATCTCTGTCCACAAAATGCGTGTCCATTGCATTGAAATACAAGTTTTAAACCTGAACATGCATCATATAATAAAATTTTGATTGCTTTATGTTTTTGAGAAATTATAATGATTTTATTATTTAATTCTTGGGCTAATGGCCAGTAATTAGGACTAATTAGAAAACCATTAGATACTTGCGAGTGTTCTGCTTCTGAATGGCTTACCTATTGCCATTGGACGTTTTGGCCATCCCTGCCTTGTGCAGAGGGTGAGTTTTTAGAGCTTGTGCAGATCTGTTTGCTGTGACAGATGAATGGCTACTTTTACCAAATGTGAAAGCAACCGCACTTGAGCACGGAAGATCACTGTAAAGTGTTACGGCTCTCTTGTTCTAACAAATGCAGCGCCAAAAAGATATCTCCATTCAAACAAAGAAATTCAATGCTTACTTGAAATATATAGGTGAACAAAAACATACAATCACAACTGGATAGTACACGCAAAAACTTGGAGATTTATGGAATAATTTGTGTGTAGTTACATTCGCGCGGTTATCACAGAATAATAGATCAGTGCTATGACAAACTAAAGAAAATGTGGCTGTGATATTTCAATGTGTGGTACAATGTGTGCGAAAGTCTGGCAGCTCAAGTTATGAGATCAGTTTTCGTGGCATGAGGCAGTGGACAGCATCATCAGCCAAAAACGCAAGAGCGAAGGAATTAAGCATGCAACATTCACCAATATCGAATGTAATCAGTACAGTTTTGGCTTGTGTTGTGGAACCTTGATGTTTGGGTTCCCAGAGGGAGATTTGGATGTGAAAAAACATCAAGCATTCAGTCAAGAAAATTTTGAGTAAAATTTTCATGCTGCTATGCTTGGTGATCCATGTTACCAATATGAAAAAGATTTATATAAAACTTGTAATGTTTATATGTGTTTTATGAAAAACATATATGCATCTTATAGGAGATACAATATTCATATAAAATGCCTACGAAATCAAACTTACACAATTTTACACCACAGAAGAATCATAGATGGCACTAAACCCTCATGTAATATCATTATAAGGCTTTTGTACTACATGACATATAACGCCAAACTTTGTATGAGAGATATAGGCAGACAAAGAATACATATAAAATCCTTAGCAAAGACATGATAAAAGTTCGTCAACAAGTTAAGGGTTGTTTTTTTCATGATGATAAGCCAGGCCAAGGTAATTTCCAAGCTGTGGTCAGTGATGGCATAGCGCGTTTTCTGTGGGAAAAGGATTATATATTAATATATATATATATATATGTATACATTTTTATTTATTTAACCTTCATTTTACCAGAAAAGTTCCATAATTTCTATCCACTAAAATGGCATGCTAAAATTGGATAGTGACACCTGTGATTATTATGCATGTATCAACTCAGGTATTATCACCACCTGGCCTATGACAATTTTTGTTTTTTTTTTCACTCACACAGAGGGCTTTTAAAACCCCTGAGCCAAGTCATTCTGTTTCTTAGATAAGAAGATATTCATGACCAGAATTTGTAGGTTTCTATATTTCAGAAGTAAACACTGATTGGGAGAATTATACATGTTTGCATACTTTATGCTTTACACTTTAAAGGAACACGCCACCGTTTTTCAGTACTGATATATGTTTGTGCCTGCTTTTAGACAAGTTAATGCCAACCTGTCTCGTCTTCCTCCATCTAATCTATCTCGCTAATTAAGGATGCAAGCATGTTAGCATGTAGCTTAACACAATGCTTTCATTAGGATCCAAGCATGTCTGAAGTTGGAGGCAACCAAGCTCTTCCAACACTATTTTAATATGGTTACCCAAGTTGTTACAAGACCCAGGAACTCTACTAGTGAGTACTTCGATATTAGAGCAGTGGGGAGACATTAAGAGAGAGGGAGACCAATCACTGAGGAAATCCTCCCATAGAAACACATTGTGGCCATTCTGAATGCAAGTTCTGACTTGTTTTGAAAGTAGTCAATCGCATTGTTGGACGTGGAATTTATTACTGGCAGTTAGCCTTTTGTTTACTATCTCCATCACCAGTTGTAGCCATGCCACGAATGTCCAATGAGCTCATTCACATTTGAATTAAGTATGTACAACCCCCCAGTCTGGACTTTTGGATATCACCCCATTCATTTTGATAGGGCCTGGACTTGTTGTAGCTGCCTGCAGGCGTCACCAATATGGCGGCTGAGTGGAGGAACTTGCCCAAAAGGACTTTGGTAATATCACCAAAGGGTTGTTTGGGAGTTGTGGTATCAATGCTGTTGAAGTACTCCCAAGCAGCCTATAGTTCTGCCATACATTATAGTTGTATAGTTGTACCAATGTTTGGATCCTAATTAAATGCTAACACGTCTACGCCAGTGTGACAGAGCACGCATGAAGGCAAGACATACGCCTCAACTTGTCTAATATCAAAGAAGAACATTTCAATATTGAAAAACTGTGGCGTCTTCCTTTAAAGTGGTGTCAGTCAAGAAATGAATTGAAATCAGGCATTTCTTAGGGATTTAATTTTCATAAATGACCAGTAACACATACAAAATTTAGGTTGCCTCATCAGCAGACAAAAAAACATTAAATTCAATGCATGCATGCAACTGAACAAGCAAAAACATGATAAATGCACTCATTTACAGTAGCAAGTCCTCAGGATTTTGCACACAATCGCTGTGGATGATGGGCATGGAATGTACATGTATGGTTGTACTATCTGATTGGCAAGTAGGCCTATGGCTTTGTAAAAGCCAGTAAGTTGGCTGCGCCAAAGCATCATGAGCATAACCTAAGAAGTCATTTAGTTCAGACCAACAGAATTCTGAATCACTTACAGAAAGCATGTATGGGCAACCACATATCCCTATATGAATATTAATAGAAATATGTAAGTAATTTATAAATGTTTGCACACATAACATACAGAAAACATGTATGGGCTATCACATATGCATATATAAATATTAACAGAAATATGTAAGTAATCTATAAACGTTTGCACACATAAAATACAAAAAACATATATGTCCTTGTAGGTGTTCATATATGCTAAGTAATGGAAATATGTAAGAAATCTATAAAAAAAAACTACATTGTTGTCCATACCTCATATAAAACATGTTCCATAAGCTGACCATATATGTTGGCTTATATGTAATTTATACAAATCCTTTATGATCTGTATTCCATTCATATATATGAAGTGGGCCACTTTTGTAGCATGCGCCATATATGCCATTTAATTACAGTTTTATACTTATCTTTGTAAGTTTTTTATGAATCTTTTTCATATGGGTACAGAAGACACATCGGGTTGCTAGGGCACGCGCAACATATGCATTCGCGATATTAATATTCAATATTAACATTCTAAACCCCCTTCTCAATAATAAAACCCTCCGAAGCATATTGGTACCTCCTTTTAAAATCGTTCCCCATTTAAAACCACCTAGGTGCACAGTGCAATGCTCTGTATCAGTATTTTGACATGTATGCAAGTGTACTCGAGTACGGTACAATATTGCTTGTGTGAAAGCTGACCAGGAGAGGGGAGGGGGGACAATTGTACTGTGGCACAGTATGAAACAATCATTCCTAGTGTGAAAGCCCATTAGATTGCCAGGAGCAGTCGGCTCTGCGCACGCCGCGTCACCTGCCCTTATATGGTGTTTTGCGGGTGTAATATACGCTAATTTAAGGCACCCGGCCACGTGCTTCCAATTTACGATCAAGTGAGATTCAACATTCAGCACATCTGGCTTAGAGCAAAATTTGGACAGTAAGAGCGTTTGGTGCCTCTGGAGTTTATTTCTATTTTATTTTCTCTTATATTTTTACTCAGAGAAAAAATAAGAGAAATTTATGAGAATGTTGCTGCATGAGGCCCAATGACACAAACTGGGAGGGGACTTTGTGGACATAAATGAAGATACAGTTATCAGTTTTGAACTGTCAATACAAAGTGACCTAATTCTGCCCTGCTTTAATTTCTCGGGGTCTTCCTTTGATTTTTCATAGGCTACATTTCTATAGAATTCAGCATTCTGGTTCTCTGTCTTTTCTTAAAAATCTTGTTTCGTTTCACTAAAGTATATATGGTATTTTGCTTCCTCAGAATCGTTTGTAAGACATTCACTGCTAGATTCCAGAGGGACTAAAATTCAGACTTAGTCATAGTACATAAGTGCTCAACGGCAGCAATACACAGCACCAGGTCTTCAGACATGCGGGATTCCTTTGTGAAGTGACCCTTTTAATGGTTACTGAATTTATTGTCAGGGCCTGTTTCAGGCAGTACATCATCAGCAGCTCCAGGTGCTGTGCCCTCCCTTCAGTTCTCTCTCTCCTCCTCTCTCTCCCCTCTAAACTCTCCTTGCTTTATTAGACTCTCCCAGGGAAGGGTGTGATGGAGGGGGGGCATGGAGGTCGTAGAGGGAGCTCAGGTGCGGAGGTCAGGCACTCATCATTTTCTGCTACATTGAAGTTGTTTCCACTTGGCCAGGCTCTTTATCTCACTCTCCAGTCGGGAACCATCTACCCTCTTCTTTATTATCTTTTCATACTCCTCTTTTTCATGAGAGAGATCTTTGAGGGGCAGAAAGGTCTGTCTTTCGCTCTCCCTGTCTCTAAAGTCAAAACAATTCAATTCAAAGTGCTTTATTGGCGTGGCATAATTTTCATTTTTATTGCCAAAGCAAGCAATAAAAATCACACATTATAACATTTATATATTTGAAAAAAGGAATAAAATTGAAATAACATACATCTCTGATCTCTCTCTCTCTCAGAATTGCCAATTTTGGAATACACATCGCCAAACTTGCTAATCAGTAAAAACAAGTAGACTTGGTCAACAACATCCCCCGCCAAATGCCTGAATGCGTTCACCTCATTTTTGATCTCCATCAAGGCTTCGATGGTCTGAAGCTACACATCAAGTTTGGTTGTCCTTTTTCTAATGGTTCCTGAGAAAAGCTGTCCCCTTTTCGGACGGACGGATGGAGCTCAAACCTATACCCCCCTCACACTTCGTGGTGGGGGATATAATCGCAAGGATTATTGAAGGAATTTGTCTATTTGCAAGCATGTCTGTCCTTCAATTCGTGTCATCCCAGAAAGACACATCCCAATTAGAAAAGTGGGTATTTTAGGCAGAGTTTTCTTTTCTGACATGTCCCGATTGGATACATCAGGATTGAAGGTGACAATTTTAATGCTTGTAAAGCATAATGATCCTTGTGAACCTTTGGTGCAGCTAATTTACATTATTAACACAAGTAAAATTTATGAACCCTTGTAACAACACTGAATTAGGCCTATGGGAGAGTTTATAATCTAGGCTATGGGACCTATGGTTTGCGTTTAACTGGGAAATGCCTATCTGAAATGTATCTGTGCATATCGAACTAGGACATGTCTATCTGGGATAAAAACCTTTGATTTTCAGCTTCAGGATCAGCTTCGCACTTCACACCAATTGCTGTGGAACCAAGGAAGAGCAGTGTAGACTGTGAGTATTTACTCTGGTTGTGGGGTTCTTGAGAAAATTGCAAGCAGCAATACTGGAGGTTAAGTGGTCACACTCTATAATAACTGTTCAAATCATAGGCTTAAAAGAATACTTCATTCATCACACTGATCTACAAACTTTCGTTAGCATGTCATGCTCCACTTCATACATTATTTCCCATGTTTTCAGGCAAATCGAACAACATGAGGTGGAGAAAATAGTGTTTTTATTAAGGAAATAACTAAGTTTCCATGGCACTGAAAATCCTATAATGCCGACGTCACCGCTAGGGGTGTAATCAGGGTTCCCAATTTGACGATCTGTAAGCTCACCTGGGCCGATCTGTCACGATACAGAGATCGTAGTGTGTTGGCTCTGGAGGCCCCCCGCTGCGCACATACACAAGGCATCACCATGACATGAACACGACAATGTCACAAGACACCACTAATACATGACCAAGACCCTAACAAATGTGTCAAGACTCTTCAAGAACTATTAAGATTAAATGTTAATCTTTTTTAACACTTTTTTTTTAGTGTTTAAAAAGTCTTATGACACCGATGTGACATCAGTAGGACAGGATTGCAATATCACCAAGTCGTTAACAAGACACTTAAAAGTAGACAATGTCAGCGTCATGAGAGAATGCAACTTTTTGGGGGTTCTTCATGGATTCTTGATAACTTCTTGTAAATGTTTGGCTTACATCTTGTGTATGCTGTAACGGTGTAGACCTGACTTTTAAATTTCTATTTTTTCTTTGTTGGGCGCCAGGCAGTTGAAGGCACCTTACCAGTCAGAGTCGCAAAACAATGAAATCTTTAAAACCGTTACCATATCCTCTTTGTTCAAAATTAAATGCCAACAACAACAACAACAACAAAAGTAAGAGTTTTGGATTTGAGTGTATTTTTTTAATTTGAAGTCAGTTCATGGCAGAGTTCAAAACAGGAAATATTCCTGCGAGCACTGCACACATTTAAAGTTCAAACAGTCCCCAGCAATTGTAAATTAATCGAAAATAAAAAGAAACCAAAAGTTCAACCAGCTCAATAAGCTCAAACAGCCAACACAAAATCAGAAGAGTCAAACAAAAAACAAGGCTTTCTTAGGCGGGGCCAAACAATTTGTACGTGCATGAGTGTGGGTGCGACAGAGACAGAGAGAGAGCCGCGGGAGATGGCCGTGTAGATGGGTGAGCGAGAGAACGAGATGGCCACGTATGACTCGGGAGGAAGGCTAATCGGAAGAGCACCTGAGGGCAGGAGAGTGGAGCCATTTTGGAAGGTAAACCAGGAAAGCCAGGCAGTCAGACATGCGCATTTCTCGTACCTTACATATCCATGAAATAGTCCGATCCTCCAGCGGTATTTCCCAAATGCAGTCAAAGTAGCCGGAAAATTTGTTCAGACTTGTCTCCCTTAACTGTTACACTCTGTTACACTCTCCTCCCCTTGGGAAAAACACCTTTTGGTAGTTTCTCGAGTTATACAAACCCAAGGAAGTCTTCATCATCAGACTCTTCTTCAAAGATGTCTTGGAGCTTTTGACGCTCACAAGTTTCCAGTTCCTCCGCTGTGGGGTAACATGGTTTCCGATTTGCTATGTTGATGTTGCGAAGGTCATCTCCATTATCCTCACGGACTACCAGGTAATTCACTGGTCCAAGCTGCTGGAAGACATGATACAAACCCTACCACTTGGGGGCAAGTTTGGCCGCAAAGTGTTTCGAAGCACTTAACTGAGGGTGATTACGAACCCAGACACGGTCCTCATACTTAAATGTAACATCTCTGCGACATTTGTTGTAGTTCCGTAATTGTCATTTTCTGGCAAGTTTGCTATTCTCCTGGGCCTTTGCTTTCAAACTTTCAATCAGTTGGACCATGTCATATGGAGCAGAGTCAGGGGTGAGGTCATTCCATTGAAGAATTTTATCTAAGGGACTTTTTAACTTTCGACCCATCTGCAGCTCCTCAGGGGAAAGACCAGTCGTCTCATGGACGGCTGAGTTCAAAGCAAAACGAAACTCATGGAGATACTTGTCCCATTGACGGTGATTGTCATCAACGTCTGAGGAGATCATGCTTTTAAGATTTCTGTTGACCCTTTCTGTCATGTTTGAGGGTGATAGGAGGTGGTGGTTCGAGGTTGCACAGTCCACTTCTCACAGAGTGTCGGGTAGATAGAGGAGACAAACTGAGAACCTCGGTCTGACAGAACATAGTCAGACACACCCCACCGAGTGATTATTTTAGCGTGGAAGACTTTGGCAATCACTGGGGCAGTGGCGGAGTGGAGAGGGAACATTTCCACCCAACAAGTGAAGTAGTCAACAAAGACTAACAGATGTTCATTTCGGTTTGAGCAGCATGGTAAGGGGCCCTTCAGATCAACGCCAATCATCTGATTCGAACGTTTCACCTCTTTTGGTTTCATGAGACCTGCAGGTGTCCGTGTGTCGCTCTTGCAGGTTTGGCAGGTTGTACAATTCCTGACAAACTCTTTCACATCAGTCCACATTCTAGGCCAGAAGGCAACTTCTTGGAGACGTTTATAGGTTTTGAAGACCCCCTGGTGGCCAGCCATGGGATGATCATGATAGAGTGCAAGAGTGGATGTGTAAGCGTAGACGGGATGTAGAGATTGTAATGGACCTGCCCATCAATTAGTTGAGTCTTCCGATACACTTTTTTCCCTAGGAGAGCAAAGTTTTCCTGTGCGGATGAATTTTAAGCCATCAAAGCTTTGTGTATCTTGAGAATCTCTGGGTGCTTCTTTTGTTCCTTCCAGATGGTGTCCATGGACAGTGGAAACACAGAGTCACTGACACGTAGGACAAGACACAGTCGACACCAGAGGGAATCCTGGATAATGCATCAGAAGCAGCGTTGAGTTTACCTTTTCGGTATTCCACAACAAATTCAAACTGTAATTGGAGTGCCTATCTAATTAAACATGACATGGTTTGAGTGGAGCTGATGACCCACTGTAAGGCAGCATGATCAGTGACCACAGTGAATGTCTTGGGTTCAAGATACTGTTGCTGCCTCTCAAGTGCCCAGATCACTGGGCACACTAAACACTCAGATCACAGATCACCAGATCACACTAAACACTCTCGTTCAGTAGTTGAGTAATTTCTCTTAGCTTTATTCAAAATTCCGCTGGCATAAGCCAGAACTTCCTCATTTCCTGATGGCTTTTGCTGCATTAGCACAGCAGACCGACTTCACTGGAATCTGTGTAGACTATGAATGGAAGTGTTAAGTCAGGATGACCGAGAATCGGAGAGGTTGTGAGGTGCTTCTTTAATTTGTCGAATGCAGTTTGACATTGCTCACTCCAGACAAACTTTTGTCCTTTCCGCTTCAATGAGTTGATTGGTTCTGCAAGTTGATAGCAACCAGGAACAAAACGGTGGTACTAGCCTGCAAGTCCTAAGAAACGCTGGACTTCCTTTAAGTTGGAGGGTCAGGATAGTCTTGGATTGCGGCAGTTTTCTCAGGATCAGCTGTGATTCCTTGAGCAGAGATGACATGTCCCAGATACTTGATCTGGTGAAGGCAGAACTTGCATTTCTTCAGGTTCAGAGTTAGGCCTGCTGCACGGAGTCGGTCTAGGACGGCTTCGAGGAGAGAGAGATGTTGTTGAACTGTATGAGAACATATGATTATGTCATTCAGATAAACCATACAGTTTCTTCCACGGAGGTCACCAAGAACTTGTTCCATCAAACGCTTAATGGAATCTGGGGCGTTTTTTGACCCAAAAGACATTACAGTAAACTGAAAGAAACCTGCAGGTGTTATGAATGCCGTTTTGGCCTTGCTGTTCTCATCCATGGATACCTGCCAGTATCCACTGTTCAGGTCCAAGGAAGAGAGGATGGCAGCACCAGCAAGGGATTCCAACAGCTCTGAGATGTTAGGCAGTGGATAGGCATCAGTCTCAGTTACAACATTGAGCCTTCTGTAATCAATGCAGAAGCGGTGTCCTCCATCTTTCTTGGATGCCAGGACCACTGCCGATACCCATTCCGAGAATGATGGTTCCACAATGCCATCAGACAACATGTCCTTCAGTTGCTGCTCCACAATTGATTGCTTTAAAGCAGACATCCGATAAGCTTTCTGCTTGATTGGCACCTCAGAGGTTGTGTAGATGAAGTGTAGTAGGACATGGGTTTTTCCAGGGTTTCCGGTGCAAATTTCTGGATATTTCTCCAAGAGCTGTCATAACAATGGTTTGTCCTCCTCCTGCAGGTCACAGCTCTGATCTGCAAGATGGTAAGAAGACCAAGACCGGACCCAGCTGATTGTTTTCAAACAGATTGAAGGACCTGATGGCAGAACACTGCCCAAGAACCCCATCTTGCTTAGTTGGAACGGATATGCAATGGACTCAGACTTGAAGCTGGACTGCAAGTCAGCAGCATTCACCTGAAGGCCACTGAGAAAGAGGAAATCCAGGCCTAGCACAACAGCATAAGCCAAGGCCTTGGAAGTTAACACAGCCAATGGCAAAGATAAGACATGTTCATGAAGACATGTAACTCCGCCAAGCCTAACGGTGTTTCAGACTCACCATCGGCAAGATAGAGGGGTCCATTTAGCCAGGGCTTTAACTCTTCTTCAGCTTGCTTTATGTCATTCCAGATATTTCCCTGAATGACAGTGTATGTGGCACCAGTGTTTATGATGGCCTTTCCAAATCAAGAGCGAACGGAGAGTGGTACAATCAACTGCTTTGGGAGGACAACTGGCAGAGGGCTTGCAACTTCCTTAGCAGGCTTGAAATTCTTTCCATATTTCCCATTTCCAGTGTAGGACAAGGCAGAGTATGTGTTTTTCCCACCTTGATCAGCAGACTTAGCAGGGTGAGAGGTCTGCTGGGAATGTTTGGAAGGCGGCTGCTTAGTCATTTGAGATGACATCTTAGGTGGAGTCTGATACTGAGGGCAAGCACCAGGAGCATAATGTCCGTTACATCTCCAACATGTGATGGTAACCATTTCCGATGGCCTACTGGGCACCTTGGGCATCACACTTGATTGGCGAGATGAGGAGTTTCTCCTCTCATACTCCAATTGCTGCTCTAAGTCCTTCTGCAATTGGTGGCCCAACCTCACAAGCTCATCCGCAGTGGAGACACGTCGTCGTAGCTGGATAGTAAGATGCGGTTTTGCATTTTTTAGAGTCAGTCTCACAATTTCACCCTCAGTCATTTCCGGTCTCCACCTTTTACAGAGAGCCTGATAGGAAAACGCAAAGTCTCGGATCGGCTCCGAGTCGCCGTGTTGCCACTGGCACACACAGTCCGTAAGCTCTTCTTCATAATCTTCAGATAAGAAGGCAGACAGAAATGAAGTCTTGAGTTGATGGTCGCACAGGCTATCTCCCACCAGTCATGAGCAGTGCCGTGGAGGACAGTCCTGAACGTAGTAAGGATGTCATCATCACTCAAAAGCTGAATGGCTAAAGAGTCATGGCATTTTGACAAGAAAAGAACGGGGTCTGGATCATCACTGGGCTTGCCAAATGTTGGAAACGAGAGCTTAAGGTGATCAGTCTTGAGAGGAGGAACCATCAGCTGAGGAGGAAACATTGAGGGAGAAGGTCTTATATAAGTAGACCCAACTGAACTCTGAACATTGCCTGGATGATGGGCAACAGGCTTTTTACTCAGAATGTCAAGCTGTGTATGCAGTTTTTTGAATTCTTTTTCATTTTCTTGGATGTGACGAGTAATCTGAGATTGAACACTGTTCACTGCTGAGGACAGACTTTCCACAAGGGTAATGCAGTGTAATGTCCTTGATAAATATCATGACACTTAGTTTAGAGTGGCCCCTAGTGGTTGTATAAATAGTTGTATGTGTAATGACGTGTTTAAAATTACTACAACACATATTTCCGGGTTATTGTTTGAGTGCTCCAGTTAACGCGAGCTCCACTTTGTTTATCGGTCCAAAATGCCACAGACACCATTGTTTGTAAGTCCTTTGATACGAATTTTGATAAGATGTTTTATGTCTCAGTATTGTATTTAGTTTATGTAGCTGTATGTATCATTGGCGTAAAACTCGTCATTTTATGTAAACAATTTATTTAACATTCTGATTACCAGCAAACTTCATTTCCGTATCTGTTCATTTTTATTGATACACGTTTTTGTATTATGTGTTTTAAGTTTCACAGATTTGAATGCTTGAAGGAAAGAGTAAAACACTAAAGATTACGTCCTGGTTCCGACCCTTTCTTCAGTACTCATCTGTTTAGCTATCTGTCCAGTTGTGCTAATAGCAACGGGGACAGAATATGCAGTGACCTAATTTGTTAGCAAGGTGTTCCTGAGATGCATATGTTGCTGTATGACTGGCATGGATGTCCTGTTGGAGTTCAACCTGCAGTTGTTCCACCATGAAGCGAACCTCAGTAGTCTGCTGTTAACTTTTTTCTTCCATGTGGATAGTTAGTAAAATTCTCATTGCTTTTAACATGTTTTCCAGTTATCCGTTCATTTTTTCAGTATCCTCCTGCATCTGTTTTTTGAGTTGTGACAGCTGTTGGTTATTCTCCTCAGCAAGGGAGGTCACCTTTGTTTCCAGTGCAGAGCAGTTTTTGCCGATTTGAGTTGGTATTTGTTGGTGTTGCGCGTGTTGTTGTGCCACTGTCTCTGTAAAACGATCCTGAACTTGAGCGGCAAAACGTCTAGCAGGAGTTGGAAGTGCTTTGGGAAGATCCTGTTGTGAGACTGACATTAATGACATGTCAGAGGGTGAATCATTTTGCTCCTGAGGCGAGGAAGTCTCTGTCAGAGCCTCCTCATCTTTTTCCATGGGTACAGGGTTATGTTTCTCAACACGTGTACAAGTTTGATGCAGAGAATTGATGAGGGAGGGGAATGAACAGGCCACGTGCCTAGGCAACCTACCAGTGAAGGAGTTTTGAGAGGGTTTGGATATGCTTGGTAAGCCTCGCAAGAGCCATGACTCATTGGTATTAGATGTAGTATTTGGGTGTAGAACCTGAAAGTTTGATTTGGCTCGATTTTACTTACAACATAGGTCAAAAATCATATTGTTGGAACACAGGCTCATTCCATGTGTAAAATTTGGTTGATCTAACAGCAAGCTTTTATGACCTGGATGTTCTGTTGCCTGCCTGCAAACTTCCTTTGTTCTGCCCAGCAGGGGTGGGAGCCATTAAGGCTAGCAGGCCTCACACTTCTACCACTGCTTGCATTGAAGTCAAAGCACAGCTACATTAATCGGCTTAGAACAATCTAAATCTCTGTCAAATTCATGTTATGTTTATGTTCAATATCCTAGAAAGGAACCTCTTATATATTTATCACACTATTGTGCTATGATATTCCATTTTAAGGCCTTTCCATGACAACTGCATCATTTTAACACATATTCCTATCATGTAAGGTCTCTTTATTCTCGGGGGAGTCCAAGGAGTTGAATGGAACATGTTTCATTTCCCTTGGAATTATGGTTCATCTTGTTTATAAGATTCATTTGGGTGACTACCTAGTCTCCTCTCTATGCAAATTAATCTTATCACCAAGGCCAGTAAAACTCTGATTCGGCCACCCTTTCCTCGACCTTGTTCGGAGGCGTGGTTTGGAATCTTTAAAGGTGGGAGATCCTACCCAGAAGCGCTCTTTTTCTCTCTTGGTCATCTTTGCGGGTCGTGATCTGACGTGCGAATAGGTAAGTGGGAGAGGTCACATGACGCCTTGCTCTGCGGAGCGAGGAGGCATTTGAGTTCTCCCCGACCACGTGGGGCGACATTAGCTCCGCGTGACCATTCATCTTTCCAGGTATGAATATATTCTAAATCATTCTTAATTATGGGTAACTGGTAATTGGCTTAGTGTTGATTTGTTAGATCCAAGTTGTGCCTACCTGGTAATTAAATTATTGTTATTCCTTTTCTAGCTTGCGTGGTCTCCGTGTCTTTTAATCTTTTTATTCTTCTTAGCCTCGTCTCGGCAAATACCAAGGGGAATAGCCTGTCCTCACTGAGGAACGACTGGCCAGCGGCCCGGTGTGGGAATTGGTTGGTTAAGTTGGTTTAGGCGACCATGATCTACCTATTATAAGGATTTATATACGTTGGTTCTGAGTTTTAACCTATAGAACCCTTAGGCTAATATATAATTCTAGGTTCATTGTAATATGCCAGCAGAGGCTATTGCAATGATGATTGACTTCCAACTGCTAATCTAACCAACGAACTAGGATTCGAACATGGTGTTAATGCCCAAGAACATTAATGTAGCGGCGGTGGTTGTCTGTTAGGAATTCAAGGTATAGTCACTTCGTTTTTGTCCTTAGAGTCTAAGTAACTGGTTATCACTGTCTCGAGATTCGCGCATGCTGTTCCAAAACTATCAATTCTAATTCTAATTTGGAGTCAGATTTTCAACGAGGATACCACTAAATTTGGTATGCTAACTGTTTATTGGAGTCAGATTAATTGTAACCATTGCGTTTTCATGCCCGGTCCAAAGACGGTGAAAATGATCTATTATACTATCATTCACTCCAGCCAGAAGAATGCTCTAATTAAAGTTAAACAAAGAGAACACGTGATGCCTTCACCTCGCTGCAATGTTCCGTCGTTGGTTATTGTTTTGTGAGGTTTTACAGTTTTGCAAGCAAGTCTTTCACAATTATTGGCATTCATACCCCTACAAGTGTTTAGACACTAAGAAGCTTTGGTCTTAGATGTAATATGTTCAGCAAGGTTTATCAGCTCCCTGCTGCACTTGAATTTTAGGTCAGGGTGTCTGTGGCTGGCAGCAGTCTCAGATGGTCTCATATGCAAGGACCTGGGGGTGACAGAGTAGCATGGGCTTGTGGGGAGGAGGCACTGCAGTCTGGGGAAGGGGAGGCTGGTGAAGGTCTCATTTTCACAGACTTCAATGCCTCCAGGTATGCTTGCCTCCTTGGTAGCTGTTGGCCCCATATTGGCCTCTGCCGGCTCTTCCTCTGGGGTCAGAGGAGTCACAGTGCTTATGCCTCCACCAGTCACCCTTTCGCTCTCCCTCCTGACCTCTGCTCCCCTCTTTTTTGCACGACTGGAGTCGTCATGCCACTTTTTATGCGCCTCTTCCCCAGTCTTTGGCTGGCTGCTGGAAGCACTGAGTTTTTCAGCAATTGAATTCCAGGTATTGACTTTTATTTTTCGCCAGATTTGTACTTAGACTTGGAAAATAGTATCTCTTTCTTTTGTTCAATTTCATTTAGCAAGAGTAGGAATTCTTCCTTTGTGAACGCAGACTTCCGTGTTCATTTCCCCTCCATGACCAACTGTCAGACACCACACTACCACGGCCAATTTATTGCAGCCATCAGGCTCTGATTGGAAAACAGTGAAATGACAAGGTGAAGGGAGTTTAACTTCATTATTTAGCCTTTTCTTTTTTTTTTCCTGTAATCTTTCATTGTAATTCAGTAGGTTTATTTTATTAAAAAAGGCAGTGAATGAATTTAGTACAAGTATGATGATAACATCATGTCTTCAAAACATGGTATTTCAGTGTTCATCAGTTAACCCTCTCCAGCCCAATTTATTATTTTTAGATATGAAAAATCTTTCATTCATGGAGAAATGTTCTTATACACTAGTGGCTGCAGGTGGGTCTAACTTAGTATTTTTGCAATACTGAGCTGGAAGGGTAACTTTATCAAACCATTTTCCATGCGGTCTTTATATTTTATTATCAGTCATCAATTGATTTATTGTTGCAAATTTGCAACATGTGCCTGGAGAGGGTTAAACGAGTGAGTACCTCTCAGCAATGATTTACAACTACGAATGCTTTAGCAAGGATGTGCTTGGCAAAGAAGCTCTCGGCGAAGTTCCTCTTAAGGCTCCATCTGATGATTGTATTTGCGAAACCCACGTATGTAATGGCTGGTTAGAGTGGAGTATCAGGCCCAGTTTACACGAAGACGCTTGCGAGTAAAGACGACAAAATATTTTAGCGGAAGTGCCTTTTGTTTATATGGTGACGGCGTTTTTGGGGCTTGAAGACGCAAAAATCTCAAACCACCCTCGAAAGTGGGAAACTTGAATACGCTCCAGCGTAGCGTTTCCGTCTAAACGTCTTCCGTCTTCTGGCCAAGACGCAAAACTGGCTCAGATCTGCTGTTTGGCTCACGTCGCGTAGGCGTTTACGTCACGCAGTAAACAAACATGTCAGATTACATCCATGCTTCGGACCTTCAGGCTACTCTGGCAGCCGTAATAAATGTACAGGAATCGTTACTACAAATGTACAGAATCTGTCTATTTTGACTGACAGGACTCCCAGTCAATGCCTTGCTGAGCCTTAGAGGTTTTATAGTTTAAAGTAATCTGGAGCAATAGCTCGACCTCTTTGTCTGAGCAGACAAAGTTCTTCTTGTTAACGGTAGCTATATTTTGTGATTTCGCGGCACAGTGATGAGAAGGAAGATTCCATGCATGCGCGTAGGCATGGCGGCGTTTGTGTTAGTGTATCACAGCACCACCTAGCCGTCTGGCATGCATACCCAATCAATTTCTACACACTTTTTGCGTCACCGTATGCACACAGATTTCCTCCCGAGAACGCTCGTCTGAACGCGAAATAAAAAGTGAAGACGCAACGCCACTTTTTCGTCTTCTGTTCACACCGTCATCATGTAAACCTAGCCTCAGATGCCGCGGCAGGCGAAGCTGCATCAAGCAGCAAGCCGACGCAGCTGAAAGTGATTGGGCTAAATAAGAGGAAAGGAGCCCGCATTTCTGAATAAACGAAAGGCTTAAGTTCCAGAAACGAAGCGAGCAACCAGATAGAAAAGAAATCTCAATAAAAGACAAAACCAACAAGGCACCAAACAACAGTGCCAAATAACCTAAAGAAGCTAAGCCTCCCAGAAACAAAGAATATACAGCGCAAAACATCATTATTGGCACCCCTGGTTAAGATGTGTTCTTTAGCTTCTGATAAATTAAGTTTTTTTCTAAATAATATAGACCACAAAAAAAGAGGTAAATCCAACCTTTAATTTGAGTGCATTTATTCAGCGGGGAAAAAAATTCCTACATTAAGAAATAGTTCTTTTACATCAAATCATGTGTGCCACAATTATTATCACCCCTGATTTTAATACTTTGTACAACCCCCTTTTGCCAACAAAACAGCACCTAATCTTCTCCAATAATGTTTCACAAGGTGGAAGAATACAGAAAGAGGGATCTTCGACCATTCCTCTTTGCACAATCTCTCTCAATCATCCAGTGACCTGGGTCCTCTCCTCTGCGCTCTCCTCTTCAGCTCACTCCACTGGTTTTCAATGGGGTTGAGGTCTGGGGAATGAGATGAACATGGGAGGAGCTTGATTCTGTGTCTGTTGAACCATTTCCGCGTAGATTTGGCCACATGTTAAGGGTCATTATCTTGCTGAAAGACCCAGTGATGACCCATCTTCAATTTTCGGGCAGAGGCCACCAGATTTTGATTTAAAATGTCTTGGTATTTCAAAGCGTTCATGATGCCGTACACCCCAACAAGGTTCCCAGGGCCTCTGGAAGAGAAACAGGCCCACAGCATCACTGATCCTCCCCCATACTTCACAGTGGGCATGAGGTGCTTTTGTGCATACTCATCTTTTGTGTTGCGCCAGACTCACTCAGAGCTTTTTGGCAACAAACACTCTATCTTGGTCTCATCTGACCAAAGCAAAGCACACGGCCCAAGTTGAAGTTCCAGTATCGCTTAGCGAACTCCAGACGTTTGCGTTTATGATTGTGAGTGAGAAAAGGCTTTTTCCGTGCATGCCTCCCAAACAGCTTGTTGGCATGTAGATAGCACCTGATGGTTGTTTTGGTGGAGATTGATCTCACAATCGTAAGGGCAATGAGGAGGTGGAGGCCCGTCGTTTACTAAAAACCTCAGTGAGATCAGTATAAGCAGTAGGCATGTTATGAGGCAAACAAAAATTCAAAGCTGCCCAAATTCTCAACCTGTTCGTACTCAGCCGCATCACTGACAGTCTCTAGATTCTCCGGAGCTACCTTTGGAATAACAATCATCCTCTGGCTGACGCCAGTCAAATTGAGGGTCCCACTCCGACCCCTCCTCAGCCCCCTTCTCTAGATTGAGAGGGTCGTGTGGGATAATCTCCCCTGAATCACTCCAGGCATCACTTGCTCTCATGGATTGACGTCCAGGCCAACACATAGAGCTATCCATGCAGTGGGATCTACAATCAGAACCCCACTGCGCAACAAGGTCCTTATTACCCCAAAGGATGGGAGGCTTGTGTTTACGTAACCAAGAATGTTCAAAAACAACTGGGAAGACAGGGGAACTGATAAAAAAAAAAAACAAATTTCCTAAGAATGTCCACTAAGGGTTCAGAGATCTTGGATATAACTCTGTCTCCCAACGGGCGACCATCCAAAGTTTTAATGGCGTATGATCGCAAAAGAGGACGACCCGGAATGGAATGTCTCATAGCCCATTCCCTATCCATAAAACAGTCGACAGCCCCAGAGTCCAAAAATGCAATAATAAAAATTCTCTGTGTTCCCTTAATCAATTTAATAGGAATTAAAGTCAGATGGGGAGATTGGTTCTGACCCTCTAGTGCTCCCCATACCACTAGGGGGCTCCGTTTCCCTGGAGCTCAGGACAGTGTGGACGGATATGCCCAGGCTTACCACAATTATGGCCGATTATATGTCTGCGAGCAGGCTTGCAAGCCCTGCTATTAAATAAGCCATTAACCTGCATACTCATCAGGAGTGGAAGAACCTGTCGGTGGAGTTAGGACTGAGTGAAAGCTACGGGCAATACTAACCCTGTAATCAACAGAACGCAATGCATAATGTTTCTCCTTTTCACGTTCACGGAGGCGATTATCAATTCGCACAGCCGTATGAACCAACGAATCTAAGGACACACACGGCTCCAATGCCGCCAAAGTGTCTTTAATATCTTCAGCCAGAGCACTAACAAACACTGTCATTAAGGGCGCTTCAACCCAGCCTGTTTCAGTAGCTAATGAACGAAAGATGATGGAAAAGTTAGCGACAGTCTCAGATTCTTGCTTTTGATGCATTAAATGTGTTACGGTGTCTTGACCACGAAAATCCTGATCAAAGACTGATTCCATAGCTTTATCGAGGGCTTCAACAGAATTCACGATCGGTGAATTAGATCGGATTAGTGGACCCACCCAAATCAGTGCAGTATCAGTCAAGCGGGATAAAATAAATGACACTCGAGACTCCTCATTAGCGTACCATGAAGGTTTGGCTTTAAAGAAAATTTTGCATTGTGCAACAGTGTTTACATTTCCCTGCTTCACCACCAAATCTAGAAGGCATTTACAATTTTGGTTTTCGGGAGGAGCTTAAAGATTGTGCTTGTGCAACGTTATGTGTAATTAACACTCTCCGTCAGAGAGAGTAAGGCAGCTTCCATCCTCTGAGTGCTGCTTTCTTGTAATCTTAGCCTCTTGGCACATTCAGATTGCCGAGCATTTAAAGCAGAGAGAGCCTGAAAGGACAGCCTGCTGGTTAGCTACCACTTTCTCAAACGCAGCCGCGGCTGATGACTCCATGTCTGGCTGGAGTGTTCTGTAATGGCTGGTTAGAGTGGAGTATCAGATGCCGTGGCTGGCGAAGCTACACCAAGCAGTGAGGCGACGCAGCTCAAAGTGATTGGGCTAAATAAGAGGAAAGGAGCCCGTGTTTCTGAATAAACGAAAGGCTTAAGTTCCAGAAACGAAGCGAGCAACCAGAAAGAAAAGAAATCTCAATAAAAGAGAAAACCAACAAGGCACCCAACAACAGTGTCAAATAACCTAAAGAACCTAAGCTTCCCAGAAACAAAGAATATATATATTAATTGCAAACCCCTGACTAGAAATATATCGAGCCGAAGTGGGCAGAGTCATATGAAACACTCCAGCGTAGAAGGTGTGGCGACTTCCAGCTGAAATAGACTCCGGGAAGAACCGCCCAGGAGTAATCAGCCAGCTGGGTAAAAAATTCGTTGTGGAAAGAAAACGATATTGTCAGGGAAAAGTGTAACAAAGAAAACAAAAAGCACATAGCAAACCATGACAACGTAATGAGAGAACGTCCATTGCTTAAGAATCTCTTTAAACCACTCATTAATACTGAGATCCAACGTCATTGGGAAACCCACCCTAGCTCCATTTAACAACCACTGTCAGCGGCAGTCTCCTCACCAAAATTAGCCAAGCTACATCTCTCATTCTTGCAATATATTTTTACTCCAAATTTTTGTGGTCAAATTTCAAATTGTAAATCATCTAAAGATCTGTATTTTACAAACCCTCCATATAAACCATTTATTTTCATTTATATGAGTACAAATGAAAACGCACCACTTGAAAAAAGTCAATATTTAAGTTCAAATGAACTTCAATATAATTTTTATACAACAACAACACTACAGTGACGTCATCCGACATGCCAGGTGCAAGAAATGCGAGAATTTCAAGTTAACTGTAACGCTAGGCAATTTTTTGCAAAAACGCAACATCTTGCACGCACACCACGAGAAAAATGAATTTCACTCTGAATTTGTGCACACATTGGCCCTCATTTATCAAACTTGCGTAGGATCTGGTGTAGATTCTGGTGTAAATATCTTCGTTCGCCAGGTGTGATTTACTATAAGTGTGTACGTCGCAGATTTCGGTGTAGAACTGCCGTGGCGTTGATAAATCTGGCGGCAGAAACCATCGTAATTTACACGACACGCCCCTAAAAATTCATGCTCTGGGAGGCATTGTCCAGCCCACTTCTCGACATGGACTCTCTAAAGACGGCAAAGAAGAAAGAACTTCACTGAGGAGGAAATATCGTCGGCCTGCTGATAAACCTCGTATCTACAATTTGATGAGAAACAAAAACTTGTATGTCCACGATAATAGCATAAACATTGCAAAATACAAAATTTCATTGATTGGATACATTATTGGAGGAAAAATAGTCATCCTACCTGAACACAGCTCGACTGCGTTCTTACATGCAAAATTAAACTTTTTTTTTTTTGCTCTCCAGTAAAGTTTATGATCTTGAAGATACGAGGTTTTATCAGCAGGTCGACGATAGAAGGAGAAAAAGAAAAGACTTCCAAATAAAATTATTAAGAGTGGCATAAAGGGAGCCGAGAAGGCTGCAGTTTGTAAAACTATTGCTGCTGCAGTAGTAAACACCGTTGAGGTGGAAAACTGGAGTGCAGCAGATGTTTTATTTAATTTATTAATAAATCAAAGTGACTATACGCACTTAATTTTTGTGCTTGGATGCACTTAAATGACCAAAATTCTTGTTAGACGCACTTATTATTGTGGCCAAGATGCACATTTCTCCATTGCCCACACTTATTCCAAAGCTAAACTTTTTTCTTGGCCAAACTTATTTTAAGCGGTTCTTTCTAAGCAGCACTGGAATGGTCATCAACTTACTGGCCACACTTAAAAGTGCGAATAACATCGGCCTTAATAAATTCAATTTATAGATCCACAATATTTCATGTTATATTGCCTACATAATTTACAATCCAAATGCGTTACATGTAGGTTAAAAAAAAAGTGGTCCGATTTTAAGATCGCCTCCCAAAAACGGTTTACAACAGCGCACGGACCGGTGGAGGCCAACCAGACTCGAACCTCCAGCTGTCACAGCGCTGATAGGCTCCCCCTCCATCGTGGGAATACGAGCCGGTGGGGATATGGATGAGTCCCCCCCACCTCGATCGGAGCACTATGAGGGTAACTGGTAAAATACAGTCTGCAAAGATCACTCTTCATTGCACTTTTATCAGTGTTACTGTATGACATGTTATTGGTGCCACACAAAACGAGCAGCCACTCATCACTTTCCCGGATGAGATCTATGTGCCGAAAGTTCCTCTCACTTCGGACAGAAGCTTATTCCTCTAGCAATGGAAGATCTGCCATTGTCAAAATGTGATCACTGTCGAAGTGTCCGTAGGCATCTATTTACTGAGCAACAAAAAGAAACGCAAGCTAGCTAGTTAGTTAATTTAGGCTACTCTTACGCTTACTCAGTCGAAGGGACCGCAAAATAAAAATAAGTTTGATGAAACGAGTATAAATGTGCACGTGCTCGTAATAAATTTGATTTTCTAAAATAATTACGCGCAAACATTTTTCAGTCTGCCTTTAATTGGGCTAACTTTTGTTTCTTTTGTTAATCAGTATATATCTGACTGGATGAGCATATGACATACACTGCATATCTGCCAAGCTGCGCATTGCGCTTAATCAAATGGATTGTAATCGTCAGCCGTCAAGCAAGTTGTTTCCAAATAAGAGTAACTAATTGCTCAACTCAGGTGCAATTTATTTATTTATTAGATAAATTTATTAATTAAATAAATAAATAATGACATCTATGTAGAGAAATTAATTACACTTATATTTGGAAACAACCTGCTTTTATTCATTTCTTTATGCATTCACTTATTTTGTCTATTTATTTATTTTACTAATAAACAGCATGACGTCCACATCGCTGCATATGGTTTATTACTCATTTTGACAGCTGCACTCGTTCCAGCATGTTGTTCGCTGTTTTCAGATTTGCGTACACCTGGTCAGAGCTGGCTTGAGATTTTTGCAGACCGTTCGCTCATGTTCAGATTGATAAATGCCGATTCTTGCGGTAGATTTGGCGTACACCCATTTTTTTGGTGTACGCACGTTTGATAAATGAGGGCCATTGCCTTTATAAGCATGTGAATTCGAATAAAATTTCACTTCTTCACTGACACTTGTGAAACGTCGACACTATGCCGCGACTTACAGCCCCTGAACGGGAACGTGCCATAGGCATGCTTCAAATTGGCGCCAGCACCAGAGAAATTGCCAGACGACTACACTGCGCACACACAACGATCGCATGACTCCATCAAAGGTTTCTACAAACGGGGAGCACTCGGGACCGTCCTCGACTGGGTCAACAAAGTGAGACAACGGCACGTCAGGACCGACAGATCGTACGGGATCATGTCCGAGACCGAACACTACCAGCGACAAGAACGGCTGCTAAAGTCCAAGGACGACGTAGATTAATTCACCCCAACACCGTACGGAACCGTCTGCGAGCTGCAGGCCTGCGTGCACGACGTCCTTATTTAGGCCCCATAGTGACGGATCGTCACCGAAACCAGCGTCTACAGTGGGCAAACAGGCACCAGAATTGGCGACTACGACAATGGCACGGTGTCATCTTTTCTGACGAGTCACGGTTTCACTTAAGGAACGCAGATGGCCGTATACGTGTTTGGCGGAGACGTGGTGAACGTTATAACGCCGATTGTGTCGTTCAAACGAACCGTTGGGGTGGTGGCAGCGTTATGGTGTGGGGTGGAATAAGCTACCGTCACAGAACCCCTCTCCATATCTGCAGAGGAAGGGTGAACGGCGTCTACTACCGGGACCAGGTGCTGCAGAACCATGTTGTGCCGTTCTTCAACCAACACCACGATGTCCACATGTTCCAACAGGACAATGCTAGGGCACACACTGCAAGGGTGTCCATGCAGTACCTTGCACAGTAGAACATCCCCGTGCTTCAGTGGCCAGCTCTGTCACCCGACCTCTCCCCTATCGAGTACTTATGGGATGAAATTGGACAACGTCTTTCAGGTTGACGCCAGATGGACAACATCCGAGAACTTGAGTTTGCCCTTGTTCAGGAGTGGAATGCTATCCCTCAGAACACTATCCAGAGACAGATCAACTCCATGCGACGACGATGCACCGCATGTGTCAATGCAAATGGCGGTCACACCCGTTATTGACTTTCCTGTTTGACCTCTACACCAGTTAAACCTCTCTCGCGCATTAACATTATCGTGAATGAAATTGAATGATGTTTACATGTCTTCTTAAATCATTCATTATCTCAAATGCATCATACATATATACTTCACATATCAATCCGTGGAGCTATTCCAGATTTCGTGAGTGGTGCGTTTTCATATGGACTGAGTATATATACAATTTTGCTCTCGTGTTTGCACCAATCCATATCCAAATGTTTAAATATGTGTATAAAACCACTGGACATAAGTTTAAAATAGGGTATTCCAGATGGTTCTCTTCCTCTCTTTTTTCTCCAGTTGGTGATATCACCAATCCAGCCAATTTGTCTGCTGATTCCACCAGTAACGTCTTGCACATGGCAATTTTTAACTTAATACCAAGATCTATAGACCCCAAACCTCTGTAATTCCTTGGTTTAAATAACCGTTCTCTTCTTGCCACCTCTCAATTTGTGCCCCATACTAACTTACAGCCCTCCAATATATTTCTCAGTTGGTGGCAATACTGAACTTAAAAACATTATTTCTGATAAAATTAACATTTTCAAATTATCAATTCAAGATCTATAACAGATATTTTTGCCAGATCATTTTGAAACCTCATCTTTTATTTATTTTTCTTTTTTTTTGCCAGTTTGTTGTGAATCAATCTAAATTATTGCTTACATAAACTCCTACATTTTTAATTTCATCCTTCACAGTTATTTGTACAGGAAATTGTTTTGCTAAATTCCCAATCCAAACTGCTTCTGATGTATCTTGGTTTAACACTGCACCAGATACCTTTTCATGCATATTAAAATGCTCATATGTGACATCAACGTCAACAGAAATAATTACTCTCTCATTCCTAGCCATGATGGCATCTAATTGTTTATCATTTTGAAACCTTTTAATCAAAGGATTAATAGCAATTACATGAAGGGCAACACTCAATGGTCACCCTGGCTTCATGCCTCTATAAACATGAAAACATTCAGTTAAGTGACCATTGACATTCACTTGAACTACAGATTTAGCATACTGACACACAATCCTATTTATGAACTTTTGTGGGAATCCATATTTTCTCAATACATTGAATATATATTGTACTTCCTTGTTATGTAGTCAAAGTTTTTTTTATTTTATCCAAAGCAGTAACAAAAAACCCATCCTCTTTTTTACATAATAAATACATTCTCTTAGAGTACAAAAGTTATCAAACATAAGATGGGCCTTTACAGTACTGGTCTGCTCTCTTTCTAAATTCCAAGCTATTCTGCATTCTGTTGACCAGTAGCTTAGCAAATATCTTGTAGTCCAAATTCAGTAATGGTTAGGAAGGACTGTAGAAAGGGGTGCTAGAGATAAAAATTTCTTTCTCATAATTTTGTTGCCTGTTTAAAAGATGAGAGAACTCTTGCCTTAGAGACAGGGCTTTGTGACGAGGAATGTCGTTTGTACCAACATGATCAACCACTTTTTTAACAGATGGGTTTGAAGAAAGCAGAGCAGGTAGCTCGGCCAGGATATTGTTCGCCTTTGCGCCAGGAATGCAGTGAGTGGAGGCCAGCTTGGACCTGACGTGCTTGATGATGGAATCACCCACGATGAGGACAGCGAGTGGTCAAAAATCTGGACCAGCTGGTGTGCGACCAGTTGGAAGGCGAGTCCAACCTTCATGTCGCGGAGAAGCATGATAATCAGTCTGCACGGGACAGGTAGCAGAGTGTCTGGACACTGCTTCCTTTGACGTCTTCCTTTGAGAGGTGGAAGTTACGAACCGGGGACGAGAGTGACTGCAAGTTGGCTCAGTTTGAATGTCAGATTGGGCTAGCTTACGGCTTGGTGAATTGACAGAGCCAGTGGATTCGGCTATAGCGGGAAGGTGAGACTGTATCGGGACCGGACTCATGCTGGGGAGCATGAGGGGGACGAAAGGCTTTGCGAGACTCCAGCGAGAGGAAGTTCATGGACATTAAGAGTGTCATATTTCTTAGACAGCTGGAGATCGCACTAAGGAAGACAGCCGAGTGGAAAATTTCGTCTGCGTTTCTTTTTGGGAACTTGAGACCAGGGTGGCTGATGGTGAGGAGTTGAGCTGATCAGACCCTAGGGTTTAGCTCATAACCAGCAGTTGTTTTCAGAATCTGCGACCGAGATGGTGGACTCTACCTCTTATCCATGTTGAGCAGAGATCAGGATCATGCGTGCTTGCTGACTGTTTTGAGCAATGCAAATTCGTTGGAGGAATACTGTAGCTATTAGCTGACTTATGGCGTGGGACCTAATCATAGTGGTGTTAATGACATTATTTCACGTCCGCAAAGCTAACAGGCAAGCAATTTCAACTTTGTTGGCAATATATTGTCATAAATTATGAAATCTAAATCACAAGGAAACCAAATGATTATTGCAAGCCGTGAAATGAAAACCACACCTACACTTACCTTTGAGGGGCTAAGTTGTATAATGAAAGCCCATCAGTGCTGACAAAGACTGTAAATGTCGTATGGCACCAATATGCTGCCTTTGGCTTGATTTTTGTTTGCGTAAAGTTTAACATCTACCCAACGTCGTATATAGCCTGTTGGATCAAACAAAACCAGTCCATTTTCAAAATGTGGATAAAAAAAGATGAAATAATTCTTCATCATCTAGTAGGCCTACTTAAATAATTTCATATCAACCAGTACCTTAACTACAGTATATTGCTCCAATCAGATCGCTCCTTTCTTTTAGCTTGTGTGGGTGTGAGCTATTTCTGTTTATAGGGAAACACAGAAGGAGCAAAGTCAACATCATTTGGGTCAACGAAGTCGGGTCAAAAACTGACAAAATGACTACTTCTGACTCTAGTGTGATCATTCAGGACATAGTCCTTCCAATTTATAGCTCGAATCCACACCTGTTATTATCTCTTGCCACAGGCAACACGAAAAACCCTTATGCTCCCATCTTTTCGATACTGGTTTGTGCACCCCACCATGCAGCAAGTGGCCACCAAAACCAGGAAAAAGGTGGCTTTAGAGGGCTTTTCCTCAGATCAAGTCCTGGCAAAACGAGCTTAATAACTTTTATTGCAGATTTGAGTTGCATGATTTTAGTGAAGAAAGTGCCACCTTAAAAGAAACTTTGTCTGACTTCAGTGACTCAATGTGTTCTTTTAATGTCCACACTGTTATAAACTCCTTTAAACATTTTAAAATTAAAACAAGTGTCGGCCCTGACAACATTGGTAGCCGTATGCTCATCCACTGTGCAGAACAGTAAGGCCATATTTTTACCTATATTTTTAATATGTCACTTTTTTTTGCAGAGTGTCCCTGCTATGTGGAAACAGTCCGTTATAGTCCCTGTTGCCAAAACCATGTGTCCGAAGACCTTGAATGATTTTAGGCCTATAGCAGGACCTGACTAGTAATGAAAGCATTCAAAAAACTGATAAAGAAAGAAATTCTAACCAGGACAGAACACTTGCTTGATCCTTTGCAGTTTGCATATAGATCCAAAAGGGGTGTGCATGATGCTGCTTTAACTCATTTTCATTTATCGCCACCTTGAGGACTCTAGCACTCATGCCAGACTATTATTTGTCGATTTCTCATCAGCCTTTAACACTATCCAGCCTCATCTGCTTGTTCAGAAAATCACTGACCAGTTCTCTGTGGAGAATAGTATTGTCGGCTAGATACTTGATTTTCTAACGTGTAGGACTCAAAAAGTGAGTAAATGGGGAGCTGTCTGACTTGTCAGCTACTGGCTCTCCTCAAGGGTGAGTCCTCTCTCCTCTACTGTACATTATGTACACTAATGACTGTAGAAGTACATATGAGAACCACCGCATTTGAAGTTTGCTGAGGACACGGTGATAGTGAGCCTGCTGAACAGAGATGAACTCTCTCATGGTCCTGTTGTTGATTATGTTACGACTTGGTGTCAGGATTTGTTTTCATCAATCAATACCTCTAAGACTAAGGACATGGCGATTGATTTTAGACATTCCCAATCTTCTCCTGTCATCACTGTAATAAACGGTCTGAACATTGAAGTAGTGGACTCTTATAAGTGCTTAGGTACTATTCTTGATAAAAAAACTGACCTCTGAGTGCAACCCTGATTCAGTGTATTAGAGGTGCCAGGGGCACCTCTTCTGTCTTAGGAAACTTGCAAAATTCCAGGTTGACAGGACCCTGCTGAACATGTTTTATCGTTCCTTTGTTGAGTCTGTGCTTTCTCTTTTATCTGTTAGTTTCGATCTCTTTATATTAAAAACAAAACCTTACAATCAAAGGTGGTTAATGTCTGCAGTAAAATAATTGGCTTGAACCAGGAAACTGCAGGATATGTACAACAAAGCTAAATTCCATCTTGCCTGGCAGCTCCCATCCACCATATCAACAATTCAAGCTTCTTCCTTCAGGTTCCCTTTTCAGACTCCCACCGATCAAAACCAATAGACGCAAACAATCCTTTATTCCCTCCGCTGTCTCCCTCCTCAACTCTAAGAGGAAGGGGTAGGTAATTGCACAGCAAATTTATTTAATCACAGAGCCCTTGTGTGATCAGCAAAGTGTGATCAATTTTTGTCAATTATTTATTGCTTCTTAGAACTTTAGCATTAGACTCCTTATACACTGCCCGGCCACAAAAAAGAAGTCGCACACTCAAATATTTAGTTGGAACCCCTGTAGCTTTGATTACAGTGCATATTCGTCTTGTCATTGTTTTGACAACTATATGCAATGCCAGAACATTTCTTTTCGATCAGAAATGCCATGATTTTTGTCCAAGATCTTGTCTTCTCGACATAATGGTTGAACCACCCGGTGGTCTTGAGTACATCCCAATAAATTTTATTATGTCAAAGGTCAGGACTTTGTGGTGGAAAATGTGTTTGTGAAAATGATGCCTCATACTTGTTTTTGTCATTCATGGTTTTCTTTGCTAAATACAGGCCAATAACTTGTCCGTTCTGAAATACTGTAACATCGTTTCCACCATCAGGGAATGTGTTTTCCGACATGATTTTGTAAGAAATGAATAGCGACGCACTTCATCAGTCAGGGTTAAAATGATTATTGCCATCTGAAACATATTAATAACCGCAATAATGATCCAATTTTAGAATTTTTTCATTAACTTCCAAACGGTGACTTTTTTTTTGGCCGGGAGGTGGGAAAAGGACCCATATGTAAGTTTCATACAAGGACAATGACTCACAGATATCAAAACATTATAAATAAATATATAACTAAATTAGGCTCAGAGACAGTTTTTCATGCTTTCACATTCTCAATCCCTTAAAATTGAACCAAAAGCATTAACAGAAATCAGTTTTGACAATCTCAAGTCCTTCTGAAGGATGTTACAGGCAGAGGGGGCAGCATATTTAAAAGCTTTTTTCCAAGCCCCGTGCGAGCATGCGGAACAATCAAATGCAGAATATCTTCAGAACGGAGGTGGCAATGGCCTTCACTTCGAAAAAGTTATATGGACAAGTAAGAAGGGACCAGCCTAAGGTGAGTTTTATAAATTAAATTCAACCAATGGGTACGCCTACGTACATACAGAGATGGCCACTCAGCCTTAGAATGCAAAGTACAATGATGGGTGAGATGTTTAATACCAGTAACAAACCACAAGGCACAGAGATAGACAGTATCCAGGGACCGTAAACATGTGCAGAAGAATTCATATATAGTAAGTCACCATAATCTAGCAAAGGCAGGAATGTAGCTGACACAAGATATTTCCTAGCTGGAAAGGAGAAGCAGGATTTATTTCTAAGGTAAAAGCCTAGCTTTACCTTGAGCTTAATGACTAGATTTGCAATATGCTTAAAAGTTAGCTGACTATCAATAAGAATGCCTAAATACTTTAGCTTGAAACTAGTTGGCGGCACGGTGGCACAGTGGTTAGCATTGTTGCCTCACAGCAAGAAGGTCGTGGGTTCTCCTCGTGTTCGAGTGGGTTTTCTCCGGGTACTCCGGTTTCCTCCCACAGTCCAAAGACATGCATATCAGGCTAATTGGAGACACCAAATTGCCCATAGGTATGAGTGTGAGAGTGAATGGTGTGTGCGCCCTGCGATGGATTGGCAAGCTGTTCAGGGTGGGTCCCTGCCTTTGCCCGTAGTCAGCTGGTATAGGCTCCAGCTCGCCCCGTGACCCTAGTGAGGAATAAGCGGGTATAGAAAATGGATGGATGGACTAGTTCAATTACTCTACCTTGAGCAGTGATTATGTTTGGAAGATTTGTTGGTATTTCACTACTGTTAGAAAACAGTATGAGTTTAGTTTTTCCGTATTTTATACCTAGTTTAGTTTCTGCTGGCGGGACTGAACATCAAATGCAGACTTTAGAAAGTTAATGACCTGTATAACAGATGATGAACAGCATGAAATAACGGTGATGCACTCATTAATTAAAACACTGAGCAGAAATTTGGTTAAAGAAATAACTGATTTATATTTTGGATGATATTTCACCAGTGATTTTGTCATTTTTAAAAAGATAATCATTTTCTTTCCATTTTGATCAGCCACTTATTTCAACAAGTTGCGCAATAGCTCAGTATTCCTTAGACAGCAGGGACTAGTTTTTTAGGTATACCTTCAGCTACTGTCAAAACTTCGCATTGGACTAGGTTTGCAAAACTAGGTTTGAATTTCAAGCAAAGCTCAATGGATGGTACAAATATTTTTTAAGGCGGAAGAATGCTAATAATGCTATTCAACAGAACAAATTATTACTATTAGGGCCCGAGCGCACCGAAGGTGCGAGGAACCTATTGTTTTTGAAGGGATTTTTATTATTCTTCTTTTTCTTAATATTATCATTATTATTATTACTATTCTGCTGCGAAAATGCGTTTTTGAGGGCTTTGCCATGTGCTAAAACTCACAAAAATTTGTATATTCGTCAGGCGTGCTGAGAATTACGAACTATTCATATTTGTGAGCTTGAACATGCCTTGGTGGCTCTATAGCTCCACCAAACGTGGTAATTTTGGAACGCATTTGCTCTGATTCTCACAAAATTTGGTGGGGCCATCGTAGTCATAATGAAGTTTTGTAAATTTTTTGGATTTTTTTTTCGCCTCACTGGAAGCAGGGTTATTATTGTTAACGAAAACTAAGACTAAAACTAAAACCAGCTGTGAAAAAATAATTTTTTTAAAAACGAAAACTAAATAAGAACTACGATGGACAATACAAAAATAACTAAAACTAAACTGAATTGCAGATAAAATTAGCTTCGTTTTCGTTGATAGTTTCGTTTTTTCCCTTGATTACTGTCCTGTTCAGTCAGAGTTAACCGGATGCTTCCAGAGGGAGGAAGCATATTGGCTATTAGCTGCCGTAGTTGCTGCATGCGTCAGCCGAAGGTGATGCTTCACGTGCACAATTCAGCCAAAAGGGTCTAGCTGGCTGCAAACGCACGGAGGAATGGAGCTCCACTACTTCTCTAATGCAGCGCCATCATAAGGGCTCACAGTCCATTGGGGCCCACAAAACCCACAGTAGACGCCATGACAAAATTATCTTGCGTAGATTTACCTAATATTAATGCTAATGCATCAGAGTTTAAACAAAGCCATTAAGGCATGCAATATTGATGAAATACATTTCAGTAACCCCCTTCTTTAAAAATGGTTCAATCCATGCTTCATGCTCGTATTGGAAAATTGTATGTGCGTTTTTGTTGGCGAGGTCGCGAACTAAGGCAGCAAACAGGGATCACCGTCCTTGCGAATATGATGTCCAAGAGCAAACAAACAAACGCACACAAATCTGGACGCCAGAAAGACTAGAGAGAGGACAGGAAGAGCAAAGCAGGGGTCCAGAACATTACAAAATTATTTTCAAAGAGAGGTGAGAGTTTTAAACTAGCTTGCTATGTTAGCTGTTCAGGCTGGCTATTCAGCTGCTAATGTTACGTTAAAGTAACATGCAGTCAGCTGAGTAAATAATCGCCTGACAAGAATGACATTACTCAGTTATTAACGGTATCATCTACAGAAAAGATCGGTAAGGTTATCATTCACCAGCCTTCATAATATGCCATCAAAAAATTTGGTAGCAGCAGCCTAGGACACGTTCCTCCGTTCTTATGAGTGGTTACTGCATACTCAGCTCTCTCCAGCTGTAATTGACTGTACACGCTAGGTTTGGCTAGCGAACTACATGTAGTCAGTGCGGTAACCTTAGGTGTAACTTAAATAATCGCTTGTCGAGGCTGACATTACTTTTACCTTAATTGTTTACTAAAACTAAACTGCTACTTTAGCCTGTTGGCATAAGTCTTGCTCACACGGGGGGTAATTTTACAGAGCTTGCCCTCCTCCTAACAATAGCAAAATGAAGCTGGGTGTTTAGAGCTATGGTCCTGAGAGGCCCATTTAGATTCTGTTTATTCCAAGACTCGGTAGGTTAGTTCTTCATCAGTTGTTCCATGGAACATAACCATAAATGTTTACGAAAGTAATAGGAAATGGAACAATTAAACCTTTATGCACTGCTACTTCAGAATCAGCTGTAGTCACTTCATCTGAACCTGACTCAGCAGTAGATCCTCACCACCAGCAGTCTGAATATGTTTTTGATGGTGAGTAAATTAGTGAATAAGACAACTAATAATTCATAATTCAAATGATGATACTCTCTTTGTTGAGTGGTTAATTTTAAAAAAGGAAAAATTGGGTGTATTGCATTAGGCACTGTCAAGAACACTGAGAAACAGAAAAATAATGAATAACATCACGATATATTGTCGTTAAAGAGTGGCAATGAAAAGTTGGCGGCGGGGGCCCACACCGATATTCTGTTAGGGGCCTCAGAATTCCAAGCAACTGCCCTGCGCACATTCAGTGAAGAAGATGGTTAGCTCTCAAACATGGCAAAAGCCGTGGAAATAACTGAGCATTATGACTGTATGGGGTGAGATGGATTGGATTTTTTCCCCCAGTTATATTAGTATCATCAGTGTCACATGTTAAACAAGAGCACCGGCAACGGTGCATAATACGCCCGTCATGAACATGGATCAGGAAGTGGAAAGACAACATCTGGGCCCCATGTGACCTTTGATCTTTGCCAGTGACCTTGACCTTGGGGGGAGGGCCGTTAACATGGTACGCGACACTCCGCTCAGTGATGGTACACGTGTGTATGAAATATCATGGATGTATCTCAAGCAGTTGAGAAGTTATGCTCCGGACAAGCCCCATCTGGGCCCCATGTGACCTTTGGCCTTTGCCAGTGACCTTGACCTTGACCAGGTTAACGAAATAATGGTGCGCGACACAGCGCCTAGTGATGGTGCACGTGTATGTGAAGTATCACGAATGTAGCTCAAGCGGCTCAGGAGTTATGCCCCGGACAAGAAATTGCTAACAGACAACAGACAGACGGACGGACAGACGGACGGACGGGGGTGATGACATAATACGTCCCGTCTTGAAACAGGCGTATAAAAAAAAAGATGATGGTTACAGAAAACAGGATTAATAAAGGACTCGGCAAGAACATATTTGCTGTCATACATTCTTTTATCCTTGTCAGCTTCTACAAATTAAGGCCTTCCTCTTAATAGCTGAAAAACTAAAACTAAGGCTAAAACTAAGTAAAAACTAAACTAAAACTAGTGAATTCCTCAAAATAAAAACTAAACTAAAACTGCTTAATCACTTGTTCAGCTAACTAAAACTAAACTGAAATAAAAATGCAAACGGTAAAACTAAACAAAACTAAAAACTAATGCACATTTCAAAACTATATTAACCTTGACTGGAAGTGAGCTATGAGCCATTTTCTGCGTTTTTCCAGATTTTACGAATACATTTTTAAGTGCTTTATCATACTCAAAAACTGGCCAAACTTTGCAGGTTAAAGAGGTTAAAAATGTGAAGCTCTTCAAATTGATATCCCATGTGGCACTGGATGTGACATTATGGCTCTATAGCGCCCCCTAATACATAATTGCATTTTTGAGGGCCTCATCATGCTTGAAAACTCACAAAATTTTGCACATGTATTAATCATGTTGGAAATTGTACTATGATATAAGGTTTACAGATGGGCGTGGCAAAATGGCATTAAAGCGCCCCCAAGAATATTTCAATGAAGCAGCCCGTTTACTCTACACGTCCGAAATTTGGTGGGCATGTGGATTATGCCGAGACCTAAGAAAAAGTCTCTTGGTGCCATGACCTAGACTCAACAGGAAGTCCGCCATTTTAAATTGAAATTGCAAATTTTAAATTTTTTTTGCCAATAACAGGCATCGTACCTGAACAAACTCCTCCTAGAGATTTTATCGGAATTGCGAAGCTTTTTTGGATTCATTGAACTATGTATCCGTGGCGTCACGGAAAATTTCAATGTTCCGCCATGAAACAGGAAGTCAATTTTACTCCCACATACTTTGTGAGATTTGCACAAAACTTTACAGGCTTGATAAGAGTTTCCTTCCAAGTATAACTATATGTTGATATTAGATTGGGTGTGGTCAGATGGCTCCACAGCGCCCTCTAGACAAGGCCATGTTGAGATAAAAGGGCTTGAATGTTCATGAAGTTTGGTCAGGTCATTGCATTTGTCATGCCGGGTTATGGTAATTTATTTGACATTTTTTGGCCAAACAGGAAGTGATATTTGCTAATATTATTTTGGGTGTGGCCAGGAAAGTGCCCTCCACAGCGCCCTCTTGCCACAGCCATGTTAAGATAAAAGTGCTTAAATGTTCATGAAATTTGGTGTGATGGTTGAATTTCTCACTGCCCGTCCAAAAATAAAAAGTCACCGTTTGGAAATAAATGAACAAATTATTTGATTGGATCATTACTGCGGTTTAATATGTTTAAACATATTAATATGTTTCAGCTGGCCATAATCATTTTAACCCTGACTGATGAAGTGTGTTGGTACTAATTTCTTTAAAAAAATCATGTCGGAATACACATCCCTTGATGGTGGAAATGATGTTCCAGTATTTCAGAACGGGCAAGTTATTGGCCTGTATCTAGCAAAAAAAAACCATGAATGAGAAAAACAAGTATGAGGAATCATTTTCACAGACAAATTTGCCACCACAACGTCCTGACCTTAAGCACATTAAAAGTTATTGGGGTGTGCTCAAGAAAGACCACCTTGTGGTTCAACCATTTTGTCGAGAAGACAAGATATCGGCCAAAAATTATGGCATTTCTGAGCAAAAATAAATGTTGTGGAATTGCAAATGGCAATTAAAACAATGACAAGATGAATTTGCACTGTAATCAAAGCTACAGTGGATCCAAATAAATATTTGAGTGTGCGACTTTTTTTTTGGACGGGCAGTGTATTTATGCTGCCTTCTTCGCCAGGTCACTCTTGAAAAAGATTTTAAATCTCAATGAGTCTTACCAGGTTAAATAAAGGTTTCATAAAATAATAAAAATCAAGAAGATTTTTGCTCTTTTTGAAAGACTATGTGGAAGAAGCTTTGTGCAACTGGATCAGGGTCAACATTTATCGTTTATCAGGTTTCCATTGACGGTGCAGTTTATTTCTTTTATTTATGTATTTATCTTGCATTGAAATGTAAGTTTGGCCTTTCCTCACAAAAACAATTCGACAGCCTAGTGCTTATTAGTATCCATACTGCTTTAAATGAACAGTTTGATAGCACTTCACATCTTTGCCTTGCAAGATTTTTGTGCAGAATGAAAGGGATGTCCCATGTAGACGCCTGTTCCAAATAGGCCGGTTGAGTTCAGCAGTTGATGAAACTAATAGCCCGGGTTGTTCATTGACTTTTTACATATAATAAATATAGAAACCTATTGGCAGTTGTCTAATGATGCAAAAATCCAGTTTTTGGTCAAATGCAAATTACTGCCAGCTGGCCCAAGAATCTGATAGTGGGCAAAACAATATCGTCCCAGACGAGAGAAGCAAAGAAAGCTCCCAAAGCCACCACCAGCTTCCAAAACCATGACAGGTAGGATTTTAGGTGGGTTTGGCAGGCGTTGTTCTGAGCAAGGGTTACTGTGGATTTCAAGTATTTCATAGCCTTGAATAGTCTGATTCTTCAAAAATTTACATTGCTCAGTGGTGGAGGGAGAACTTGTGATTGGCAAAGGGTTTCGGTGAAATAATCTACAAGTTACAAGCTTTTTTTGTGGTGATGTTTATGCTTATAAGGGATGTTTAGATATACGATTGTCGTGTGATGTTTAAAAAGTGACTGGATAAAGCTGCTGTTAAAGTTTAAAATTCAATTCTCTTTTTCTCTCTCCCTCCCTCTTTCTCCCCCTTTTTTCTTTCTTTCTCTCTCTTCCTCTCTTTCTTTTGTTGTGAAATAGGCAAGGATCTGTTATATTTAGCATCTGCAAACAGTAGGTGGCAGATATTTGAATGATTGAATTCCTGATGACGTTGGCAGAGGTAACTATGGTGATATCCTGACAATTACCTGACTGGTCTCTGGTAGAGGTGACATGGGTGGGGTCAGACGGTCCGGAGGCATGCAGTGAAGGAGGAGTATCTGAGCTCTTCTCACTGTAATTTGGGGCCATGCCCCCTCGCACCTCAGAAACAGGCTTCTCAGGATCGGGAGTCGCCATGGCAACTCTGGAGAGTGTGCTTGCTGTGGGACTGGTCATGTCAGTGGAGGAGGGCACATCCTTATGGGGTGGTAGGTGGGGAGAACTGGGGGTTGTGACAAAATCTTTGTGTCTGAAGAGTTGAAGTCCATGGTGGGACACTCCCACAAAGGGAGCTTGGTAGTCATGCGGGATGTAGAGGGGTGTCATCGTAGTTACTGGGTGCATCTCCACATCTCTATCCTGTGTTTCAGAGAGCGAACTTTGTGCTGCACCCACATCTTCAGCTAGAAATGGTGAGAGAGAGAGAGAGAGAGAGAGAGAGAGAGAGCAATGACAGAGAGCACTTGAGTGATTTATGTCAAAACAAGTTGCTTGCTTTAGAGCTGCATGAGATGCTTCACTTTTTGTTATTATTGAGAATTACTCAACAAGTAGATCAGAGGGATCTAATCGCTGCGACCGGGCCTAGCATCCGTCACGTGTCCTAGTGTCCATGACTGGTGGTTTCTTGTACAAGTGTGACCTCGAAATTGGCAAATGACCTTTAAAATCAATAGGGAACCCTTCCTCTGTACCAAGAAGCTTGTTGTAAGATGTAATAGCCATCCATCAAGCTAAACTCGAGTTACGGTGCGAAAACTGTGAAATCGGGGCAAAATCAACACTTTTTTGACCGGTGTGACCTTGGGATTCGACAGATGACCGTGAAAATCAATAGGGAACCCCTCCTCTATACCAAGAAGCTTGTTGTAAGATTTCATAGCCATTTATTGAATTAAACTTGAGTTACGGTGTGAAAACCGTCAAAACACCTCCTCTATGCCTAGAAGCTATTTCCAAAATTTCATAGCGATCCATGAATTCTAACTGGAGTTACAGCGCGAAAACCCGCAAACAAGTTTGTGACCTCTGTGAACTTGACCTTTGACCTCGACCTTGTGCATGGACATCATTTCGGTGAAGGTCAATTACTCCTGAAAATTTCATGATGATACGACGACGGGAACATGGTGAAAAAGGTGTCACAGACGGACGGACAGACAGACGGACAGGCAGAAGCGTTCATAGAGCTGCTTGGTCGCAGCTAAAAACCCTCTCCATCGCCAGACTGTTTTTTTTTTTTTTCGCAGTGTCTTGAGACACAACAGTTTTTATTGGTACGGCAGTCGATTTCAGGGGATTAGGATTAGGATTCGAGATTATGGTTAGAGGAAGGGTTAGGGATGGGTTAGGGCAGGGCTTGAAACGGGGACTGCCGGACCTCTCCACATTGAAATGCATTGAAAAAGAGCTGTGCCCGTAGCAACTGTCTTTTTTTTTTAATGTGAAAACGTGAGAGCGTTTTGGCTATTAGTTCCTGTTGGTGCTGCCAGCGGAGTACGGAAGAAGTTCTGCTGTGGAGTCTGCAGCTGTTTTAACAAAACTTTTCATCTTAATGGTAATTACAGATCGTTTGAACGCAGAAGCCAGCATCTCAACAAAATAAGAAAGCTGAGCAGTTAAAGCATGAATGTTAATGTATTAGTCTAAAAGTTCTCACCATTTAGACTTACTTCTCGCATGAAAGGCACCACAATTGCCTGCTTCACCATAATTTACAAATGCTCTCTCCTCCCGTACTGCAATTAATAAAGCTTAATGTTTAGCACCACACAGTTTTAATTAGGAGATTTGATAACCGCAGAGAATAAATGACTTCCACGCCTTTCCCGCCTAATGCACCTCACAAGATAAAATGAGCAACGCTGCGGGACGCAGCCACTTCAACAGAAGTGCCGATATCTTCGCTTCATTTCCATTCTAATTGTGTTCTCACAGATCTAACACTGCTGTGCTTTGAACAATAAAACTTACTGTGCCAACATGATGTGCCACAATGGGCTTTTTCAGAAGGCAACTCAAATTCAGCTTGCAGAAAAGGAGAGGGAGAACTCCTCCATTGCAACGGCCTGAAATCAAAATAAACTAATTCAAACTTTTACTGTCCTATAGTGTTAAAAAGGACATGCTCTATCTCTCCCACATCACTGCTGTTCATTATGCTAAGATAAAAAAAATCTGAAGAGGAAACATTCAAAAATCAAGTCACAAATGTAAAAAAACGGGACAGTAATGAGGAATGTTTGGATTCTCTTTGGTTCAGTCTGTCTCAGAGAGGCTGAGAGGAGGATTCTGCCCTATAGAGAGGCAGAACGAGATAATTCAGCCTTAGAAAGAGGTTGAAATTAGGAATTGGGCCTTATAGATATACTATAAAAGAGAATTCTGCCATAGAGAAAAAGCTGAAAGGGAATTCTACATTACTGAGATGCCAACATTTGGACACATAGTGGTCACTTGCAAAATACGCAGAGTTTTGAAGGAAGGGTACGGGAGCCCGTGCCTCCCCAAAGAAAATTTCACAAATTTTCGTCTCAAATAAGCTATTTTGTGGCATTTTTTGTCTTTATTCACTTCATTTTCCCCCCTCTCAAGCAACCATTTTGAAAGTCAGATTATTCTTTCCCTATTGTTGGTATCAAACTCATTCATATCAACAATGACCAAAACCAGTTGGCGAAAATAATGCATTGATACTGCACGCAAAAAAAAAACCAACTTTTTTTTTTTGCTCAAAACTGCATGGGATTATCATAAAAAGAGCATGTCTCTAAAGGGGAAGCTCATAGGTATAGGTAAAGAATTTTAATTTAGATATCTTGAGGTCTCAGGTCATAGGACCCCTGTGAAAATGGCCATGACAGTTTTTCCTTTGTCAAAATCTTGGATAAATTTGGAGCATTACTTGGCCCCCCTCCCATCAAGCCAGCAAGATACAGGTGCCGCCAAGGGATGCCTCAGGTCTTCTAGTTTCCCAGGGTACTGCTAGCTTTGTGCTATCCTAAAAATTGAGCCTGATAAATACAGTAATGTCTGCAGACATTGCCGGCACTCCTGCAGATCTCTTTAATACCTGTTGATACATGCATTTTCAACTCGATTTTACTCTAAAATAAGCGACACAATGTTGTGAACTTTTAAGTTGCTTGAATCAAGTAAATATTCATACTGAAGTATTAATCACAGAATAAAATGTATTCTTACTATAACTTTGTCAAAATTAGCAAAGAGTTTTGAAAAAAAAACCTTCAGGTTGGTCAATGGGGGCAGCCATTTTTGATGTTGCATTCTGAGAATATATACTGCCTGCAGTGCATGGATAGTCCACCAGGGGACAGAAGAAATGTATCAGATTGCGTAAAACAAGTTTTTCAGAAAAGTTTTGGTCATGTACATGCGACAGTTGGTACACAACTTTCTGTGACCTCTATAGTGCAAATGGCATGAAAGGGTTCAGTTTACATAAGGCATTACATTAACTTTTGTCGGTAATCTTATGCCTGAAATACACCAGGCATGTTCGCGGTGCAACATGTCAGTTGCAGCAGAATGCATCCATTATTTTCTATTGAAGCTGCTCCACTGGCAACGTAAGCCTGCGTGACAAATCTCCTCATTTATGCGGCTGGTCTATTTTTTTCCCCCTACGCGCAGCAACCACCACCGCAAAAACTACATGAAACTGAATGAAAAATGAGTACAAGTTTAAAAGTGATTAAAATAAAAAATTTGATTTTACCAGAGTCATAGGAGTCTAGCTTTGTTTTTTTTTTTGTTCGTTTTTAGAGACCAATAATATAAATCAATCTCATCAAGGTGCATTCTGAAGTTAAAACGATCTTTTTGAAAATTAAACACCTTTAATTGTAGGCTATACTTCCCTATTGTACCGCGGAAACAAACATATCACTTGGCAGTACTCAGTGGGCCTTATTTATAAAAAATTGCGTGGATTTCATACCTAAATAATACGTACGCACAAAAAAATAAAAATGACATTATGTAGAAAATAACTAAATTTATAAACCTATGGGTAATATAAACTGCATGGAATTTTCATTTATTTAATCTGGATGGACTTGGAATTTATTGACACTGTGCATAATCTTAATAATTTCCCTTTTTTTAATGTCAAGTTTGTTTTTATAAATCAGTAATCTGCAAAGAAAGTGACGTACTTATCTTTTTTGTGCCTACGTACCGTTTATAAATGAGGCCCAATGTGGGCAGTGAAGGTGATCATCTGAGGATATTAACAGCAGGAAAGTTCACAGCAGGAGAAATGCAAATAAGTTGGGGGTAGGAGGTGTCCCACTCCAATTTCCGGGTGGGGGTAAGGTCACGGACATTTTGTGCAACAGTTTGGCACAAACATGGATTAGGAGAAGTTAATTAAAGAAGTTGAAAAACACCTGGAATTGTACGACCCAGCGAACCCTTTTTATAAGGGCAACCTTAAAAAGGCGTCTATATGGAAAGAAATAGTGACTGCTGTCGAAGCATTCGGTGATCTGTAGTGTTTGTCTAAAGCCAGCTCAGCAATCAGGTTATGGAAGGCTCTCTGCTGTCCTCTTTGAAGATTCAGCAGATGTACCCAAAATCTTCTCCTCCTCAATCCTTTGTAGCCTCCGAATTAATAAAAAGAGGACCATTACCTTCCTTCTATTTATAGCAGGAGCTGTCCATTAGTGGAAATAAAGTAATCTGTTAAGTAGAGTGGAGCGAGGTAAGATGCCCCCCTTAAGCAAGAATTTTCATAACTGAAGATAAACAACATGAATTAATTATGTTTTTGCTTGAATGGATAGTGTGATAAGTTGGCTACCACATCTAGAAAGATTTATGATGCAGTCACTATAGAAATATGTTTAAATGTTACATTTTTTTAAAAATTAAAAAATGTGTAATTTTTTTTAAAAAGGTCATCTTACCCCACCCGGAGGGTAAGATGCTCTTCTCGATGGGGTAAGATGCCCCATCTGTTTTATACTATCTAGAATTACTTGTAATGCCTAATACATACTGGTTTTACTGCATTTCTCAGAATTATCATATTATAACTGTCTTAATTGGCAGGTACACATGATACAAACATCAACATCAAGTTTTTAGAAATTTCCTTGCTAAAGAAATGGGGAAAGAAAGAGGTACATTGTCCTCAACCTAACTTTTTATTAACCGACTGAACACTAAGGCACATGTGCTGGCAAAGAACTATGCATCAAGGAATAGATGGTTATATCTTGCGGACTACTAAAAATTATGAGGTACCACATTAGATAGACATATAGCAGTATGGAATGTATATGAGTACCCTTGTAAAATCTTTTAAACTAAGAGTAACCATAATATAAAATATTTCTTTATATATGATTCATCATTGTGTAAGTCCATATGGCCCCACTTTTAACGTGTGTGGATACACTTAACTTAAAACAGAATGAATTTGACTCAAAATTGGGTAAGATGCCTTACTGTGGGGGTAAGACCTGGGGCATGTTACCCCCAGCACCACCATATTGGTTTTGGCTCATTAATACCTATTTCTCCTATTAACACCACACAGGATCATTTCTACAACCCCAATTCTGAAATAGTTGGGACAAAGTGAAAATTGTGAATAAAATCAAAAACGCAATGACTATCAAATCACACCAGCCAGTATTTTAGTCACAATAGAGCAGAGATAACAGAGCAAATGTTGAAACTGAGAAATTTTACAATTTTATTCACAAAATGAGCTCATTTCAAATTTGATGGCTGCTGCAGGTCTCAAAAAGTTGGGAAAGGGGCCTGTTTACCATGGTGTAGCATCCCTTCTTCTTTTTAACACAGAGTGGATGTGTCTGGGCATTGAGGACAGAAGTTTCTTGAGTTTAGTCATTGGAAGTTGATCCCACTCTTGTATAATACAGGCTTCCAGCTGCTGGAAAGTTTTGGGTCTCCTTTGACGGACTTTTTGTTTTATTATGCGCCAAATGTCCTCAATCGGTGAAAGATCAGGACTGCAGGCAGGCCAGTCCTCTGCAGGCAGGCCAGGACTCTTCTACTACGAAGCCATGCTGTTGTAATAGCTGCAGTACTTGGCTTTGCATTGTCCTGCTGAGATACACAAGGCTTTCCCTAGAATAGATGTCGTCTGGAGGAGAGCATATGTTGCTCTAAAATCTTTATATACCTTTCAGCATTCATGGTGCCTTTTAAAACATGCAGGTGTCCCACACCATGTGCACTAATGCATCCTCATACCATCAGAGATGCTGGCTTTTGAACTGAACGCTGATAACAGGAGGGGTGGTCTTTCTCCTCTTTAGCCCGGAGGACACGACAGCCATGATTTGAATGAACAAGAATGTGAACAAGAATTTCATTTTGGGACTCATCTGACCACAGGACACTTTGCCACTTTGCTAGAGTCCATTTTAAATGAGCCTTGGCCCAATTGAAGAATATTTTTAAAAAGGATTTGGAATTGGAATTGATGAAAAGGAATTTGTCACAAGTCTGGTTACACGGACATGTCCTGCACGCTCCTGAAGCATTCAAATACTTGTGGCAAAATGATTCATTTGGTCATTTTTTATAAGAAAGGCAGTAAGAACACAAACACTTTGAGTACTCATACATGCTCTGTTGACTCATCTGCTGCTCAGGATTTCCTCCAGGTGGCAGGACATGTGTCTAAGTCAAGAGCCACATACTGGGCGAAGCTTAAATTGAATTATAAGCAAAGAGCATCTTACCCTCAGGGGCGTCTTACCCCGCTCAACCCTACAAATCATTTTGCAACTCATGCATCAAGACGCTAATCAGTCAACCCGTTTACAAGCCGTAAATCTGTGCAAATGCAAAATAAATTTACAATCCACGTGTACACAGTTTGTGTTGTAATTGTTCAAGTAAAAAATGCTTTAAACACTCATTTTCCAATGCCAAGTGCTCGAAAACACGTCAGGCACGTGACTATACGTAACATTAATGAAACTAGAGTAGCGGGTGAAACGCTGCGCTCCGCACCGCTCACGTTCCTTCCCAGTGTACCGTACATTAGGTGTTACGGTGCAGTGGATCTACCCCATGAGACTGTGTGTGCGCATGTGTGTATGTATGTGTGTTTGTCCACATGTGAGGGCATGTTTGCGTGAGTGTGTCAGTGTCCAAGTAAAGAAAAAAAACTGAACAACTGTTCCTGGAACATGCACTACCGAGCTCTTCAGGTGGGAGCAAAGTCAAAAGAAACGTATCCCTGACAATTTGGGAGCTGCTGCCTTAAAATGTGGGAGATACATCATCTAACCCAGGGATTTATGCCTGTTATGTATGGGATATATTGGGATCTATTTTATTTCTCATTATTGCGCATTGATAGTGATTGTGTAACAGGTAACAAGCGCACGCGCAATAGAGTGTAATGATTCCTGAACGAGTTCTTCAGTAAAGGAGCCACGGCGCATAAAAGACTGCAACTACTGTGTCTGTGCTTATTGTGGCACATCCAAGGTTGAATGTGTGTGTGTAAAGTCACAACGGAGTAACAACATACACAACAATTGGCGACGAGGATCTGTGAATGATACCAAGCGGAGCTGGACTTTTACTCGCGAGGGAAGTGGAAAACTTCGACGGGGAGAAGAACGGATATACCGAGAGGAAGCGAGCGTGAGTGTTGTTCTCCGGCGAGCTAAGCTAACTGTTGACTTTGATAGAAGCTAGCACTGTTGACTGTGATAGAAGCTAGCACATTGAAACGCCGATTAAAATCTCAGAAAATCGAGCTAACAGCTAAGCTGACTGTTGACTGTGATAGAAGCTAGCACATTGAAACACCGAGTAAAATGTCAGAAAATCGGGCTGACACCTCGGGAAATACCGCACGAACCATGGCAGGGATAATTGGAAGAATGGACAGTTTTGATAGTGCATCGGAGGATTGGACAACATACGTCGAAAGGTTGGATCAGTACTTTGTTGCAAACGACATTCCAGACGGCAAAAAGGTAGCTGTACTGCTTAGTGTAATGGGAGCTAAGACATATAATTTGCTGCGCAGCCTAATGACTCCAGACAAGCCTGCCGACAAGTCATACAAAGACATTGTTACTGCTTTAGAGACTCATTTGAATCCGAAGCCTCTCGTCATTGCTGAACGTTTTAAATTTCATAAACGAAACCAGTTAAAAACAGAGTCTATTGCTGAATTCGTGGCAGAGTTGAGAAGATTGTCTGAGCATTGTTCATTTGGAAGAAATCTGTCAGATTCACTGCGAGATAGATTTGTGTGCGGGCTGCACAACGAAAATATACAAAAACGACTGTTAACAGAAAAAGACCTGACGCTCAAACGTGCCATTGAACTCGCCACGTCAATGGAAGCTGCTGCTAAAGGCGCTACCGAGCTGCAACAGCAGATGGCGCAAGAATGCCATGTACACGAGTGTAATGTACACAAGTTAGACAAAAGACAACAGAAAAATGATGCATGCTATCGGTGTGGAAAAAAGTCACACACTCCAGCTGAATGTTGGTTTAAAGATAAGGTGTGCAACAAGTGCCAGAAAACAGGTCACATACAGAAAATGTGCAAAACAAAAGTGAGAGAAAAAGTGAAAGAGAAAAAGTTCCACAAACGTAAAGATAAACAAAAAGACATGCATGACATTGAAACGTGCTCTTCTGATACAGACAGTGCACAAGACCTAGCTTGCTTTGATGTCTGCTCATTGAAAAGACCCAACAGGGGAATCATATGGGTTTCACCCAAAGTGGAAGGAGAAACTCTGACTATGGAATTGGATACTGGATCTGCATTGTCAGTCATCTCCAAGAAAGATTACCAGGCCCACTTCTCACATCTGCAATTACAGTCTACTGACGTAATGCTCAAAACTTACACAGGGGAGCGCATAGCTCCAATGGGAGTGATCAAGGTGAATGTACACTACGGCGATCAACGGCGTGTGCTGTCCCTGTATGTGGTTGAGAGAGGAGGTGCGCCCCTGTTTGGCCGTGAATGGCTTCGTGAAATACTACTGGATTGGCAGTCAATTAAAGAAATGCAAGCAACAGTGACCAAAAAGCAGAGCAACGGCTCTACAACTGAAAAGTTAAACAAAATACTTACCAATGCAGGAGAAGTTTTTCAAGATGGCATAGGCACGCTAAAGCACCTGAAAGCCCAGATTGTGCTGGATGATGATGCTGTACCCAAATTCCACAAGGCGCGTCCAGTTCCATATGCTCTCCGCCCCAAAGTGGAAAGTGAACTCCAACGGCTGGAAAATGAGGGCATCTTATCGAAAGTGGACTGGTCTGAATGGGCGACGCCAATAGTGCCAGTGGTAAAGGGAAATGGCTCAGTACGCATCTGCGGAGATTTTAAGGTGACTGTCAATCCGGTCCTGAAGGCTGAACAATACCCACTGCCGCGTATTGATGACATCTTTGCAGCGCTGGGCCAGGGTAAGCGGTTTTCCAAGATCGACCTAGCACAGGCGTACTTACAGATGGAGATGGAGGAGACGTCTAAAAAGTACCTGACTATTAACACCTCCAAGGGTCTCTACCAGTACAACCGCCTGGTCTTCGGCATCGCTTCAGCACCAGCAATCTGGCAGAAGGCAATGGAGCAAGTCCTACAAGGCATACCGAATACACAGTGCTATTTGGATGACATTGTAATTACGGGAGCTAACGACGACGCACATCTTGGAAATCTGGAAAAAGTGCTCAAAAGATTGAATGAATTTGGATTACGTGCCAACAAAGCAAAATGTAAATTCTTCCAGGATGAAATTGAATACTGTGGCCATAAAATTGACAAAAACGGGCTACACAAATGCAAAGACAAAATTGATGCTGTTTTGAAGGCCCCACCACCACAAAATGTCTCTCAACTGAGATCCTTCTTGGGCCTGGTAAATTATTACCGAAAATTCTTACATAACCTGTCCTCAGTGCTACACCCATTGAATTGCTTACTCCAACATGGCAATAAGTGGCACTGGTCCCAGGACTGTGAAAAGGCCTTCAAACAAGCAAAGGAGTTGGTGACATCAGACAACGTGTTAACACACTATGACCCCCAAGTGCCTCTCAAGCTTGCGTGTGATGCTTCCCCTTACGGAATTGGAGCCGTGCTATCACACCGGTTCACTGATGGAACAGAGCGACCAATAGCATTTGCCTCCCGATCGCTAAATGCAGCTGAGTGCAACTATGCGCAAATTGACAGAGAAGCTCTTAGTCTGGTCTGGGGAGTGAAAAAGTTCAATCAGTATCTCTATGGAAAGCACTTTACCCTCCTCACAGATCATAAGCCTCTAGTTTCCATCTTTAACCCAGCTAAGGGAGTGCCAGCCATGGTCGCTGCACGACTGCAACGGTGGGCCTTGTTCTTAAGTGCTCACACCTACAGCATTGAGTACAAGAGCACACACCATCATGGGAACGCTGACGGGCTGTCCCGTTTGCCGCTACAAGTCGCACCGCCAGTAAACACCAAGGAAGCAGTGGACATGTTCCAGATGACACAAGTGGATCCTCAACCAGTCACAAGTGAGGAGATTGCACGAGAGACAGGCCGCGACCCTATCTTGTCCAGAGTCTACGAACTGACGCTGAAAGGCTGGCCAAGCCATGGTGACTCATCCTTACCGGGCTATTCCTGCCGCCGTGAACAGCTCACGGTGCATCAAGGATGCATTTTGTGGGGGGCGAGGGTAATCATACCACAGAAGCTGCGTCAGAGGGTTCTCACTGTGCTACATGAGGGACACTTGGGCGTGGTGAAAATGAAATGCCTCGCACGAAGCTTTGTATGGTGGCCTGGAATTGATGAACAGCTTGAAGATGTTGCTAAGACATGCAATGGGTGTCAACAGATCCAAAAGTCTCCACCAATGGCCCCACTGAATGTGTGGGAATGGCCTACGAAACCATGGCAACGTGTGCACATTGACTATGCGGGACCTTTCCTTGACCGCATGTACCTAGTCGTTGTTGATGCGCACTCAAAGTGGCCTGAGGTTTTCTGCACAAAGACCGCAACCTCTGCAAAGACAGTTGAACTCTTACGGGCCCTGTTCTCACGTACAGGCCTTCCACATCAGATTGTGAGTGATAACGGGACACCTTTCACTTCTGAAGAATTTCAGCGCTTTGTTAGAAAGAATGGCATACAACACACCACCATCGTGCCGTACCATCCAGCTTCTAACGGGCAAGCTGAACGTTTCATTCAAACTTTCAAACAGTCAATCAAGGCCATGGATAAGGACTGTGCATCGCTCCAGCAGAAGATTGCAAACTTCCTGCTTGCCTATCGCAACAGCACACATGCGATAACAGGACAGACCCCTGCCTTGCTCTTCCTAGGGCGTCCCCTGCGCTCACGCTTAGACTTACTGAAACCCAGTCTACAGCAACATGTACAGAGAAAGCAGTCTGAATCTGTTCTGCGATCCCAGACGCATTCATTGCGTACTTTCCAAGTGGGACAACAGGTGATAGCCAAAGACTACCGCAACCAAGGACGAAAGTGGCAGCCTGGCACCATCGTTTCACAGACAGGACCGTTAACCTACAAAGTGAAAATCGGACAGGACCTAGTGTGGCGTAGACACGTGGATCAACTGTTGGATGCATCTGGATCAACAAATGTGGATGTCAATGCTGCACCGGTCCTTGGTGACTTTGAGTTCAGTGACGAAGCTCAAGACACAGGCGGCCTTGAAGATGATGCAGGTGGCTCTGCACCAGCCCCACCTGTTCCTCAAAGTCCTGCTGTCAACACTTCTCCAGTGAGGCGTTACCCAGAAAGGATTCGGAGACCTCCAGATAGATTCCAAGACTGAAATATGTTAAATAGATTGAGAGAAGATAAAAAGTTTAGGTTTAGTTAGTTCTGGTTAATACTCAGGTAAACCTCCTTTAGTTTAAATGGGGATATCAATGCTGGAAGGGAGGAGTGTTATGTATGGGATATATTGGGATCTATTTTATTTCTCATTATTGCGCATTGATAGTGATTGTGTAACAGGTAACAAGCGCACGCGCAATAGAGTGTAATGATTCCTGAACGAGTTCTCCAGTAAAGGAGCCACGGCACATAAAAGACTGCAACTACTGTGTCTGTGCTTATTGTGGCACATCCAAGGTTGAATGTGTGTGTGTAAAGTCACAACGGAGTAACAACATACACAACGGGATATATTGGGATCTATTTTATTTCTCATTATTGCGCATTGATAGTGATTGTGTAACAGGTAACAAGCGCACGCGCAATAGAGTGTAATGATTCCTGAACGAGTTCTTCAGTAAAGGAGCCACGGCGCATAAAAGACTGCAACTACTGTGTCTGTGCTTATTGTGGCACATCCAAGGTTGAATGTGTGTGTGTAAAGTCACAACGGAGTAACAACATACACAACAATTGTTGTGTATGTTGTTACTCCGTTGTGACTTTACACACACACATTCAACCTTGGATGTGCCACAATAAGCACAGACACAGTAGTTGCAGTCTTTTATGCGCCGTGGCTCCTTTACTGAAGAACTCGTTCAGGAATCATTACACTCTATTGCGCGTGCGCTTGTTACCTGTTACACAATCACTATCAATGCGCAATAATGAGAAATAAAATAGATCCCAATATATCCCATACATAACAATGCCCCTAATGTAAGATTTGCCACCAAAATGCAGAGATATACCACATGAACGTGGGATGTCTCACCCTAACAGAAGATTTACCCCACTAGCAGGCGATTGTCGAAATGTGTGAGGCTTTTTCTGTGATGTCCTCTGATTAAACAGCCAGCACTCTCTCAACACTCATCTGCTACAGGTGGTACGTGTGGAGAAACATGCTGAGGGAGAGAGCGAGGGACGGTGAGCGGTATATAGAAAGATTGAGAGGAAGGGAACGTTTTGCTTTGATATTCACCACTGTGGTTGTCAGTGGTAAGAGCTGCTTTGGAATTGTTTTATTTTTTCAGCAAAAGCCAACAGAGTGATTTAATAATACCTTTTTGAAGCTTTCTGTTTTCATCCACAAGGGGTGGTTCGAAGTCTCACGCTGGATGAACACAGATCTGATTGGGGAGCAGCAGTATGGCGGTTGCTGCGTGGGTGAGCTCGGGGCCGCTTTCCTTGTGTCACACTTTGGAGCAAAGCTGCTTTTGTTTGAGTTATTTTCAGATCAAACGTACCACTGCCTCTGGGATTCAGGGCTGCTCTTCCTGCGAGAAGAAACACTTTCCCCCTCCTTCATTACCCTTCCATTCCTCTTCATCCTCTCCTCACTCTGGAGAAACAGCTGTTCCTTACTGAAGCTGTCATGGCCAGGTGTGTCCTATGGGGGGCACCACATGTATTCCAGGGTATGTACCCAGTGTGTTCTAGGGCATGTGCCATGTTTGTTCCATTTATGTACCAGATTTGTACCAGTATTCTTGTGTGTAACAATTGTGCTCTAGGGGTAGTGTTCTCATGCATGAACCAGGTGTCTTCCAAGGTGTGTAGCAGGGGTGTTTTCGTCTGTGCATGAATTCTGTTCACATGCGTGAACTAGGAATGTTCTTTGGTATGTAGAAGCTCTGTTCTAGTATGTGCACCACAGGTGATCTCGTGTGCGATCCAGGTGTGTTCTAATATGTGCTGGCAGCAGGTTTTACAGATTACAGTGTTTCATTACAATTACCACATTCTGTTGGTTCCTGCTGTCAGGGCTACAGACTTGTCATGCTAGCTAGATTATTAGGGCATTTCCGCGATGACTGGGATAACATTCTAGTGCATTTCCAAATTTATATTTTGGCCTTTACCTTATTCTGATGAATTTTAGCACCCTATCATGTGTGTGCTTGAAGGTGTTAGTAAGAGCTGTTAAAAGGTGTGAACAAATATCGATTTGATTTCATAACATGGCTTTAATTGACACTAAATATAGCATGACTCGCATTACATGAAAAGGACAACACAAAACACATCGATTTCAGTTGCAATTTCTAATGAAAGTATGCAACATAGAAAACAAGTCGACATGGTCTACAACATCCCCCGCCAATCGTGCGCTTCTCATTTTCGAACTCAATCAAGGCCTTTATGGTCTGAAGCTACACACCAAATTTGGTTACTGTATCTGTAGTAGTTTCTGAGTAAAGCTGTCCCCTTTATCTCGGACGGACGGACGCACGGACGCACGGACGGAGGTCAAACCTATATCCCCCTCCCACTTCGTGTTGGCGGAGGATAATAACTTACCCTCTTGGTATCCCTATTACTAAATGTGGTTTTAAAGTGCACTGAAGGGAATTAAAATTTTACAACTAATGAGTACATATATTACGTAATGAGCGCGACTCGCATTACACGCGACTCGCATCACCAACTTTTAATGTTCTACACAGCTGCATATGAGGACTACACAGGCATATCGGTAGTACAATTTTGTTTGGCACGGGCAACTGTAGGACAAATAGAATTTACAACTACAGCCTTCCAAGGTAAACTGTGAGGGAAGAAAAAAATATAAGTTTTTGTGACTCGCATTACACCACCATCACCACCCCATTTTAATGCAAAATCCTGCAATATCTGGAAATGATTGGGAATTTTAGCTATCAAAATACACTTGACCAAGGTTTCAAAACAGAAAAGCCTGGTACAACCAAAAAGATGTTTAATAAATATACTTTAAGACAGACAAAAACACACAGGAGAGCAGCAGCAACACACACTGAGCTAAAATTCCAGAATGCAGCTGGCAGTGAAGCTCTTAAATACTGTACACTTCACCTCCACTTCAACGAGCAACAGGTGTGGCTCGTTGAAGTGGAGGTGAAGACAGCAGGAGGGGGAGGGACTTCAGGGCAGAACCATCACAGAAAGCATGGGCTGAGATTTATTTTACATTACGTTTCATTATAAATAAAGACGGCGGAGAAATCTGTTATTTCAGTTAACACTGTCTTGGCACTATAACAAATGACTTCATAAAAGTTGGTCAATTATTCTACTAATTTTTTTTCTCACGCACGCACACACACACATATACACACACACACATGCACACACACACACACGCACACACGCCAATGCTGTATCGGAACCAGTACTGGCTGTGCCCTACTGAGTGAATAAACAAGTGTGATCTCTGCAATACACTATCAAATGTGAACCTTATTCTCCATGCCACGAAGAGCAACACACCAATCCAGCTGAACCCCGATACACCTCAGCATCATTACTGACCCCTCGTCTATCATACAGCTCTTTCACCCTCTTGACTGCTTTTAGCGGTGAAGAGCAATTCTGCGCCAGCCCCATTTCCAACGCATCCTACCATCCCCTTGAATCCCTGAATCCTCTAAATGAGGTGCACACTGAACTGACCACTCATCCACAGTACAACCGGCTGCTGAGAAACGCATCATTTCAGAGCAGCCATTACAATAAGTCCATTACAGAAAACAAAGCTCTACCGCCCCCCCCTTCCCCCTCCCCTCCCCAAATTATTTGAAAAAACTGCACGTAATGCATCCTCCACACAGACATTGTACCTAAGAGCAGTAAAGTTTAGCAGACACAGGTGGAGAGATCGCATTTTTTATACTTCATTGGAAACTTGAATGTCACTGGTTTAGCTCGATTCAGCCATAGCACCACCCACAGGATCTTAATCAGGACCCAAGCGCCATCTACATTCGCCATTTAGAGGGTGAGACAAACACAAACATACACATGTAGAATCGCAAAATACCAGGCATCATAATAATGATAATAACTAGAAAAGGCTACATTTTCTGAAGAAAATGTGTGCTTATTTCAGCGAGAAAAGTTAAAGAGGTTGGCTTATAAAATGAAGGTGCTTGCAAACTGAGAGGCAAAGGAAATTGCTTAAGAAATGTAGAAAAACTGCAGAAATGTAAAAACAAGACTTCAGTGATCAGATTAGGCTGATTCGCATCGCAAAATGTGAATCAATTTTCAGCAGTTTTGAAGAAATGCTAATCATCATAACAAAAAAATGAGATTTTTGAGACTCACTGGCCTGCGAACTTCCGAATTCCTTAGCCACATAGCAATAGGAGAAGTTTTCACGACTTTGAATGGCTGGAAAATGATGTTCCTCATTTGCATACCCACCAATCAGCTTCTGTTGAGAGCATGCCTGCTCTTGGGATTCGGGGCTTTCTGGTACAGCCATACGCTCTATAATTTTTGGTAGTGACGGCTGAACTCTGCTATGTGAGCCATCCGGAGCCATTGCGTATTAAAGTGCCAGTAAATACCTTGCATGTCTTCAATGATATCTCAATCGTGACAACATATAAAAATGGCATCAGTAGGTAGGGAAATCATTCATCTTCACGTCGATATGCTATACAAATTTTTACGACATCGAAAAATATGGATTTTTATGTTAAAAACTCACTCAACCCTCAAACTGTCGCGCGAGCGAAAATGTGATGTCATTAGAGTAAGTTCCCTTTCTTGTGTACCACGTGACGTGTGACGTAGCACACACAACAGCAATGGCGAAAAGAATCGAGTTGACAGCCTCGGAGAGAAAACGCCGGAAAATTGCCCTTGATGCCAAAAGAAGACGATCCCTCGTATATATTGGGAGTGCTATGTGGAAGAGTCTGAGAGAGTGACTGGGCATTGACAATGATGAGTTGGCCCTAACTTTGATGGATTAGTAAATTGAAATACCGTGTTGGTTTTTCTTAGCAACATTTCTCGCGCTACTCTAGTTCATAAAAGTATACAACGTAAACGGTAGTGTGCCTCGAATGGGGGAATTATGTTTTGCTGATCGTGTTTGCCTCCACATTCTCCAAAAACGTTCCTGTCTGTCTTCTTTTTCGTCCGCGCGACGCCGTCTTTGTTTACAGTGCGCGATTTCGACCCACAATGCTTTGCGCGGTACATAATCTAGCCAATCTATTTTTAGACCGGGAAACCCTTTTTTGAAAAATTGCATTTCCTAAGGTTATTTTTGGTCAACTATTTTTTATTATTATTTATGGGCCTTGTTACAGATAGCTTGACCTTTGGAATTAAAACAAAAAAAACAAATGCAAGGTATTTACTGGCACTTTAAATAACGTTGCTCTTTGTATATAGCCATCTTGTTGGGTAGTAAGCAGGGGTGAAAGTAAGATTAGATTCTTGTAGGAACTGTGATACTCAAAAAAAAATTTTCTCCCGCGCTCTGCGTGCTCGCATCATATTAAAAGAATACAGGGCTCCCAACTTTCCACGCAATCTCACGCATACAGTGTACGTTTTGCGCATTTTGAAGGCGTATTCACCGTAGTCAGCAATTATTCATTCAATGTTTAATGACATTCTCATGCGGAATTAAAATCCTTGTGCATTGAAGTGTCCGTTTCACTTGCGTAAAGGTACACAATTAACATGGAAAGCGATTATGACTCCGGACTTCCCGTGCTTCTCATTACTCAGGGATTGGAGACAATGCATGTGTTTCATGATCGTTTAAATTGCTTTAATGAAATAAGACCATTTGAAACATTTTTATGCAATTCCATTGCTTTCAATCCCTCAGTGAAGACAAGCCTGAGAATTCCTGAGTCATAATCGATTTCAGTGTCATTAGTGGTGAAATCCACCGTAATGCACGTGAAACTGGTTAACTTCCATGCTCAAGGACTCAATTCCGCGTGAGAATCTCTTACACATCAATTGAATAATTGCTGACTGCGGCATGGGAACGTGAATGCCTCTAAGAGGCATGAGACTCACGGCGAATGTGTGAGAGTTGGCAGCCCTGTAAAGATATTAAAGACTGCTCTTTTCTGACTTTGAGATTCTTAAATTCTGCGCACGTCCTTTAGTGCATGATGTATGATGTGAGACACGTAACGTGATTTATGGCAAAACATTTATTTTCATTATTTTATCCTCTCTCTTTCTTTGAAACATATAATGAATTTTTTTTTTTTGCATTTTGACCAAATTGTGTTTTGCCGTTCCCAGTCAAAAGGATGCATGCGACCCCCAGCACCCAGCCTTGCATCACCTAAGCAACCAGCATCTAATCAAAAGAACGCATTGAGTGTTCCCATTTTTGGGAAAGTAGAGCCACCCACTATATGTTAAATTTCCTGAGCTGGGTAGCTATGATGCCTATTGGAGAAGTATTTATAGCTCTGATGCCTCACTTTCAACGCCATCGCACGCAGACGATTTCTTTCAACATTGATGAAGCGCTTATTTTACCTAATGAACAAACAGACAGTTCGGGCCTGAGACGGGTGATTTCGTAGCGAGTTTAGCTGCATTATCCTGTAATGCGTGCAATCGCCTTTAATGTTACTCTTCAGATTATAAAGCTATCAATCTTCCCATCTTCCTGACGATAGTTAAAGGGAATCTTTGTAATCATTGTTATACTAAATCGATGTTATTTGGTTTTAGCCCTAATAAAAAGAATTCCGTATCAGACAATCCCTCTCGGCTTTAACTTTGGATTGCCTTGACTGGATTTATGCTTTACGATTTTACTCATCTGAATATTTCTCCGGCCACCCAAACATCACGGAAAGCCCATCAATGTCAGTAAAACTTGTCCCATTGCTATGTGGTTTAGAGAATCGCGAGTTTTCCAGCCTCCCTCAAAACATGCACAATGATCTTTGATCATTGAAATATATGATGTTGTGATGACAGGATTTTAATGGGAATGGATCCTTTCACATCTCTGATCAGGGGTTAATAAAGGAATAAGCTCAGAGAAGCAGCGGGTTACAGTGATTTTATAATGGCAGAGGGGCGTTCTAAAGCACGACACGCAGCAAAGTGCCTTAGTGCCCCTCCGCCGTTATAAAATCACTGTAACCCACTGCTTCAAGGGGCTTATTGCTTTTATAAAAGGGTTACCCTACATATAGCCCATTAAATAAAAAAAAATCAACAATTTATTGGTAATAATGCAACGATAAAATTGAGAACTATTCGTTCTTCCACCAAACGAGATCGAGTGGACAGAATGGTTCATAAGCAACACAGACGGTAAGATTGGTTTTTCATCTAGCGTCATTACCATGTCACATCACACTATTTGGGCTCATTAATGTAGATATAAAATAAAAGCATGTTATTTCGAATGTCTCCTTCGGTCTCCCAGATGGCCCCTTTAAATAATTTTACATTCGTTTCAGTTTCGGTTCTAAAGTTTCTTTGTTCTCAACTCGCGCCGATCGGCCATATCATTACCACCAGCAGCGAGAGTAGGGAAAAAGATTGACTTTTCGTCCTCCACACCTGCTGGTGTCCAAATATGTTGAATTGTGCATTCGTTTGCTAGCCAGCTTGGCAACTAGCTAGTGTTCACTACAATAGATGAGGTTACCCTACACATAGCCTACAAAATAAACACACAAGAAAAAAAGTCAACAATTTATAACTAATACTGAAATAGCGAGCTAGTTAGTAACACTGCTAACAAATTGAAGTGATATTGGGCTCTATAATGCTATAGCTAGCTAGGTAGATAGGCAACTGTTTAGCGGGTTAAAAGGCTAAACTTCGCTGACACTGAAATAGCGAGCTAAAAGTCTTAAAACAAACGTAACTTAACGAGTCAGTTGAGCGCAGAGTAGTTGGGTGGTTGGCTAGGCACACAGGGATATTTAGTGCTGCGGTCTGCCTCAGAATACAGTGGGTTACACTGATTTTATACTGGCATAGAAAGTGGCTCAGCCAATCATATTTAAGGATGGGAAGCACCCGTTTTATAAACAACGTTATGCCACAGTAAGGTGGAGATAAGACAGCTGTACTGCCACTTACAAGTAGTTTACAGAAATTTCATTGGGAAAAGGAAGTGTGCTGTATTTCATTATGATTGTTCAGGATAAAATTGATGCCCTTTGGAAATAATTTGTTTTGCTTTTAGAGTGGAGTTGTATTTCTCTTGTAATTGTAATTTGTCATTGGGAAAAAATAAAATAGCCTTTTTGTCGTTTAAAATCTGACATGCTGTTTTCTCATTTTTGCTAATCGTTTTTCAGATGTGCTAAACAATTGCTAATCAAGTGGAATAATGATTAGCATTGTTTGCTAATCAATTTTTTTCCCCTTAATCTGATCACTGGACATTTCAGCTGCATCATGACCTAGTCTACCTTTCTTCAACCCAGCTGTAGTAAAAAAAAAAAGTCAGTTGGAGTCAATGAGGTTGACGCATTTCTCCCTGTGGCTCTGTGCATATCTAGGTCAACGTGCATGCTGAGAGATTAGCTTTATAGCGGAGCAAACGTGGCAGGCCAAATTGGCCGACTGACGCAGCTGTTGTTGCTTATAGCTCATTGTCAGTGTCTCCCCCAGTCCCTAGCTGTACAACGCTGACCTGGCCAAGTAGTGAAATGCTACTATTCGTGGCTCTCTGTTCATTTCTGTACACTGTCTTCGCTAGCTAAAGAGCTAATAGTAGCAAGCTGCAAGATATCGTTAACTCACGATTTGATATTATTCACAGATCCCTTTATATTCCTATTATTAGCTAGAAAGCTAACGAACTCACACTGCACAGCACTTGTTCAAAACGGGTCAAACTATAGTTTTGCCTGCATTGATAAATGAATGAAGTTCGCCAAAATACAGTTTTGTATCCCTCACGGGTTTGTGGTTTGTGTTGCCCTGGCAACTTGGCGATCCTTCTGGGTCAAAGGGCAGTGCCCTCCCACCTCTCGCCCCTTTTTCTGTAAATTCTGGGCGAAGGAGTTGGAGGGTCATCGTTACTGTCCTAAGCCGACCCATGTCCTGTGTTTGTCATTGCCAGAATAAAGTCTTTGAACTGTCGCCTGTCGTCTGCCTTCGCATGTCTGTGGGAAATAGCTCCATCGGAGACGTTAACTATTAAACTACTCAATGAGTATGGAAAAGTTACGTCTGCTGGCTTAGCGAGGATGGCAGTCATGGTCATTTTGATACCAATATTTTGCCTTTTTTAGATATGATTGTAGATATATCTAGCTAGTGTAAAACGTTTCTTGTATATACTGAAACAGGAGCTCAAGCAATTGTTTTCTGCTTTGCAATTTTTTTTAGAGCTGTTAGAGCTGGTTTGAGTCAAATGCCGATGCTGAAAAGTGCTTCACTGAGTTTGACGCAGACGAATGAGATTTGTCTGAGACTCGTATCTATCTTAATCCGAACAATGATTATGCTGAGGCCAGGAAAAAGTCCAGCAGAGGGCGGAATTGAACCGCAATACCGCTATGCCACAATTTCACCGAGTCACTCTGAGCCATTAGAGTTGATGGTTAAAGTATTTGGTCCAATGGAGATTTTTGCCAAGGCATCTCTTACCATCTTTGAGGTAGAGATAGTAGTATGTAAGTCCAATCTATGAAATGGAGGTACCATACTGAAGAGGAGAGTCTGCTAAGTATGTAAAAATTGTCTGTGTAGTGCCAAAAATGTGGGAACACGAGCAAGTTATAAAACTGTTTATTTGAGCTTCCCAACTGGAATTTTCTTGTCTGATTTAATGCTGGAGTTAATGGAGTTTCAGTTGTGCTCCCGTCGCTTTTAGGCTCAAACTGCCAAAACCGTCTGTCCGATATCTTGCATAGTTACATTTTCACGACCGGCACAGCTTTTGCTACAACTTGGATATAAAAATATGTGGAGTGAAAACTGTGGGAGTTAGAGCAAGTTGAAGAGAAGACTTCTTTACGATTCTACTACTGTTCACCACTATAACGGTGACGTGACCACACAGTAAGTTCCCAGTATGTATTGTAACAAATAATTTTTAAAAATTAGAATAAAAAAAGGAGGTGACGAAGAATTTGAACAGTGAAAAAATTATACAAGTTTAACTTAACATTTTGCAGTTTGAATGACATTTCTCGGTTAAAGTATGACAGAGTAAAAAAATAGCAGAAAATAGCTGAATCTACTGAATCAGCACAAAAATGGCTTGATTTAATCGGACCCCAAAAATTACCTTTAAAATTAAATCTCTCAAAAACTAAAATGAAAATCAAAAATCTGTACAGATGCAACGTAATTCAGAACAAGTTGGATTTTTTAAAGTTTGAATGGAATCAGTTGTGTAAATGGTGTAGGAGGAGATAGTCGGCAAAATTTAGGAAGGAGAAGAAATAAGAGAATAGAGTGTACTGTTTCACTGAAGCAAGCGCACAATAATTATAATTAGAGGGCACTCAGAGAGTGCATACCTCCGCCAGCAGTTTTTGATTGACTTGCACAACTAATCAGCTGCAGAATCTGGATCTGTACCCAGATTGGCCTGAAAATTCAATAACCACTTCCAATTTATACTGTGCAACTTCCCATAAAATAACTTGGTAATCTGTCGAATAGTTTTTGAGTAATCCTGCTGACAAACATGCACACACTCTCACACACAAGTATGGATTGGCCTTAACATAATCCTACCAAGACATTCACAGCAATATTAAATATTACTCCCATGAGAATAGATTGACTGATTGCACTACAATTGAAATATTAAAGCCATCAAAATCGATAAGGTTCCTCCTTAATGCATCAAGAATGTCTACAGCAGATATGATAGGATTCTCATTAAAATTTCTGAGTTATTGCATTTTCAAAATTTCTGCCAGGTAGTGGCACTTCAGCAAAGGTCATAGGGTGACCAACATCAATATCCCATCTTTATGCACCATAAATAAACACAAAAAGTAAGCCATAATTCCCCTCAGAACTCCTTGAGTTATCACATTTGGAAATGTTAGGTTTGACCTGGTTTGACCCGGTGCCACAAGAAAAGTCAAAGGATCACACAAAACAATAGGTTTTGTCCTTTATGTACCAGGAAAAAACACTTCTAGTAATTGCGTGAACATCAAGGATTTGCAGCAGCAAGGCAAATTCTTAATTTCTCCAAAAAATCTCTTAGGGAGAAAACAATGATACTAAACCATTACCCACAAGAATTTCAGAGAGTGATTGAACAAGTTCTTTAAGAATTTCAAGTTCCCTTTTTCAGAATTTTTTTCTTTCCAAGATGAAATTCATCAAAGAGAAATTATGTCTCCCTGACGTGAGAGTTGCAGGCTTTGATTTGCCTAAGTTATGAAATACAAAATTGAGTTACTGGGTTTTGGGGCTGTCTGTGTTCACATTATCCTTCTCTTCATAGCCTACCTTGCATAAGCAAGCTAAAGGACATGGGGGATCCTATAACAGAATACACTGAACAAGAGGCTAACATAGGCCTCGAGGTTAATCACAGGGAACACACACACACACACACACACACACACACACACACAAACCTTTCATAAACACATCTATGGACTGAGGAAGGAAACCAGAGTATCTGGAGGACCATACAAACTCAAACCACACAAAACTTTACCACAAAATAGATACTAAGGTTACACTTATAGTTTTTTCATGGTCGAAAATACTCTCAAACCACGTACATTTTTATTTCTTTTCGTGTTTTCGACAAGCTTCCACCACAAAGTTGTAATTTTGTCACAGTGAGGTTCTCATAATCTCTGTGACAGTCACCGCAGTGAAAACCCAGGAGCTCTGCCTCAACCTGCACTGAAATACATGGCCATCACTTCATGAATAATTCCCCAGCCAAATTAATAGAAGCTCTATGAGAAATCTTTGACGGCAGACTTATGGTGTTGTTCTGGTGCCAGGAATGTGCCACCACCTCAGTAAAGCTGTTTTAGGCTGACACAAGGATGTCACTTTGCATTTTGCAGATCCACTATCCAGAATTGCTTCATTCATTATCTATGGCAGTGATAGGCACTAATCTAAAGCCCAGAAACTGCAGGATTGGGGTTGTGGGAGAGGGATGAGAGTGGGGAGGGGGATGTCAGGGGAGACATTTTCATGCAGTTTTCTCCAGGTAAAAAAGAGATAAGAGATCTTCTTTTTTAAAGAAAACCAATCAAATTCCAAGAGATCACATCTCTGAAAATTTACAAAGGAAAACAAAGGAGATTCATGGTGCCTGCAGAATGCGACTTTCTGCATTCCAAGAAAAACAGGTAAACAGAAATGAAAAAAGCAAGGAGGAGATTAAAATCAGACCTTTATTTGTCGGTGCGAGGGAATGAAGTGGCTTTGTGAAAAGAGGAAGATATCGAGTTCATCTTCCTCGCGCAGCACATACTTGAAAATAGAAAAGGCTGAAATTGGATTTTTTCTCCTCGTCCTATCCCTCTCTCCCTTCCTCTCTTGTGCACTGTTCCATCTGGGCTTGAGGCTGTGGGTGAATGTGGGTGTTGGGTCTCCAATAAGAGCAGAGAAGTCATGACCTGTCCCTCCTCTTCATCCCTCCCTCTCATCCCTTCATCCGAAGTTCTTCAACCTTTACGCTTGACCACACTCTCAATCTGGCCCATTTTTCTATCAGTAACACCCTCCTTGCCAATCACCCCCCCCTTAAGCTTTGTTACTCTCAACGTCTGTGTCATCTCACAATTCTTCAGTGGTTTCACTCATTCACTTATGAAACTTGAAAGTAAGTAACTTCATGTGACTACCTGTAAGTTACTTCATGTAGCTTTCTGTAACTTTAATTGTGTAGCTTGCTGCAAGTTTTAAGGCCTGTTTTAAGTTACTTCATGTTGCTCACAGTAAGTGTCCTCATATAGCTTACTATATGTTACTTCATGTAGTTTTCTGCAAGTTACCTAATGTAGCTTTCTGTAAGTTAATCAACAGCAGACTTTATGCTCCTGAGTGTGCACAATATGAATTTTGAGCCACAAAAAATAGATGGCATCTCACATTGGTACCTTGTATTTGATAAAAAATACAAGCAAAAAAAAAACCTGGTATTTCCACTTTCGGAACGGTCACACTAAATAGTCAGAGGGATTAAAAATTAAACATGAGCTTTGCTAAAATCACTGCAACCAAACTAGTCTGAAATTCTTGCAAGTGCAGCAGCCGAGCTTTAGGCAGGACCAAGATGCACAATTCAGTCTGTGACTGTCACTCTTCAAACAACCATCAGAGGCAATACACACCAATCAAGGAAAGCTTATGGATTTTTAAAGTGCATCCATTAAGTTACTTTTCATTCATCATTCTTGTATTCTTGAAGTCTACTTAAAAAAGCTTTAAATGCGTCATTGTAAAAAAACACTTGAGTTTTCTCAGGCTGGCCATTTCTGCAGTACCTGTGTATGAAATGCTCTGTTAAGGTCCTGGCACCGCCTTCTCGAAACCTCAGTGTGCTGTAAAACCCCAACAAGACAATTACCAACGGCGGATATTGCCTGGGTTGAAGGCCTTACGTGTTCTCTTTGTCTAACTTTAATTAGAGCATTCTTCTGGCTGGAGTGAATCACAATATAATGGATATTTTTTCACCGTCCGAGGACGGGGCATGAAAACGCAATGGTTACGATCAATCTGACTCCATAGAACAAGTAGAATACAAAATTGAGCTTTAACCTCGTTAAAAATCTGACTCCAAATTAGAATTAGAATTGATAATTTAGGGAACACCTGCGTGGATTTCGAGACAAATCTGCTATCAGATGCGGCAGCGCAAACCATCATTGCTCAGTAAATGCGTCCCCAGGGTTAATTAAACGCAACTGTCCTGGAATCAATTCGACAATACTTCCATTGGTTAGACGAGACTATCTTGATTGCAGCATCGATGCTTAAACAATATAGCACTGAGCGTGAACGTATCAAGAACCCAGATTATATATATATATCCAAGGGCTCCTTAGAAAGGTCAACCAGACACCGGCATATAAGGGTATCTTTAAGAGCTAAACCTTAAGAGCCGGTATTCCATAAATCCTTAAGGGGTAGAACATAATCCCAAATCTAACTTAGAAGTATCGTTACCTACACGTCTTGGTAGGAATTTCCCCTTAAGTCCCGGTCGCAACAAGGCTAGAATATACGAGTGTTATAAATCAAGGAAAATCACGCAAGCTAGAAAAGGAATAACCATAATTTAATTTACCAGGTAGGCACAACTTGAATCAAACAAATCAATGATAAGCCAATTACCGTTACATATAATTTAGAAGGATTTAGAATATTTTCATACCTGGAACACATGAATGACCACGCGGAGCTAAAGTCGCTCCACGTGGTCGGGGAAAACTCAAATGTTCCCTCGCTCCGGAACAAGGCAACAGGTGACTTACCCCAAGAACGGTCAAAAAGAAGAGACAGGAAAAAGAAGAGAGAAGAGAAGAGCCCGTCCCATAGGATCTCGTACCTTTAAAGGCTCAAAACCACACCTCCGAACAAGGTGGAGGAAGGGGTGGCCGAATCAGAGTTTTACTGGCCTAGGTGATAAGATTAATTTGCATAGAGAGGAGACTAGGCAGTCATCCGAATGAATCTTACAAACAAAAACCATAATTCCAAGAGAAATGAAACATGTTCCATCCAACTCCTTGGATTTTCCAGAGAATAAAAAGACCAAACATGATAGGAATATGTGCTAAAATGATGCAGTTGTCATGGAAAACCCTTAAAATGGAATATTATAGCCCAATAGTGTGATAAATATATATTAGGTTCCATTCTAGGATATTGAACAGAAATATATTATGAATTTGACAGAGATTTAGATCGTTTTAAGCAGATTAATATATCTGGGCTTAAACTTCAATGGGGACTGTGATACAACTTGGAGGAACACTGGGCACCCTGGACGTAGTGGCTCCGGCTTCCTGCTGTGAACAGAGCAAAAGATGCCACTCTCACCAGCAGGCTGTAGGATTATAAAAGTTAACTGCTCGCTCTGGATTGTCAGATCACCCAAACATTCAGATTTTACCAGCGTAATGAGCATGTGTTCCAACACTAGGATTTTTTACCTATGTTGTAAGCCAAATCAAACTTTCAGGTTCTACAGTGCTCTGATTAGTCAACTTGATCACTCACCTGTGATTGGTAAACCGCTTTGTGTGTGCGTTGAAAATGTCACGCCATTCACCATAAATGGATTTTTGGCCCAGAATGTAAATAAGCTTTAGAAACACATACTGATGCGGTCTTGTGGGCATAACCAGCTTGATTCAAGGGCTTTCCAAACTATCTGCTTTTTGCTTAAATTCAATTGGTTACATCGCCAACTGATTAAAAAAATGGCCAGAAGCTATTGGGGCGTTTTAGGCAGCTTTGGAGCAGTGTGTTTTATTCTGGAGGCTTATTCTGGAGGTGACTTTGAGTTGTGTTCCGACGCAGACCTTGGATATGCACATTAAAAATATATGATTCATGTAACAACATTAAAAGAATGAAAAACCATAATAGCTGCACTGTAACGCCTTTTCTTAGAATGGTATAGACCACCAATATCTTGACCAAAAATCCTGTGATTAGTGCCAGGCATTAACTCGTGGCAAATTTAAAGTCAACATTCTGATTTCTGCTCAGGAACATTCAGCACCATTCAAAAGCTCATTCAAAAGTACCATTCAGAATCACTGATAAAGTTAATGTCATGAACACTGCTGGATTTATCTACTTGGCAGTGAATGAGCAGCTGTATAGTAAGCATGTAGCTTCAGAGCTCAGGCTGAAATGGGAACAAGTTAAAATTGAGGTTCAGCAGCCCTAAACTGAACATCACTTAAAGCATGATGAAGGTTATGCAGGAACACTCATATTAATTATGCTCACAATTACATTCAAATTACCAGCACTTAAGAGCACTCACAAGACCAATTACAAACAATTAGCCTCTAATTAAGTGATAGGAGACCTATAAAACAACTGTAATGGATGAAATGCAGACATGCCTGACAAGGAATCTCATTAATCCAAGATTAAATAGCTATTTGCAAAACGGGAGTAATTTTTAGTTAGAAAGTTTGAGATCATTAAGTGACATTAAAAAGTTTGGATGGGCGGAGGATTCAAAAGTAAGGGGGAGTGATGAAACTAATATTCGTTAATGATGTCATCTTCATCATCTTCCAGGCCCAACTGTCACTCAGAGAAACAAAGTGGCTCAGCTTAAAGAGCGAGAGGATCACACTGCTAACAAAGGTAGAATGGCTTTTCCTGAGCTGAATTAACCGCAAAACCGGGAATAGAATCAGACAAGGCTGCATCTGAATAGTCTTTGTTGCTGAGAAATGTTCCTAACTCCTAGAGAATGACCCGGAGGTATTTAAGGGGTTGCTGTGATGAGTGTGATCAAATTCTCTAAATGTTTTGGAAAGGTGCTTCTTAACTTATCTCCTTTTGCAAAGGGTACATTGAACCATCCTTTTTGAAAAGAAAGGCGATAAGGCTTTCCCACAATATTAAATATATACTGCAACAGTATTTAAAGCGAAGACCATCCTTCTGATTAATCACAAAAATAAACATGATCACGTTATCAAGTATATCTGCATTCAGATTTTCTTAGCAGCACGGTTATCTTCTGAGCCCTTATAAATTCATCTTTACGCCGTCCTTTTACCTTGTGACGTTTTCCTTTGAGGTTAAAGAAAATGGCAAGGAATATTGCACAATAGGATGTAATTTTTTGACAACTTGAATGCAGCAAAACGCAAGTTCCTTGAGTAATAGAATTCAGACATGAGCGCTGACTGTGGTTCCACCCCGAAACTTCGGCCAGCCCCGTGCATAAAAACTACAAATACCGGGATCAAAGCACCTGCATGTACATACAATGTATGCTCCATACAAAATAGCACTGCAGTTTGTTCCTCCTTCGCAATCAGATACACAGTAGCAGGGCACCGCCAGAGATTCATTCACAGTAACCTAATTGCAACATTACAATAACCATTAGTGTTCTAGTGAGAGATTTTACAACTGCAAATGTCACCATTCATGATACACTCCGGAGAGTAAGCTAATGCAGGGGGAAAGCAGAGTGTTGTTTTGCTTGTGGGAGAAAAAGAACTGTGTTGTAAAACGCAGTCCTATGCCAGGAAGCTTAACTAGACCAAATACAACCTAATAATGTCTCTCAACCCTCCACCTGCCAGCCCCTGTGCTGGAGCCCCAGCTGGGAAAAAGTGACTGTGCTGACTGGCGTAATGGTCACTTTGAGCAGAGCCGCAGACAGAAACGAACACCCACAGAATGAAGAGTTCCAAAATACCCTCCCGTATTCCCAAAGCGGACAGCTAAATAGTGCATGAGAAAAATGTCCATTAAGGCAAACTTCAGAGAAAGAAGGCAGCACTTCAGGAGGCAAATAAAGGTTGTGTTATTTTTTGTACCATGAGGATGTTATACACTTTTCACGCAAAAGCCCTCCGTAAATAACAAACAGCAGTTCCACCACTGAGAAAAGTCAAAGAACCCCCCCCCCAGAACATAAATGAGTTAAAACAAAAACACAGGACAAAAAAAAATCCCACCCCGAAAGCCATGACTCTATGAAGGACAAACAATATGCGGTGTTCATCTCAGACCTCACTCTAAAAAGGGCAAACCCCATGCGACGTGCAGTCAAATGAAAGAGGGAAAAAAGTGAAAGTGTGACAGAAGCACTCTCGAGAGGCACTCATTTAATTGAACCTTTGAATGAAGTGCTCTTTATGGCAGGCGGACAGGTGCTGGAGGACTTACTGTCCCAGACTGCAATGTGCTTTTGTGTCTCTCCTCCTTCCTGACTCAGAATGGGGTTAATCACAGGGTTCAGGCAGGCTTCTCAGGAGAGTAAGGTTTGGGACACTGTATCCTGGTCGCTCTCTGCTGGGTGATACCCACTGCCTGTTGGGTAAAAATGGGGCTCTATGTCCTTGCACTTCCTGTGCGTTGCTTTAACATTGCTCCTCAAGTGTCGCTGAGTTACCCCCAAGCGTTCTCATGCAAACTCTCCCTGCAAGGAAAGTGTCCCTTGAAAGTGGGAAATTCTGTCAATTTATACCAACATTTCAATCTGTAGAGCCTCAGTATTTGGATGATGGATGCTGCTTTTAAACAGGATTGCCCCTAACTGCCCAAAAGGAATTTAAACATATTGAGCTAAAAAAAATGAAGAATTTAATCGCAAAACGCAATAAACACCACTTACTAAAGTTTTCACCCATCACTGGAAGAAGATCATCATTTGCAGGCCAGTCGTCATGCCAAGTTCTGCCCTAAGCAACATGTCATTTATCCCAGTGTTTAGCATGCTTGAACATCAGCTTTCATTTCAAAGCACAAAAAATGCCAAATCAAAATATCCACGGAGCCAATCATCAGTGGAGAACCCCGCACTGCCTACAGGTATTTAGCGACTCCTGTTTTGGGCAAAACAAAATATGTGAGTCATTTCTGTGCTGCAAGCTCTGCAGAAAAAAAAAGATTTCCTAATTTATCTGTCAAGAGTGTATTTCCCATGTGTGGACATCAGTTCCTTCCCTCTGACTGAGTTTTTGGCCACACTGAACAGCAGAGGCACTTAACGGACAGAGTACTACACACAACAGAGCATCACAAATTTTTCTATAAACATGCAAATGTTTACGTCAATGACATTGACTGGCAAGCATTTGACTTCAAATCGCACTTCCGTGGTTATTATATGTTTTGCCAAATAATAACAACAAAGCTAACTTTTTCACAACATTTATTATTCTTAGACTAAATCCTTGTACAGTATGTTAACTAGTCTAGCAATATGTATGAAAGTTCTTTTATTATAACTTTTCCTATGACAAAAATCTGCATTTCTCTAAAAATGCTTTAAATGAATATATTATGCATTCCAATGTAACCCTTCATATGCATCAACGGTCCAGAAATACTAAAAACAGTGTGTCTGCGCACATCTGCATGTATATGCGTATACTTGGATGTATAAGCACCTTCATCTGCATGTGTATACTTTTGTGTGCATGTGTTCTGTATGTATTCCATGTACAGTGCTTATCAAATTTATTAGACCACCTTTCCTAAAAAAGAAGAAAACACAAATATTTATGTAATTCGTCAAGAACTTGTTTAAAATTAAAAATAATTTTGTTATTTCTTTGGCAAAGAATGAACTGAGACCACTAAATAGTCCTTATTCACACTTAAAAACAAACAAAAAAAAAAATCTTTTGTATGGCCTCCTTTGGCCTGAATAACAACTTGCATTCTCACATTCAACCACTAAATCTAATTTTCATGTTCAGGAATGCAAGAAAATAACTGTTATTTGGCATCTTAATGAAAAAATAATAATGTGTTGAATAATTTTTTTCAGCTTTTTCGTAAAATGGTAAATTTGAAAATTTAAGGATAACAACAATATGATATTGTTAATAGTAAAATATAATTTTCAGTTTCAGTTAAATTACAGAAACATAAAAATTATTTTGGTAGTCGCCAATACTGTTAATTTTGGGCAGCTGTGACATAAATCTTACATTGGGTGGTGGTCTGATAAATTTGTTAAGCACTGTATTTGTATCCATGGTTGTTCAAGCATGTGTGTGCACATGTGTATTCCTGTGAGGCATGTGGGAGTGTGTGTGTGCATGCATGTGTGATGTGTGCACGTGAGTGCGTTTGTATATGTGTGCTGTCTGACTGCATGCGCATGTTATTATGTTCACACGTGTGTGCATGGGTGGTGTGCAAGTGTGCCTGCATGTATGTCTCTGTGTGTCTGTACGTGTGTGCCATGAAGGGTTGTGTGTGCGTATTCGTGTAGTGTTTGCGTTTTTGCAGGTGTGTGTGTGTGTGTGTGTGTGTGTTCAAGCCCGTGCTCATTGCAGGAGGAGGTTATGAAGTAATTTGTGAGCACCTGGGCTGCCGAGTGTATTGATTTCACATTCACAGAGCCTGAAAGGCCTCTCTCCTGTGCTCAAGTACTATTTCATCTGGCTGCATGTGGCATCCGCAAGATGAAAGACACCATGGTTTCATCTGCAGGTACACCTCGTTCCTGCTCGTAACTGCCGCAATATCTCTGCCAGGTAAAAGGGGCCGTCAAAAAAGAGGAGAGAAAATGAAAGCACATTACGCAGCCATCATTGCTCTGAACTCAATGTTAGACTCATCCGGTGCCACATCGGTCTGTTTTTTTCACTAGGAGTCCTCCAACTGGGGTGGGCTCCCTTACATGAATTATGGGAGACTTGTATAAATCAGCATCCATTCATTAATCTGTTGGGGGGTAAAAAGTGGGTGTCTAGACACAGGAGAATTGAGAGCTGGGCAGGAATTGCCGCAGTTTCAAATTCAAGCCATTTGCCAGTATGACCCTCCTCTCCCTCCAGCTGGGTTGGCAGGCGAAACACGCTGCAGCTGCTGTAGTTTCTGAGGAAAAACCTGGGGATGGGACAAAGTGGACATGTAGAAGGACTTTTAGTCTGTCCCAACCATTTTCCATCTCAGGAGGAGTAAGCAGGACACTGTCCAAGCTGTATGCAGCAAAAATGTGAAAATCAACTGGAGATATTACTGAAAGGTGGAGGGTGCACTTTGGGGAACTCTGATAGGTAAACCTTTTGGTCAGGAGGCTGAGCTGCATTAATTTGGGGGATTAGACCCCATGTCTGAGGCAGGAGTCACTGGGGTAATCGAAGAGTTCCTCAGTACCAGTGCACTCAGGCTGGATGAGGGGTATGTAGTTGGAATATTGTGGCTGGCAGGACTCCTCTTGTGGCATGTGTTATATATTGTACATCCTTAACCCCTTTGTGCAGAAGCCAAATTTGGCTATTTATGGGTTACCCACTTCAATGCCGTATAATTCAAGATTTAAGCTTCACAAAGAGGAAAAATGTGGCTCAATTCAGGAAAGACACTTACAGCATTTAGAATTACATTGTATTTCAGTTTATTTTCATGATTTTGGTAGAGAAAATGAGCAGCAAACATAAAAAATCTTCATGAGAATTCACCATTGAAATTGCAAAAAAAATAATTCTGACGAATGAAAAACTGCTGGGGCTTAAAACTATACATTTATGGTATCATAAACTCCTTGAGCACAAGTAGAATTCATCTTCAAAATTACATTCTAGATTACCTACATGCTATTAGCCAAATTATACAGCTACCCAAGTGTCTCCCCAAAGTCTCAAAATGATTTGCTGTCAAATCATTAAAAAAATCATGTATTTAACACAATTAAAGCTTTAAGGCATGAAATTTAATATGAACGAATGATTTTCTGGTTGAGTTTAGTATGAATTTATCAATATCAGTGCAGTTGAATACCAATGGTCACCAGTAACCTCTCCAAATATGAACGTGCCTTTTCTCCATAATAAAGTTTAGAGTTTTGGCCATTTTTCTTCAAAGCCAGCACAAACACGCATTAAATAAACTGCTAATTAAACGGTCAGAACATTCACCCTGTAATGAAAGCTACCAGTCCCCTCTTCAAAGCTCACGAACCCATTTCAACACTTATAAGGAGCAAGTACACCTCACTAACACAGTAATATCTGAATTCTGAAATATACCTTATTTTAACTGAACAGACACTCCACTTTCAGGGAATATCAAATCCATTGCGTCTCCCGATTCAAAAGAAACGTGCAATGAACGTACCGGGGGTCCACACCAAAATGCACGGGCAGTTCGCGTTTTAAACAGGAAAAAAACCTCGACATTCGACTTAGTTGAGTACATATACATTCCGAAACAGAAAAAAAAAAAAACAAAAATAGCAGCCTGACCTTTTTCGTGAATCCCTCCTCCAGAGACATTGACTGTATAAAATAGAGAGCGATGTATCCAGTAACAAGAACCCTCCGGTCCTGTTTCATTCGAAATAATTCCAATAGAGCATATCGTTCTCATTTAAATCCTGTAATGTAACTGAACACTTCAAGGCCAGTTTTGCGAACCGATTTTCTATAAATCCCGTCTATTTTAGCCGCGTAATGTGCATAACGTAGACAGGATACAACAGCGCATGCTGATACGCATTGGTTTGTATGCTCTGTGTTTGTTCAATCAATGTGTTTCACTTACTCTAAAATGTTTAAACACTCGGGAATTGGATAAGAAACGAGCCAATCAATACATCGTTATCAGGGAAACTTCAGGAGGCCATGAAGTGTAACTCTACAATTACGCAGAAGAGCTTGAGTGTATGGTTGAGTGATTGGCTATCAACGCCAGTACTCGGGTGGATATAAGGAAGCGCTGGATTTGGCAATGAAGGAATCTACGCGTAAATCCACGGTAGGGAACTACAATTTTTTTTGTATGGGACAACTGTAATAGGCAATAGAATGTGAGAGAATTAATACCATGTCGATTTTTTTGCCTCAGAAAACTGATTTTTATGAACTACTAAATGGAATACTGTTAGCTCACTGTGGCTAAACTGGTTGCTACAAAGGATAACGATTTTTTCTGTGTCAAGATATCGTTTTTTCAAACTGCTGAATCGACACTATGGGCAAGGATACTGACCAGTTTTCACATCAGGCTTAGCTGAGGAGTTTAATTCATGCAGCTCTCGAAAAACAGGGAGTGGAGTGAACTTCACCGTATTCAGAACCGCGTTCGAGGTCTGCTTGCTTGTGAACATTCAATAACTGATCCGGGGGTGCTATCTAGTGATCGAGTACAGTAACGGCGTACTTCCAATTTGCAGGTCTATAGACGCGGGCATCTACATCTGCAGAAAGGGGTTAAGTACTGAAAAAAGCTCAGACTTTGTTGAAGTGAAAAAAGTCATGGTTAAGTTTGCCCAACTGGAGCCAAGGCAGAGGGTATCGTGAATTTCCCTGTACCGGTGTCCTGGAGACAAATGAAATGATTTCTTAGAATAGCTGGCTATCACAGAAGTTTCTGTCGAAATTCTCCTACTATAACTGCTCCCTTGACTGACCCAATAAGTCCAAAGGTCTCTTATGTTTGGAAGCATTGCTGAGCAACTCTCCTACACTTACCCCCAAATTTCCAGCTGGCCCTTCAGGCTAGCTGTTGATTCTGGAAATTTTTTTGTGTTTGAGGTGTTCTCCTTTAAGATGATTCACTGGTTGAGGAGCACCCAGTGTGCTATTTCCAAAAGAAATTTGATGTTCATTGGAAGCACGGCTCTACAATAGAGATAGAGGCTTTGGCTCTAATTCTTGCCCAGAAACATTCTGATATTTACATTTGTTTGAAATTTTTATTACTTGTTTACACCAGTCACAATCCTCTGATGTTTCTCCACACCATGAGAAACTCTAATCAGTGATTAATGCAGTGATATTTATTCCTGCTGGGATATGACCTCAAGCTCTTTTACATTCATGATAAACACGTGTTGGGAGAGATATCCTTTCCTTGTGGATGCTTTGAGTTCCTTACCCTATCGAAGACTGTAAGCTCTATCACCCGGTGTTCTCACTCCTTTGGTCATTGCCTATAGCCAATGACCAAACGTGAGGGTAGGGACAGAGACCAACAGGTAAATCAAGAGCTCCATTCTTCAGTTAAACTCCTCCTTCACCACCTCTCTCAAACACAATCCCCGCATTGCTGCGGGGGCAGCGCTTACACAGTGGTTGATCTCCTGTCCCCTCATTCATGAATTAGTCTCCATGATACTTGAACTCCTGAACTTAAGGGAGTCATTGTTCCCTGACTTAAAGGAGACAGGACATATTTTTCTGGGGTGGAACCATCAAATTGAATGTTGGGGTTCTCATCCAGATCTCTCTCAGGAGTCAGTGGAAGGAGCTGGGGTGTTGGATATGGGGTGGTCCAGGCACATCCACCCGAGAGGAGACTGGTACATGTTGGAGGGTCTATGTCTCCTAGCTGACTCAGGATCAGCATGGAATCCCTGAGATGAGTAAGCAGATGTTACTCTTGTGAGGGACATCAGGGCTACTCTGCCTGCCATGTTTCCATGGTGACACTAAACTTGACTGAGCTGTTAAATAATGAATAAATATTCTTCCTCCACAACCACACGCATTCTACCCAATCAGTGTCAGTCAATCACAGTCAGCCAATCAGGGCAGCATGGTTACTAACTTCTTAAGGATAAAAAGGGGAAAGATGTGGGATTTGGGCAGTTGATCTGAAAAGCAAAATGTGACTTGTCATTGCAAATGCCTCAGGTTAAGACACACACAGGCAAGGGGCACAATCCATTACATTGTGCAGCAGGGCTACTAGGCACTACTGTCCAACAGAGCCTGTCTTCTGCCCCCCCAACCCTCTGTTATCTGTAGCGAGCCACTATGACTTTGCATTGAGAATTATTTGATGCATTTGTCCTCAAGACTGTTCCTTATCTAGGCAATGATTTACCAGCATCTAGCATATCCTACCAAATAATTACAGTTGTGTATGATGAAGGCCCTGAAAGCTATGAGCGTGTAACATTTTTGGAGTGAAAAGACTGAGTGAAAAAAAAAATCCATTTCGATCCATACTGATTTCCTGATTTGACAGGAAATACTTCTGTAACAGTAATGGTCAAGAGAAAAAGACACAACGTAACACGGTGCAAATTTCAATACAAATCTAACTTTGAGATCACACATGTAAAAACTATTGGATCATATATTTAGGACACCGGGAACACTTTCTTACACTGGTCGAGAAAAAAGAAAATTGTTTGGCGTATATACATTTTTAAACATTTAGCTTGCCATGGTAATCCAAAATCGACATCTCGTTGCCATGGAATATGTTACATTTATTGATGGTGCACTTCAAAAAATGCCACAAAAACCTTGCCACCACAGAATAGATAATAAAGTCTGCAGTGAGAAGAAATTCACCTTTTTCAGATATGCTGGTTTAACTCTCTGGGGTCAGCAATGTTGTATACAACATCTAAGCACACCATATATTGAATATTAAATATCTCCTGTTGTGATTCTGCCTTGACCATGTTCATGCCCTGTTTATTCTGACTGCCTTCTGTGTTTTTTTTACTATTTTCCATGCCTGACTATTCTTTGTATTATGTATTTTGAATTGGTTACTTTGATTTGTCATGTTTTATCTTAGTTTACTTTTCCATGTTTTACTTTTTGCCATATCACATCCCGGTTCATGTTTTCCATTTTGCTTTGCACTTTGTCTCCCCCGCCTGGTCTCATGTCTAGCCATTGTACACAGCCCCAGTCTTGTGTTTCACTCTGAGGGTGATTTATTGGATTCTGGTTTTCAAACTTCCTTCCGATCTCGTTTGCTGGCTTCATTCTTCTTTTCTATCTACTAACAATACTAACAGTTTATTATTTTTGCTGAGATTACTAACAACAACTAACCTTGTATATGATACTAACTTACTAACGAGCACCATGGATTTGTATAGTTCCACTTACTAATTGATTAACAAGCTCTCAGCACTCGCCCTGTTCTACTCTCCGCCTCTTTGCTCTCCCTGATTACCTTTGCTGCATTTTCTGTGAAAGCTCACATATGATCGTGCTGTCCTGTTTCTCATTATCTATGCACGTTAGAAACTCCGTAACTGGAGCTGTATGTCTTTGTATAGGTTCGTCCCGTGATCCCTGTCCGCGTTTTGGCTTCTGCTAAATTCCCATGTGATTAGGTTCTCCCTCATGTGCTGCTCTTTTGTAATCAGTCTGACTGTTTGCACCTGTGTTCCTCACCATGTGATCTCTCCAGAAGTGTATATTAGGTGTCTTCTCGCAGTCAGTCTCTGTCAGATCGTTTTCCTGTGCCATGTTTCTTTTTGCCTTGATTACTCAGTGTATATCTTTCTGACAGGACCGCTGGTAGTGATGGCAAAGTGAAGCTTTCTGAACCAGCGAAGCTTTCCTGCCAATTGTATCGGAAAAAGATTCATTCATTCAATGCCTCAAACTCTATAATGACCTCTGCTGTTCAAAACTTGTAGTGCAGTATGTTTGAAATAGCCTACCAGTATATTTTGGCCCAGTCTCTGTGGGATGAACATGGCTATGAAAACTTGAACCAATGAATTATCTAATAAATACACGGATCCCTGTATAAATAAAACAGTTTTTTTCCTGTTTGAATTGTGTCCATATTTGCGTAATAAAAATTATGACCTGTCTATTGCCAACCTTATAAGGGTAAATCAAATTAAAGTGCTCCCACATCTCAGAACGACCTCTCTTTGCTACAGGTTCCAATATAATTTTTTGATCTTTGCTGCGACTAACTCGCTATGAACTCTCCTGACTCGCAACACTGCTTTCGACTACTTCAAACCCACAAGCGCGCTCCCTATTTCGCGCACCTTTGAATCAAATCGAAGCGGTCGCGTGAATGTGAGCTGGAGCGAAGCTTCGGAAGTCGCTGATCACGTGATCGCGGCAAACGAACCAAGCACCGATACATTTGCTTCGCCTTGAACTGGTTCATACTTTGACACAAGCTTCGAAGCAGGAGGGTCGGAGGTAACAACACTAACCGCCGGACTTTTCGGTTTTTGCCTTTGTGATTTTGGATTATTGTTGCATCTGGGAGTTTTGACCTTTTTCTGCCCAACCACAAGATCTTCGTTTGCTGCCCTGGAAACGATTTAGATTCCGCCCATTGGATTCTGGTTTTGCTTCTTTGACATTCCTGTACCTGTGAACCAGACACATTTCTGTCCGACTAAGATTATTGTGATTGCTGCCCTGGTTTTTCAATTCTATTCTTTTGCCCAACTGGATTTTGATTTTTGGAGTGTGGACTTTGTACTGATGCCTTCTGCCCTGCGGGGGTTCTCCCCCTTTATTAATAAAGCCAGTTCTACTGCATTGCCTGGTTCTCGTGACTGGTTCCTGATCGCATCTTTACATCTCCAGAGCACAGCAAGGGATTGGGGCTTTTTTTTTTTTCTTTTTTTTTTTTTTTTTTTTTTTTGTCCAAAAGCTAAACATTGCCCTGTTTCAACAAGAGCTCTGTGATCGTATCCCTTTCAGAAGCTTTGTAATCCAGCCTTAAACTCCAGAGTCTTTTGATTATTTATCCAATTTCCTGTGTTGTCAGTGGAAATCCAGTGTTCCATTTGGATTGAGCCGGTGGACCCATCCAAAGCTGTGTTCATTACTTTTGAGAAATCAGAGATGGTGTTTTCAACTGGCTGACATTCTTGTTTGTAGCACTGATCTGCCATGAACTGTGCAGTAGAATAACATGAGACTGTGTTACCCCAACTACTTACAGAACTATACCATAGAGCAGGGGTATTCAATTACAAATCAAAGAGGTCCGGATGGTAAAAATTTCTGCATATAAAGGTCCGCAGCATCATTTCTAAGTTGCATCATCATACAGGCTACATACAATTAAAAATAAGTAAAAGGAATGTAAATGTCCTCCGAGTCAAATAAAACACAAGCAAATCAAAGCTGAGAGACATGACTGTGCATCTTAAAGTGCCTACATTTTAGAAGAAATAGATGTGTAGCTTGAGTTTCCTTTCTTCCCTCCAGTCTCGTGAACTGTATAGTTTTAACTTTCTCTCATTCAACTGGGGATGATAATAATACTAAGGACTAATAATGGTGTATGTGTGTGTGTGTGCGCCCTGCGATGGATTGGCAAGCTGTCCAGAGTGGGTCCCTGCCTTTGCCCGCAGTCAGCTGGGATAGGCTCCAGCTCGCCCCGCGACACTAGTAAGGAATAAGCGAGTATAGAAAATGGCTGGACTTTAATTGTAAAAATGAATTTTTTTTCCCCCTCCCACTGCCTACTTTCTCCTGTTTGGTGAGAGAACTGAGCACTGGCCTCATCTGCCAGGATTTAAAATCTTCTCAATTGCAGTATTGTGTTCAGTGGCAGCTGGTGAACTGGCGATAGGGGAGGCTCAAATCATCCCTTAAAAATAATGATTGGCCATGACCTGTTTTCAATCATTTAAATTACCATTAGGGAAACTCCGAAAACTCTCAATGTTATCAGGTGTGGTCAGTTTTCATTAATAACGCATACCTGCCATATCATGCATTTCGTGTAAATTAAGTGGCATATTTACGTTCCTCTGCTGTTGTCAATAATTATTCAATCAACTCGCATGTAAGAGATTCTCGTGCTGAATTGAAGTCCTTGTGCATGGAGACTTATCAGTTTCACTTGCGTTACAGTGATAATGACTTCTCGCGCTTTTCTTTACTCAGGGGTTAGAAGCAATGGAATTGCATGAAGACGTTTTGAACGATCTTGTTGCATTTAAACAATCATGAAACACATGCATTGCTTCCAATTTGATTGAAAACAGGTCACGACCAATCGTTATTTTTTAAGGGACGGGTTTCAGCCTGCCATTGCCAGTTCACCAGCAGTTTAATTTTGCAGTGGAGTTGTACGTTTGCACTTTTCACTAGCGCCACCATCTCGGAGCAAATGAGCCTCAGCAGCTTTGAGCTTCCAGCTGGGAGGATAAACATATAAGATTCCCTCCATTCCACTTTAAAAGCTCTGTTTTCGCTGTCCACTTTGCGCCGTTTAGAACAAGCCATGTCACGTTCCTTCATCATTACATACACGAAATGCGCGGTCATGTAGCTACCGTAAAGTCTAGAAAAGAGGCATCTAGTGAAATTAAAGCTGCCAAAATTGAGTAAAACTCAACGAAATTGACATGTAGTTACAGCTCTGGGTCTGGATGGGACGGTGTCTGGGTCCGGACTTGGACTGGGGTCCGCCTATTGGTGACCTCAGCTATAGAGGGCGAGCACTCAAAAAAATAAGTAGAAGAGCATAAACATACATTCTTTGCGCAATAGGATAGTGTTCTAAGGTGTGTGCTCTGTGCTCACGGAGTATTCCATGGACATACAGCTCTTTGTTATTCTGTATTTATGTATTTTATGGGTTTTTTTGACATGAAAATGGACTTTCTGTGACATCAGGTGTTAGATTTGCTTATTTGTAAATTTGATTCTCATTTGTTAATTTTTCGTTTGTTGGTAGCCTGTTTCACACAGTGTGGTGGGTTGGGGGGCTCCAATGTCTTCAAGCAGGCTGTTTGTTACACCGCAAATTTAGTATGGAGGTTGGAGCTGTACGCTGAATGTGTTCAATAGATTTGCACTACAGGTTTGAGTGTGGAGGGCAAGGCACAGCTAACTGGAGAAAAACAAAAGCACTTTTTGGAAAAACTATGAATAGTTTTTAGTTGTGAGTTAGTTGCAATGTTTATTTCTTCCTCCTGATTCCCAGCACTTGGGAGAACAATTAAAAATTCAAGTTCTGTTTTGTTTTTTTTTTTACTTTCATATTTAAAGTCACATAAATACACAGCCCGGCCAAAAAAAAGTCACCGTTTGGAAATTATTGAACAAATTCTAAAATATGATCATTATTGCGGTTATTAATATGTTTCAGCTGGCAATAATCATTTTAACCCTGACTGATGAAGCGCGTAGGTACTCATTTCTTAAAAAATCATGTTGGAAGACACATCCCTTGATGGTGGAAAAGATGTTACAGTATTTCAGAACGGGCAAGTTACTGGTCTGTATTTAGCAAAGAAAACCATGAATGACAAAAACAAGTATGAGGAATCATTTTCACAAACAAATTTGCCACCACAAAGTCCTGACCTTTAACACATTAAAAGTTACTGGGATGTGCTCAAGAAAGACCAAAGAGTGGTTCAACCATTATGTCGAGAAGACAAGATCTCGGCCAAAAATTATGGCATTTCTGATCTAAAATAAATGTTCTGGCATTACCTATAGTTGTCAAAACAATGACAAGACGAATATGCACTGTAATCAAAGCTACAGGGGTTCCAACTAAATATTTGTGGAATCTATCAATATGGAAAACTGATATTGTCACTGCTCTAGTGAACTGTGCTCTTCAAACCTAAATTTTTGCGGAACCTGACTGGGGGGACAACTAAGGGCAGCAAAGGCCCAGATGCCCCCCTTGGGGCCACAACTGGTTAGCTGGCAGGGTTCTGCTGATGCTGGTCGGCGCTGGACGGCACCGACCACCACTCAGCTTTTCCCGACCAGCAATATTTTTTCAAAGGTCAGTTAAAATGAGCGGATCCAGTGTCCAATAAAACTGCTAGAAACAATACGTAAATGACCACAAAAATGCTCCCCCCGTCTATTATTGTCAGAATTGCGGACTTTCATTGTCAACCCGCGCCCTGGCTCCCTGGCCGCGTCTTGGCTAGTTCTCATTTTTCTTTATTGACACGTTTTCAAAATATTATAATAATACATTGTTAACTGAAGACACAGTTCACTCCATATGCAAACTAACAGAGATGAAATAATGGGCTGAATTCAGTACAGAAACATCATTTACTTAGTAACTGGCCTATGCTTTACGAAAGACAAACTGCTCTGAAACGTCTGTGCTACCTTTTCCACAAATCAGGCGACAACTTGCGCTTCATAATCATTTAAATTCTTTGTTTAAAAACGGAAAAACTTCCATGCATAGGGATTTCAATTCCGCGTGAGAATCTCTAAATTACGCATGATTGAATAATGACTAACCCGCGTTCCAGTGAAATATTGTCTCTCACTCTTGGTACAGCCAGGGTTGATATAAAAATTGGAAAAATGTGAGACTCGAGCCATATGTGTGCAAGTTGACAGGTATGCAATTTTGAATAATGCTGATTTAAATGCAACAAATAAGCGTCCAGAAAAATGATTGTCATCTTACCTAAACAGGGAGAACTAGCAGCATCTGACAGTGTGGAGAGTTCTCGGAGCGAATTTTTTGTTAATTCTGAAAATGACTGAGAACAGGTGAGGATGAATAATAGTTTTCAGCGGATGTTCTGCGCTCCCTCCTGATTCCCAGTTCTGGCTCTGCCAATGCCCAATAAAGATTGTAATAATGGTTAATGATACAGCATTGTGTAATTGACTTACTTATGAATTGCTAAAAGTTTCATAAATTGTTCAGGTTTGTTAAGCTTCATTAGAGATGTCCGAAATATTATTACATGAACATGAACATGTTCAAAATTACAGTTGTTAAGTCGTATTCAGAAACGTAATCAAAAGTATTTGGATAAAGAAGAGAAAAAAAAGTTTTTGAATATGGCATCTATTTATGAAAATTAGATGCATCTCCCAAATGCACCATGGAGAACATCATAGACCTCCATCGCATCCCCGTCTTTGGTGATGGAGAGGTAATATTTGCATACAGATTGTCGCTAAAATTTTTCCAGCTTGCGCGCAAAGCAAACTCGCATTAAGACACGTCACCGCCAACCCTCAGATAACACCTACACCCCTTACTGACAAGATCATTCGTGAAATGAGTGTAACTAGTTCAGGCAGGAAACTCGAGAAGAGCTACATCAGCTGACAGCAGCCTGGTAAGCTACCAGCCACGTCAGCGTCAGCAGGCACACAATTGGAGGATACACATCACAAGGTCATACAGCGGTCTATTTGAAAGACGTCAAGCTCACTTTCTTCTGCTGCTGTTTGCAACGACATTTCATGCTATGCAACATGCTGTTTGGTTTTTTGCTTGATGTTTCTACTGGCGCTTGCAGCAGTCCCTCGCTACGCAGATTGCTTTGTACCTCATTGTCTTTGTTGGTTATTATGCTGCTATTCTGTTTCTGCTAAGTTTACAATATGTTGTTGCTTGCGCTTCTTCTTGGCTTTTGGCGTGCATTCTCTGTGTTCAAGGATTAATGGGCGCCTGATGAAATTGAATTACTGCTGCCATCATATTTTATCCTGTTAGAGTTGCGACTGGTAAAGGCGCGTAAACGCCCCTCAAACGCTATTTTCAAATCGAAAAACCAAGATAATTCTGATTCAAGTGAGGTTCCTCCTATAAGTCAAAATGACGGTCTATGGACTGATTCAGTTGGAGACCTGGTTCCTGTCTAGACGCGGAACGCCAATTTCTCCAAACCGACGGAGTCCGTTTACCACATCGGCAGCTTCTGTACAACCCTGGAATCCAATTATGCAGGTAATTTAAATTTTGCGATTAATTCTGCTTTATGTGCTACATTGTTGACTGAAGGCTGCTTAATTGTGGATATAAATCTGTTCCTTTTAGTTGCAAGCATGTCCCGGTCTCTCATAATTGATTTAATTTAATAAAATACAAACACTGGACTTTAATAGCACGAGGGCAGTGCATGGATGCGATCTTTACCTTCAAGATTCATGAATTGTGCGCTGACCTAGTGTTTGTTTTGCCTCAAGGAGAAGGTGGTACTTCACTCATAGCCCTCGTTTTTCTGTGAAGCGTTTTGGTACTGGGATTTAATTCTTCATTTGCGAATTTGAATAGTTTGGCAGTCGCGCTCGGGCTGTAGTTTGCGCACTACGTCAGGGACCTGAAAATCGCTAAATTCAATACTTTTATGCCTGTTGAAATGGTGTGGTTATATCGTGATGTTCGGATGATCATGATGATCAGTTTGCGTTGTGGTGATTCATTGTTGCAGATGGATGTTTGACAGCAGACATTAACAGGGTATATGGGCAACAATGTTGACTATACTGCCTGGATTGCAGTTATTGTTAACAAGTAACGGGTGGAAACCTTATGAATACTCACTCATACGACTACGCGGCGCGAAGAATTCCTGTTTCCTCAATTCTACAATCTTTCTGGCCAACTGATTCATTAAAAAAAAAAATAAATAAATAAATTAAAAGTCATTGCTTCAATTGTATGCAAAATTAGTCCGCATTTATTTTAGCAGTCGAATGCATATATGATTTTTCGAGTTGAGTTAGGTTTTGTCCATTGTAAATGCGCCTAAGACCCAACTGAGCATGAATGGTCGTTTCCGTCTATGGTTTGTTCGGTACCAGAGCATCAAGCTGTTTCCATTAATACGGCTGAGTCCGGCTGCTACAGACACGGGACATCGCATGCGCCCCATGGTGCGTCCTCGGTGTTCCTTCTAAACGGCTGAACTACGCTATTCCTCCGTTTTCGTCCTCATGGCAGGACCCGACATAGCACTACTTAAACAGCACCTCATGGAGTACGAAGAGCTCATCATAATTAAAATCTACACTTTAATACAGAAGAAGAAACTAACTCAAAGAAAGCACCGTTAAAGATAAGATGAAAAAGATGGCTGGAATTATGTTCTGTTGAATGATGGTCTGATTCTGATTCGGCTTCATCTTCTGAATTTTAGGAATTAGATGACATGTTAGTATGTCACATTAAAACCACCAGGCCTAGTCTGTTATCATCTAACAAATTTAAGCGCGTGACACGCATGAACACTTCTGCTTAATAGGAATCACACGGGTATCGTGGCATTACAAAGCTCAGATCCTAATTTAACAGCAGTATGCATTTGGTTCACTGAAGAACGGTAAATACATGTATGTTGCTGCTGAAACTTCGGCTCTGCTCTGAACAGGGCAATAAATAGGCTACACTTTGCTTCAAAGGTACTCCTTTGTTAACAAAATAAAGTGGGGTAACCTCTTTGATCTTTAGGAAATTCCTCATGCGATTCTTGTGCGTTGGAGCTGGAATCGCTCCCTTAAGTGGACTCTGTGGGTATTATCAGTGTCTGAGATCCTTGCACATTATAGCCTAACCTTTTTGCAGCGTAAAATATGGCGTCATGGTTAGCTCGGTATTCGTTCATTAGTGTTTGCTCGTCGCTCATGTCTGCTGCAGCCGGCCTCTTGTTGTTCAGTATTCTATTAAGACTCGCAATCTTGCAACCTTACATTAGCTGTCGGTATTGTTTTAAATATAAAAAACCAAAGTTCATGGATGGTATTGCGCATTAGAATGCAATATGCAGTTTCGAAGGCGATTTACTGGGCTTTTCCAAAATTTGCGATTGGACTGCTGTCTGAAGCAAAGTAGCACAACTGCGAACTTGCATCCAATAGTTTCTTTCCCTTCATGACTCAGAATTCCAAGGATTTGTAAGATTTATAATAAAATAGCTGTTTTTTTTGGATTTTATTCCTTAGTCTGGGAGAATTGATGGAATTACCTACCATTCAAATGTTGCCGTCAGAAATGTAATGTTTTGCTTTGCTATAGTGTGCATTATCAAATCTGTACCAGAGAGCAGCTCACAGGTTACACCAGGAGTAGCAGCTGCTACTCAATGCTGTTCAGTAGATTTGACAGTTTAGTTCCTTCATTAACCAAGACATGCGACTAATGTCCTAAAGCTGTGAACATGCAGGGTCTGTAAAATGATGCTGCTGGTAGCTTTGACTTTTTCATCATGCCTCAGACCAGACCGAATATCAAGGTTCCTTTGGGTGCTAGAAATCCCTGAAAATGCCAATGTGATGTTAATGAGCTAGGTTTGGATTACTGCTTGAAATTGCACCAAATTAATGTGCATGCAGAATCATAGTACATCACATTCCCCTTGGATTGACTATCTTAAAGGAAAATACTCGTATTTTAGAGTTTGGGGAATGAGGTCCATATCTGTCCCAGTTTTTGCTCCCTTTCTGGCCTTCATTAGTTAATTGCCTTAATTGGCAAAAGCACTTTTAAAATCTGAAGTTTCTGCGGCATCTCTAATTTCACCAGATCGACACCACCACCACCACCCCCCCCCCCCCCCCCCCCCCCAAAAAAAAAAAAAAAAAAAAAAAAAATTATGAATAAATAATAAACTTGGCGCCCTGTGTGAAACATTCCCTCTACTGCATGAGAGAATTTGTTTTTGTATATAACCCTTTTATTCAATTAGTCATCGGAATTGGAAGAAATACAACCTTCATTACACACCGGCCATTCAGGACCAGAATTGTCCTCATGAAACTCGTGGTTTTGGGGGTTTTGAAGTTTGATGAATCATTACTCGCTCTTAACTGAGGATTAAAGGTACTTGATGGTTTCTTTCTAGTAGAATTATTATGCAACAAGCGGATGGAGGGGCGTTGACTGTTTATTACCAATTGTTCCTAAATTCTTACTGTCCTGTCTCAAGTGCCAAGTATTTCTATTATATGCAGTAGTCTTATCCAGTGCCTCACCCCCTTTTTTTTTTTCTGTGTCTCTTTCTGAGGATCTTTCCCTCCTACGGAGTCCTGGACCATTCAGCCCTGTCCTTCAACATAAGCACTGGCTGCTGCTGTCCTAATATAGGCAGGATCCAGTTCAGCTCCTTCCTCGACATGCCACTTCCTGGAGCTACAGACACCACTGTTTAGATGCCATTTTATTCTATTATTGCTTTAATTAGCTAGCCCGCGGAGGATGGGCTCCCCCACTATAGCCGGGTTCCTCCTGAGATTTCTTCCCACTGGGGAGTTTTTTCTCACCACTGTTTGAGGATTTTTCTCCCTACTGGGAGTTTTTTGCCTCATTTGCTCTAGTGGGGAGTAGGCTGGGCACTGCCCTTTCATTTATTTAATCTCATCGTAAAGCATCTTCGTGACTGTCTTTCTGTGAAAAGCGCTATACAAATAAATTGAATTAAATTTAAATAAATTGCTTCGCGCAGGTGGTTGGCTGGGCCATACTTAATGATAGAATGTCCATACTTGATCCAGGTAATCTGTATTGGTGGTAGCAGACGTGCGCTAAAGGCTGGGCAGCCTTTAGCAGCCAATATGTGACCCTGGATATCTCTATGGACTTCCTGGTTATCCGGGAGGCAGTGGGTGCTCCGGCTGTACACACAGTTTTTCTCACTAGGTAGAATGTTTTCTCAGAACCAAGATGACGCTTCATCTTGCCTCTTGCATCTGTAGGGGTTGCAGACGTGCACTAGAGGGAGCGGCATGCGCCTATTCTCTAGAGGATCTGGCCAAGTATCCAGACTAACAGTGAGGCCCTGCCCGCAAGTACAGATGTGAGGGCACCAAGCGGTGTGTTCTCTGGAAAACGAGCCTAACGGGTCCCCGCAGTGGAACCAGGCTACACATGGTGAGGTCATGTACATTAATGGTAGTATGTCCATTTTGATCCAGGTAATCTGCATTGGTGGCAGCAGACGTGCGCTAAAGGCTGGGCTGCCTTTAGCAGCCAATGTCTGACCCTGGATATCTCTATGGACTTCCTGGTTATCCAGGAGGCAGTGGGTGCTCCGGCTGTACACATAGTTTTTCTCACTAGGTAGAATGTTTTCTCAGAACCAAGGTGACGCCTCATCTTGCCTCCCGCATCTGTAGGGGTTGCAGACGTGCACTAGAGGGAGCGGCATGCGCCTATTCTCTAGAGGATCTGGCCAAGTATCCAGACTAACAGTGAGGCCCTGCCCGCAAGTACAGATGTGAGGGCACCAAGCGGTGTGTTCTCGAGGAAACAAGCCTAACGGGTCCCCGCAGTGGAACCAGGCTACACATGGTGAGGTCATGTACATTAATGGTAGAATGTCCATTTTGATCCAGGTAATTTGCATTGGTGACAGCAAAACTGCGCTAAAGACTTGGCAGCCTTTAGTAGTCAATGTTTTGACCCTGGATATCTCTATGGACTTCCTGGTCATTCAGGAGGCAGTGGGTGCTCCGGCTGTACACATAGTTTAGCCTCACCTGGCGGTGGTTGCTGTTTTGGGGGATTTTGATTTCTGTTCATGGCTATGTTTGTAAGTTTGCTGTGCCTAGGTAGGACATTCCTCCTGAGCAGAACCGCCGCCAAAATACAATGTAATGCTTATACCCATGAATAAATTGTTCTATTTTATTCAAACGTGAGTTTTCCTGACTGAAATGAGTGTAACTAGTTCAGGCAGGAAACTCGAGAAGAGCTACATCAGCTGACAGCAGCCTGGTAAGCTACCAGCCACGTCAGCGTCAGCAGGCACACAATTGGAGGATACACATCACAAGGTCATACAGCGGTCTATTTGAAAGACGTCAAGCTCACTTTCTTCTGCTGCTGTTTGCAACGACATTTCATGCTATGCAACATGCTGTTTGGTTTTTTGCTTGCCACCTCCACCCCAGCCTCCACCTGTTTGGTTCTGCTCACATCGGGGGGGATTTTGATTTCTGTTCATGGCTATGTTTGTAAGTTTGCTGTGCCTAGGTAGGACATTCCTCCTGAGCAGAACCGCCGCCAAAATACAATGTAATGCTTATACCCATGAATAAATTGTTCTATTTTATTCAAACGTGAGTTTTCCTGACTGAACTATGTGTATTGTGCTTCGTAGCGCGTGAAACGCGGATTGTCAGGTTAGGAGACGGCAAAATTTTCTGTCCAGCACTCCTAGCGTCCTGGGCAAAACCCTGAGCTGGGTATCTGCACTTGCTGTACAAAATCTCTGAATTTTCCCATGCCTGGAGCATGGACTGATGTAACAAGAGCTGTTCTTAGAACAGTTTTAAAGTAACTGTGCTTGAAGAAATAAGTCACTTAGCTCTGTATTGGCTGATAGAGGGCGCCTTCTCCAAAGTAGCTGCACCTGAAGTTCCAGTGTCGCACACAGTGGATAGATAAGCGTGGTAATGGAGCCGTCACAGAGCCACTTCAGCTCTGCAGGGGGCTAATCATCCCTCTTTTAGAGTGATACACTTGGGTGTGTGTGGGGGCACAAGTGATGACAGGGAAGTTGCTCTTTTTCCAGAATCGTTGTTCTATTAGTATGAATGAGGAGCAGATGACAGACAAAACCTTTTCCAATTCGTTCGTTCTGAGTTCCAGTGTTCCCAGGCCTCTCCTCTGATTCATAACTGCTGCTGAATGATGAATCCCAGTTGATCGTGAACTTTAGGTGCGCAGCCGATTGTAATTAGCATAGTAAATGGCCACTAAACACCATGTAAGGTCAGGTGTTGTGCTGTGTGCAAATAGCCGACTTTGGCACAACAAGTGGAGAGTTGTCCCTGAAAAAGGTTTCAAGAAGAACTTCAGCAGCTGAGAAATTTAAGAACCATTAAATTAACTTAAACAAAGTAAATGAGAACTTCCAGTGTTTTATAGTCTTAATTGGGATCCATAGACCAATATTATTTTAACCACTAATTAAATAATCCAATAAACTCCTTTCGAACACGATAAAGTAAATTTGATTCTATTACGTATCGAGGCTTTGGAGCACAATGGTTATATGTCCGGATTTTGAGATTTTTCCGCCTTTCACACATTTCTATCAGTTAATTCTTGGAGCACAATAATTATACGTCCATGCGCCTGAGTTTTAAACAGAATTCACATTTTCTTTTTGCAGTGTGTTCAACAAAATCTGCTTATATGAATTAAACATTGATATTTTGATGAATAAACATGAACAGTATTACAGAATCATCTGTCTTCCATTGCAAACAAACTTAACTTCAATCTATCACCATTGTGTCACATCAAATGCTAGAATTGATGGAGCACAGAGGTGACATGTCCATTTTGGCCATGAAGTCACGGTACCACACTTGAAAACTTACATGTTCAGTATACTTCTGAAACATGCAGTATAAGAGTGACTGACATAAAAATGATGTACAGTACAGTCGCCGTTGAAACGAAAACTTCCGTTTCAAACAATTATTAGTCCTGACCTGTTCTCAGTCATTTTCATAATTAACAGAAGGTTCACTCCGAGAGCGCTCCACACTTAACAGGTGTTGCTTGTTCTCCCCGATTAGGAACAGGTCAGGACTAATAATTGTTCTAACTGAGAGTTTTGTGCAGCCCAATTCTCTGTTCGTGTTCCGCAGCTGGACTGAATTTAGCCCATGATTTAATCGCTGTTAGATCGCATACGGAGAGAAACCATGTCTTCGGTTGCCAATTACGATAATTGGAAAACTAATTGGAAGATTGAGAACTACTAATTGCAGTCAAAAAGGGACGTGTCTCAGCACCCCCGCTGGCTACACCACTGTCGGCAAGTACACACGCCAAAATAAAATTATCCCTTCGTTCTAAAAATTTATAGAGATCGGTAATCAACATGGTATATCGAAATGTATTTATGACCACAATGACGTTTCATGACACCTCCTAGAAATATCAAAACGAAGACATTTCAATGAAAAACCTACCTGGTCCGCCATCTTCGATTTTCTTCACTGGAGGCAGCCATTGAGTCATTGTTACCAGGGCCTCACTTTGAGCGCAAGCGCAACAAGGCACGGGCACGAGGCTGGGCTGGTATTTAAATCATAAGTTCATGGCCGTCGCAGGAGGGTGCGAGGCCCTGTGCCGACTTGATGCGCGAGGCCCTGGTCACGTGCATGCGCATTAATCATGTCAAGCTGCAAGCGCATACTGTTCTAGTTATACCCGGTGAAATGACATGTATATTTACACTAAAACAGCATTATTGTGACATTAATTTCAAATTTTTCAGGTATCATAGTCTTTAAAAGGTAAAAAAAAATCAATTGCACAACGATTGGCTTTTATCATCAAATCAGCACAGCTTTCACTTTATTCTGACATGTTGAAGTATGACAGTGCATCACGAATTACTATTCAACAAACACTAATACCTAATGGCTCACACTCACTGGTGACAATTGCTTATTTTGACTCATTTCTATGGAAAAATCTTAGATTAAAAAAGGTGTAGTATCCGCTGACAAATGCGACAGTTTAACATTTGATTACGATGCAGTACTTTTCTCATACTATATTTTCTCATACTACTCAGTCACAAACGCAGTCACTATAATGCCCCGACACAGGCATCATGATAGGAAAAATATGACCCAGTAATATTTTTGAAGTACTGAAGGGTAGTATTCAGATCCACTGTTCATCATTAGGTTTTGTGACAGCAAAATATACATTGATGAACAGAACTTCTTCTAATTCCAGGAGTATCGTATCTGATACAGCCAAATATCAACACCCCTCCAGAACTCAACACTCGCAATTCTAAATTATTTATATGCTCTGTACTATCTATAGCTATACTTTAACATGTATAAGAACAAGTTTTTGTGTACTATTTACCTTGGAATACCTTTTTCGATAGACAGAAGTGCGAGCCCGTATAGTCTCTCCTGCGACATGGAGGTCCGAAAATAGTTTTAAATAAATTACACACCAGCCGCGAGGCCCCCTTAAGGCGCGAGGCCCTGTGCGGTCGCACACTTCGCACAGCGCTTGCTTCTGTCAGGCCACAGTACGACAGTAACATCAGAACCATTTTAGACTCAATCTTAAGACATTGCATGTGACTAGCTGGCGTGAAATTAAACTGTGAATACCAAGATTGGTATGAAAGGTGCGATAGATTATGTTTATCATCATCATCATCCATGTCCGAATCTAGCCCTGCTTCAGGCAAGTGTCCTGCTGTCATCGTGGCTGGTTCGATTCCAGATGTTCTCCAGTTCGAAAAAAATTTGATCAAAATATTCATTGTGATGAATTGTGGGAAGCTTTCGTTTTGACAAGGATGATGGAACACATCAACATGCACCAGGGTAAACAAACAACAACCGGATGCTTCTATTCATGGCTCTACATAATTTGCCGTTGGCCATTTTGGACGACTTTTCGGACCTTCAGCTCTTCATGCGTATGAACCATATAGACGGTATTAAATAAGGTACAGTCTGCACAATCACCAAAAGTATCAGTCGTGTACATACAAACACAAAACAATTTATGAAGAAGAGCTTAATTTCCGAGGCTGAACTGCATTTGGTATTACTGGATGTCACCCTTCTCATTCATGTTGACATGCGGAAAGATAAGAATATGGGTAGGAGATTGACAATTGGAGCGGAGTGGAGTGGAGGATCACTGATGTGCCCCTGTGTAAACTGGCACGAGCGTGACAATTTCCACTGTCCTTGATGAGGCTTTGAAGTGTTTTATTTCCATACCAGAATATGATATAGAACATTTGAAGGTCTTTTATTCAAGTATTTATCACAAAAAGAATCCACAACATTCCTCCTTATTTATCGCCCCCCCAAACCACACCCTGGATTTATTTCTGAATTGCATGATTTACTGTCATCACTCTGTATAACCTCTGATAGAACAATCATACTGGGAGATTTTAATTTGCATGTTGACTCCCCCACAAATCGCTCCGCTGCAGAATTTCTTGAGGTCCTGGACTGCCTGCACCTCACACAACATGTTACAGAACCCACACACACCAAAGGTCACATTCTTGATTTAGTCATAACCGACTCTGCCCCAATTACAAACGTACAAGTCCGTGACTTAGGTGTATCAGATCATAAAATCATATCCTTAAAACTACTGTTAACTGGCCCATACATTAAAACAAAACGTCAGATTCAATTTAGAAATCTGAAAGCAATAGACACCGCCCTCCTCAATCAGGATATTCACAACATTTCACAAGTCACACAGTTCACATCAGTAAATGGATCTGTTGACTACTATAACACCAGCCTTAGCAATATCCTTGAAGCACACGCACCAGTCAAAACAAGAACTGTAACATTCTCTCGGTCTGCTCCTTGGTATACATTAGAGCTCCGGAGCATGAAGAGAACTGGTCGCGCCCTTGAGCGGCGGTATATCTCCAGTGGCCTCCTTGTTCATAAGCAAGCCTACCGTGACCATCAAAAATCATATTCAAAAGCACTCACTACAACCAGGTCCCAATATTTCTCTCATAAAATATCACTTAACACTGGTAATTCTAAACAGCTCTTCTCAGCAATAAACAAGCTACTCAAACCTCCCACATACTCACACGCCGACTCCAGCACGGATCAGTGTAATAAATTCATGGACTTCTTTGCTGACAAAGTATCTTCAATTCGGTCTGCTCTCCCGCCCTCAACCACACCTCTCTTGGACACTTCTCTCCCTAAGCTACTGAACACTCTCTCTCTATTCTCAGAGGTCACCAGGTCAGAGGTTGAGAGGGTTCTAAAAAGCATGAGGACCTCTACATGCCCACTGGATCCTCTCCCAACACAGTTACTCAAATCAAACATCTCTGCCATCAGTCCATTAATCACTGTCATCATTAATCAGTCACTTCAATCCGGTCATGTCCCCCCACCTCTCAAAACTGCTGTTATACGCCCCCACTTAAAAAAGCCAACTCTCGACCCAAGCATTTTAGTCCACTATAGACCTGTATCAACCCTCCCGTTTATATCAAAGGCCCTGGAAAAAGTTGTTCATAATCAACTCCATAATCATCTTCACCTTCATAATCTGTATGAAAAATTTCAGTCTGGTTTCCGCCCATCTCACAGTACAGAGACAGCCCTGGTCCGCGTTATCAATGATTTGCTGATGACAGCGGACCAGGGCTCACCATCCCTTCTCCTCCTGCTAGATTTGTCGGCTGCTTTTGACACTGTTGATCACACCATCCTGCTCCATCGGCTCCAGACCATGGTCGGACTCTCTGGTACAGCACTAAACTGGTTCAAATCATATCTCACTGACAGAACAGAGCATGTGGCCCTTGGACAATCAACATCATCACCGCACACTGTCACCTGTGGAGTACCACAAGGGTCTGTTCTTGGTCCAACCCTGTTCACCATCTACATGCTCCCCCTAGGTCAGATATTCAATAAGCATAAGGTTTCTTTCCACTGCTACGCCGATGACACACAGTTATATATGAAAATGGACTCTATACTCCCTTCAGCTCTGCCAGCTACATTTCAAGCCTGCCTGGAGGAGATAGAGGCATGGATGGCAACCAATTTTCTTCAACTCAACAGCAATAAAACTGAAGCCATCATCATAGGCACTCCGCATCAGACCCAGTCTCTTTCCCTCAACAGCTTCCCTATTCTTGATCACAACATTCCCCGGTCCACCTCTGTTACAAATCTAGGAATTAGATTGGACTCTCATCTCTCATTTGACACCCACATCCGCCACCTCTGCAAGGCCTCTTTCTTCCATCTCAAAAACATCTCCAAACTCCGTCCCTCCCTCTCCAAACCGGATGCTGAGAGAGGTTGGTCCATGCCTTTGTCTCCTCCAGGTTGGACTACTGCAATGCCCTCCTTGTCGGGATCCCTGGCAAGAGCCTCCAAAAACTCCAGTACATTCAGAACTGTGCTGCCCGGATCCTGATGAGGAGGCGCAAATACGATCACATCACTCCTGTCCTCAAATCCCTTCACTGGTTACCCATACAATACAGAATACAATATAAACTTTGCCTCCTCACCCATCAGTGCATCCATGGAACTGCCCCTGTCTACCTTAGCGAATTACTCACCATCCACACCGCCACACGAAGCCTGCGCTCCTCCTCTTCCACCAACTGCCTCCACCAACCAAGGACTAAACTCTCCACCATGGGAGACAGGGCCTTTCAGTCAGCTGCCCCTCGACTCTGGAATGCCCTCCCAGAGACCCTGAGGGCTCCACAAAGTGTGGAGGTCTTTAAAAAAGGCCTTAAGACCTTCTTATTCAAAAAGGCCTATTAGAAGTCTTTTAATGACATTGTTTTTATTGCTGCATTGTATTTAAATTTTGTTATTTGTTGTTCTTGTTTTTAACCCTGGTACTGTTGTTGTAGCACTTTGAGATTTCTCTGAAATGTAAAGTGCATTATAAATAAAATTTATTATTATTATTATATAGAAAGCTTTTTTAGCTTTTAAAAATATTTTGATGAAATTTTTACACTACATTTATAATTTCATTAATGAGAGAATAGTTCTAGTGAAAAAAACACTTTCAAAAATTGTAGGGATTTTTAAAGGGATTTTATGGAATTTAACCAGAGGTAATAGACGTGGGAACCCAAAGAGGTTGACATGTATACTATTATATATTTTATATATTTGGAAAATGTGAAATGTGTCCGTGCATTGGTCATATCATCTGTGGACTGTATGAATGTATATCTTGGTAGGAGTGCTCTCAAATACTCGAAAAATATACAAATAATAAAAATACATAAGAGAAGAGCAAAAACAAGAAAACAGTAGTAAATCCCAGAAATCAATGGGTTCTTAAAAAATAACAGAAAATCGTGGATACAAACAAAAATTAGGTTGTTAAAATCTTTAAAATGACATCATCTTTTCAAAACGATTGACATATGAGTAAGTGAAATAAATATGCATCAGAAAAAAAGTATTACTGCTTGCAGCATTGCACAAGGCTGACTGAGTAATGCCCAAGATTTACCTCTTCCTTGTGGCCTGACTGCCCTCCCCCATGATTATTTTATTTATTTTTTGAACCAGGGAAGTCCTGTTGAGATTTAAATCTCTTTTTCAAGGGGACCCTGGGGGTTGAGGTGGGGAGGGAGAGGAAAAATTGCACAGCCAATTAGATTAGGGGATGATTGGGTGGCAGGTTGAAAGAGCTGGGTTAGAAATTTAGCCATGACATCGGAGAACTCTCTACTTTATGTCCCAACCCTCTACACAATCCAACATGAAAAAAATGCATATAAAATAGATATTCGTGCACAGAAACTAATCAAACATGTTTGAGCTTCAGCTGCCATTAAGCAAAACTAATAAGATGGGTGTCGAAACGGATGTATATGCAACTCATCATTTTACAAAAAACTTTTGGATGAAATAAAATTACATTGAGTCGATTATACCTCTACATTTTGTTTGTTTTTTGATTACAAAAGTTTCTTTTCTGACAGTCAGCAACATTTTAAATCCAGGTTGTGACATTTAAACACAAACATGGCCAAAAAACAAAATTGAACAATACTTTACAAAAAAAGCATTCTTGCTTGTCATTCTTGATTAATTACTAGCATGCAGCCAAGACAGCCTCCTCCAATGGCATTCAAACCATCCATAAGTTATAAATCTATAGGGGATTCAAATAGAAAAGTTTCTGGTCAAGTAATGTAAATAAAAGTGAAGATAAAGATATGAAATCATTGGAATTAGGTACATGACGGTTGTATTAGAGCACAGCACATTGGTCCTAAATGCTTTGGGTGCTTCCAAAGTCTTTATAGGCAAGTCACCTCATTTTGTGCAATGCCCATGGGCAGTTATTTTGAGTCATTGAGACCAGGCTCCAATCTAAACTGAAAGAGCCATAACTTCACTTTCAATCATCACTAGAAAATAGAAAATGCATCCATAGGATCACCGATCAAATCTGATAAAAACCGCTTTAAAGGTTTGGTGAATTAGTCCAAAAATAATGTTAAAAATGCATTTTCCCCTCTAGTTATACTTCTACTACACATGCGCACGATTTCACGACACAAACTTTCTTTACAGCATGAGATGTGATGCCGCTGGCAGTATTGAGAAGTGAGTGAGCTCAGCTGCAGTTATGGAGATGTGCATTAGCTTTGTACCGGTACTGACATGAGCATTATTATACTGGCAGTATTGAGATGTGCATTAGCTTACTTTTAAGTATAAAAATAATAATGGAAAAAGTATGCCTTCATAGTTTGGGTCTTGGAAACTGCAAGCACTTTTTGTGGAAAGAAAAAGGAACAGCGCCTGATATTGAAAAACATTGCTTAAATACATGAAGAAACCAGCGATACTGAAAATCACATTAACTGTTTATAAAGCAATAAAAGCAAATGAGGTTTAAGATTTGTGAAGCACCTATCATATGGCTCTCATTGAAACAAGGCTGGACTGGGGAATCAAAACCAAAAAGGCTTCCAGTGTGGATATTTCAATCACTAATCAATCTGGAGTCATTGAAACAGCCCTGATGCTCATGCCCATTGGCTCCCTCTAGTGGCTGATTGCATACAGCCTCATGGTAGGGTGGCAGGGTGAGGAAGCTTGCTTAAACCTCACAGTGACACAGTCCATTTATGCCTCTGTAAAAGTTAATGAGTTTATTCAGAGCTCTTCGCCAAAACAACCTTAATGTTTCAATCAGGATTAACAGCAGTGCTCCTCCCTTAGCCCAACAGCCCACTACTAATGATATCCACTTACAGTTCATTACTCCCACAATCAGTATAAACACACATACACGCACTTACACACATACAAACTGGAGCGCACGCACACAGACAGGCATGCACACCCACAAATGCACATGAATGCCCACGCACTCATACACATAAACACAGACACGTGAACACATGTGCGCACACACACGCATACACACACTGATACACACACTCATACACTACAAAGGCATGAGTTCACATTCACAGATACATGAGCTAGGAATGTTTTAACAAAAGTAAAATATGTGGTTATGTGCCATACAAATATTTACACGCGTTATAGAACCAGCCTTTGTGCACCAAGTATGTGCTGCCAAACGGGGACAGATAAGCAAGCATAGTCACAGCACAGTTTCTATGCTGTTCAATTGAAATAATATGAGAAAAATGCTTTAAAAAAATTAACAAACTGTGCAAACTTCAGTGTTTCTCTCAGCTCACTCATAGGACCTGATCTACTAAAGCTTTGCGTATATAGAAACACGTGTAAATGCCATATCACCCGCAAATTAACCTGCAATCTCACCATCTAAGGGTGCGCACTGAGGATTGTGTCATTGAAGTGTGCAAATTTGCAAATTCTATGTAGTTAGTCATTTTGGCCTGAATGAATATGTAATAAGGGCAGCGCCTATCCTAGCGTGCAAAATATGGAAGGAGAAAATGCAAATAGAAATACATTTTAGCACATGCATAGTGACTTATCAAGACTGAAAGCAATTTCAGGTTCAGGGATGGTGATTGAATTTGCTATTTAATACCTTTGAAGGGTAGGTACTAATTGGCTCCATGTAATTGAGCACAGACATGGCTGCCATTATTGCCGCAAGGAGAAGACAAAGGCGGTGAGTACGCTGAAAACGGGTGTTCATCATCCGTGTGACAATGTTTGGGATGTCAGAGGAGAGAATAATCCGGACATATTGCATATTCAGCAATAGGGGAGCAACGATTATGAATCGCGGTTATTTTAAAGCGTAGTAACACCACCTGCTACCATGGGGCAAACATCTCTGTGATCCGAGCTTTCCCTTTTCTATTTACCCCCGTGATGTCCTGAACAAAAGTGCCAAACATTAAGGGGCATGGGAAATGTTTCTGGAAAAAACTTGACTGACATCAGTTTTCTTCGGTTACGTCTTGAGAGGAGCCAAGCAAATGAAAACAGAATCGTCTCCTATTAAGTTGCCAATTGGGCAACACTAAGAAAAGTAACCTGTTCACATTTAATTTGCTTGATAAGCAATCAAATGTGGATTTGTTTACTCTTTAAGTTGAATGAGTAGAGCTGTTTATTAAGACATGTTTGATTGCTACATTTTGAAATGTAAATTTAAATGGCACAGATTTGCATTGCCATGCCATTTCGTGCGACTGTGATAATTCATATCTCACATTCACGTTTCATCCGCTTTTCAGAATTTTTTCCAGCCTGTGTATTTTTTAGACTCTTAAAATCCAGGGCGATCTTATAACAAATTTGTTTTAAATTCATCTTGAATTAATGACCTAAAATGCTGCAATGAGAGATGTAATTCAGATGAAGATTTTTTTCTAATTGTTCAAATTATTTGCATTCTTTCACTCCAACACCGTAACCCAGTTAGGTTTGTCTGCTTTTCAACATCACATCTTAATCGTTATAGGCTATTGAAATTGATTGTTATTTAAGCCAAGTACACGGGAGCAGATTTAGGGAAGGGTGGAGCAGCTGCAAGTAGCGAAATCTAAACTCAGCCTTCTTCCCGGGGGCATTTTAAATCGTTTAAGCCGCTTCAGGTGTGTCTGTTTCAAGAAATTACACGCGACTGCCTACACACCCCATGACTGCAAGTGTTCTGATCACATTTTTAAAAAATCCTCGTTCAACATCGCCACGTCCCAACTCAGCATTTCATCCCTCGTTGTAGAATTTTTAGGAGATCTATAATGATAAAATAAAAATAAAGAGATTAATTTTCATATCGCTCTGGATTTTAAGAGTCTAAAAAATACACAGGCTGGAAAAAATTCTGAAAAGCGGATGAAACGTGAATGTGAGATATGAATTATCACAGTCGCACAAAATGGTGAGGCAATGCAAATCTGTGCAAAATGCAGCAATCAAATATGTCTTAATAAACTGCTCTACTCATTCAACTTAAAGAGCAAACAAATCCACATTTGATTGTTAATCAAGCAAATTAAACGGGAACAGGTTTACTTTTCTTAAGAGTTGCCCAATTGGTTAATAGGAGACGATTTTGTTTTCATTTGCTTGGCTCCCTTCAGGACGTAGCCGAAAAATACTGATGTCAGTCAAGTTTTTTCCGGAAGCATTTCCCGTGCCCTATGATGTTTGGCACTTTTGTTCAGGACATCACGGAGGTTAATAGAAAAGAGAAAGCTTGGATCACAGAGATGTTTGCCCCATGGCAGCAGGTGGTGTTACTACGCTTTTAAAAAAAAACCCCGATTCATAATCATTGCACCCCTATTCAGCAAAGCCATTTTGGAGCTGAAAGACGGAATAAGGGCTGATATGAAGCCAGTCACAAGAAGGAATCATGCCATACCTGCAATGACAAAACATCTCACTACTCCATTTCCTCGCAACTGGTTAATTCCAACGTACAGTAACTCTCACTACTGGGATCTCCCAAAACAGTTTCTCGTGTGTACTGTTTCAAATACTGGATGCCATGTTGTGCAGGATGGGCCGGTGCCTAAAGCCTCCATCCACACGGGAAAAACTGAATGAAACCAAACACGAGTTTTATGCAGTTTCTCGCTTCCCAAGAGTAATCGGAGCGAGTGACAACTCATGTGCAAATTGTTCCCCCCTTAAACACTGAGCAAGCACTGTTCTAAACTTGCACCTTTTTTGCCAGTTATTATAACTGTAATTTTATAATCAATTTATAACACAAAGTCCTCATTTAAATAATGCTGTTTGCACCAGCAGTCATTTAGGCAATTACTCTTATTAGATCACCCGCAAAATGTAAGCAAACCAAACGCATAAAATATTATCACGAGCACGCAATTTAGTGCTCCTTATCTGGGATCTTAGTAGATCAGGCCCATAGTGTCCCCTGCAGGTCTTGTATGGTACGCCCACAACCCAGGGTGCACCCGTTCACCCCCCAAGATCCCTCACCCACTGCAGCCCTGTTATATACGTGACCAGCGGCTGGCTTCTGTCACAGTGAAGAATGTTCGTGTGCGTCGGGGGGTCTGTGCTGAATCTTCACCATACGGAGGGCAGATGGGGCCTGTCAGTCTGGGATATATACATACAAACGGCACCACTCATCATCCTCCCCTCTCTCGCTCTCCCTCTCTTTATCTCTCTCTCAGTATCAGTCTTACTCTCTTCCTCTCTCTCTTACTCTGGCTCTCGCTGCTGCAGTTTCTCTCATCTTGCCTGATACTGCCTCTTTCCGCCTCTCCTTTCCATCTCTACTCTCGTTCTCCATGCTCTTACTTAGTCAGGCTCTCTCTCTTTCTTTTTCCCTGTCTCTCTCATGGTGTCTCTTTTATTCAATCTTACAGTTTCAATCATCATCTCTCACTGTCTCTTTAACTCAGAAGGCACCATTTTAACAATCTACGCGCACGGTCTGAAGCACGTGGCACAAGTGCATTTTTGGCTGTCCAAATTCATCTTCATTGATTGCACTCAGATTACCCGCTGTTCAAAGTAAGGCTCATGCTTCAAAGGGGTTGTGCTTTAACATGGGCATGTATTGGGTGTAACTTTAAATGAACCAATACGTGTCATCTGCCATTCCCTTTAAAAGCAGAGTGGCAGGCATCTTGGCAAATTGCTGTTATAAGGGTGGACTTGTCAAGCAGCAGGAAAACAAAAACTTCACCCTGCAAGGGAAACGTGTGCGAAGTGTAAATGCGCGAGAAAGTCATTGCTGAAAGTATGGACAACTGATTGCAGTCTCCAAAAATTTAATAAAAATTTTTTTAAATATCGTTCAAAAGTTCAAAATTGTTTTAATTATATCCAGATGGTTAAAAATCATTATTGTGAATCCTGAGGACCATGTTTGAGCTTTACATTACATAACAACTAGTGCAAACAATAAGCAAACAAAAAAAAAGGTTTTAATTCATGGTCACAGGTAAGAAAATAATTACTTACTGGGGGGTGAAGGCCGAGAGAAATTTAAATGAGCGAGATAAACAGCCAGCAAGAAAGAAACAAAAATGAAGCTACTTTGATTACGCTCTTGAATAATATTCAACAGGAGCGAAAAGAACTGGTTTTTCCTCGGCTGATGATTGAAGGTCAGGTAGGATGTGTGAAAATAAAATGATTATATTAATTATAGCTGGTGACAGCAAAGCCATCCATTGCTTTGCTGCTTCCCAAAATTTCCGCTTTTATTGGTTGCTTTGTTTGTCAGCTAAACAGTAAATAATGAACACATTTTAAAGTACAGCTGCGCTCCGAGAGCACAAGTACCTCCGCCAATGACCTCAGTGTTATTTGTGCCAGTATTAGCTTGCAATCCATGTGTTTATGTAGTCCTGTAGTCTTCGGGCAAATATGTTTTTAATGTTTTTGACCTTTACCTCCCAAAATCAAATCACCTTTTCCTTGAACAGTATTTAATCATTCTACCAAATTTGAGGAAAATGCATCCCTAACTTTTTGTGTAATCCTGCTTACAAACAAACCAACGAACCACCCACCAGACAAATGGTAATGATCACATAGCCTCCTCCAGCTTCGTTGGGCTGAGATAATTAAATGCAAAGTTTGGTATTTAATCATATAAGTAGGACAGATGGGTTGCAGGTATTGCATCAATGCATCAGGTCAGATTCAAAGTTGATTTTTCAAATAATTGCGTGTAATGGGTCGACCTGTGCAGGGACAGACATATCCAAACATCTGAAGTGTATTTTCAGCTCTACAAACATTTGTTCTATTACAATTCATGTTACATGTGATGGAACAAAACTCCTTGCACTGTTTTTAGGCATGATATGCCATGTATTTATCATGTACGCTAACCATTATCCCTTGACAGCCACCCCTCTCAGGAAATCCCCAGGAAAACTACAGGAATGACAGAATTCATCAGTATAAAAGAGTTGTGGCATTATTCAGAATAATTTGCGAATACCTACAAGACTAACCTCATATGTTAAATTGCAAATTACCTGATAGGAATAGGTTCCCTTACAATTCAAATAGCCATCACCAGAGCATTCTTTGATGGGAGATGTCAATCGCACGAACCATTATGACTTGTATTTTTTAAAATATCTTTAACAACCTTTCACATCGTAGAATTTTTTTATTATATTGTTTGCATGTGTGGGCTCTCCTGCTCATCCTTGAGTCGTATGTACCAGGCAGGGTATATGTCCATTGTGCACTTGCCTACAAAGGTGCATAACGCTTTCTTTTAATGCGGCCTTAAAATGCACGCAAAAAACAAAACATGCCTATTGACTTTAGTTTTGTATGTCAGTCATGCAATTGCTTTGTGGTGCCTGAAGATAGCAACACACAATCAATGCAACGGACCACACCTTATTTAAGATGAACGCGATCATGGTCCCTCAATTTGGTGCAGCTACATTTGCTACCGCAGCAGGCTGGATGCTGGACGGGAGAACGAGATTTGTGCTAATCATAAACTAGCTTCTTGCTTTGTGCCAGTCCACGCCAGGTGTGATTGTGAGAGCTCAGAATTTCTCCATCACTCTCTTTCTGTCTCTTTAGATCTCTCTATCAAATTCAATTCCCGTCTCTCTGGAGGTCATGAGTTTGATAATTGTCACCATCCTGGCTACACCACTATAACAGCTCTGACAGCAGAGCTGACAGAGCAGAAACTAAATGTGGATAAAGTAGTAGCATTTGGGAAATGACTTTGTTGTCTTGATGAAGAAATAACTGCAGAAAAATTTAAATGCATCATACTATTGATCAGTGGCGAACTGTGAGCCCCACACCTGGGCCCTCTCCTCAGTCATCACCACCGAGAAAAGATGTCATCATGGGAGAAAAAAAGCAATGAATTACAATGAATTGAAAGGATTTAGTTATTTTGAGAATTTGTACTTGACTTTTTTTTTTAACCAGGACTTTTACTCTACAACATTTAAAACATAAAAAGAGTACTTCGTTACTTTGACACTGGCCAGTTTGTTACAAATTAAAAATGAATGTAATTCATTGTTTAAGGATTATCTGGATGTGGTGTGTTCGAGAAGAGCAGCGGTGCTCGGCAGGGTATCTTTGTGCAGATGTGTCCGCCATGGACCTGCAAATTTATGCACGCAGTTACAATATTCTTTTACTAGATGGCACACCACGATCAGTTGGTGAATATTCACAAGCAAGCCCGCGCTGGAACATGATTTAGAATATGGACGAGTTCACTCCATTCTCTGTACTTCTGGAATTGCCTTAATTTAACTCCTCAGCCACGCCTGATCCAGCAGTTAAAAAAAAAAAACTCTTGCTAGAGAAACAATCGTTGTCCTCAGTAGCAACCACTTCAGCTACAGTGAGTCCATGGTATCTGAATTAATAGTAAAGAAAAATCTGTTTTCTGAAGGAAACATTCGACATGGTATTGATCTAATGTCATTCTTCTCATTCTCGATTAATTATGTTCAATTACAGAGGTTTTTTAAACCGCCAGTAAACTCAAAGAAGAAGAGGAAGATCTATGTTTATGTCTATGTTTTTTGAATACTTTCATTCACCGGAAATTTGATTAACTCTTTAAGCCCTCAGCCTCTTTTTTTGAAAATGGCAAGCCCAAAATGAAACGAGTATAAATGAGTATATCTCTGCGACTGCTTGGTCCATTTGAATAATTCTGGTAACGTAATAAAGGTAAAACCATTTGGGATTTCATACCAGGTGTAAAAATCACTATATATGTCACTGAGTCAGAGTGAATGGAGATGGAACACAGTGTAAAAACTCATTTTGCACCTAACAAATTTTTACTTCGATCCCTTGTAAATTTGTTGAGTTGCGGACTGAAACCTCAAAAAATTACAGCACAGAATCTCATTATTATCTGTGCCAAAGTTTATCCTGATCAGGTCAATCAGAACAAAATTAGAGAGGCATGTCTAGGTGGCCTCTCCATTTTGGCAATTTAGGTACCTTGTGTTCCATTTCAGATTTCTTACATACCAAGCTGTAAAACACATAAAATTTCACTTATATATCACTACAGGCATCCATTTCAACCAAATACAACATTTTTTAATTTTTAGAATAAAAAAAAAATTATTATTATTTCTGCCAGTTTTGTTGCCTATACCATTTCCCATTCAAAGATAATACATACAATGAAAATTAAGTTTGACTCCACTGGAGCATATTTATTAAAAAACTAAACAAATAAGTAAAATGATAAATACAAAGGCAATGTGAAAGTATGTTAAAGAAATGTAAGAATAACAAAAACCCCAGCGATTATTTGTAGAAGGCAACTGTGATTATTTCCAAAAAAATAAAATAAAATAAATGAATAAAAAAAAGTACCCCGATCAGGAATCGTACCTTCCCAATTTCCTTTCAGCAGCGCAGCATTTTATCCAATAGGCTGCGCCAATCGACAACAGTCTATGGTGAAATTGCCCATTCAATGAATGGGTAAGGAAAATACGTAGGCTACTGAACTGTTGTAGGCTCAGTATTTGTGCAGAATAGTGCAAAGATTCCGTCAGAAAACGACTTTGAAAATGAAAGTTGAATATTTAGCGGATAATTATACGAACAATACCTCAAACAAACTAGTTATGCATTTATATTGTCGCACTATTCAAGACCATGCATATGTCCCATGGACTCAGCTTAACACTCTCGGAACACAAGGCTGTAGCTCAGGCTCGGTTTCTGCCACTAAGGTGCTTTAGAGTTCGTTAGAATCATCTGGACTCATACAATCAAATTCCTCCCTGCATAGTCTTACTGACAGCATCGCAAGCCGAAAGCAGATTGGAAAGTACATTGTAAGGAAGCTGAATGCTACGGAGCTGAGATATTTGAAGCAACGCCCTAGGAAAGAACGTGCTAGGATCCCGGCAGATCTAGTTTCTTTATAACACGAACACATTGGGCTAACAATAGCAAGCGCGGATTTACCCTTGAGCAGTTTTTTAATTGCAAAATATCAAAGGTAAGAATTTTTTTATGCTCATCTCTGTAGACTGTAAAGTCTATGCCTGCTGTTCTTTCAATGTGGTGTCGGTTTAAAATGACAGGGCTCATATCGTTGCATTCTGTGGACTTTCCTCTTTTATTTGAAGTATCGTTTTTATGCATAGCACGAATTCAGCAGAAATCCTGGCGATTCAGCGCTGATATGATTTTATCCTATGTTCTGCTGCATGCTTATTTACTTGCTTGGTGCTTGAATTGTGTTCGGTTGAGGTAAAAATGGTTTACATGAGCTTTTGGCCGAGTTTCTTCGCGAAATGTGGATATGCCGCTCGACAATGTCGCGATTTGAAAAAATGCTGCATTTATAATGCCCCGGTACCGGGCTTCTTAAGAATCTCAGTTCTTAAGGGGTTAAAAAGAACAAGGAGAGGACAATGTGTGGTTGTTTTGCTTCTTTCTATGCGTACTATGAACTAGTGATAAACTACTAAACTACTACTACTATTTGTACTTGTACTTTTGATACTTTGATATAGTTTTTCACAAGATACTTCTGGTACTTAAGTACATTTAATGTGAGCTACTTCAAGACTTTTACCCAAGTAATTTTCTTCTGGGGGACTTCAAATTTTACCAAAATATCTTTCAGTCATGATAATTCTACTTTTACTTCTGGTTTTTTTTTTTGAGTACTTTATACACCTCTGGTGTTTTCTTACAGCTCGTTGTCCACAGATAGCACTGATAATTTTCCATCTTGAAATGCCTTTCCAGTTTCTCAACCTTTTCTTTTAATTCCATTTCTGGAGTTGGTCTTCCGTTTTTATGTGAAAGGCCGCCTTGAAAAAGGTGATGGCATCTAGCTAGCCACAATGTCGCTCTCATCTTCCGCCATTTAACTTCATCTCTCACCCGCCCTCACCACTCTGCCGAGATGTTTGGACTTCACAAACGCCTAAGATTAGGGATGGGCGAGTACCAATACCAGGTATCGGCATCAGGCCGATACCGGCCTTATTTCAATGTATTGGGCACTGGTGAAGGCTGCCGATGCCAGCCACCGATACTCAAGGCAAAAAAAAAAACTTACATCAAGTAAGTCCTCTTCGCCAGTAGTTGGCGCTACACTGCCGCAGTTTGACCCCACGGCGAATCATCATGCGTCATGTCCTGGTCAGACGATAATGAACCCGCAAACATGGCTGTTCCTCTCACCAAAACTTCGCCGGCTTGAAAATACTTTGACGTAAACAAAGACAACCCAAACTTTGCAGAATGCAAACTCTGCGGAGCAAAACTTGAGAGAGGTGGTATGCAGAGTAGTTTGTTTAATGCTAGTAACTTGCTATAACGTCTCAGGGTGAAACACGAGAACGAGCACAAAGAGGCTGAAGCTGTTGTGCTGGAAAAGAGGAAACTCTTACAGCCAACTTTGTGGCAAACTCAAAAGAAAACGGAGAAATTGAAGAGCACCAATCCGAGGGCATTACAAATAACACGGGCACTCTCCAACTTACCACTTTCATTTGTGGGGAACGTGGGATTCCGACGGTTCATGAAGGTTGTGGAGTATGACGTTCCGTGTCGAGCTACAATTGTAAGGACTGTGATGCCACAGGTACATGACTCTGTTAAAAAACTTGTTAGAAGCTTGTTGTGTAAAGCTACGGTCATTAGCTTCACCACTGATATTTGGAGCAGCAGTGTGAGTCCAGTGTCGCTCATCAGCCAGACTGCGCGGTGGATCGATGATGATTTCCAACTTCATGGTGTCATGCTGCATGTGAAAGAGTTTAGTGGATCGCACACAGGACAAGCGATCGCAGTGAAGTTTGAAGAGATGCTCGACACATGGAATATTCCCAAAGAAGCCGTTCACGTTGCGTTGCGAGTCAATGCGAAACACACGATAAAAGGTATGGATGAGGTAGTGCTTCCCAGCCTCCCGTGTGTCGCGCACACACTCCAGCTGGCTGTGAAAAGAGGCCTGCTCGCTCAAAAAGCTGTATCAGATGCCGTGGCCATAGGACGGAAAATAGTCAGTCATTTCCAACATTCCCCATTGGCCTAATCAAAGCTTCAAGACATCCAGATGGACATGCACAACCCAGTAAAATGACTGGCACAGAACGTACCAATCTGCTATAACAGCTCAATGTATATGATGCGCTCTCTCATCGAACAAAAGCAAGCCATCGGAGTTAACGGACCAGAAAACAAGCTCCCCGACAGCCTTAGTGTGAACCAGTGGAGTTTATTCAAGAAGGCTTTTAGAACCGTTTGAAGAGCTGACCCGGCAGGTGAGCTCCGCGGATTCATCAGTGGCAGATGTGATCCCTGCTATCACCACTCTTCTGAGAGTTTTGGAGGAAGACAATGAGGAGGATCGTGGGGTCAGATCGATGAAGAACACCTTGCTACAGGCCGCAATGAGGGGCTTTGCTGATATCAAGAGAAATTCACTTTACAGCTTTCCAGCAGTACTCGATCCAAGGTAACTAGCCTACTAATTCAAATGTTAAAAATTGTTTTAATTAAATTTCTATCAGAAATGGGTGGAGAAACCACAATTGTTCTCAGGTATGAGTATTGATACTTTAGAGCATCATTACTCAAATAAAAGTAAAAAGTATAAAGTATTTCGCATTAAAAGTGCAATCAGCACAGTGAAGCCTGAATCCCTTAATGTGCAGGGTCTCCTTCAGGATTTTTTGAAACTATTGCGGAGGGCTGCAGCGTCGGGTCAAAACTCAGCATTATCACGTGTGGCCAGTTTTCATTTATCAGCATGTAGGTGATGTAATAATTGAAGTCTGTGCACAGAGGTTTATCAGTTTCACGTGCATGACAGTGGATTTCACATATAATATGAAAATCGATTATGACTCAGGAATTGAAATTAAATAATCATGAAGATACAATTAGGTGGAGAAGGATGTGCTCACAGAAAACACAGAAGTTAACATTGTAGTTTATCGTTCTGCAAAGTGAACAAAATATTTTTTCTCTAATCGTTGCACACATTGCATTAAGAAGAAAACAGTGCGTTTTACTGCCGATGGATAATTTTTGTTCGTTGGAAAATGTGTTCATCAAGCACAATGATTGACAGCAGGTCAAGAATTATTGGCTCTCATTTTAACTTAACAAGGAGAACTGGTGAGACCTGATTGTCCTCAGGATTTTTGGAGTTTAAATAAAGTCATTTTAGATAGGTGTGGCGGCTTTTATTTTGTTGTGGAAACCCTGATTGTGGATGTGCCAATAAATGCTTGTAAAGAGAGGCTCAGTGTGTGGACTATCTCATTTATTCTCTTTTCTTTTCTCTTTTGTCAGTATAAGGAATGTTATTTCTCAGATGACAGCGCAGCAAGGGAGGCCAAAGAGATGCTAGTGCAGGAGCTGCAGAAATCATTTGATGCAGAACCACAGGTAAGAGATGCCACTTTATAGTGAGTTTCACACTAGTTCTTTGTGTGTGGTTGGAATTTGCACCAGAAAATTTATCTTTTTTGCTCTACGTTCATTTGCATCCCTAACAGGCAGATGAGGAGGAGACTCCTGTCTGAAAGCCACTGAGAGAGCAGCCCAACAGCAGCCGTCTCGACAGAAAGTTGGCTGAAATAGCAGAGGGCCATGCATCATCGTCGTCACGGAGCACTGTGAGAAGAGCTCCAGTGATCGCTGCTCCAATGCAGCTGGAGACATACCTTGCAGAAAACTTACTTGAGCGTGATGCTAATCCACTCCAGTACTGGGCTGAAGAGAAAGAGAAATTTCCCTCTCTGGCTAAGTTAGCCAGAAAATACTTCTCGGCTCCATGCAGCAGCGTAGAGAGTGAACGGCTCTTTAGTTCCGTAGCTCACATTCTTGATGACACAAGAAATAGGCTCTCTGATGAATACTGAGATGCTTCTGTTTCTCAATAAGAACCTGTCGCTTACCTTTTCAGCTTCAGATGACAACTAGACAGTTAAGGAGATTAAAGGTTAAAGCTTTGTTCTTTGCTTTAATTTTGCATCTTTGAATAAAACTCAGGGAGAGTAAACAGTTAAACCTGTTTTATTTTGCACTTCGGTTTATTTCAAACAAATACTAGAACTCAGAGTTATTAGTTTTATTTTGCACTTTTGTTAATTTATTACAAATCCTAAAATCATAGAGAGTTGTTTTATTTTGGACTTTAAATCTCTACAGCAGAGTGACTGTGCTGCCTTTTTTAAGAAATAAAAGAAAGGTCTGTTCAAAATTATCTGTCATTGTGTAAATTTAAATTTTATGTATCAAAAGTACAAAGTACTAGTGGTATCGGTGAGTACTCAAGAGTAAGTGCTCGTACTGGTATCGGTCTGAAAAAAGTGGAATCGAACATCCCTACCTAAAGGCTCGGTCCCACTGGGGAGAGGATTAATTGTGCATGAATTGAGTATACAAATTTTGGGCGTCCGTTGTCGTCCGCAACGAAATTGGCCAAAAATGACAAATTTCTTAGTATGAATTACGGATATAATAATTATGTATAGCGAATATATGACGAATAAAAGCGAATATTTAACAAATAAAAGCAAATGCGATTGCGGATGCTCTCCCATGAGGGGTACAACAGGTAAATGTTGACGAATGTATTGCGAACATTGCGGATATATAATGAACAATCACGGATGTATAACGCATGTATTGAGGAAACGGATTGGATGCATTACGATTATCATGGAAGTATTACGGATGTATTGAGAATGCATTGCGCACGTAGCGGAAACAGCGGTTGTATTGCGCACACGCGGCATCTGCATTGCGGTCATAAAAGAAGCGCACTCGGGCTTTTCGGCATCACTATTCAGCTCCACCATTAGCTTATTGTAAATGCCCAGGTCCAGTCTTCTACCAATCCATGGTCTCACCCAAACAGCTCTTTGATTTCTTCTTCGCCTTCCTCTCCGCCTCTGGAGCAATTGCTGCATTTGGAAAAGTTGATAGTTGCTGCCAGCCAACAACATAACAATCACACAACGTCTTTGGGGATGCATAACTACATCTGTACTTCTCCACAGCTGCACTGGCAACGATTGGCAATTATGTTGATTTCTGCCACATTTATATAGTACTTTGGGTTTACGTTAAGTGTTTATTATGCACTCGCAAATTGTTCGCAAATCAGATGTAAAGCAGACGTAATACAAACACATTATTTGTGGTCTATCTGTATGCATTCGCTACAAATAATTTAAGTTCGTGATGTGGACGTTATAGCCACGCTGTATATCCGTTTTACACACTGTCCCAGTCCGCTTCCAAGCCGCAATACCCCGTCAGTTGCGGATATCAGCGGATATACAGCGCATAGATTGAGTATGTACTGCGTATGTAAAGCGGATGTCGTCCACAACAAAAATTTTGTGCAGCTCAAAAATCTTGGCAACGGAAAAACGTCCTCTGCGGATGTGTGCGGATGTCGGCCGATTCATACAAACACGATTCACGAATATTGCAGATGTTTAGCCAATATAAACCAATTTTGTGCGCAATTCATACGCATATCTTCCTAAACGTCAGTGGGACCGGGCCTTATGATCTTTTGTTTAGATCTTTTTGCCTACTTAAAAATCAAACCGTGATTGGTTAATTTGCCCCTCACTCTCCAAACCAAGACACAGCTTTATGCATAGCTTGGCCTTCCACAGGAATCATGAAGTCCTAACCAATTAATGAGCCAGCCGACAGGGTCTTGACAGAGATGGGTGATTCTAATTGGATAACATGTTTTCAGGACAGTAACCCTTTCAATGCTGATGTGAACTTCACAGTAAGCTTAACTTAAAACATAGATGAAAGAAAACGTATTAAATTAAATGAGGTAGAAATTTAAAAAACAATAATAATTTTTTATTTAATACTCCTATTTTTTTGGTCTAGATTTTTTTAGGCCTTTTCTGAAGGGGTTGAAGGCCCTGAAGGTTCCCCTCTGCTATTGATACAGCTGCTGCCGATGAAGTACTGCCAACACACCGATCCATGGCTCTGCCCACCCCCTAACTACGCATAGCAACGGCCAGACGGCCAGGTGAAGCTTTGTTGAAGATGGCGCCAACATCCGTTATAACCTCATTAGAAGCACTTCCTAATAACATCAATCTTGAGTTTTTAAAAAGCGGATTACATCGCAGAAAAAAGCAAAAGACAAGGGTTCTAATTATTTTTTATCTGGGTATATTCACAAAGTGTCGTTTTCTGTTATAAACGCTCGTGAAGCTGAAGCGAAATGCAAATGCTATTGCTCAATGCTGAAGTCCCAGAAGCCACACTCACTGATAATAACGATCGACAAGAAACATTGTTCACGGCCTGTGCTCTTGCAAACCAGGGTACGTAGCATTCAATTCACATATGGTGTGATAAGATCATAAACCTTTTCCGGACACCAAAGTGTTATTGCCCAAGACAGTCTTTGATTGAAACGGAGCTCTGTGTGAAGACTGCATCAATCATATCAGGTGTGTTTCTGCTCTGTTTGAATGAAAACCTGCAGCCTCTTGACCCTTTTACAGCCCAGTGCAAAGCCATCAAGAGGCGTTATTGTCCGTAAACAGCGCGAGTCGAGCTTTCAGAATAATGAGTAATTATTAGCAAATAAATTGCTATATCCAGCCCTCTCCATCCTGAATGTAGTGTTTACGAACCTGTCTGGGTATCTCATGTTCGATTTACACTCACTGTAACAACACAGCTTTGCCATTGAGAGATTTCATAATTAAAAAAATGCGAAAATGAAGCGCAAGTGTACTCTTCCCAATAGAGAAAGCAGTTTGGATAAGTGTTTGTTTGTCCGAGGTTATGGCGTGCGCTAACTGGATTGGGGTCGCGTGACTGCAGCCCTGGATCTCATTGGCTGGATAGGCCTGGGTGGGCTGTACTCTGAATCGGTCTATTATTGACCACGAACAGATCTATGGGATGCACCTGAGCTTGTTATCATAGTACATTTGGTTATTCCGCAGTGGCTCCCAAACTCATCCCTGAGGCCCCCCTGTTTATGCTGTTTTTCGTTTTAACCACAATTGCCAACAAAAGATCTTAACAAGCTGTTAATTTGTCTTGATTAGGTGCATTTATGTTGAGAGCCCATACCCTCTTTGGCAAGATTCTTACAGATATCCATGCATGCCATGAAGAATGACCATTCTATACCCACATTGTGAAATACAGTATTAGAGACAACTGCCCATAAAAGGGGAAAAAATAAACGAATCAAAGTAAACAATCAGTAGATTCCTTATTGATGAAACTACGGAGTCATGGTCATGAAAATAAGCACTAAATTTGGCAAGCAAATAATACTGTCACCAATATTGTGTCATGTTTATGTTGATAGGTTCAAGCTAATAATTTTGGTTGAACTCTAAACCTGTGCTCAGCAACCTGATTGGATCTTGATAAATGTCTCAATGTTTGATTGGATCTGTTTAAAATGTTGTTACCTGAAATTAATTACAATATAGAAAATTAAACATGATATGCTAAAGGGTCCGTTATTCTTCATGTACACCTGGATATTTCTGTAAAAATTAGGCTTAACCTCTTAAACTCCAGGGTCCCCCAATTGGGGGGACCCTGAGACTCACCGCAGCAAAATACCTACAACGCCGCGCTCATTAAGTAGCAATATAGTCATATTACACATCAAATGAAACAGGAGAGCCTCTGCTACAAGCACATATAAGTCATTTTTACATACACCAAGCGCAACTCAAACGCCAAGCATATTAATGTTCAAATATCAAAATCCGAGTAGCGTCAGAAAATCAACCCTCTCTCCACATTTCCATGTCTCCCTCTCTGATACTTCATGCTACACAAACAGAGATATACTCTATTCATTTTGGGTATGTCATTTTCAAACAGAAACCTAAAAAAGAGGCTGGGGCTTAAGAGGCTAAGACAGTAAATAACATGAATAACTTTAAACGTGAAATGCACGTTATTAGGAAAAATGAAGAAATTTGTTCAATCCTAACAACTGCAATTTTTCTCCGAGCAAAGACCAGTACACTCAGGGGTCTCCAGGACTGAGTTTGGGAACCATAGTTAAACAGCAGAGTTGGGCAGGGCAGGGGAAGTGCGGAGTCGGGTGGGGCAGGGGGTATTACAGTGGGGGCAGGCAGGGGCTGTGCACATCAGGATGGGGCAGGCAAGGGGTGGCAAGGTGGGGCAGATGTGAAAGTATAGTGAAACCTGGTCATCAGCTGCAAATGTGAAAATGTTAATGTCCCAAGAATCCAGCGTGAATGGTAGTCTTTTTCACTTTCCAGGCTAATATTGCTTGAGATGTTAAAAGCATGTGAGGAAACATAATGACTGGTCCCAAACAAACAAAAACAAGGCATTTAATCAGCAGGGGGAAAAATATGAAAAGCCTTTACTGCTGAGACCGCAAAATTAAAACGTGGCCAATGGCAGCCAGTAAAAAAGGCCTTTGTTAGGATGACCTGGGCTTTTTAACATGTAACTCTGGTCTGTTCGATTCAGTATCCACGCTCACTGTGCTTTTTAACATGTAACTCTGGTCTGTTCAATTCAGTATTCACGCTCACTCCTCAAAAGGTTTTTACACTGTCGACATTTGATATTTCTTACTCTGTTCACAGATCAGGCATTGTTAACTTCTGTTGACAAAAAGGACCTGTTTATCTGCTTATAATCACCAGTTCTGATTCAAATTGAGCCTCTTCCTATTTCTCTTTACCAGCTCTGGTGGCCGTTCATGCAAATTGAGCTTGTGTCTTGGCAACCCCAACAGATTTTCCCGTGCCTCCTCTGTTATTTCTCTAATTACAGGAAAGACACAGCTGGCTGTAACAGTGCTGCTGTGAATGAACATGTGAAAAATACTTTCTGTTCCATTCAATTTAGTGTGTGTGTGTGTGTGTGTGTGTGTGTGTGCACGTATGTGTGTATGCATATTATTCTGCATAAGAGTGTATGTGCGTGAATGTGCGCGTGTCTGTGATAGAGAAATATTACTGCACTAAGCCCTGATGATGTAAATACATATATAACAATCACAGTGATTACACTAAAAATTTAAATATTAATTGCCTGCAACCTCATATGATGCACCTCATTGATACACTGTGGCCCCAGGAACTTTGGGGGGTGCTGTCCAGTGGGGGCTGCTGTGGCCTGGGGTACCCCCCGATGGTAACACACTGCCCTGGCTGTGGGCGGAGTCTGTTACACCATCTGTAATTCGTTTTGAAAGGCCATGGATGGCCTGAGGCTTGTCATTTATTACCACGGCAACAGTTGGCAGCAGTTGGCTGCACTGTTTGCAATCTCAGTTGTGAACCTCCATCTTTTTAAGCACTTGGTCGGGCAGATCATATTCGCAAAGATGCCATTTACAATAGACTGTTCCTGTCTTGTGCTGGCACAAACACCCTAAATTATAAACAGAAATGTGACAAAATATGGATGAAACGTGATATATTTTCCAATGCATATCATGTTCCCCTCACAGCCATACAGCAGGAAATTTAAATTTAAACTGAAGGCAATAGGATAAATGGAGGAGACAATTATTACAATAAGTCTAAATTGTACTGTAGAGGCCAAAACCAGAGCAGTCGCACTATCTCGCTCAGTAAATGGAGACTGCCCTGTGTAAAATTTCAGTTTAACCTGTGTAAGCTAGCCAAGATGGCTTAAACCATGTTTTTAACTCTCAAAGCTGCTTGTATCTGGTTGACTATCGTCAGATAGTCCATCAGTTTGAATACCAATTCACTGAACTGTATTTTTGTCAGCGCATGAGTTTGGACCTTGCCTCTGGTCAGAGGCATGCAAAATGAGGAAAAAAGTGAGAACCGACGACAAGGAAGACCAGCCAACAGTGACCCAGTCCTCCGTAGGCCATGCCAACCTGACCTGCTGGTATTCACCTAGCACACAAGCAAACAGCAAACTTAAATAAGCACTTTCCATGCCTCGCAAGGAGCCATTATAACTCACAACCACAGTAATATCTGAAATTTCCCTGATGCATACTTACAAAAAAATATATTCAACCACAAGAAGAAAACTGGCAATAATGCAACCCTATCTGAAATAGAAATCGAGGCACCAAACATAACTGTGGGTATTCTGAAATCCTTTACCTGTTCGCATTATAAAATCGTGTAACCCTAGACCCCTGGTCCTCAAATCTCACGCCACGAGGTCCAAGAACTGCTGGTTTCCTACCCTTCCTTTACCTGGGAGTCTGGTGTCAACACAGTCTGGCCAATCAGAGGCACAAACTGCTCATTTCCTTGCCTGGGATAACAGAAAACCTGGGCTGAATTTGGGTTCGAGGTCCAGATTTGAGGATCCCTGCCCTAGACATTTGATTTAGTTGAATTTGGTATACGTAAATTCTAAAACATATCGCTATATGGAGCAATATGCCAGTAAATTCAGTATTATTGACGAAGGCTAATGGTTTGAGATAATAACCGATGTGACCAACAAAGCACCAACAGAATCGTAATCATAGCAACGGTAAAAAAACTAAAATGCTACATGATGGACTGAAGTATTCCAAAGTATAGTCTATAATAATACTTACATATCGCCCCAAAAGACCCATTATAATATAAGATTCCACCTCCTGAGAATCAATACTGTTAGGCTCAGGAAACCCTCCAGTCCTGTCCCCTTCAGACTCACTACTGGTGTCCACATCTGTCAGATGCGTATATTGCTTTTCCATCCAGTAAAAGTAATGTGAACACTCTTTAGGTTGAATTTGGTAGTGTGTCTTTTAATGCACTTGTATAATTCAAATGTGCAAAGTTGAGAAGATGCAACCAAACTTGCTGTTACACAAGGATTTTTATACTTTTTCTGGAGGCCCAATCAATTTCTTTAATTTATGGTTCGAAAGTTCCTATTGTCCTCTCTTGGATAAAACACTTGTCAATCAACAGATACTGACCAGATAAGTTTAATGTGGGTGTGAAGCACAGTGGGCTTTTAGGCAGGACAATCTCAACAGCCACTAATCAGGCTGTATATCCATGGGACATTGTTTGAGGGGATAAGTGACCTCTGAATCTTACAAGGGATGCATCGACACACAAATCAATGGAAGGGTAATGGTTTTTTACATTTTTTTAATCTCTATAATGAAGAGTAGAGTTACATTGTGTGAATAACATGATGAATTATTGCTTCAGAAAGCTAAATTTCTTTCGGCACTAAATTGCCATACCTCGGGGCTATTGTGGTTTTAGCTTGCTGCTATGATGGCAATCAAATTTTTTTGTAATGAGTGAATTTTTATCAACCGCTGAATGGATGCTATTGGATAGTATCTCATTCCGTTTGCAGATCAGGCTGGGTTGTGCAGCTTTAATCATACAATTCCTGGGCAACAGTGGTGGGACGTGACGTGTCCATATTTAAAATAATTTACAGGCACCAACTCCTTGTGAATATTCAATGAACAATTCTCGTCTCCCTGATATTACAACCCCAATCCCGAAATATACTGTTCAAAAAAATAAAGGGAACACTTGGAGTTATATTGTGCTATTTAAGTGTTCCTTTTATTTTTTTGAGTAGTTTAGTTAGACAAAGTGAAAATTATGAATAAAATCAAAACGCAATGACTTTCAAAGCACGCCAGCCAGTATTTTATTCACATTAGAACAGAGATAACATAGCAAATTTTTAAACTGAGAAATTTTACAATTTTATCCACAAAATGAGCTCATTTCAAATTTGATTGTTGCTACAGGTCTCAAAAGAGTTGGAACAGGGGCCTGTTTGCCATGGTGTAGCATCCCCTCTTCTTTTTAACACAGAGTGGAGGCGTCTGGGCATTGAGGAGACAAGTTTCTTGAGTTTAGCCGTTGGAATTTGATCCCACTCTTTTTTAATACAGGCTTCCAGCTGCTGGAGAGTTTTGGGTCTCCTTTAATGGACTTTTTGTTTAATTATACGCCAAATGCTCTCAATCGGTGAAAGATCAGGACTGCAGGCAGGCCAGTTCAGCACATGGACTCTTCTATTACGAAGCCATGCTGTTGTTTTTTTTTGTTTTTTTTAAATTTGGCATCTCCAATCCCACCCGAATCTGGAATGCCCAATTGGTGAACTATGTACAAAGCTTGCTCGTATGTGACCCCTTGCTGCCAACTCAGGATAGAGAGGACAGTTCACGGGTCTCCTCCGAAGCACGTGCCTGTCAACCACTGATTCTTATACACTCATTGGTTGAATCCTCGTAAGTTCAGAGCGAGGGCGGAGGATACCCGGACATGAACAAACCCAGAGTCTTCCTGAAGAGCACCCGTCTGGCCAACAGGAGGCACTGGAGCAACGAACAAAGCTATTATTGTATCCCCAAATCCAGCAGTCCCTTCCCAATTTGGAACCCTGTAGTGCGATGGCCAATTGTGCGGTACTCTGAAAAAGCTGCCGACCCCTGCTGGTGGGTACGCCGGGGCTCGAACCCAGCCATGCTGTTGTAATAGCAGCAGTATGTGGTTTTGCATTGTTCTGCTGAAATACACAAGACATTCCCTTGAATAGATGTCATCTTGAGGGGAGCATATGTTGCTCTAAAACCTTTATATACTTTTCAGCGTTTGTGGTGCTTTTTCAAATATGTCCCACACCATATGCACTAATGCATCCCCATTCCATCAGAGATGCTGGCTTTTGAACTGAACGCTGATAACAGGAGGGGTGGCCTTTTTCCTCTTTAGTCCAAAGGACAGGACGCCCATGATTTCCAACAAGAGCGTCAAACTTGGACTCATCTGACCACAAGACACTTTGCTACGGTTCATTTTTAATGAGCCTTGGCCCACAGAACACGGCAGTGCTTCTGGATCATGCTCAACGATGGCTTCCTTTTTGTATGACTGAGTTTTAGGTGGCATCTGGGGATGGCACGGCGGACTGTGTTTTCAGACAGTGGTTTCTTGAAGTAGCATTTAGCAATCTCAATGACAGAATCATGCCGGTGAGTGATGCAGTGGCGTCTGAGGGCCCAAAGATCACGGGCATCCAGTAAAGGTCTTCGCCCTTGTCCCTTTCGCACAGAGATTTTTCCAGTTTGTCTAAATCTTTTGCTGATTTTCTGCTCTGTTGATAATAAGACCTTCAATTTGTCGTTGAGAAACATTGTTTTGACAGCATTTCACAATTTTTTTTTGCAAGCCTTCACGGGTTGGAGACCCTCTAGCCTTCTTTACTTCTGAGAGACTCAGCCTCAAGCCAATCATGTTACCCACCTGATGCCAGTTAACTTAATTACTTGCTAAATGTTCTTTCAGCTGATTCTCTTATACATTACTTGCTTTTTCAGTCCCTTTTTCTGTCTGTGTCCCAACTTTTTTGAGACCTGTTGCAGCCAGAAAATTTTAGATAAGCTCATTTTGAGAATGAAAACGTAAGATGTCTCAGTTTCAACATTTGAAATGTTATCTATATTTTATTGTAAATGACATATTGGCTTATGTGATCCGAGAATCATTGCATTTTGACTTCATTCACAATTTACACTTCGTCCCAACTATTTCAAAATTGGGGTTGTACTAAGATAGTGCAATTGAGCGCATGCTAGTGTCTTTGAGCAAAGGTCATAAAAAGAGAAAAAAAAACAATCTCCAGACAACATGGAGGCTCATTACCTTTCACAGTGAACATTGTGCATTCCTCAGCGAAAGGGGCAAGTGAAGCCCCTGGACAAGAGCAGAGGAGAGGGACAGAAGGGACAGTAAGGTGAAGAAGAGCTGCTGGGGTACGAGAGACAGGAAAGAAAGAGGCGGGGTGGATGATGATTATTTTTCCTCAGTTCTCCCTCATGATGTTGCCCTTTCTCTATACTCATGGGTAGACCCCAGAGATATCATCTCCACATCCCTGAAAGCAATTTATAACTGCCATTATGAGACTGAGCACAGGCATTAGGGGGCCACGTGAGGTGTGTGTGTGTGTGTGTGGGTGTGTGGGTGTGCAAGTGTGTGCGCGCATGCATGGTATCTCCCTGTTAAATGAGCTAACCCTGGTCAGATGGTGAGTGTCACAGAGCTGTATACTAGGCTGTTTCTCTAAATGTGCTGCCATAAGTATTTTTTGATGCGTTCGACCCACTTTACAGACATGCACCTCTGTCTCGGCAAATCGACTCATCAGCATATCTGGCCTGCCAAATTAATTAACTCATTTATTTTCTTTCTCTTTACCCCAAATCTGGCAAATGCCTAATGCAAGAACCACAAATCTGATTTTTTTTCCCTCCTCTACACCCTCTGAGCTCCCTTCGTTCGACGATGCTCCTTTATCTAGACTAGCTGAGCTTCATCTTTTGTACTGAGCCCCAACTTCTAGAACTACTGAGCTTCTTCCTCAGTCTAACTGAGCGCCCTCCTTTGGAGTCACAGAGCCCCTCCATCAGAATGACTGATACTCTCCTCGTGACCAGTTAAGCTTTATCCTCCAGACTGATTGAACTCCTCAATTAGACAAACTGAACTCTTCCTCTAAAATAACTGAACTATCTCCTCTCGAGAAACTGAGCTCCCTCCTCAAGACTGACTGAGCTCCCTCCTCTAGAGTAACTGAGCAGCTTCCTTGATATCAACTGAGCTCCATCCTCCAGACCAGCTGATCCGTCTCTTCTAGACTGCCTGAGCTTCCTTCTCTTCACCAAATGAGCCCCCACCTCTAGACCTACTGAGGTTTCTCCACAAAAACAATTGTGTGCCCTCTTTTTGACCAACTGAGCCCTCTCCGCTGGACCAGCTGAGCCCCCACATTGAAAACAACTGAGCTCTCTCCTCTGGATCCACTGAGTTCCTTCCTCCTGATTGATTGAGCCCCCTACGCTGAAGCAACTGAGCCTCTCCTCTACACCAAATAAGCTCCCTCTATTTGACTAATTGAGACTCCTGTCATTAGATCGCCTGAGTTTCCTCCTCTAGACTGATTGATACTCCCTCCTCAAGACCAGTGGTTCCCAAATTTAGTCCAGGGGCCCGCCTACGTACGCTGGTTTTTGTTCTCATCGCAATTGCAATGGTAGAATTTAACAGCTGATAATTTGTCTTATTTTGGTGCATTTTGTTGTTCATCCTCTTAAGGCATATTTTGACAGATATCTATGCATGTTATGAGGTATTAAAAACAACTGCATAAAGGGGGAAAAATTTTTCCAAAGTCAACAATCAATAGGTTCCTAATTGGAGAAACCATGGACACATGGTTGCGAAAATTAACAACCTATTAGGCAAGCAAGTCACTCCTGTTTTGTGTCATGCTCATGTTATTAAGTTCAAGCAAATTCTTTTGAAAGAACTCGGAACACCTGAGTCCAACAACCTAAGTTGGAGCTTACTGATGTTCTCACATATGTTCTCGATATGTTTACAAATTTAGTTCCCCAAAATTTTTTGCAAGGTATTAAATAAAGACAGGAAGTTCCGGAGGCTTTTATTCTTCATAGCAGACTCAGATATATCTGTTGAAATGTGGCTTAAGGCAGTAAGTTGAGGATGCTAGTACTAGATGTCTCACTAGATGTCTCTCTGCATCTTGCCTGTAAGTCGAATTGAGCGAGCAGCATGACCATGAAAATGACCATGCACTGAGCAGTTTCCCCACGTAGGTGAAAAAAGTGTTTTTGCTCATTTTCTCAAAATGTTACTGATGGCACTTGACCCCCTTTTAGCACTAGCATCCTCAATGATGCTTTTAACATGAGTTTAATTTTGACAAACTAGGGCACTCGGCAACCGAGTACATGTATACCCCGAAGGCCCCCCAGTTGGGCCCAGATGGTCCCAGAGTACCCAAAATCAATAGGTGTCGTTAACTTACCATAATACATGTCCCTGCAAAATTTGAAAAGAATCGGTGCACTTATGTGAGCTGTAGAGCGTTCACAAGAAAATCTCTGCGGACGCGGTGGACGCGGACGCATGACGAGGCCAAATCTATAGTATCCTCCGAACTCGTTTGGGGGATACAATTAACAGCTTACTAAAGTCTTAAGATTGCAAGTGTGATTGGAACTAAAACCAGCATACACAGGGGGTTCTTTGGGATAGACTCCAGAGGTTGATTAATAGTATCAGGTGTATAAATGCTTGGTTGGAAAGAAAGCCTGCACCCACATCGGCCCTCTCTGGATAAGGTTCCCCACCCCTGCTCAAGACTGACTCCTCACCCTCTCTGAACTAATTGAGCTCCTTCCTCAAGTCCATCTCTAGGTCATCTGAGCTCTGTTCTCCAGATTGGCTGATATACCCTCATCTGCACTGGATAAACAACTGACTGACACTCCCTCCCCTGGACAGATTGATACTCCCTCCTGTAGACCCATTGATTTCCATCATGTAGACTCAACTCCCCCTCTATACTAACTGAGACTCGTCCTCTAGACTGACAGATTCTCTCTCCTCCAGAATGACGAGAACTCAAAAAATAAGTTCTGTCCGCTATATTGATTAATTCTCCTTCTTCTAGGCTAACTGAGCTCTGTTCCTTTCACTTACTGATACTCACTCATCTAGACACAGGCTGGTAAGCTCCTGCCTGACGCTGCAAGCCATTTGCTTTCCGGGCTGTAATAAAAACAGTCATCATTGGACTGCTTCAATTACACACTGTAATTGGCGTTTATGTGCTGGCATAATAATGCATATGACAGATCTTGTGTAACCACACTTCTCACAGCCAGTGCCAGCTAGTGACAGATACACTCCTCCAATCACCACTCAGGCTTTGTTCGTGCTGCCATCAGCCCAGGTGTGCTCTGCAGGGGCTCGGAGAATCTGCTTTGAGACAACACCCTATTCTGTTTAGTCCAATGAAATGAAATTGAAATGACTGGAAAATGTTCCAGAGGATTACATTCACTGCATGACATTTGGGTTGGAATCATGACTGGATTTCACATGAGCTTGTTTTTTCCCACAATACATGACACAAGTTATTATTTAATCCCCCCAACTTTCTCTCTGTCTCCTCCACACACAATCTTACACCCGCCTAATACACTGACTGGATGCAGAAATAGCACTGTCTAATAAAAGTGGATGGACACTCACCGAACATAAACCTGCTTTCCCTCCCACTGCTCTGCGCGGGCAGCCAAAAACACCATTCCACATGACTGCTCATCTTTTGCTAGATGATCACCATAAAAATCAGTCTAAGACAGAGCGATGCAGCACAGAGGTAGATAGAGATAGGAATAGTTCTGATAGAGAAAGAAGAATGGCAGACGGATAAGCGTGAATTTTGAATACTGCGTATATGAGGCAAAATATTGTGAAATGTGAGAGAGAAAGATAAATCTCCTTGATTGTGAAAAAATAATGTTAGATGAACCATCCTACAATTACTATTAAAGCCCTTCTTAACATTTAGAAGACAGCCACAGCATATATTAATACTGCTGTGAAGAGATGCAGTCGTAGATGCTACCGTCTATGGAACTGCTCAAACGATGCACTTGGTTGCTGTATCCTATCACTATGTTATACACCCGAAACGTATATTGAATATTCACGTGGAAGCGGTGCCTCTAAACGATTTAGAATATAAACATGTTAAATCCCATCTCTGTTTCCCAGGAATTGTATGAATTAAACTCGTCAACCAAGTCTAATCTGCAAACATTCTAATATATTTGCCAACCGTATCTATCCAGCATTTGATAAAAATGATACAATATAAATGATCTCTCACAACAAAAAAATTTGTTTCCTTCGTAGCAGAAAGCTAAAACCACAATAACCCCAGGTCATGTCAATATAGCAGTAAAAAAATCATCCCTCTGAAGCAAAATCGGATATTAAATAAACATATTACCCTACCATTCATTTACACATAGATACATCCCTCGCAGCAATCCGTTCATGCCGCAAGCTGTCTCCCTCAGAAATACAGTCTGATTTGCAGCTGCAGATATTGTGCGGCCGAAATGCATACCTGTAGTTAACAGTGATATTACTCTTTCTCAATAATTATCTGTTGATTCACAGGCATTTGATCCAAGAGAAGACAGCATGACCTTTCCGACAATTAAAAAAACGTAAATTCTCTCTAGAAAAAGTATATAAACCCCTGCGTAACAGCAAGTTTGGTCGTATCATCTCAACTTTGTGCATTTGATTACTGGAGTGCACCGAAACATGCAATCTGAGGAAGTGTTCACTACTTATTTACGTGATGGAAAAGCTATATAGCCATCTTACATTAATAGACGCCGTGAGTGAATCCTAAGCGGACTGTACTGGAGAGTTTTTATTAATTTTTTTTATTAATTGGTACAGGAGCCCTATCATCATGGATAAGTCTATCTCCTTGATGCCTAAGTATTATGGTTTAAGATATTTGTTACTTAGCTAGCTATATATTCTTTCCCATATTCCCCGTTGCCATGATTTTGACACCGATATAGTTGTATTGTTTATTCTCACAAACTGATACCCTTCAGTGATAACGCTGAATATAGTGCGATAATGTGCAATGTAGCAATTGTTTTCAAATTTCTACCGCATTCAACAAAATAAAATGCCTTCCAATATGCTAATGCTTGTTTATTTCACGGACAACTAGAGGACATGTATGGCTGTAATATTTGATTACTTGATTTGCATTCAAGGCAGATATCTAGGCCCCTGGTTAAAACATTTTTTGAAGTATGATTTTGTGCTTACCTCAGCTTTCATGCTTAACTCCAGACTCACAATGCCATGGTTATAAAACTTTTTGAGTATAATTTTTATACTCAACTTGAGCATGAAATCTTAGCATGGTCTGGAGCTTGTTTAGACCCCAACTCAGGCAATTTTCATCATGAGTGGTGGACAGGGCAGATCCTTAGACCCTTATGAAGCTCCATTGGTTGGTAGATCTAGGGGCCAAGTGCATGCTGGGAGATGTTGTTGATAGCGTTAATTGTGTTTGAAGAGGCACAGTTTTTGTGTTTTTGTAGCATGTTCACAGTAACTTGGTGTAAAAAAAAATAGACAGCTGTAAAATTGAAACATGTAAACTGGCTTTACACATACTTTATGCCGAATTTACCTTCATTCACTGAAAAGTTCTGAAATGCCACTCTCACTGGTGTAAATTTACCATGGCTGAGTGCACTCAATAAGTGCTGGCTCAACACTGAGTCATGCTCAGCAAAGTTAAATCTCAAGAGCTTTAAAACCTTGGGCTGAGAGTAAAACTTTGTGGACTACGAACTCAAAGATTCAAGGTCGAATCTGAGCTGAGATGAATAAAGTTTTATAACATCGGGCCCAGAAGGAGGAATTGACCCAGGTGCAGATTGAAGTTAAAAGATGGAAGTGGTTTTATTCAGGGAAAAATCAGGGTCAGACAGTCCAGGAAGGTAACATTAACTACAAAAACTCACAAAGTGAGCCAAAGGTCGAGTGCCAAACAGTAGCAATGCCAAACCAAGGCGCAGACGGAATTTTAAGACAGGGAATGGCCAGAAATTGTGACCGGAGATGACAGTACACAGGTAATAGGCAAACTTGTAAGCTGTTTGACAAAACAGAACAGAACTGGAAGAAACACCATGAAATACAAACGCTGGTAAGTGAGCGGGAAAGACAACAAACTTGGGAAGAACAAGGGAGAACTGGCCCATTTCAATGGAAGAAAACAAAAAGAGGCAAACTCTTAAAAGGTTTGTGGAACAAGGAAGTGGGACCCAGCGTGTGGATATAAACTAGACAATGAGCTGACTAATGACTAACTGAGTGGGGAATGCTGATGGGAAGAGCAAAAGGAAGGCAAGATGCATGAAAATTTAACAGAGCTGAAATGCTAAATGAAGATAATGAATACAAAAAATTCTAAATAAAACAAAAATAAAATAAAGATTCGCAGAGCACTGACACTAATCATCAGGAGTACAGGGCGGGTAAGGAGACAGGCCGAGAACTGACCAGAAAACTGAAACAGGTGAAAAACAAGGGAACAAAGCACATAAGAACGTGGCTGCAAATGGGGAACAATCAGCAAAACTAAGCGGGAAAGGCGAGAGGGAAGGAGCACGGAAACACAGGGAACTAAATGAAATGAACATTAGACTGAAAAATACTCATGTGAATACATGAAATAACCTAAACACAACTAACAGAATCACAGCATTGACAGTAGAGTGGCCTACTACCCAATTTTGCTCCGTATAGAGCACGGAAAGGGTTTATACAAGATTACTGTGATGCTCAACGAGAACATCTTCGTTATACAAGATGTTCTCTTTAATTCAAGCAGGTGAGCTGCATGGGTCCGATTGAAACTTTGTCTGACTGTCTGTGGAAGGTAGAGAGAATGTAGTTTCCCAATTACTAAGAGTTCAGGGCAAGAGCAACATTAAGTTGCGTACTGTACAATATGGAGAAAAGTGTTCAAATACAGGGGAGTATGATTGCATACTGATCTGTATGTCACTGCGCCTGCGTGCCATTTATTCACACATTTCACCATGTGTGCAGTACAAAGCCTGGTGTTCCTTGTAAGTAGCTTTGACTTTTTTTCCTTCATTCTCTTTGCCCCCTAAAGTCAATCCCTTCATCCACCCCAGAGGAGGTAATAAAAGCGCTCTGTCTCTTTGCAAGGTAAACATTCTGACAGTAAAATAGGCTGTTGTTAATGAGTTTGTAGTGGCTAATGGGGCTCTGGTGAATAACTGACAAATTTCAATGCTTATTAATGGAGAAAAAGCATTTTTGGGGGCTTGGGGAGCCTTGTAGTGAGTCTTGCTGTCCATCACCACCTATATTGAAGGACTTATGCTGATGCTTACTTGAAATACATTAATTCATGCTGAACATTGTGAAACAAAACGGTTGATTTACATTGACGATTTTATGATTCAACTGAGCCCAATTTGCAGAGCACTTGGAAAGCCACTTGGATAGCTTGGAGAGCTCAGGGAGCCACACGGAAAGCCATTCCGGGAGAAACTTGGATAGCTATAATATTTGGCTTTTAGAAAGTCATTCTTGAACATCTCAATCAGATGAAGCACACTTGTGGTGAAGGAGTTTATGATCCGGATATTCATTGTTTTAGCTCCCAGCCATTTTTCAATTCTCTTATATTTTCTCCTTAATTTAACAATTTCAATGATGAATTTTCATGAAGATTTTTTGCGTTTGCAGCTCTTATTCTCAAAAATTATGGAAAAAAAAAACCTGAAATGATTTGGCATTCTAAATGCTGCGACTGTCTTATTTCATGCAAGCTGTTTTCTTTCTTTCGTTATGCAGCTCAGATCTTATACTATAAAGCCTTAAATAGAGAAATACATAAATTTCCAGATTTGGCTTCTGCGCAAATTGCTGTTTGCTTGAGGAGAGATTTTATTCCCTCACTGCGAATGTTGGAACAAATTAAACAAACTCACCACCTTGGCAACATTTTTATACTGTCTTACTCGGCAAAAACAAAGTAGGAATGTCATATATTTCTCATTCATTTTTGGGGTTTTACAGGGTGCATGTAGAGTTATGGTGGAAGAGAAACGGATGTATAACTCCTGTAAGTTGAGAATAAACTATAACATTATCAAAGGGGCCATTCGTACTCAATGCAGATGTATGGATAGGGCAGGACTGCCACCCTGCAGCACAACTCCCTGACCCAAAAGGATCAGCAGTTTGAGGGAGGATCCGGGGCTCCAAAATCCATCGAAATGCCTTGTGCCCTTTTTTTAGGCTCTGCTGGAATCAAACTTTATCTTTCAAACCAAAATGGCAAGCAGAGGAAACATATACGCTGTTTCTTTAAAAGGTCTGCTGGAGGCAACTGCCACAGTCATCATAAAAAAATGTTTACATGATAAGGCTTACGCTAGTGAAATGTAAGAACCTTAAACACAGGGCCTGTTGTGTACCACTGCTTACACCTAAAAACTCGCTGTGACCGAGAGGCAGATCAGATGAACTGGAAGTGATAAACCTCCTCCTGCCCTGTCAGTCAAAATGATCCCTGTGGAGGACCTGCATCCATGGAGCTTTCAATTGACCTCCCTCAAATACACAGTTCTGAATTAACTCTCAATTCTGACTCCTTCTATGAAGACTGATAAAGAGGGAATTACAGATTGGAAGGTGTATCGAGGGACAGGTCAGTGGAGGGTATTGCTAAATTATCTGGTCATAATGAACAGTGATCCATCCAAGACCATCTGACATTTCAAAATGTAAATTCAGGTTATGAGCAGTCAAAGTATGTGAGGGTATGTGTATTTGCTAATGAGAGGATCACTAACAGCCACAATCTTTAGATTTTTCTGGTGTCGTGGACACACAATTTGGTTGTCAATACTTATGGATTAAAGCTATCACTCTTGTATTTTAACCACACATTCACTGTGCTGGGGTGAAGACAAACAAACAAAGAAAAAAAAATGTTTCACGGTCTAAAAACTTGCAAAATGCGCTATACTTCTGGAACAGAAAAAAAAAAAACTCAAATGACCATTAAACAACTCACATCGCTAACCTCTATCTGGTGAGTTACCATGGAGACAAAGGACATTCCATAAAGGATGGAGCAAATAAGTAGTGGAATGGGGGCGGGGGCAGGGGGTGAAAAGGTTCCTCCTGGGTTGATTGTTAGAAACTCCTCTGGCTGCTGCAGATGACTGAGCACATGAGGAGGACAGTGTTCCCTTCACACTGTGAGCGCGGTGTGTGTCCACGCACCTGGCAGGCCGCAGGTGTTACATCCACAGTGCAGTCATGCACGCAATGACAGAAAAAGAGCACGAGGTGTTTCACGGGGGGTGGGGGGGACCACAGGTCCCAGGTCAGGTGGTACCACATTGAGTCATAAGAGGGGGGTGACTTTCCCTGCCCTCACTGACATCAGCAAATCAACCATGAGAAGAGGATCCAGGTGACTTTTTTCCCCCATTTTTGTCTCTCCCTCCTCTATGGCAGTGGAAGCTACCCTATTCCTACACATCTATCTATAATCATCTAGGTTTCAACCGTGTCAAAGCGTACCTCACGCAACAGCTTGAGTAGTGTTGGAGGCATGTGGTGAGGCGCCCGGGTGCAGGAATTATTTTTGGGACCCCCAGTCCACTCATTCATTAAATACGCATGTGATTCAATCCTGTTAGTTTGCGTGTACTAATGCACCCACTAACAGCAATTCAAAGTACTGACAAAATATAAAGATATCACATTAGTTTGGGTATTGGGAAAAGTAAATTTGTGCATGAAATCTTTGTTTATGAGTCTCCATATCATTTGAGTAAAATAAATCGCCCAATGTAGCTGAAATAGCTTCCATAAATCTTACACTGCAGATTAGCAGGCAGCCATTTGATAAAAATAAATAGGCCTACAAGTTATCAACAGTTGCCACCATTATTAACATTTATTATAAACCTCTTACATGTTGAACAAATAATAAAACATTTTAAAATTAATTATTTGATAACAAAACTAGCTGACATTCCTTAAATAATTTATTAGCAAGATAGCAAGCTTACTGGCTTCATTTGTGTGTAGCCTAATTCCCCACACAGTTCCCACAGAGACAACTGTTTTAAGTTAGAATTTTTCAGAAGAACCCAATTCTGCTGTTTTCCGACCCATCCCGATTTAATGAGTAAAAATTAGATATTTTTCATCATCTAATTTAAAGTGTGCCAATTAAGTTACTTTCCATTGGCCATTCTTGTATTCTTGAAGTCTACAGAAAAAGTTTTAGAATTTAAAGTTTTTAGAAATTTTCTCATGCTGGCCATTTCTGCTGTCCCTGTGAAGGAAACATTTTGTTGAGGTCCTGGCCCCACTCTCCCAAAAACCCAGTGTACTGTGATTGGTCAACTTGATCACTCAGAACCGCTTAGCCACTGCTTGGGAAATTTCAGGCCCCTTGCCATAAATGGTTTTCCACAAACACATGCCAGCCTCTGGGTCTCAGCTTTAAATAGCTTGTGGGCATAACCCATTTAAATCAAGGGCGTACCAAACTATTTGCTTGGCAAAAAAACAAATTCAATTGGTGACGTCACCAATTGATGAAAAAAATGGCCGGAAGCTATTAGGGTGTTTCAGGCAGCGCTGGAGCAGTGTGTTTGGTGGCAGAGAGAGAGCATCTTATAGAGGTTATTTAGAGTTGTCTTCCGACACATACATTGTACATGCACTGTAAAAAAGTGCTTTGGATTGCTTATTTGATGACCTTTTCAACATCACTGAAAGGCAGTCTGAGAAGACAAGTGAGTTCCCTCATGAATATCCGACATTTAAGTGAGCTTAGCGGTGATTGGATAGTTCAACCATATCTGTGAATATTCAATATGTAAACAGCCCCAACGCCCTACTGGCTCAGACCCTACCCATATGAAAAAGATTCATAAAAAACTTACAAAGATAAGTATAAAACTGTAATGAAATGGCATATGGCGCATGCTACAAAAGTGGCCCACTTCATATATATGAATGGAATACAGATCATAAAGGATTTGTATAAATTACATATAGGCCAACATATATGGTCAGCTTATGAAACATATAATGTTAAGTGTAATGTTTTATATGAGGTATGGACGACAATGTAGTTTTTTTGTATGTTTACATCAATTTTCATATATAAATATGTCAAAGCCCATACATGCTTTTTGTATGACATGTGTAAAACATTTATAGATTTCTTACATATTTCTATTAATATTCATATATGAATATGCGCAAGCCCATACATGTTTTCTGTATGTTATGTATACAACATTTTATAGATTTCTTACATATTTCCATTACTTAGCATATATGAACACCTACAAGGACATATATGTTTTTTGTATTTTATATGTAAACATACAAAAAAACTACATTGTTGTCCATACCTCATATAAAACATTACCCTTAACATTACATGTTTCATAAGCTGACCATATATGTTGGCTTATATGTAATTTATACAAATCCTTTTATGATCTGTATTCCATTCATATATATGAAGTGGGCCACTTTTGTAGCATGCACCATATATACCATTTCATTTCAGTTTTATACTTATCTTTGTAGGTTTTTTATGAATCTTTTTCATATGGGATGACATCCAAACGATTTGCTGACAAAATAATACAAACATGTTTTTGTGTAATTCTGCACATTATATAAATAATATAGAACAAAAGGACTCAGTATGATGTAGAGAAGAGATTAGAGAAGACCAAACTGGTATGGCATGGAGGACTGTGTGGAGCTGTCGTCATGGTTGTGTTTAATACAGTGTTGTTTTGTGGCTGTCAGTCTAATAGTGTTGTTGTAGTTGCTATGACAACTCTAAATGCTGCCTAAAGCCGTCTTTTTTTGAAGAAAAACCCCCACAAATTTTTCGCCGTGCGCGCTTTGCGTCCACCGCAACACTTCAGTGGCCTGCTTGCTTGGTAGTCTCCCGGCCTGAATTGGATCCCCAGCAAGCCCCTGCACACAACCAACAGCTGCGCAAATCAGACTTGGAAATGCTTAGCTCAGTTTCAGTGAAGCCTAACATCCCACATCGTTCCCATATTCACTTGATAAGTTTTTACACCAAGCATTTTTTTGAAGAACCAGTATTTGGCACTTTCAGACCCCTCCCAATTTAAAAGCAAGGCAAGACCTGAATTTTGCATTAATTAACACGTTCTTGTTAATGAGAAATCTGCAATTCAGTGCCAACTTAAACCACAAACAAAAACTGGGTGCTAGCTTGGTTCTCCCATGCAGTTGCCAACTGTCTTGCATACAGAAGGCGAAATGGTCGAGGTAGAAACACTAAACCACCGGCATGTAAAAGAAAGTCTGAGGACAGAAGATGGTCTCAGTTGCCAGTTTGTTGGTTAGCTAGCTAGCTTGCTAGATTCTGCCTTCTACCAACCATATCACATCTAGCATTGGTACAAAATATTCTGTTTAACTTATTACTGCCACAATTATCATTTTGCCGCAGCCAGGATAACTTGTCAGCAGATCCCCATCACACTGCATCACACGTTGGCCTGGGTGCAACTGCTACCCTGGTATTTTTGCAACTGCTGGTAAACTACTTGAATTTCAGCTATTTCAGCGCACTATGGAAACCTGCTCCATTCCAGTGGTGTGGAAATTGCACACAACTGAGTGAACATATAGCTATGTCAGCTGGCTAGCCTGTTCACAATCCTATTAGCCATTTTTGTGTGTGATATTGTTTTATTGAAACGTTTGATATGCTACTACAACCAGGATTAACACTTTAGATTGGACAATTGACTGCCTATGGATTGGACAAAGCTGCAAAGCGTGGAGGTACTGACATTACATTGGACTAGAGCATGTTAGATTTACGATTCCGCATTTCTTTCACTGTCCACATTGAGTAAAAGTTGGTGGGGATATTCTTGCCATGTCTGAAAGTTGGTCAGGACACATCTCAACCATCCCTACTCATATCTACGCCTATGCATGAGTGATTATTTACCATTAACAGTATTTCTTGTTCACATTATTTAATGATTTCAGGCATTTGTGGACTTACTGTTGAAAATTCAATCTAGTGTAAAGTATTTTTAAGGACTGAAAAGTTGTATGGGCAGCTAAGGGGGCAAGTTCTATAAAAGGTAGAGTAAGGCACCCAACCCCCCCCCCCCCCCCCCCCTTGCACTCCGTAGATCTATCCCTAGTTGGAGGAATACACTTAGGAGCTTGGTGGTCACTAAGCTGGCATGGAGGGCACTGTACAAACCAACTACCGAGGAAATATTCTATGGAGATACACTAGGGACTTACAGTAGAGGGAGCTGCATGTGATTGTCATGGTGAAAGCTTTTAGTTCAGTGATTAACTCAATTTTTTGTGCAATTTTAATGGACTTTTCGTTCACAAAGAGAGATAGTCTTTCACAGTTTTTTTTTTTCTTTTTTTTAAAAATTTGGCATCTCCAATCCCATTCAAATCTGGAATGCCTAATTGGCGATCTATGTACAAAGCTCGCATGCGACCCCTTGCTGCTAACTCAGGATAGTGAAGACAGTTCACGGCTCTCCTCCGAGGCATGTGCCCGTCAGCCACTGCTTCTTACTCACTCATTGGTTGAATCTTCTTGCAAGTTCAGAAGGAGGGCGGAGGATACCCGGACATGAACAAACTTTGAATCTTCCTGATGAGCGCCTGTCTGGCCAACAGGAGGCGCTTGAGCAACGAACAAAGCTGTTTATTTATATCCCCTTACCCGGCAGTCCTTTCCCAATTTGAATCCCTGTAGCGTGATGGCCAATTGTGCGCTATGCTGAAAAAGCTGCCGACCACTGCCGGCTGGAACGACCGCGGAATAGTCACTTCTGCACTGCAACGCAGTGCCTTAACCGAGTGAGCTATCCGGCAGCTCGTCTTTTGCAGTTTTACGGAGTATGACATTTCTTGTTGTTTTGGAAACATTGGAGCACTGGAGGAGGTATTTTCAAGTAAATTTATTTATAAATCAACTTCTTCAAAGTTTTGTTAAAACTTTCTCGCTGTATTTCACTCTTCTTTCTTCATTCAAAATTTAACTCAAATATCAGCTATTTCATGAACTCCATATAAACAATTTAATAAAAGAAATTGATACAATAAACAATCAGCAATGACCCATAAGACTTATTGCAATGGAAATCTTTTTTCTCTTAACTCATCTTAATTTTGTTCTACTGCCACAGTCATCTCTTTCACTCATTCCCCTGTACCTCTATTTCTCTCATTTTCTGCTTCCATCATCTATTTCTGTTTCACTCTCTCCCAGTCTCTCACCGCATTCCTTTCCCTCAAACTCTCCTAACATCTCAGCCAGCCCTGGCAGAAACCCACACAGATTCTGGGGGCCCAGAGGCAATTGAGGTAGCTGAAAAAAGGAATCTGACTGGACTTAAATTGAATGGAGCAGCAGGAAGTGCTTTTGTGCCAGTCTCTTAACTTCAACGCTGGGACTATTTAAACTTTAAACATTTCAAATGCAATAAATAACTCCCCTTCATATTTTGCACAAAGCATCCCTAGACTGGCTTTAAAATAGACCTTCATGATCTGAATTTGCAGTCCCTTGTCTGTATTTAGAAGATCATCAAGTGACCCCCAACAAACTTTTATTGAGACTTCTATTTCCATACAGGTAGCGGAGCTGTGTTAGGCAAACATGGTGCAGTTAACAAAGCAGCAGAAAGTTGATTGAATGTTTTTCTCAATTTTGTGAATGTTGCGTAGAGATGATAACGACGCTGAGATGGAGACAAGAAAATTTACTAGTATGCCACAATGATAATGTATAATACTAGAAACTTTATTTTTACAGCAGATGTCTTAACAAGGTAGCACAGAATAAGAATGAGCTAGGACTATCATGAAATGAATGAAGCAGGGAAGTAGATGTAAAATAAAAGTTAAAAAATAGTAGAGTAGTAGCACTAAAGTACATTGCTATGAAATTCAGGCAAATTTAGTAATGAAGTAGTTGGGAATCAGCATGAAAGAAGCAGTAAAGTATTTGGGGAGTAGCATTAAAGTAGCAGTAGAGAAGTTGGGAAGTAGCACTAAAATAGCATAAAAGTAGTAAGGAAGTAACACCAAAGTAGCAGTAAGGTCATGGGGAATAAGCACTTAAGTAGCAATGAAGTAGCAAGCATTAAATTAGCAGTGAAGTATTATGGAGTTAACACCAAAGTAGAGGTAAGGTAGTAGGGAATTAGCACTAAAGTGGCAGTAAGGTAGTAGGGAATTAGCATAAAAGTAACACTGAATGCATAGGCATGACCGCTTCGTCATACACAGGGGTTGCCCTTTGACAACATAAAAATACAGTCATATGCATTGTAACTATTATTGCAGTACAACAATTTAATGAATATATAACAGGCAAAATATATTCAGTACAATAATTCAGCTTAAAAAAAACGGTTGGCTGACAGGATCTCATTCAAGTTTTTCTTGGTCAGTGGGTCCTTTTATCACCTTAACAAATTTGCCATTTGAAAGATCACAGCAGAGTCCTGTCAGGTGGTTGTGAACAGCACATCAGGGCTACTGTTATGATTCTGCTTTGTGTGCTTGTTTGTACTTGTGTGTTTTTCCCCGTGTCTCTCCTGATTTGTGTTTCAGCTCTAATACCGCGGCCTGGCCACCTATTCCCCCTCGCCTGGTTCCCGTGATGTCGTGTGACAGCCTGCATGCCTGAGTCTTGTTGTCCAATCACATTTCCTCTTTCAGTTTCAGCTTTGGTATTTCATTCATTGCTTCCACCTGTGCTTAATTCTGGGTCTCGCAAAACTCCAAGTGAATGTGTTCTCTGAAAACTCAGAGTGAATGCTTTCTCTGATAGGGCTATAACTAACAGTACTAACCAGCAGGGTTATTTAAGGGTGTGTAAATATTTTGTCACGCAGTTACTAACCTAATTAACTCATTAGCGAGTACAAGCGTTTCTAGCTTCTGTAAATTCCCTCCTAAGCCTTCCCTGATTAACTGTGTTTAAAGCTGTGCTTTTTCTTTGCTGTTATTGTGGTGCTTTTTACTCGTCACATTTAGATACCTTAATCTAAACTGTCTAGTTTGATCATCTTAGCGTCTTGTCTCGAGTCATTATTGTCAACCTGCTCCTCGTGAATTTGTTTATTAATCCCATGTGTTTCTGTTTCCCCTTGAGATTGCCTGCCTTATTCCCGCCTCCTCCCTAGTGTATTTATCCTGGGAAGAGGGAAGAGATGTCAGACTGTTGAAGATGTTAGACTTTGCTTGCACGAGTTCACCTGAATCTGAGCGGCATTGGAAATCTCTGTTCCCGAGCACCCCAAGCATTTCCGTTCCCCCTGCCCTTGGCAGAGTACCTTGATTCACCTGGTTCAGTGCATGTGCACAGTGTTTCTTTCAGGCCTGTGTGCCACTTCTTCCCTGTGTCCGGGGTTCCTAATAAACCTCCTGGATCCTGCACCTGGTGTCCACCAGACCAATTCCTTAACAGCTACTCCAAATCAGGCCCAGTGATGGGATTGAGCAGTACATCCCAACTGCCACAAGAACGGGGTGTACAAATGAACATTGTTTGGTACATCTGAATCCCTGCATATCTCACCTGCACAAGGTTTTTAACGCTCTGAAGCCTCATGTGTTCATCATAGGCCACCATTTAAATTTTTCAATAGGGACTGTGGACAGAACATTTTCAACCAGACGTTTTTAAAATAACACAAAAGAGGCAGTGTTGAGAACAAAATATGGGAATTTAGTATATGCAATTAAAGAATAAGAAACCTATGGTGAACTTGCATTGGCAAATAAAATACATTATGTCTGCTGTCCAAACTGATAAGCCATTATTTTATTTATATATTTTTTTACACCATACCATCTTTGTTCAAACATCCTACGAACTTCAGAATCTGCTATCGCCGCCGTTAAAAAAAAATCAAACAATGGGAAATATTCTGCCCAGACTGGTGCGTGACTTCACGAGGGCTGGACGTGTCTTTCGAGTGTGTAAAGTCACAGCATAAGTATTGAAAGTTGCGTTGACGATCAAGAGTGTTTTGAGAGATACCAGTTGTTTGAGTTACAACTGATTGTTTGCTGGAAATTTATATATGTAATCCTTGACATTGCAGCAGTGCACGATTGTTTGGTATTCTAATGAAACGGACGATCCAAACCTGACTGATGTAACATTTCTCCATTTTACCTTCAATACAAAAGAGCCACCAGCCCAGGTGACACGGGCATCTACTTCCAGTCGAACGAACATGGCGGCTTCCTTATGCCGTCTTATGCCCAACATTTTCACACAGTTTGCACAGTACAAAATGTATTTATTTTTTAAAATTGCTTATTGTTTTGAATTGCTGAAATTATGTACTTTATTTGGCAATGTAACTATTAGTATAGTTAGGGGCCGGGCAGCCTGCGCTGCCAGGACCCTATTGTTATCCTGCATGGTCTTCTTCTTCTTCCGAGGAAATCCTATTTCCCATGCGCAAAAAAAATCACCAAACTGCACATAGGTCCAGTCCCATGCCAGACTGCCTCAGCTATAAAAACAGGCCAACAGTCCAGATGATGGCGCTACAGCAAGCCTCTAAAGTTAAAAATTTTGAAAATTCACAACAAATCAACCATATGTGCTACAGATTTGCAACTTACACCAAAATTTAGCCCCAATACTGAAGAAACTTTTGTTTATTTAAACCTATTGCAACTTATGAAGTCCATCACTGTTTTTTTTTCAAAAACTGTAAAACTTATTAATCGTATCTCCTCCCACAATTTTTGCTCAATTGACACCAAACTTGCTATAGAGCATCTTCTGACTGTCCTACACAAATGATCCACATAGAATTTAGATTTATTGAATACTGAGCCTACAATGCATCAAACGTTTGATTGCAAACGGTATTTTAAATATATACTCGCACATTCTTGCTAAATGCATTTTCAATGTTCACAAAAAAATGACAACATTTTGGAATCATGGTAGATGATGTTTGGAAAATATCAGAGTTTTATCTCAAAAACTAAATTTTTTTTCCGGCATTTTGAATTTCGCTTTCGTGAGAACAATTGGAGTCAATGCAAAAATGGCATTTTTAAACAGTTTTTCACTTATGGAACCAATAAATCATTGTTTAAAACAAATTAACAACATCTTTATGCTGTCTAGACTCAATTTGTGTATTTTCGGATTTTTGTCTGAATAACTGAATTTTTGACAGGTGTTTGAAATCTGCCTTTACACGCTAACAGTTACTGTCTTGCACACAGCTGACTGGCTTCATCAATTTGTGAAGCCACATGTGAAATTTCCATTTGCTAATTACCTCAGTGAGATAGAGCATCATTTCTTGTGCCAGAAATTGTGAGTTCAAGCCTAAACTGATGTAAAATGCACATTAGAATGCCACCTTTTTTCATCTTTCTACACTCTGCTACTTGCTCAGAATAGCCTAATTTTGCCCGGCCCGACCATTGCTGCGCAGCAGTTATAATGTTTCTTATCCTTTAACCAGTGATGAATTATAAAAATGAATGCCAAAAGTCAGTGGAACCCCAAAATACAGGCCAGATGTGATCCGGTTCTCATAAAGTCTCAGTTTATTCACAGTCAAAGACACAAAGTCTTGTTCACACAGAGAGCATAATTAAAGCGGGAAAGGTTATGGCATGTCTTAAACTAGATATGATGATATGTGATAAAGCACTTACAACATAAAGATAGAGATAAAAGTGTAAAATGAAAGTGTGGATTGAAGACACAAGCACCACAAGAAAGGGCTAGTGCACCTTAATGTGATACATTCAGGGCACTGCTGAAGAGGAGTCCTGTTCCAGCCTATGTAACATCAAAAGTAGCCAGCCAGCTTCATTAATTCTCATATAGTTTGCGTTCAGACTGCTGAGGTGCATCTGAAGATTGAAGGGATTCTGCATAGTCTGGGATCGAGTCAAAGATTGGCTTTCCACAGATAGATGCCAAAGACTCAAGCTTTCCCTTGTTAGAGGGAAGAAACATACCCAGTTGAGCACATATTCTCCAGTGCTTCAAATCTCCCATTTATAAATGCTGAACTGAGATTCCTGTGTTCAGAATTTGACAGCTGCAAGCAATTATGTAACGCTGTGTTTCTAGTCTTCTGCATGAATGCTGTACTGACTGAGTGTGTGCGTTCAAGCAGTCAGCTGCTTTATTTCTAATGTTCGGGTAATGTGCCTGACATTTCTGCTTTTATTATCCGTCTTATGTTTATTTCCACGATCCCATTACATCCATCTGCTAAAAATTAAACCAAGGGAATACATTTTTCAGAAACTGCATTCATAATGTGAGTGAACTCTTCAGTGCGCAGCCTCAGGTGCAAACATGTTCTGAGTCACTGTGCACTTTGCACATTAAATGGTCTGATAACCAGTTGGCCTTGGGAGCCAGATATTGGTAGAGAAAGCATGGCTGAATCAGAATAGTTTCCGGACCAACAAGACCAGAACGCAGAAGCAACAGAGATGACAGTTGTTTTGAACGCGATGATGCCATTCAGAACATGGAGCGTTTGGGTCACGTTACCAAATGCGTTCAGTGATAAGTAGCTCCATTTCTTATGTTTTTGCTTTTTATGAAGCCTTTAATGTGGTATTTAATCATTATGCATTTGTGACTAAGCAAATAAATGTGTAAATAAAATGAAATTGTATTGTGTCTGCTAAAACTGCGGAAGCATAATTAACATTTTTACGGACACAGATTGAGTTTAGTTTTGTAAGGAAAATCCTTGTTTAATTGTGATTATGGAACAGGCTTACCCAGCTTGTGCAAGCCGGGCCCAGTATTTCTTCATTTATCTGCAAGGATTTCCTGCCAGGAAGGGGAGACTGGAACAAGATGGATCAGTAAGGTAATGCAGAAAACACCATGGAGCCGAGCATGGTCCGGCCGGGAAGATAATACGTCGCCTTGCGTTAGCCCAGCCTCACCTAGAGACTATGATTAGAACAGACAGCAGGAGGGGAATCTAAACAAGCAGGGGGCAGATAAACACTCTCTGCCTCAAAAAGAGAAAAACTGTCTCACTACATGGAGGTGGAATAGAGTGGAGGGAGCAGACATGACAGGTAGAGACAAATGGTTTTTTCTCAAAAAATAACAGGAGCAGAAACCGGTTGCGGGGAAAAATAATAAACAGCATATCAAGCCCGTTAGTGTGCGAACCTGGGAACAGTAGTGTAAAGCAATGATGATACACCACCAGTTTCGTCTAAATTAGTCCTATATTACTTCTCTATCGTATTTTGGTGAAAATGTATTGAAAAATACAACTATTGTAGGCAATGAGAACAAATTATGTACTATGTATATACATTCTCGCAAGTATACTGAGGTAAAAATATGGGTGATAAACAAAAGCACTGAAAACATCAATTCTTTATAATAATTCAAGGGTCTCGCAAATTTTTTTTGACTCTTGCACAGACTGAATGCATCTCAGCGATGATGCTGAGAAATGTATACTGAGTACAAATGAAAACGCACCACTTGAAAAAAGTCAATATTTAAGTTCAAAAGTATAAAAATTATATTGGAGTTCAACAACAACACTACAATGACGTCACCCGACATGCCAGGTGCAAGAAATGTGAGAATTTCAAGTTAACTGTAACGCTAGGCAATTTTTTGCAAAAACGCAACATCTTGCACGCACACCTCGGGAAAAATGAATTTCACTCTGAATTTGTGCACACATTGCCTTTAAAAGCATGTGAATCGGAATAAAATTTCACTTCTTCACTGACACTTGTGAAACGTCGACAATATTCCGCGACTTACAGCCCCTGAACGGGAACGTGCCATAGGCATGCTTCAAATTGGCGCCAGCACCAGGGAAATTGCCAGACGACTACACTGCGCACACACAACGATCGCAAGACCCCATCAAAGGTTTCTGCAAACGGGGAGCACTCGGGACTGTCCTCGACCGGGTCAACAATGTGTGACATCCAGTGGCGGCCCGTGACAAAAATTACAGAGGAAGCCAGAATGAACAACAAATTTAACTCAGTGTTTACGTGTTATTTTCTTGCAAACAAATTAGCCTACTGTTACAGTACCTTTATTCTACCGACTTCTCATTCATTTTAGTGAAAAAGAGAGGTAAAAAAAGAGGACCGCGTGTGTGAGAGAGAGTGAAAGCGCGAGGGAGAGCTGTGGATGTCCGCTTCGGGCTGTGCGCGTGCTTATGGCTCTGGCACACAGTAGTATGTGATCAGTTAGAGGAAGCCCATGCAAAACTGGTAAACGTCTTGTAGCTTTAATAAAGCAGAAAGCTAAACACATAGCGATCAGACGCCAATTATGACAAGATCTAGATATAACAAAAACATTTTAGCCATTGCTTTCACAGACAGTATTAATGAAGTTCCGTTTTGTGGACAGTGCTTATCTCTGGTCATATTTAATTAATTGGCAACAAAAGCATTTGCAAGACAGCCGCGGACTATTGTACAGAAACGCAGGCAAACCCCTTCCACCAACATTAGAAGTAACAATATCATATGTGGCAGCCTCGCAACTGAAATGAACAAATCACAAGGATGCCCAATATTCATACATCCAAAAACACACTCAACATGAAAGCATAACCCGTGCGCAACGTCTGAATTACAAAAACTAAATATAAAACGCATGGTTACAAAGGTTTATATAAAAACTGATTTCAAACGTGCTGCAGCGCAATGAATTGTAAACCTTACAGCTGTCAGCTGATAGTCCAGCTGATGTCAGCGGACCTAGATGCAGTCTCGGTAAGGACTGAGAGTATAAAAAAACAGTATAGCTTAGCCATCATGCTCTGAAATCCACTTGACACGACAAGAATAATGAAGAATAAAGCACCACATTTTATTCATCACATAAGAAAAATGTGACAACAACCCGGTGATCAAAAAGGCCACGGCGGGCCATAGGAGACATGGCCAGCAGAAAAGCCGGTTAAGCTCGGCACTTCCTGTTAGCCACTCGTTTCTAGCATAGTTAGCTTCACAAAGAGAGCGAACTTTTCCATCATCTCTCCCTTTAGTCAAATTGAGCTTTGGAGTCGGCCTACCGTCCCGCTTGACTTTTAGTTGAACCTCAAAAGCAAGTTTTGTGAAGTCATTTTTTACAAGAAACTCAGGGTCCCTGTCACCATCCATTCTCTGACTTAATGGCTATACTTTCTGTGTGGGCTGGCTGGTGGGACAGTTAAATCAGTGTGTGTATTTTCCGTAACAGTTTGTGATTGGTTGGAAGCCAGATTTGATCTGGCCTCCCTCATTTTTTTTTTATGATGCATCGACCATTAAGCGATGAGCCTTGCTTCAATCTGTTTGGCTAATACGGGCTGTTTTTTTTCCCAAGGGAGGCCAAGTGAAGCTGGCCTCCAAACTGACAGACAGGGCGGAGGGCATGAGACACAAAGTGTAAGACACAATGAGAGCTTGACAGGAGGGGCGCTGTTTTCCTCCTCACCCTCAGCCGAAGCAGAAGTGTGCTGATGTAGTGTTTTGACAAGGAAATGACAACAATATAAAATATATTGTGGTGAAGCTTATTTATATTTTTTCTTTCTTGCAATAATTTTTGAGGAAGCTAGGCTTCCCTAGGCCTCCGCAAAAAACCGCCACTGGTGACAACGGCACGTCAGGACCGTCAGATTGTACGGGATTATGTTCTAGACCGAACACTACCAGCGACAAGAACGGCTGCTCAAGTCCAAGGACGACGCAGATTCATTCACCCCAACACCGTACGGAACCGTCTGCGAGCTGCAGGCCTGCGTGCACGACGTCCTTATTTCGGCCCCATATTGACGGATCGTCACCGAAACCAGCGTCTACGGTGGGCGAACAGGCACCAGAATTGGCGACTACGACAATGGCACGGTGTCATCTTTTCTGACGAGCCACGATTTCACTTAAGGGACGCAGATGGCCGTATACGTGTTTGGCGGAGACGTGGTGAACGTTATAACGCCGATTGTGTCGTTCAAACGGACCGTTGGGGTGGTGGCAGCGTTATGGTGTGGGGTGGAATAAGCTACCGTCACAGAACCCCTCTCCATATCTGCAGAGGAAGGGTGAACGGCGTCCACTACCGGGACCAGGTGCTGCAGAACCATGTTGTGCCATTCTTCAACCAACACCACGATGTCCACACACTGGACACACACTGCATGGGTCTCCATGCAGTACCTTGCACAGCAGAACATCCCCGTGCTTCAGTGGCTAGCTCTGTCACCCGACCTCTCCCCTATCGAGCACTTATGGGATGAAATTGGACGACGTCTTTCACGTCGACGCCAGATGGACAACATCCGAGAACTTGAGGTTGCCCTTGTTCAGGAGTGGAATGCTATCCCTCAGAACACTATCGATCAACTCCATGCGACGACGATGCACCGCATGTGTCAATGCAAATGGCGGTCACACCCGTTATTGACTTTCCTGTTTGACCCCTACACCAGTTAAACCTCTCTCGCGCATTAACATTATCGTGAATGAAATTGAATGATGTTTGCATTTCCTCTTAAATCATTCATTATCTCAAATGCATCATACGTATATACTTCACATATCAATCCGTGGAGCTATTCCAGATTTCGTGAGTGATGCGTTTTCATTTGTAGTCAGCATATTTAAATTGGTTTGAGGCAACATTATTCTGCAAAGTTACTTCTGGGCCCATATTCATAAAGCATCTTAGCACTAAATGTAGGTCCTAACTGCCGGATTTAGGAGAAACTCCTAAAAAAATGGGCGTGTCAGTCATAAATTTAAGATTCCTAATTAAGTGTTATTCACAAAGCATTTAAGCCTAACCTTTTAAGTCTGGGAGAGCTTAAAAGTAGTCAAGATGACTCCTAACTCCCAAAAACAAATTCACAAAGAATCAGAAAATGGCTGCTGCTGTTGAAAAGCAGAATGACTTGGAAATTCTGAATGATATCGGATCGACCTGAAGGAATTTTATTTGTTGTTGACTTGTTGAGGGAGAGAATTACGTCTCCGACCATGAGAAACAACCCAATAAGCCCCAAAATAAAATGTTTGACAGCACTTCGTTCCTTGGCCACCAGAAAAATGCAACTTTGCAACACGGACAATTTAGGGATTTTCACAATTATCTGTCAGTCGCCCAATTCAACATTCAATGCGAACCCCATATCGTCAGACAGTTTATCTGGTTTTGAATGGACATTCGCCAACAAAACAAATCAAACTTGAATTCATGCCCATCTCAGGTATGCCCGGTATCATCGGTGCTATTGACGGGACCCATATTCAAATTATTTCTCAGACCCAAGATGAAGAGGTACGTATTTATAAACTGAAAAAAGTTCATTCCATGAACACCCAGATAGTATTTGATGCCGAATACAATATTTTGGACATTGTTGTGAAACGGCCAGGATCCATGCAGGACTCGCGTTTTAATGGAAAGCAGCTTATGTCAATTATTTGACAGGCATTATGTGCCTGTGGGATGCCACTTGCTTCGGAGACAGTGGCTTTGGTGCTGTACCTCCTCCTGCTATGCATGAATTATTTTATTAGGCTATTGAGTGAGAGGTTACATTTAATAGATCATCATAATACAGTATCAGCCTATGTCATATTTTGCATGCATATTTAAATTGAAGGCTATATCTTACAAACCAAGCTTAGTATGCTTTCCTGTTTGAATGTTAGCCCGTTTATAGGCTGCAATCTCGGACCTCCTCCGCGATTGCAGCCCATACCACCGCTTCTCAAAGTCGTCTGCCGTCCGAGACACCTAGGGGAATCCCGCATTTATTTTACCCTTATTTAACCAGGGAAGTCCCATTGAGATTGAAATCTCTTTTTCAAGGGAGCCCTGGGGGAAGAGGTGGGGAGGGACAGAGGAATTGCACAGCCAATTAGATCAGGGGATGATTAGGCGGCAGTTCAAAAGAGCCATGTTGGGACTTTAGCGATGACACCTGGGAACCCCCTACTCTTATCGAAGAGTGTCATAGGATCTTTAATGACCACTCTGAGTCAGGACCTCGGTTTAACGTCTCATCCGAAAGACGGCGTCTCCTTCAGTATAGTGTCCCCGTCACTGCACTGGGGCATTGGGGATTATCCCGCCAGAGGGAAGATCGCCACCTACTGGCCCACCAACACCTCTTCCAGCAGCAACCTGGTTTTCCTCGGTGGTCTCCCATCCAAGTACTGGCCAAGCCCACACCTGCTTAGCTTCAGCCACGCAGCTGAAGCTGATCGAATAGTGGTATGGCTGCTGGCAGTGGTATGGCTGCTGGCAAGTGGTATGGCTGCTGGCATTGATCTGTAGGCTGATATTATCACACGCATCCCGCTTTGATTTGCTGTTCACCCCCGAGCCAAATTTCCCTTTGATTACATGCTTTCACTCCAGCACTAACTGGGCCAGCAACAGTAACTGGTCGTGGCTCCAGTTGGGCTTTCGCGTCCTTTTTGAACTTTCATCCATGACAGTTTATGGAAAAGAAACTTGAACAGCCTGACATTTAAATTATCGCAACATATTCTCATTGGGTAATAAGTTGCAAATTATTGGGGCAAATGACACATTTGATTATTGACTCGTTTAAGGCTATTAGCATTTTTACAACTATCCCTTTCTGATGTAGGCCTATGTTTATTTGCTGAGAGCGTGATACGTGCGGACTGTGCATGATGCGTTTTCAGGAGTGCTCAACATGTTATTATTTTATGGGATCAACCAACCGCTTAGACTATTTCCTCATTTTTTCCTCCATGGGTTGTATTGGGGTATTTTTTTCAATGGGCCGCCCTGTCACCAAACAACCAATCACCATGCTCACTGTCCCTAGACTCGTGCATGAGAATTGACTTCATCCATAGCAACGGAGTTTTACTCCCACCTATCGCCTTTCATCGCCTTTCCTTTTAACGACACTCAGTAAACATTTAAGAACTGAGGAGACCAATTTTTAAAGCTTTTCAGGTGGAACTCTTTCCCATTCTTGCTTGATGTACAGCTTAAGTTGTTCAACAGTCCAGGGTCTCCGTTGTCGTATTTTACGCTTCATAATGCGCTAGACATTTTCAATGGGAGACAGGTCTGGACTACAGGCAGGCCAGTCTTGTACCCACACTCTTTTACTACGGAGCCATGCTGTTGTAACACGTGCAGAATGTGGCTTTGCATTGTCTTGCTGAAATAAGCAGGGGTGTCCATGAAAAAGACATTGCTTGGATGGCAACATATGTTGCTCCAAAACCTGTATGTACCTTTCAGCATTAATGGTGCCTTCACATATGTGTAAGTTGCCAATGCCTTGGGCACTAATACACCCCCATACCATCACAGATGCTGGCTTTTGAACTTTGCGCCTATAACAGTCCGGATGGTTCTTTTGCTCTTTGGTCCGGAGGACACGACGTCCACAGTTTCCAAAAACAATTTGAAATGTGGACTCATCAGACCACAGAACACTTTTCCACTTTGCATCAGCCCATCTTAGATGAGCTTGGGCCCAGCAAAGCCAGCGGCGTTTCTGGGTGCTGTTGATAAATGGCTTTCACTTTGCATGGTAGAGTTTTAACTTGCGCTTGCAGATGTAGCGACGAACTGTAGTTACTGACAGTGGTTTTCCGAAGTGTTCCTGAGCCCATGTGGTGATGTCCTTTACACACTGATGTCGGTTTTTGATGCAGTACCGGCCGAGGGATCGAAGGTCATTGAAGGGCATTCAATGTTGGTTTTCGGCCTTGTCGCTTATGTGCAGTGATTTCTCTAGATTCTCTGAACCTTTTGACGATATTACGGACCGTAGATGATGAAATCCCTAAATTTCCTGCAATAGCTTGTTGAGGAATGTTGTTTTTAAACTGTTCGACAATCAGCTCACGCATTTGTTCACTAAGTGGTGACCCTAGCCCTATCCTTGTTTGTGAATGACTGAGCATTTCAGGGAAGCTGCTTTTATACCCAGTCATGGCACCTACCTGTTCCCAATTAGCCCGTTCACCTGTGAGATGTTCCAAATAAGTGTTTGATGAGCATTTCTCAACTCTCTCAGTCTTTTTTGCCACTTGTGCCAGCTTTTTTGAAACATGTTGCAGGCATCAAATTCCAAATGAGCTAATATTTGCAAAAAATTACAAAGTTTACCTGTGCAAACATTAAGTAACTTGTCTTTGCAGTGTATTCAATTGAATATAGGTTGAAAAGGATTTGCAAATCATTGTATTCTGTTTTTTTTACGATTTACACAACGTGCCAACTTCACTGGTTTTGGGTTTTGTATGAGTTTTTAATGAAATGAACAGAAGTACAAGCTAATTACAGATTTACCAGCCGTTATACTGCCCAGTCTCGTCAACTAAGCAAATTAATGCGTGGTTATGTCTTAGATTCGAAGAAAACATCAGCACACTCACAGCCACAATGAAATAAGTTATACACTTACCAATTTTTCAACGCAGGTTTTCTTTGAAACTCTTAGTGAGTGGATTCAATATCCTGAAGACTTATGTTGTAACCGGTAGTAATTCAACTCATTGAATTATTACAATGGGGTTGAGAGTGTGCCCAGGCTTACAGTTGAAAAGGTGGCAGTAGGCTACTGTCCAATATGAATACATGTGTTTACTGTACATTCAGTCAAGGGTTAAAATCTCAACAGAATTAAATCTCATCAATTAAATTTACCGTGTTGAAATTACCGTTCCTTATAATGGACATCATTAAAGCAGCTAAGTCACCATTACTGCGTAGGCTCAGAATTTACATCCTAAGAAAGTGAATCTGCTTGACTGTAAGGTGGAGAGGGAGACAAAATTTTGCATAGCTAATTAAACCAGGAGATGAATAGGTGGCAGATTGAAGAGCCAGGTTGGGAATTTGGGAATTCACTTTGAGTCCCATTTTCTCAAAAGTTCGCCAACATGGGTTGGCCCAGTACGGCTCTTATGGGCTCAATTTTAACAGATTCTCCGTAGTTTTGGAAAAGCAAAACCTTCATTGACACTTTCATGCTCTGAGTGCACATCAGGTGGAAACAATCCTATTATTCCTCTCAGGAAACAGAAGTTTCCTGTAAGAATCAGAAAATTCAAAGTTACTAGTGAATGAGTAAGGGTTTCTAGATAATACCCTGCTATTATTGTGCGTCTTCAAGTGAAAAGAAGAAAGAAATTAGATCAAACTCAGGCTTCAACAAACAATTAGCCAAACAAGCTCTAGCCACGCCCTGCCAAGGCTCTAGATACTATCCAGGGCAGCCAAGGCCCAGGCTCCTGATACCATCTAGGGAGCCCAGCCTAGCCAAGGCCCAGGCTTTTACCATCCAGCTCAGGCAAGGCTTCCACCATCTAGCCCAGGCACGGCCCAGGCTTCCACCATCCAGCCCAGGCAAGGCTTTCACCATCTAGCCCAGGCAAGGCCTAGGCTTCTACCATCCAGCCCAGGAAAGGCCCAGGCTGCGACCATCCAGCCCAGGAAAGGCCCAGGCTGCTACCATCCAGCCCAGGAAACGCCCAGGCTTCTACCATCCAGCCCAGGAAACGCCCAGGCTTCTACCATCCAGCCCAGGAAAGGCCCAGGCTTCTACCATCCAGCCCAGGAAAGGCCCAGGCTGCTACCATCCAGCCCAGGAAACGCCCAGGCTTCAACCATTCAGCCCAGGAAAGGCCCAGGCTTCTACCATCCAGCCCAGGAAAGGCCCAGGCTGCTACCATCCAGCCCAGGAAACGCCCAGGCTTCAACCATTCAGCCCAGGAAAGGCCCAGGCTTCTACCATCCAGCCCAGGAAAGGCCCAGGCTTCTACCATCCAGCCCAGGAAAGGCCCAGGCTTCTACCATCTAGCCCAGGAAAGGCTTCTGCCATCCAGCCCAGGCAAGGCTTCTACCATCCAGCCCAGGCCAGGCCCAGGCGTCTACCATCCAGCCCAGGCAAGGCCCAGGCGTCTACCATCCAGCCCAGGCAAGGCCCAGGCGTCTACCATCCAGCCCAGGCAAGGCCCAGGCTCCTGATACCATCCAGCCCAACCAAGGCCCAGGCTCCTGATACCATCCAGCCCAACCAAGGCGCATGCTCCTGATACTATTCTCCCAGGCTCCTGATACCATCCAGCCCAGGCAGGGCCCAGGCTCCTTATAGCACCCATCCCAGCCAAGGCAAAGGCTTTAGATACCACCCAGGGCGGCTAAGTTTCCACCAACAACAACCCTTCAGGCCAAGGCAGTGTGGTTCGTATTTTAACCTAGATCTACCAAGGCTTATTGGTGTTTTGGAGCTATGTCTCGAAATAGAGCAAAAGAATTAAGAACCGATGAGGACGCCGTTGTTAGCTTGTCTCAAGTACAAGAAATGCTTCTGTCTCAGAAAGAGCACTTCAATGACCTTTTACAGCAACAACAAAATAACTTCAGAGACTTTATTAAAATCATCATGGAAAATTCCAGTAAACGGCTTGATGAGTTAACAAGAGAGAATCATGACCTCAAAGTAAGTCTTCAGTTTACTCAAAAAGAAGTAGATTCCCTGAAAGCAGACTATGCCAAACTATCTGCTGATGTGAAAGCTGCAGAGTCTGAAAAGAGCAAATTATGTGACAGTCTTCTATCCAGTCTTCTAGAGGGTCAATCTAGAAGAAATAACCTGGTTTTTGAAGGCCTCCAGGAATCTCCTAATGAAACATGGGCTGAGTCTGAGGACAAAGTCAGAAAACTTCTTGTGGGTAAGCTGGAGCTGGGCCAACAGAATGCCATAGAGATGGAACGTGCTCACCGCACTGGCAAACCTGACCCAAATGGAAGACCAAGACCCGTGGTGGTCAAGTTTCTCCGTTTCAAGGATAAACAAGCAGTCCTGTCAAAGGCTAAACTACTCAAAGGAACCAGCTTCTTCATTAATGAGGACTATACCGAAGCAGTTCGACAGAAGAGAAGGGACTTGCTCCCTGCCATGCGCGCAGCTCGTGCCCGAGGAGACATTGCCTATCTTAGGCACGATCGTCTAATAGTGCATCCTCCCGGTAACCAACACAAATCTGGAAGTTAGTGAGTTTAACTACACCCTGTCTACTTAGCCAGTGGTGTTCTTTTGTGCTTTCGCACTTGTTTTTATCCTCTTTCTTCTATGGCTTCAATAACCCAACCTAAGGATCAAACTATTCAAGATGACTCTACATTTACCCCCTTAATGTGTCTGGACAATGATGGCAGGTATGATGAACTCTATGACCCGGATAGAAATTATGAGGTTATGAAAAATGTCAAAGTTTCATGTGAATATTACTCTCAAGACCAGTTCAGTGATCTGGTACAGGATAGCACTTTCTCATCTTTGCACTTAAATGTTCGCAGTTTGCCTAAGAACCATGATCATTTAACAGCCTATTTATCAACTTTAAAACATTATTTTTCTGTTATGGCTTTCTGTGAAACATGGCTAAAGGATGACATCACTGATCTTTACTCTTTTTCACATTATAAGGCTGTCCATTCTTGTAGGAAGAACAAAGTTGGAGGCGGAGTGTCTATATATGTCTTTAATAACATAAACTTTGTTCATAGAAGTGACCTTAGTGAACATAATGAGAATACTTTTGTTGAATCTATTTTTATAGAAATTACTGCTTGTGTCTATTTCAGTGGGAAAAACATTATTGTTGGTTGTATTTACAGAGCTCCTGATTCAGATACCAGTACTTTCAATGATGCTCTTTATTACACTCTATGAAGAGAACATAAAATCTGTATAATACTTGGTGATTTTAACATCAACCTTCTTAAAAGCGAGTTGCCTCCTACAGCTGACTTCCTCAACGTACTCTCTTCTACCTATTTCTGTCCTCTAATCCATAGGCCTACAAGAATTACTAGCACTTCTACCACACTTATTGATAACATCTTAATCAATTGTCTGGAGTTAGATATCACTTCTGGTATATTGGTAACCGATATCTCTGATCATCTCCCGATCTTTAATATCATCCACACCAAAGGTAATGGTAATATCAAACATATCACTGAACAGGCAATACGCAAATACCGTAAGTTTAATAAGCACAACATGGATTCATTCAAATCCATGATCAGTGGTGTTTCATGGGATGATATTTTCCAGTTACATGATGTCAATGATGCCTATCAGACTTTCCAAAAGCTTTTCAATTCTGTGTTTGATAAATGTTTTCCATTAATTTCTCCTAAAACGAAGAATAATTCATGTAAAACTAAACCTTGGTTTACTAAAGACCTCAGGAAAAGTATTGTCAAAAAAAATAAACTTTATAAGAGATCAATCACAAGTCCTACACCTTTAAATGTGGAATCCTATAAAAAATTTAAGAATAAATTCATAAATTCTTTAAGAAAGGCAAAAAAGAAATATTTCTCTGATAAATTTACTGAAGCTTTGAATGACATCAAGTCAACTTGGAGCATCATTAACCAACTGCTAAATCGTAAAAAGGTGCCGCCCGTTGTTACTGAGATGGTAGGAAGAGCTGGAACTCTTCATGACCCAAAGGAGATAGCTGATGGTTTCAATGAGTTTTTTGTAAATATTGGTGTTTCTTTGGCATCCAACTTTAGAGATTCTGATGAGAACCCTTCTAACTCCATAAAAGGTCAGTTTTCTGCTTTAAGCAATTTTCATCCTCCCTCCACTAGAGAAGTGCGGGAGATAATTTTGCACCTAAAGAATTCTGCTGAAGGTCATGACGGAATGAGATCTATTGTCCTAAAAGAAGCAATTAATTACATTATTGAACCCTTAACTTTCATCCTCTCATTATCCTTACGATCTGGAGTTATTCCCCAGGATCTAAAAATTGCAAAAGTCATTCCAGTCTATAAATCAGGAGATCCTAAAGACTTCAGTAATTATCGCCCTATATCAATTCTCCCTTGCATCTCAAAAATCTTAGAAAAATTAATATATACTCGGATCTTGAGCCACCTTACTGTAAACAACATCTTGTACCCTCACCAATATGGTTTTCGGAAATCTTACTCCACTGAGCATGCTTTATTACAATTAGTTAGTAATATAGCCACAGCTTTGGATGACAAGAAATTTGCTCTTGGTGTCTTTCTTGATCTATCCAAGGCTTTTGATACTGTTAATCATTGTACTTTACTTTCCAAACTCAACAGATACGGGGTGGATGATGTGGCTCTTTTGTGGCTCTCTAACTATTTATCTGATAGAGAGCAATTTGTGTATATTAATGGTAGATCTTCCAAAAAATCTAAGATTGTCTGTGGGGTTCCACAAGGTTCTATTCTTGGTCCCTTGTTGTTTTTGATTTACGTTAATGATCTAGCCTCCTCTTGTAATTATCTCCTCCCAATTCTTTTTGCTGATGACACCAATCTTATTGCCTCTCATCACAACTTGAAATATCTGATTCAGTGTGTCAATGCAGAACTGTCTATTGTATCCAAATGGTTTGAGTTAAATAAGCTTACTCTTAATGTTTCCAAATGCAACTTCATGATCTTCTGCAATTCAAACAAATGTTATGCCCCAGAAGATGCTAATGTACTTATAAATGGTAAACAAATTCCACAAGTGTTAAATAATAAATTCCTAGGTGTTATAATTGATTGCAACTTAAATTGGAAAGATCACATTAGCCTGGTGTGCAGTAGATCTATGAAAACCCTTGGAATAATAAGAAAGGTGCTTCCATTTATTCACCCAACTTCATATCTCTCTTTATATTACAGTCTTATTTTTCCTTATCTCAACTACTGCAATATTGTATGGGCCGCAACCTTTTCTTCTTACATTAGTAAATTAATCCTCATTCAGAAGAGATTCCTGAGAATGATTTCTCACTCTGATTATTGTCAATCCTCTGCTCCACTTTTTAGACACTATTCAGTTTTGCGAATTGACAAGTTAAATATCTACCAAACATGTTTGTTTATCTTTAAATTTTTGAACTGTAAACAAACTCTTCCTGTGTCACTTCTCAACCTCTTTAGCCTCTCTTCTGATGTTCATTTATACCAAACCAGACAAAGTAACAACCTGTACTTACCCTACTCTAGGACATCAAAATATCAATATTGTATTACTTTCAGAGGCCCCCAGCTCTGGAATAATCTACCTCTGCCACTAAAATCAATCAAGTCCCTGACATCTTTTAAGAAACTGCTCAAACAGAGTCTTGTGTTGTCTTAACAAACAGTTTAGTTTTGTTCTTTTTTTAAATTTATTATTATTTTTATTAATTTTTCTGTCTTCCCTTATTCTTTTTGATAACCTGTTCCATTGTTTTCCCTTAAGCTACAGTTAGCATGTATTATTATTTTGGCTTCCCAACTTGATTCGGGTAGTATATAAAGTTTTATATTATATGGGAGAGGGCTCTGAATAAGCCGAATCGGCTTCCTTTCTCTCCCAGCACTGTTAAGTTAGTTATTTTGTTGTTCTTGATTGTATTTTGTATGGTGCTAATAAATAAAAGAAAAAAAAAGGAAAGCCAAGAAACCGGGGAACCCCATACTTTTGTCAGTGTGAGGGGATCTCTAATGACCACCGTAAGTCCCAAACTTGGTTTAATCTCTCATCCAAAAGATGTAGTCTCCTATAGTACAGTGTCCCCATCAGTGCATTGAGACATTGGGAATTTTTTGACCAGATGGAAGAGCGTCACCAATAGCAGTTCCAGCAGCTACTGTTGACAAAATTAATTTTCCTTCTTTTTCTCTCTCTCTCTCTTGCTCTTTCACACACACAAACACTGTCCTTTTGAGTTAAATGAGAACCTTTTCTCTATGGTTTATTTTTACTTATCTTGTGCAGGAAAGACTAGTCTGTTGTGTAATAAAAAGAAAAGAGGATAGCACTGCACTGAAGAAGGGTTAACAGCCCGAAACGTTTGCATACAGGCAATAAACTCTTGAAACTTGGAGTGCTATCCTCTTTTCTTTTTATTGCAGATGTTCAATACAGGATTTAGCACCCAGTTTTTAATGATTGAGTTGAGCGCTTTTTTTGTTACTTTTACTAGTCTGTTGTGTAGCTCCAACTATTCTGGATATACTCATCTAAATAAGGCGCTGGTCATCCTGGAATCCCCTTTCATGCCATTATTTCATCTCTGTGCGACTCAATTGTTGAGGCTAATGTCAGCACTCAATTGACTTTTTTCCCCTTCCCAACACGTCAAGACATGGAAAGGCACGGCGGGAATTCTCCAGGGCCAATGAATATACAGGTACTACCAAGAAAATTAGAATATTCTCAAAAAGTTCATGTATTTCTGTAATTCAACTTAAAAGGTGAAACCTACATATTATATAGACAAATAACATGCAAATCAATATATTTCAAGCTTTTATTTGTTTTGATTTTGCTGATTAGGACTTACAGCTCAAGAAAACCTCAAATTCAAAAACTCAGAAAATTAGAATATTACATGAAATCAATTTAAAAAAAAAAAAAAGGATTTTAAATACAAAAATGTCTGGCCTCTGAAAGGAAAATCTTGCATCTGTAATTAGTACTTGGTTGCGGCCCCTTTTGCACGAATGACTGCTTCAATCCGGCGTGGCATGAATGCTACCAGCCTGTGGCATTTCTCAGCTGTTATCGAAGACCAGCATGCTTCAATCACGGCCTTGAACTCTTCTTTATTGTTTGGTCTCTTTTCGTTCACCTCTTGACAATGCCCCATAGATTTTCTATGCAGTTCAGGTCAGGTGAGATTGCAGGCCAATCAAGGACAGTAATCCCGTGGTTGTTGAACCAGGATTTGGTACTTTTGGCAGTGTGGGCAGGTGCCAAGTCCTGCTGAAAGATGAAGTCTGCATCCCCATAAAGCTGGTTTGTTGAAGCAAGCATGAAGTGCTCTAAAATGTTCTGGTAGACTGCTGCATTTACTCTGGACTTGAGAAAGCAGAGGGAACCAACACCAGCAGCTGACATGGCTCCCCCAGTCATCAGAGACTGGGGAAACTTAACACTGGACTTCACGCATTTTCCATCATGCGCCTCTCCAGTCTTCCTCCAGACTCTTGGACCTTTGTTGCCAAATGAGATGCAAAATTTGCTCTCATTAGAAAAGAGGACTTTGGACCACTGGGAAACAGACCAGTTCTTCTTTTCTTTAGCCCAGCGAAGGTGCCTCTGGTGTTGCTTGCTGTTGAAGAGTGGCTTGACAACAGGAATTCGACATTTAAAGCCCATGTCCAGAATCCACCTGTGTGTTGTATCACACACAATATTGGTTATATTCACAATATTCTAATTTTCTGAGTTTTTGTATTTGAGGTTTTAATGAGCTAACACTATCCTAAGCAAGTCCAAGAGCCATCAGTGATACCCCACCCTCAACAAGACCGCTATATTCTGCTGCTCCACGACAGTTGCTCCACAGGAATAAGGGTGAGCAGTCCTAGCCTAGCTCTTGAATGATATTTGCTTGTAACCACCTACAGGATGGTATATGTCCTGGAACATGTTTGGGCCGCCCTACTCTGGCTGTGGAACGAGCTCTGCTTGTTATGGTTAGAGTGAAAACCTACAAGATGGTGGATGTCCAGGGAAAGGATCAGTTTGCCCTGCTCTAGCTGATGAACAAGGTATGCTTTGCTATGACTGGAGTAAAAACCCATGGGACAATAGACCTCTCAGACCTGGGTTGTTTACCATCAGTTTAAAAGAACCCATGCAAGGTATTGGACGACGAATACTCTTGGAGCCATGTACTGTTTAAAGTTCATTTGACACAGTTCAATAGTAAATAGGACGACACACACACACACACACACACACACGTACACAAACAAAGAACAGCGCAGAAGGATCTTTACTCACCTATGGACCCAGGAAGATCACGGGAGTACAGCACAACATGGAAAAAAAGAGAGGGGAGAGGAAAGTGGGTTACTCAAACTGTTAGTGTTTTTTTGTGATAAAAATCAATAACACATTGACACAACACTTTTTCAGAGTGTAAAGAATTCACGGAGAAGTGTTTTTAAGAAGAATAAAACAGGCTCTTCAAAGCTGATCTCAAGAAAAGCACAGCAGCGCTACAGGGAATACAGCGGTTCTGTTCTGTGCTACAGCGAAAAGAAATGGAGAAAGTTGAAACTGGGAAGAGTTCATGAGGAGAGTGAATCGTATGCTAGTCTCCAGTCAGCTATGATTCTTTACAGATCTCAGCAGCTGTTATACTCCTCCAGAGTGTTTTTTTGTTCTCATCTTCACATACGAGAGAATCATTGGCAAAAAGCCTGGGCACGAAATTCCGGCTACGCAACGATAAAATGGATCCGGCGATCCCCGTGCCTTTTCGTGCGCGTAGTGAAACCTGCTTATATTAAAAACCGTGGACTGGTTCATATCCTGCATTTGCGGTACCTACAACTGCATTCCATTAGAAACTGGAGGAAGGCGCATAAAAAAGAAATGCTCCTCTGTTCTGTGGATCTCATGATTAACGAGCGTGTTAAAGAGATTCTCAGGCAACGGACAATCTCTCGTCACGTGGGTTTCCCAAACACAATCATTTGACGGAGCCTTTAGAGTAGGGTTTCTCAACGGAGGCGTACAGACAACTTCGGGGGGGTGCTGGGAATGTGAAGGCTGAAAGGGGTACGTCAACAATCACCACAGCTTAGCTCGTGCAGAGTTCATTATTTGAATTTAACTTCTGTTAAAATCAAATTTTTAAACGTTTCAAGTGCAAATGACTTAAGAGCCTATCTTCATGGTTTCCCAACTCCTCATCGGATCCACCATCATGATTTCCATAGTAACGCCAATCCACCTCAGCGCAGCAGTGCGGCTCTTTCCGAAATTATTTCGTCCTCCCATGACAATATTTTACTGGTTTGTGGGTCTTTAGGCAAAGCAAGGAGAGGTTTGTAGGGATAGGCGAAGCAATTACAACAGGAAAACCCCAGAGCGGCTTTTGACGGCTCTCATCTCAAACCCGTATACTGCTGTAACGTAATTGGCATTGCGACAATCAACAAACATTAAACCGCATTTTTATCATACCGTTTGACTTTCAATAACATTTCTGGACCGCGTTAGTGCGGGTAACACAAATATTCTCATGATTGTACAAAGAATTGCACATTCTTAACATTCTACCCACAAAAACTTTTTTTTCCATTTGAACAATAGCCTAAATTTTGCTCATGATTGCATTGTCAGTGTGATGGGATTTGGTATGCCCTCTCAATTTTATAATTACTGTGCAACAATAAGCAAAATATAGGCTACTGTTCAACTCGGTAATTATGATAATGACGGTAATAAGATGGGCTAACTCGGTAATAATAAAAACCGCAAAGGATTTTATAAAATCACCATTTCATAACTAGCTGGACGGTTTCCAGACGGCAGAGGAACTGCTTCATCTGATTCTGAAGCCGCTTGCACACTGGACGCGAAATGAATTTTTCGCAGGACGGATTACGTTCAAAGTCAATGCGAAGACGCGAATACACACTGTAATCAAGCCTTCGCACTGAATTTGGACGTAATCTGTCGTGCAAAAAATTTGTTTCGCGTCCAGTGTGCAAGCGGCTTGAGCCAGACGGCTGACCCTTGCGCCATTACCTTGCGCCATTGCTCCGCTCACGGAGCCAGTGAGATGTCACTCAAATCGAGGGAGTGGCCAGTCACACCACGATGCGCCACTCCTACACTGTCTTGAGAAATGGACTGAATAGCAAAATAAGCCGTTTTTGAAGGAGGTTTTCTAATCGTTATGAATGTCAATATACAATAAGTTTTTTGTCGATACTTTATGAGACACTCAACTTTGATATTATACGTGAATTCTCACTATGTCAAGAGAAGTTTCCAGAGGCTGTAAGAACATTCATTTCTTTGTACAATCGCGTGAATATTTGTGTCATCCGCACTAACGCGGTCCAGAAATGTTATTGAAAGTCAAATGAAAAAAATGTTAAATGCACTTTAACGTTCATTGATTGTCATAAATTACTTTAAAGACGGTGTAAATGTCTTTCATATTGACGCAGATGAAAGTATTTTTTCTCTGTTGTGTGCCGAATGACACTAAAGATTGTCCAGAAATGAATGATAAAAATGCCAATGACGATACCCTGCTGAAAATTCCAGCTAAGACCAGCTAGAGTTCTAATCTGATTTAAGATGGTCATAGCTGGTCATTAGTCATAGCTGGTCTAGATGTTCAAAGCTGGTCTCTATAGATCAGTTCGGTTTAAGGCCAGAAGTCCGCGCGTGCATACCCAATATAGCAGATGTGGAGCAAAAGGAAATATAGGGGTTATTTGTTGCTGGGGTGCATAAACGGGTATCATAAAGATGGGGACATAAGGTTTTTTCGTGTTCCCAGTGGCCAGAAGACAATGACAGGCGTGGATTCGAGTTATAAATCGGACGAACTTTGTCCCGAATGATCACACTAGAGTTTGCAGTACCCATTTTGTCAGGGCTGGCCCGACTTTGTTGAACCAAATAATGTTGGCTTCGCTCTGTGTTTCCCTACAAACGAAAGGATCTCACACTGACGCAAGCTAAAAGAAAGAGCAATCTGATGCCAGCAATCCTGGCTAGTTCTCAATCATTTTCCTTTATTGACATGTTTTCGTAATTATTGTAATTGGCAACTGAACACACGGTTTCTCTCCATATGCGATCTAACAACGAAAAAATCATGGGCAAAATTCAGTAGGCCAACAACAAAATAATTTACTTAATAATAGGCCAATGCTTTGTGTTGATTCAGCTGGTCCGTGTTCCAATGAAACGTGGACTATCACTATCACTCGGTATTGTGTGGGTAGATAAAAAAAAGTGGCACTCGTCAGTTCAATTCGCTATAAAAAGCGTGCAGCTCCAGTTATTTGCATAAGAGTGGACAGGTATGTAATTTTGAATAATGTTGATTTAAATGCAGCAAATACGCTTCCAGGTGAATGATTGTCATCATACCTAATAGGGGAGAACAAGCAGCACCTGTTAAAGGTGGAGTGGTCTCGGAGTGAACCTTTTGTTAATCATGAAAATGACTGACAACAGGTCAGGACTAATAATTGTTTTAAACGGATGTTAAGTGCAACCCAATTCTCTGTTCTTGTTCCACAACTGTTGCAACTGAATTTTACCCATAATTTAATCGCTGTTAGATAGCATATGGAGAGAAACCGTGTCTTTAGTTGCAAATTACGATAATTGGAAAACACCTCAATAAAGGAAAATGATTGAGAACTAGCCAGGACTAATTATTGTCACAAAGTGACATGTCTTGGCCCACCCTCTGGCTGTGCCCCTGGTTTCCATGTGATTTTGATTTCATAATTACTTGCTATATATAGCCAACAAAGTGGCATTTGCTTGCCAGTTAGTTTTGCGGACGTGAAATAATGTCATTAACAACCGGAAAGCGCACATGATCCTTTTTGCCTCTTAACATGGATAAGTGCACAGGTACACCTGCAAAATACAAGGCCAGATCATTACTGTTTGACTGAATGCTACACATTTGATTTTGGATTTTCATTAATGCTGAAAATAACAATGTCAAGGACTTGCCTTGACAGTATCTCGCCTATTTAGTCTCTTAAGTCTCTGTTGTGCTGAAGAAGTCAATGGTTTCAGTGTGTAGGTGAAAAGTAATAGAGCTTGTAGTCTAGCTATATCGTCAGGGAGAGAAGAATTTATAGCCTCCACTTTTTTCCGGCTTTCTATTTGCCAGAACGATTTTTGGGGGGGGGCGATATGTTTTAGTGGAGTTTCATCAGTGAGAAAGGGGGTTTAGAATTTAACATTAATATTTAATATCGCAAATATATATGTTGCGTCTGCCCTAGCAACCCAGTGTGTCATCAGTGACAGCCGCCGTTAATGACATGCAGCTGACACAAATAGCAGCACTTGAAACTAAACTCACGCTTGACTTGTTTTCATATCCTACTATTTCTCTGGGTACCCAAACATCAACTGATATTTGGAGTAGGTTGAATATAGAATTCATAATCTCATCTCGCCATTTATATACACCATAAATGTACGCTGCACACCCTAGAATGTTCCCGAACGAAAAATATCTGTGTTTATAGTCTGAATCCACGCCGTAAACTGCCTTTTACCATTGGGAAAGCGAAAAAACTTATAATTCCCCTCCTCTTAAATAGTATTTGTGCATCTTCTGCCCCACATAGTCTGCAAAGAGCATGTGCACTCCAAATCTTGCTTTTTAACGTCCTGAAACCGACAGGGTCTATAGCTTGATGAAGGTGATCAAAGCTGGTTAAGCTGGTGAAAGGCTGGTCGACCAACTAAAACTGTCCAAAACACAGCTTAGACCAGCTTGACCAGTTTAGGCTGGTTAAAGCTGGAATTTTTAGCACGGTACTGAATCTGCGGCACGTGCAAATGTTCGATTTTTGGCGCTGATGAATGTTTCTTGGTGAAATTAGTCGCCATTTTCACACAAATGAATCTGTATTTTCTTGTAATGAACAGCAAAAGGTGTAGTCTACTACTAATATTGCAACTATATAGTCTACTATTGTAAAATATATAGGCCTTCTATTATTATTACAAATATATGCTACTATTATTACTTTTAGGCCTTGTTGTGTTTATCTAAGTCTAGCTTAACTGCAGTTCCACTAGGATGAATGGATATTTGTGACGTGTTCCATGTTTCTCCACAGGCTATTTTACGTCGCATTTTTGTTACCTAAAGGCCACCGTAGGTGGGCAGTGTATTGTTTTTCGAAACCGAAAAAATGAACTTGTTGTTGCTGCTGTAGAGTTGAATCACTTTGCTTGTTATTTTTGCAACATAACAGGCCTATTTATTATTACAACCAATATTAATTTATTAGTTTTTTTTCTTATCCAGCATGATGCTTATAACAATTCTGATTAATAGGAACATGGAATTTCAGAAATTGCCCCACTTTACCCATATTCACCCTAAACAAGGACATGGGCACTTATCCTGTTTTTTCAGAAGGTGTCAGCTACCTCTGGTTGCCACAATATGGCACAGAATGTTTCTAATGGACATGTTTTTATATTTTATTGAAATGGTTGATATAAAAGAAGGAAAAAAGTTAACCATATCCCTTGATGTGTCTGCGTTTGGGGGGGCGCTAAAGGATCATGGTAAGGTCAGGGGGATATTTGCTCAAAAAAGGTTGAGAACCACTGCTTTAGAGGAACTTTACAAAGAGCTTCTTTGCCAAGTGCGAATACATGGAATGACCATACGGGGCTGACCCTGCACGTACAACACTGCTGTTTTTTGGGCCTAATTGCTCCCTTTTCAATTCCAAGACACAAATAAACTATGCATTGCGGTTTTAGGGATAGTAATCATAATAAATGATTTGTATAGCACTTTTTAAAGCCAATAGTAAAAACTGATTTTCTGAGATAGTTTAAAACAGGCAGTCATTAATGTAGAAGAAAACATTAAAAATAGCAAAATACAAATTGGCAATTCAAAGGCCATATAAAAGAAAAATGATAACAAGTGAAAGATAATAAAATAAACTTAAAATCAGACCGTCAGAGCTCTAGAAAAAATAGTTGTCAGATAAAAAGGCAAATCTGACTATTAACTTGAAGACTGTTCCAGACAGTTCCAAGCTGCTAGTACAACAAAAGCTTGATCACCCATGAACAAAATCTAAGCTCTGGTTCAGTGAGCAGGCCCAATCTGGCAGACCTTAGTGGCTTTTTTTGGGCAGTAAGATGTTAAAAGCTCACTTATGTATTCTGGCGCCTGGCAATGTAAAGCCTTGGAAGTATTGAATAAAATTTTAGTATGAATTCTAAAGAAAATTGTGAACCAGTGCAGTGAAGCTCAAACTGAAGTGATGTGAGAGGGAAGATTTGTCTCAGTAAGAAGCCTGGCTGTGGAGTTCTGCACAGTTTGAAGTTGGGCTTTGGCTCGGCACTGAGCCAGGTAAACAGGGCATTGCAATAAACTAAATGCGAAGAAATAAAAGCATCTATGTGTTGTTAAAAGAGAGCATTGCCCTGATCTTGGAAATGTTCCTGAATTGATAAAAGCAAGATTGTAACAATTTCTTCGTATTTCCATTGAAGCTTAGCTCACTGTGTAATACAAACCCCCAGTTCTTCACTGTGCCCCAAATATTTGGGATGAGGGGGCCGAGCAGTGGCTGGATCTGATTCTAGATATTCTCAGGCGCAATGATAGGCACCTTTATTTTGTCAGAATTTTTTACAACTGAATTCTGTCACATCCAGTCTCTCACATCAGTTAAGCAGCTCAGATGTGTAGCCAGTTTACTGAATTCAGAGGGTTTTATGGAGATATAAAATTGGTTGTCGTCAGCATAATCATGACATGAAATGTTATGATGACGACTGACTTGACCTATCGGAAGCATGTACAGAGATAATTTGTCCAAGAATAGGTCCTTGTCTTATGCCATGCATTGTGCAGTTGAAGAGTGAAAGAATTGATTGAGACATAAATTGTCTGTTTGACAGGTAGGAGGAAAACCATTCCAAGGCCATTCCATTTCTACTCAACTTTTAATTCTAAAGATTAGCAGAACATGATCAACGGTGTCAAAAGTTGCCCTAAAGTCAAGTATCACAAGCAGAGTCAGCAGCCATTCATAAATCATTTTTTATTCTTCACAAAGTCTTTTCTGTGCTATTTAGCTTGAGATAACTAACAGAAAGTTTTCAAAATTTGAATTGTTATTGAGGACTTTCAGAGGTTGTTCTAAAACCAGTTTCTCAAAAATATTGGAAATATAAGGCAATTTGGAGATTGGTATAATTAAAAAAAAAACTGACAGATCAAGGCCTGATCCTTTCAACAGAGGCTGATACATGATATTTAAGATAAGCTGGGATACAGCCAGCAAAAAAGAGAACTATTCTAATGAATGGTGAATTTTAGCTACCTATATAGTAACAGTTCAGTGACAAGCATTTCACTCTTCTGCAGGAACATTTAGTGTCTTTTTACTGAGAGTAAAGGAGACTATATTAAAATATTATATCATATTTTGGGCTAATAATTTGCCTTCGTCAAAATGAGTGAGACCTGCATAGCAAACACTTTTACTTTCATGGCATGCACACAGCATTCTCAGGCAGCGAAGCTGGAGTGTTAAGCTCAGGGAAATGGCAGTGGCCTACTTGGGCAATGAGGCTGCAATCTCTGAGCCCCAAGCCCAGGTCACAAGCCTCAACATGACATATTTTACCCCATGTGCGCAACTTATCTCTGTCCTGCCGAGAAAAGAATCCGCATCATCACCTCCTGTAAAATAAGTCCCACCCCTCCACACAGGGAGCAGGATTGGTCACTGTGGAGTGTCCTTCTGTTTCAGCAGCTGTTCAATGAGAGACTGTCCATTGCGGCCCAGACTAGTAATGTATGATCATTTGTCTAATGTGACTGGGCTCTCTACAAACTTCCACCAGAGACTTTGCTCTAACTCAGAGGGGAAGGACTCCACAATACACCAATACTACAATACACCAATGTCTTTAAATATTCCACAGTGATCATTTTTCCCCTCTGTTCTGGCTTCTGTACCCCTGAAAATATAAACTGTATCATGAATATATAACGTGAAGGTAGACATTGTCCGCCTTAGTTGGAGGGTATTTATTATAACATTGGATGATCCCGTGAAGCATTATATTCATTTTTATAGAGAATGGCTTTCCTAACACTTATGTACTAGTGCTGCAACAATATTCAACCGCAATTTTTCTAAGCGCAGTTAGACCACCTGCTGCCATGGGGCAAACGTCCAAGCTTTCCCTTTTCCTTTATTCAACCCGATGCAGTCTTGAATGAACAGCTGCTGAAAGTGCCAAACATCAGAGCATGTGCTCTTACTATGCTTAAAAAAATTGTGGTTGAATATCGTTATAGCCCCATTACATACTAGAGTTTATTTGACATAAAAAAACCGCAGATGGATGGTAACGGAGAGGGAGTTATTGGCAGATTACACTGTATTTAACATATAACACCGCAGAGAGATGGTACTAGAGGGAAAGTGAATGGCAGATTACACTGAATTTAACACATGACACTGCAGAAGGTTGACAGTGGATAAGGAGCGACTGGCAGACGTGAACTGTCAGTGACTCCTCAAAGAATAAAGTGACAAAAGAAATGAGAAACTATGCTACACTGTAAACTCAAATATTGAGGTGCACTCAATTTTTTTGTTCAACGTAGATACCGATTAGCACAAAAACTGCAAGCCCGCTTAATTCCCTTGTGTTCACAGCACTAGAAGACATGGTAAAACTGTTAAAAAAAATGTAACGGAACACTTAAATCACATATCAGATCTTGATAAACAAATTATTCAAGTTAAAAATCTTTACTGATGTACATTGTATAATTTGTCAAGAACAAAATTAGGTCATTTTGTAGGACTCTGGCAGTGCTCCTCCTATTCATTTTCGCACAAAGGAGCAGATACTGGTTCTGCTGCTGGGTTGATGCCCCTCTATAGCCCTGTACAGCTCTCCTCGTGTCATGACCGGTCTCCTGGTATCTCCTCCATGCTCTTGAGACTCTGCTAGGAGTCACAGCAAACCATAGACTTTGGAACAGGGGGGCAGGCCCCATCAGCCCCATTCTGACCTACATCCATTTCTCTTGAAGGTTGTATCAGCAATTATGAGCCAAAACATAATTTGTCACATACAGGAGATTTTTCCTCAGAACTGTTAGCAGCTCCTCTCATGAGTGGGCTGTGAAAAACTCTGGTCCCTGTAGTCCACCTACAACCAGGCAGACATTGAGAAAGATACACAAACTTGTGGGGACCACTCCCCCAAACATCAACGAAAGTGTTCCAACAAATCGGAGGGCAGGGGTGGGTCTTCTGTGTCTGTTTCGTGCTGGTACACAAGTGGATGGAACTGAGCGGGCAACAAAATGAACTGGCTGTGGCACTACTGATGCTGCAGGTTGAAGCATGGTGGAAGCTAAACCGAAAAAGAAACGCATGAACGAGCGCATGTTGAGGAAAAAGGAACGCAAACGCAGCTATGCTAAGTCCTGGATTAAGATTGGAACATCGAAGAGAATTCCGGGAGTTGAATGGTTTTAATTCTGACGCCCAGGTCGCCTTGTTTTTACTTGATAGGAGAGTAGAGCTGGTGCTAACTCGGTTGCATGTGAATTGTAAATTGTCATCCCAAGCAAAGTTGAGGGAAGCTTGTGTATTGTTTTTGTAAGGCTATCTTGCATAGATCATGCTGGTCAGAATGAAACAAACAGTAGAGAGATCGATATTTTCTCTTTGGAGCGAGTTAGCAACCTTTGCTAACTCTCGGTTGGCAAGCTAGTGAGTTATTATGCTAATTCTGTCGGATCAAACCAGAGTTTGTGTTCGTGTAATAATATTTTTTCCCTGGTTTGTACTCAGAGTTGAAATTTGTTGATGAATGTATAACCATGTGATAAGTTTAGCTAAAAGTGGTGATCTTTGTGACATTGTTAATACTCATTTTGTAATGCTAAGCTTAGATACTTGTCAGATAGCTTGTTGTTGCTAGCAATAATGGTGTAAATTTATCATCTGGCAATGGTCATCATTTTTGCCAGATTTATCACAACAAGCTGTAAACGGCCATTTACCCAGCTGAGTGAGCCGTTCTCAAGCTGCTTTCACACCGGACACGAAACGAATATTTCACACGACAGATTTCTTTCAAAGTCAATGCAAAGTCTGAAAGCAGCTTAACTCAGAAGTTTCAGTTTAAGAAAAGCGCGTTCATGTTCCAAGCTTCTGAAGGGGAGGGCTGAGCGGCTCTGTTGTGTTTTGAGAACACTTCAACTGTCGACAGTAGTGATGACATATCGCTGATACAGCCTTTAATACATATGTGGTAATCTTAAATCAAATCCTTGTTCAGAAAATACTGTGCTTTCATATTTGAGCACAAATCCCCATCAAAAATCCCGCCCCCCCTTCTCAGAAGATAGTTCCAATGTCTATGCAGCGAACCTTCTTGCAATTGCACGTATGGATGTGCCATCCTGAAGGTGCTGGACTATTTGTGCAAACTAAGTGGGCTGCAGGTTCCGCTTCATGTTACCTGTTGTGACAAGGACACCAGCAAAACACGAAATTAGAGAATAATCAGTCATGAAAGCTAAGAAGAGCGCAACTGTTTGTGGCCACTACATGCACAACCATTCCCTTTTGGGGATTGTCTTGCATTTGCCTCTCCATTGCACCTGTTGTCAATTTCATTTGTAGCAGATGAAATTCATTCGTAATCACATGAGCTTCCAAAGTGGTCAGATTGAAATCCCTGAAGTCTAACTGGCTTTGTGCTATACTGTGATGATTAAGGGTTCTGTTATATATAGAATGTTTTTTTCAGTTCTGTCCACATAAAGCAACTAAGGTGGCTTCCACAATTTTTTGAGGTAATCGGTTTCCACAAAACATTTGAGTGCAGATAACTACTTGTGTTCACAGTGTGTATATTCATCTCAAAATCTATTCTGGCACCTTTTGATGAGTGCCCGGGAGGAGCAAGTAGAAAAAAAATTGTGCTTTCTATTTCCCAGCGGCGCCATAAAATTGTTTTCAAATTGCCATGCATCTTTTAAACCTGTCTTTATTCGTTTGAGACATTAACTCTAAAGCCTTAATGGCAACACAAGTTAAAACAGTGTCAATAGAAAGACAAGCAGCATCACCAATTCTACTCTGCCTCTGCTGTGAAGAGGAGCAACTTGTGTTCATTAATTTATTTATTTTGTGAATTGATGTTCAAATTTAATTATGAACCCACTCACAGTTCAGCTTCCAAGGCTCCACCGGTCCAAAGCTGAGCTTATGCACTGCGAGTGGAAAGCATTTTGCCTCCACATATTCTGACCCATTTGACTACAAACATGATCCATTTCAAAGCATCACTCAGCTGCACATACTGTATGCTCCATTTGAAATCATCACATAGCCACAAACATAATCCGTTTCGTTATCATACTATAAGCTCTCCAGACTATCATTTCGAGGGGTCAGAGCACGATAGTTATTTGTCCATTTTTGAGGTTTTGAGATTAATGGATTTTTAGATTTGCAAGTGTTCTATTCAGTCAGGTATTTTTTTGTATTTTTAATATGAGTCACTCTTTTTCTGCATGGTCCGGAAGTATATTGAACATGTAAGTTTTCATAAGTGTGGTACCATGACATCATGGCCAAATTGCCAAAAAATGGACGTCATCTCGGTGCTCCAACAATTCTAGCACTTGATCCGACATTACACAAAGGTGACTGGTTGAAGTTAAATTTGTTTACAATGAAGGACAGACAATTCTGTCAAACAATTCATGTTTAGTCATCAAAATATCAATGTTTAATTCATTTTAGCAGATTTTGTTGGACATCTGAGAAAAAGAAATACATAGTTTGTGATGAAATTTGAGATTGTGTTATAAAGACACCCAGATTTATGATCTGGTCATGAAAATAATGCTTGACAGTTCTTTGTAGAACCTACAACATCACATAGTACAATTTGAAAAAATTTGCTCGTTATGTAGCTGAGAATATGTAGGGTTCTGACCCTTTCTGTAGCTGAGAATATGTGGGGTTCTGACCCTTTCTGTAGCTGAGAATATGTGGGGTTCTGCCCCTTTCTGTAGCTGAGAATATGTGGGGTTCTGACCCTTTCTGTAGCTGAGCATATGTGGGGTTCTGCCCCTTTCTGTAGCTGAGAATATGTGGGGTTCTGACCCTTTCTTGCTAATCGCCTTCATTTCCTCCCCTTTGTTTCTGGCAATTTGGCTGCCAAAACACAAAAGGGAATTAACAAAAGCAAGGAGTTTGCCTGGATCAGCAACTTGGCGCTTGTTTTATTCAGACGCAAAGCTGAAACAGCACAAAGTTAGCTCAGCTTAGAGAATATTTCTCTGAGATTCAGAGGCATAAATACTCAAAGTTAGCCTTGCTTTGAAAATATCGCTCTTATTTAAATGCAAGGCATGAATAAAGCTTGCCAGTCCCATAAGACCACTAAGGCAAATGAGTATAAAACCTTCAGTGAACAGAGGGTTAGAGGAAGTATTTCCGCAAACCTCTGACCCCAAATTAATTTCACACATATTTGCCAGGTTTCCACAAACTGCCTGGTCTAAATTTTAATTTTGGTGAAATGCCAGAACTGCCCAGAAATTTTGGTGGAATGCCAAAACTGCCCAGAAAATAGAGCCATTATCCAGCTGAGAAGGAGTGAAAAAAGCTGTTTAATTCAATCAGGGAGACCCTGCTGAAAGTTTCCGGAACCATAAAACGGCCCCTGACACCAGCTGGTGCATTCATCAACTGTGTTTGGATTTTTTAAACCACACCGCCTCTCGCTGCTTCGCTGCCATGGGTCTGAAATGCAGGCAGTGGCTTCCTTATCTCATCTCTAGCCACTAGGAAGATTATCAGTTTGATACTGATCTTATCCTGAAATATACTGTCTTCCATTCTATCCAACCCTCTGCTACTCTCTCTCTCTCTGAGAGGGGTCATAGAAACCACTGTGGGTGATGTGCCATGTGTCCTAAGCAGATAATTTGCATAGCCTTCCCAAAATGACCCCCAGGTGATGATCCTGCCCTTATTCTAACGAGGTCCCTTTCCACCCTGGCTCCAAGTATTTGAACATCATGTACTCCATTGGTAATCAACACAGAAAAAATCCCTGTGTTAATTAAACTCCAGTAGAGTTTATATGAGACCAGGTGGTCTCACTACATTCTCACTACAACCCAGGGTGCCTGCTACCTGCACACCATGTTGCCAATGGGAAAGTGGTGGAGCTTGTGGCAACTAAATGTTGGCAATAGAAAGCCACGCCAGCAAAAGCCTAATTTTAGAGAGAGTGGAAAAATATTAACTTCGGGTGCTGCGCCACGGCAGCTCGATGCATAATTCAAGTCCAATCACTACTTCGCCGATATCTCTCGCTACTGTATTTGGTTAGCATTTCGCTATCATAAATGAGTTATAAATTATCTTGATGACTTTCATTTCGATCACACTGATTGGCTGACGACTTCATCATTCTATTGGCTGGTACTCGTAAAGAACCACGCAACATGGCGGAACAAATGGCTTCTACTTCGGGTGGCACCGCAACTGAGCATGGTGAGGAGGGCAATGTCAGTGGTTTATCAGACTCAGACTTGAAACAGCCCAGAAAACATCAGGGTGCAATAAACAGCTTCCTTGGCATAGCGCCCTAGAAGCCAAAAACTGATGAAATTGCGGACAAGAAGCATGATTGGAACGACAGTCATGTCACTAGGCATGAATGGTTCCAAAATTGCCCGTGATTGAAGCATGACAAAGAAAGCAATGCATTTCACTGTGAGCTCTGCCAAAACAAAGGGAGGAAAAATGCGTTCACCAAAGGCAAATCTACGTGTCTTCCAAAGAAGGATGACTTTGAAAAGCACAAGTAAGTTCTTATAATGTGTGACAGGTTTTGACTGCGTGCGATTGGTGAAAATTTTATGCATGGCCCTGGCATGTGCGTGCAGAGAATTGGCTAATCTGGTTCATTCATTCATTCATGGTTTACTACAATAGCAAACCATTGGTGTGCTTGCATAACCAAAGTGCAGAATGTGTAATGAAGATTTGGGAGCGAGATTGACCTTGTTGTAGTGGCTGTACTGTAGTAATCCCACAATGCACCTTTCTTTTCACTGTCATCAGCTGAATTTTCTGGTCGGATAGTGTGCAACAAAAATTCTAAGTCCTCCACACCACCTTAACAAACTGTTAGTTGTGTTAAAATGCCGGTGGAATCTTCTCAGCTCAGCAGGATTCTATTATTTCCGGGACGCTTCTCAGTGTGCGACTCGCTGCAGTCTACCTTCCCCGGTAGACTGGAGAAACTGAATTGCCATTTTAGGACAAATAAAGTCGTCTGATTCTGATTCTGATTATTGCTTTCTACCAAGTTTGTACAATTTTTTCCATGTGTGCAGAGAAAGCTGGGCATGCAAAAGGACTTCAACAAGGCATGTGTGAACTCATACAACAAGGTAAAGAATGCCATCGTCTCCATTATGCAAATCAAGTACCATATGGTGAGGGAAGAGATACTCATGAGGAAACTGCCTGGCTTGGTAAGGCTGCAGGTGCAGAGTGGTGCAACTGTTGTTGAACCACTCCTGTCCACAGTCAAGGATGATGATGAGGAAGATGGAAATGATGGTGACAAACCAGAAACTAAAGTTGCTTTTACGCATCCTACAAGTCATCAGGACTTCAATGACACTGCTGCAGACTTGATCAAGTCCAAAGTCATTCATGAGCTGAATAATGGTGCTCGTTTCAAACAGTCCTTGTTGATGATTGATGATAGTACCAATATCAGTGTTGCTTCCACTTTGATAATCTATGTTAGACACGTCAAAGCCAATGGCATGGTTGGATCTTATTACTTAAGAGTGAGTGATCTGTCTGGTTCTGATTCTGGAACCATTCACACTTCAGTAAAAAATAAAGTCAAGTGTGATGAGCAGCATCTGATCGGAATGACAACTGATAGGGCATCAAAAATGACCGGTAAAAAGTCTGGGGTTGTTACTCGCTTCAAGAAGGAAGTACTCTATCTTGTTACCAACCGTTGAATGTCTCATGGGTTGGCATTGGCTTCTAGGTTAGTGGCTGACTCTGTTCCACATCTTGCTCATTGCCAAACAAATATAAACCAACAAACCACATGACGGGTGCAGGAAAACCAACGCTGACAGAGGTCAGGATAATAGAACAGTGTTCTCTCTCCACGCAATTTGAACCGGGTGGTCCCTACGTGTTCAAAAATGTTTAAAGGGATACCATCATCCAATACAATTTGCCTCTTAAATCATTCCCAGTTAACAATACATGCAAATTATAACCTTTTCACAGGTCGTTCAAACACCATGTAATTCAGATGCTATTGAATGCTACATGCTATTTTCCTTTGAATGCAGCGTGCCATTTTAGTACAGCAGTCTCTTTTTTGCCATTAGCTCTGACATTAAGCCAGCTGCTCTGCTTATATGCTACATACAGCATATACACAGTACAATCACTGTCTTTCCACTGCAATTTTTGTGAAATGGATATCGCTCTTGTACGTATAAGAGTCAAAATGCTAACTACAAAGACAAAATCGATCCCCTTTTCCATCCGCCAAAACTTTGGAAATCTATACACTTGGTTCGATATCACTTTAGCTTGCTAGCTACATTGCTAACTAGCTCCGTATTTCAATATTAGCGATACTTTGTTGATTTTTTTTCTCGTGTGTTTATTTTATGGGCTATGTGTCGGGTAACCACATCCATTGTAGTGAACGCTAGCTAGTTGACAAGCTGGCTAGCAGACTAATGCACAATTCAACATATTTATTTTCCTGTACACCGGCAAGTGTGGTGGACAAAAGTCAATCTTGTTCCCTACTCTCGCTGTTGGTTGTAATGATTTGGCCGATCGCCACAAGTTGAGAACAAGGAAACTCTAAAACCGAAACAAACGAAAAATTTTTTAACAGGGCCTTCGGGAGACCAGAGGAGACATTCCAAATAGTCTGCTTTCATAGTATATCTACATTAACAAGCCTTAATAGCCTGATGTGACATGATAATGGTGTTAGATGTAAAAGCAATCTTAGCACCTGCCAACCATTGCCAACCATTCTGCTCGCCAACCATTTTGCCCACTCAATCTTGCTTTGTGGAAGAACGAATAGTTCTCAATTTTATAGTCGCATTATTACCAATATATACTGAGTACAAATGAAAACGCACCACTTAAAAAAAGTCAATATTTAAGTTCAAATGAACTTCAATATAATTTTTATACAACAAAAACACTACAGTGACGTCACCTGACATGTCATGTGCAAGAAATGCAAGAATTTCAAGTTAACTGTAACGCTAGGCAATTTTTTGCAAAAACGCAACATCTTGCACGCACACCACGGGAAGAATGAATTTCACTCTGAATTTGTTCACACATTGCCTTTAAAATGTGAATCCGAATAAAATTTCACTTTTTCACTGACACTTGTGAAACGTTGACACTATGCCGCGACTTACAGCCCCTGAACGGGAACGTGCCATAGGCATGCTTCAAATTGGCGCCAGCACCAGGGAAATTGCCAGACTACACTGTGCACACACAACGATCGCAAGACTCCATCAAAGGTTTCTGCAAACGGGGAGCACTCGGGACCGTCCTCGACCGGGTAAACAACGTGCGACAACGGCACGTCAGGACCGTCAGATCTTACGGGATCACGTCCGAGACCGAACACTACCAGCGACAAGAACGGCTGCTCAAGTCCAAAGACGACGTGGATTCATTCACCACAACATCGTACGGAACCGTCTGCGAGCTGCAGGCCTGCGTGCATGACGTCCTTATTTCGGCCCCATATTGACGGATCGTCTCCGAAACCAGCGTCTACAGTGGGCAAACAGGCACCAGAATTGGCGACTACGACAATGGCACAGTGTCATCTTTTCTGACGAGTCACGGTTTCACTTAAGGAACGCAGATGGCCGTATACGTGTTTTGCGGAGACGTGGTGAACATTATAACGCCGATTGTGTCGTTCAAACGGACCGTTGGGGTGGTGGCAGCATTATGGTGTTGGGTGGAATAAGCTACCATCTCAGAACCCCTCTCCATATCTGCAGAGGAAGGGTGAACAGCGTCTACTACCGGGACCAGGTGCTGCAGAACCATGTTGTGCCATTCTATAACCAACACCACGATGTCCACACGTTCCAACAGGACAAGGCTAGGGCACACACTGCAAGGGTGTCCATGCAGTACCTTGCACAGCAGAACATCCCAGTGCTTCAGTGGCCAGCTCTGTCACCCGACCTCTCCCCTATCGAGCACTTATGGGATGAAATTGGACGACGTCTTTCACGTCGACGCCAGATGGACAACATCTGAGAACTTGAGGTTGCCCTTGTTCAGGAGTGGAATGCTATCCCTCAGAACACTATCCAGAGACTGATCAACTCCATGCGACGACGATGCACCGCATGTGTCAATGCAAATGGCGGTCACACCCGTTATTGACTTTCCTGTTTGACCCCTACACCAGTTAAACCTCTCTCGCGCATTAACATTATCGTGAATGAAATTGAATGATGTTTACATGTCTTCTTAAGTCATTCATTATCTCAAATGCATCATACGTATATACTTTACATATCAATCCGTGGAGCTATTCCAGATTTCATGAGTGGTGCGTTTTCATATGGACTGAGTATACATATATATATAAGAGAGAGAGAGAGTCAATATATGTATTAAAGGAATAAACCCCTTGAAGCAGTGGGTTACAGTGATTTTATAATGGCCGAGGGGCGTTCTAAGGCATGACGAGCCGCTGCATGTAGTGCCTTAGAACACCCCTACACCATTATAAAATCACTGTAACCCACTGCTTCTCGGGGCTTATTCCTTTAAATTTTATGTGTGTGTATATAATGACTCTCTCTCTATATATATATATATATATATATATATATATACATACACATTATAAATATATACGTATAGACTCTGAAAACAGAAAAACCCCTGGAATGCTGAGTACTTGCTCTTATACTATATTTCCATTACTGTGCTTTAAAAGCAAGCAGAATCAGTGGGAGGGTATGTAGAAGAAAAGAGCAGCAAACCTGAGCTTGATGTCAGAAGAGGAGAGGAGGGGAGAGGAGAGGTTAAATCTCAGGGGCTCCTGTCGATGCTCTCCTGCTTGTGTCTATGAGCAAGGACTGAATCATGGCTTCGCTCGCACATGGACTCTCCTCTGTCTGTACCCCCCAAACCCTTCTCGCTTTCCCCACCCCTCTTGACCAGTAAACGTGTTGTACTGTACAGGCGTTGATTTTTTAAAATGGTTTCCCTTGTCAGCAGCAGTCACATCTATGAATTCTAAATAAAGACAAACTGGTATGTATGCTGCCGGCACGGTCAGGGACAACTGACAGCAGAGCTCACTCAAAAATGCTGTGAGTTCTTTTGGCAAGTCTTCACTTAAAAGGATATAATTATGTTGTATGGGAAGCAGCACCAGCTGCCTCGATTGATCAATAAAGAATTTTTCTTCTCTCATCTTCTCTTTTTTCTCACACTGTCTGCTATTCTCAACTGCCAGTTCTTCTTGCCTTTATGTGTATGCGTGCGTGCGTGTTTGTGTTTGTGCATTTTTGAGAGAGCCTGTGTGTGAACTTAAATAGGAAGCGATGGTATCAAATTGGAGAGCATCAGCTAATGAATGTACGCTGGAAAATCACTCAGTCTCTTAGCTTTTGGCACATTTATTTGATGCCAGTGTTTAAGCAAACCCCAGCCCTTACCCAAATCCTAACCCTAAATGTCAAATAGGGACCCCAAAAGCCTCAACTTCTATGACGAGTTGGGAAGAAAATGTGTTGTTCAGTCATATTCCAAGCAAAATTAAATGCAACAAGGATAAATATTTCAAAACCTTCAGGGTTCCCTACTTGATTGCTTTTGTGTATTAATTGGTGGTATTAATAATTATTAAAGCAAAAGAATGCAATTAATGTTAATCAACATTTGAATGAACATAATATTACCGTTGCATACAGCTTGATCTTTGTGTAGATGCAGAGAAATTGCTGGTTCATTGCCTGTTATCTGTGTGCTAAGAACAGCCTCTTGGAAGTGATAATTGACAAATCTACATTGCCGTACAATCAAAAGTTTGTTCACACATGTAATTTGGCGATTTTAAAGTCATACAGGCAGGGACAGATTCTATTGGCCGAAATGGATAGAATTCTTATGACATCATCAGCCAAACCATTAAAAGTATTTGGCCATTTTTTTTCTCAAGCTTGTGGCTCTTTCATAATGAAAATGCTGTATCTCGTTCTGCAGTACTTGGGATCATTAAAGGCTGTCTTTCAGTGGCGGCTAAAAAATAGAGAGCGGTAGGGTGCTGCCCTCTCTGGTGGAGCATGTGATTCAATAAATTGTTTTTTAAATAAAAAAAAATCTACCATTAGCGATGATTACTTATTTCTGTATGTATGTGATGAAAATTCACAATAATGTATTCTGTATAAAATATAAAAGAATATGTTCAGTGGAATTGTGGGAAACGAGCATTCAGAGGCACCTGAAAAATCACCCATGGAGCAGAGATGAGAAGCCAGTAAAGGACTGTTGCTGGTGTAAGATTGGCATATAGCAATGTAAAGCTGGCCAATCAGCATGAAAACGTTTTAACACAACCCTTTGAATAAATATTGCTGCAAAACCTGGCGGCGCATGTTGTCATTTTAACGATTATATGAACTTGAAATTGGCCTCATATGAATCCATTCATTTTGAATGAATGAATGAACAGGTTGGATGTATCAATATGGCAGCTTGCTGCTTCATTTTGTGTGATATAAATATAATTTCATCAGCAATCTAGTGTTGTATATTTTTCTATGATTATAACCTACAACAAACATTGTCTAATATTAAAATTAGCTTGATGATCTGAAACAGTTAAAGGAGTTGAATCACGTGAACTGCGCATGCTCAGAACTTTGAAAACTGTTCATCCTAACAAGAAATCAAAATCAAGGCGATCGTGACTTATCTTCCAAAAATCCGTTTCCATCGGCGCTCTACATTCTTCAATTTCTTGTATATATATATTTATTTTGTTCCTTGAACATAAGGCTTTTGTTTTGGGTATTTTTTGTCTGGTATAAGTCTAGTCGCTTTCTCCAGTTCGGTTTCTCACCTCTCAATTCTTGCATGGTTTTCGCCTACTGCATTGGCATAGAGCACCACAGAAGCGATCTACAGTCTTGCAAGGGCAACCAGTCCTCTTTCGTCCAGATTTTGTAGAGCATGTGCTCTTACATCGGCAAAAATCCTCGTTCGGCTGATCGAGTTCGTCTGTTTTTTTTTCTTGCTGTATAGAAAGCAGACGGCAGTGCTACATGAAGGCGCTCGAATTTATTTCCCCGGCCAACAAACGCGTTTTCCAATTATCGTAATAGGCAACTGAAGACACGGTTTCTCATGCGATCAAACAGCGATGAAGTCATGGGGTAAATAGAATTATTAGTCCTGACCTGTTCGCAGTCATTTTCATGATTAACAAAATGTTCACTCCCAGAGCGCTCCGCACTTAACAGGTGCTGCTTGTTCTCCCCGATTAGGTAAGACGACAACCATTCGTCTGGAAACGTTTGCTTAATTTAAATCAACGTTATTCAAAATTACTGTCGGTATTGAGTGGGAAAAAGTGGCACTTGGTGGTGAAATAGGCTATAAAAATATGCGGCTCTATTTGACTTTGATTTATCCTAATTGTCATAAAGGGACGTGTCTGTGACACCCCAATTCCCGGTTCTAGCTTCGCCCCTGCGAGAGATTCACGTCCTGCGAACTCTGCATCCTACGAGTCTCCGCACGTGGGAAAGCCTGTCTGTTTATCTGATTTTCATACGTCACCTCCTGAGCATGCGCATTAACCGTGACACAGCTCCTTTAAGTGTGACAATTATGAAACAGTAGAAGAAATCTGGAAGGTGAATTTTTTACAGCATAGTACAGTTTGTGTGTATGTGTTTGTGCAAATCGGTATGCGCGGATGTTTTGTGTGTTTGAGTGTGCGCGCGCATGTGTTTGCGTGTGTGCTTGTGTGTGTGCGTGTGCGCGAGAGCTTGTGCATGTGTGGACAAAAATGCAGGACAGGGAGGAGTCCTAGACCAGAGTAGAGTTCATTGCCTTCATCCAGACAGAAGGGAAAAACAACGAGGAAACAAAACGTATTGCCTACAAAGCAGAGAAAAATTGGGAACTATCAAGTGCACAATAACGGAAGCAAAATACCTTTTTAAATAAAATTGCGAAAACTCTTACAATGAGAGAGAGAAAGTGAAGAATCAGTACTGGTGGAGCCCTCACTCCTTACATAGGGCTTTTTACAAGGCTAGGCTGCATTTCTCCTGCAGTTTAACAGGTTAATGCCATGTTCTTACCGCGGCACGGGCTTTCGCCTTGCTGAGATTTCCCTTCAGGACCGCAGAGAGCAGCTAGGAAACTTGGTGGAGGTGCAGAAGTGACACAGCAGAGATCAAGTGGCTGTGCTCATGATCTTTTCATTAGAAACAGTTCTGCTCCTATAGTGCCAGGGTCATGCCCCACAGAACCCCCCTCCCAGTCAAAATCAAAGCTGCTGCCCCTCGACAAGGTGTCCACGGAGGGTGGAGAAGGGGCTGCGAGCAGACGATAGGATTTTAAGTCAAAACACCCTCCACTCTCAAATCAATAGTCTCAGAACAACCTGCATTCACCCTCAAGGAGAAAGCGATCCCATGTGCTCAGTACTGATTTTCTCTGCTCTGACCTCCATGATTTACTTGTACAAAACCAACAGGAAGAAGGGAAATTGAAACACTGGATCCTTTTACATGGAAAGTATTGTATAAGTGTACAATACACATTATATTTTCATACATCCTCCACAAACTGAACAAATTAGTAGATAATACCATGTAAACGGTGCAAAATGAACTTGTTTTTTCCAAGAGCCAAATGGCTAGTTAATGTTCAAATTTTACCAGCCACTATACAGATTCCCATTGTTTTTTGGCAGGTGTGTAAAGTAAATCTTCCAGCCACTTGAATATTTTGAGAGCATTTAGTAGGTGGTTGGTGCTACTTTTGTGCCCTATGTGTGTAAATCTAGAGGTGCAGAAATACAACCCCATTTACAAAAATTTACGATGCTGTGTAAAGTGTAAATAAAATCAGAATGCAATGATTTTCAAATCATTTTAACTTTATATTCATTAGAAAATAGTACAAAGATGATGTCTCCCGAAGTCCAACCCCCATCCTCAGTGTGGGAGATGGAAGCAGTTTGACTGGCTAACAGGGCTCTTGCTTGAGTTGGTAACAAGAAGACAAAGTCATCAATATCCCCCGCAACAGATGACTGTAATGATAAACTTATGAAATATAAATTTATCTACTTGATACCGTACTTATGTACAGATATACATCAATTGTAAAATGACATTGGTATATAATAATTCTAAAAGATATATACCATATTTGACATAATAGACAACTTTTCCGCCCCCAATGACATTTTAGACTTTAATCGCACCCCCTCTGCCATGCTCAATTTCCATGAACTTTCATAAAATAAGTTTGCAAACTTTTTGTTTACAATTTGCCTCAAAATTGTATGAACTCTTTATATTCACTACATTTTTAGAAGTTTACTGACAGATTTACCTTACCTAAAGTATTGACACTTTTTTCAATTTTCTAAGAGTTATGGGTGCTTATTATGTCAAATATGATATCATAGTTTGGATGTCAAATCAAACTCAAAACATGACCAATCGTTTGTAGACTATATACCTTCACCATAACGTAAGGTATGGAAGAATAGGGGGCTGGATAGCGATATCTTCAGCAGGATGCAATGCTGTGGTATCACCCTTGGTTGGCCTGATACCAATCTGCATTGCAGGTCTTACTACATCATGATACCACCTTCATGATGTAGCTTCTCCTCCTGTGCTAAATCTGGTTCCCCCCAATCACTTTTGGACACACTCAGAACTGTGCCCACACCAGATGGTGGTCACTGTATGGGACTGGAATGTCTCCACTGGAATGCACAGGCACATTGGTGTAGATGTGATCCAGGGTTCGGCCATGTGTGTGACTTGGTCCATGAATATGCTGGGTGAAACCTGCTTGTTCCATGATGTTGTTCAAGTCTTCTGGCTGCTGATTGAAGTCTCCAACTATGACTGAATGATTTGTACTGGTTGGCAGTTGATTCACAAGTGAAGCCATTTTCTCTCGGAGTCTAGACTTGGAGCACGATGGTGGGCTGTAGATGATGACAAGAAGGAATCTTCTTTCATCGGTACCAATGGCGCATGTTAAGGCTTCTATTGGTGGCTGGGCTTGTATTTCACTCAGGCAGCTGTAATGGAATCCTTCCTTCACGAAAAGTCCTAACCCATGCTGAGAGTCCATGAAGTGGAAAGTGTAACCATCAATGTGATAATGTGCACTGGCAGTGTTTGGGAGAGTGTGTGTTTCACTGAGACAGAGGATATCAAGCTGTGGCACCACAGCGTCACTTGAGAGGTCTGAAAAGTGTCTGCGGAGTGAACGGATGTTCAAATGGGCCAGTTGAAGGAGAGCTGGGTTTCTTGATAGAGGTAATGTCCATGTGAAGGAAGCATTGTGTCTCATTCTGTCCATTTCATTCAGTGCTGATGTATTGACAATTATTTTCTCGTGAGAAAAGTCAATCAACTTCAAACCATCTCTGGAGGTTACTCGACTTATCATTGTGTAGGCTAACCCAGGAGCCATTGGTGTCCTTCCTGGCTTCGTTAAATCCCCAACGACATGTTGATATGTGCCACCTTGGGATTTGTGAACTGTCAGTCCATATGCCAGCATACCCGGATACTGTTTACGTTCCACAGTGACGGACACATTCCGAGCCAGAGGAAACCGTGCTGTGACAGACTTCACAGGAACACAGTCTTTCAAATGTGGAGGACTCTTTCTATGAGTAAATTTAATAACAGCATATGGACTGTAAGTCTTGTGAGAAACGATTAGTCCTGTTACCTTCATGTACAGTTTTGGAGATATGCTCCGGACAAAATGACTTCTCAATGGTTAGAGCCTAAGTCACGTTTCCATGGAAACCGCCAAAAATAAAACTAACATCCAGTTCTAACCCTTAAAAGGCACATCTACGTGTCATGATTGACATGTGTGCCAAATTTGGTGAAGCTGTCATCAATAGTTTTGGAGATATGCTCCGGACAAAGTGAAGTGCACGCACGGACGCACGCACGCATGGACGGACAGAACTCGTTTCTATACCCCCCGCAACTTCGTTGTTGCGGGGGATAAAAAGAGAAACAAACGGACAAATCATGATGGAATTCAGACTAGAAATGGACATAGACCACGGAAATGAATCATGAACAGAATAGGCAAGTGGACTCTGTACGGCATCAAAGATAAAAAGCCAGAAATTGTTCAGCTCATGAAAAAAATATCTCTAATTGGCATATCGGATTGCAGGCTCAAACATAAGGGGACAAGAAAGTTACTGGAAGACTACATCCTTATCTGAAGTGGTGTTGAGAAGGATAAGAGAGCAACACATTGAGTATGTTTCATCCTACATCCAGACACAGCAAAGTAAGTTGTAAGTGTAGAGTATACTTCGGCTGCAACCGAATGGGTCTATCCCTCGAAAGCCCACTTATTCCCTTATTTGCGCATTATTCGGCCAATACTGTCGCCATGGCAACAGAAATCGATAGGTGTTATAAGTGCAGTATATCATGTCAATACTAAATACGAAAGTAATTGGTCCAAAATTGCTGCCTGTCCTGTGTCCTCGAGGAAATCTCTATGTTTTGTCACTAATTTGCATGTTATTCAGCCAATAGACCCATTTACTGCTGACGTCATCAAAAAGATGCACAGGCATCTTGGCAACGTAAGTAGCGGTCTCCCCAATTCAATCTGACGAGTTATAAATCTGCAATCATTGAATTAGATATTTTACCAGCGCCGAAATGTCTGATTGTTGCGTGTACGGCTGTCAGAATTGATATTCCATTGGTGGACTCAAGTTTTACAGGATTCCGAGAGGATCACATCCGTATATCGCCCACTGGCCGCAAGCGAAGCGTCAAGTCAAACTCCGAACGCTGCCTTGATGCTTTTAAACGCCCACTGAAAGCATCAGCTGCATCAACATTGACAGCTGTCAACACGACCGAGAAGCCATGGGTGGCACTCTCAAAATATTCAAGATAACGTTTAATTTTGAAAATACCTTCTGATAAAGCTTATTTTAAGTGATGAAAAAGTGTGACGTTCAGGTTACTGCGGACTATATGTTATATACAGGCATAATTTTCCTCCTAAATTTAGCTGTGTAGTAAATTAAGATTATGACTCACTTTACTTCACCCAGCAGCGAATTAGCTAGCTAGCTAACTTAGCAGTGTTAAATTCTTAGCAGTGTACTTTGAGTTAGGTTCTGTCTAACTGTAGATCGCTTGATAACTTAAATGCGCACAAAATAACGGATTTCCTCTCAAAACTGCGACTTGGTTAAAAAGCAGGTATATCGGTTTTGACGACTGCATGTGAGGTTTCCGCTAAATGTGTGCCACCAACCATGACAAGGCGAACAAGTTATATAAGCTAAAAGACAAATGCATTTCTATTGAGTTGCGCTCAAGAAACTGAGCAGTGGCAAAAAGCAAAAATGTGACGCGTGTCACACGCTGCCAGTGGGCTTTGGTCCATTGAAAAAATTAATGTAACCAATTTTTTTGACGGGCGTCCAACGGTTACAGACATTAAATTAAACATGCAAATAATTGTAAACCGAAGCAGATTTCATGCTTGCATGATAACTATGCAGTCAAACTCGCAAGCTAGAGAGCCAACAATGCGAAATAATTCTTAGCCTGCCATGCAGGTACAATTAGCTGTCAGGACATAGTTTTCTGTTTTTTTTTTTTTATTTTTATGAAAACCCATGCATCATACATGGCGGTTTTATGCCCTTGTGTTTGACTAGGAAGGATGGCTGATTTCGAGACACAAAACTCCAAGTCTGTCGTGGTATTTAACATTCTGCTTATGTCAGCAGATAATGCAGTCATTAGCATCCAGTGACTTGTATGCTCATAGTTCCTCCCTAATGTACATGGTAGGTTTTTCGATCAAATTGGTAAATATATCAGGCCATGGAATACTGGGCCAATGACTAACGTCATCTACCCACTCACTGATACCATACCGATCTGGAAATTGGTTGCCATTTGTCAAAGTAAATTTGTTTAGGTAGAATTTGCCATCTTTGATGGATAATGCCCTCGCATTGCTTGACAAGCTATTGTGGTCAACCATACTTCCTTTTCCAAGCTGCGCGCGCAGCCTGTCTTGTTTGCAAACAGTAAATGGGTCTATACTGTTGCCATGTCAACCAAAATCAATAGCTGACATAAGTGAAGTGTAACACATGTCCATACTAAATATGAAAGTAATCGGTCTAAAACTGCAGCCTGTACTGCTTCCACAAGGGAATCTGTGTTTTGTCTCCAATTTGCATAATGTGTAGCCAATACTGTTGCCATGGCAACAAAAATTGATAGGTGTCATAAGTGAGGTGTAACACGTCCATACCAACTATGAAAGTAATCAGTCAGAATTTGCAGCCTGTACTGCGTCCACAATGAAATCTCTACGTTTGCCAATAATTTCCATATTATTCAGCCAATACTGTCGCCATGGCACCCTAAATCAATACGTGTCATAAGTGAAGTATCACACATGTCAATACCAAATATGAAAGTAATTGGTCCAAAATCGCAGCCTGTACTGCGTCCACAAGGAAATCTCTATGTTTTGCCACTAATGTGCATATTATGAGGCCAATACTGTTGCCATGGCAACCAGAATCAGTAGGTGTCATAACTGAAGTATAACACATGTATATACCATATATGCACTTCCCTCCATAATTATTGGCACCCTTGGTGAAGATGTGTTCTTTAACTTCTAATAAATTCATTTTTTTTCTAAATAATATAGAGTATATTATGTTATAATATAATAATTGTGTAAGATTCCATATTGCGTATGTTATAATATATTACATCCGCAATATGGAATCTTACATAATTCCTATAGGACTGAGAGCATTATAGAAAAGATTACACAACAACTAAAACTTCTGAAAACCCATAAACTGGAAAAACCAGTCACATCACCATAAAAAAAAAAATTCTTAATTGTCTAAATTAATCTTTCCATCAAGAGAGGGCTGGTATTGCCACAATAAAAAAATAGACTGAGAGCATATGTATGCTGGTTAGGGGGGAATCCAATCATGGTTATGACATATCAGTAGTTTGATTGAAAGGAGATGACAGCACTCATGAAACACCTGTCCCCTATGTCCACTGCACAAAGCCTGTCACTCTAAGGCATAAGGCGTCTGCAATGTATTTTTCCACATTGATACAGATTGATCATTTCTGAAATAGTAAAGGTCCACCGCCATCGTTTTTCCCCCACCTGGATATTTGAACTAGTAGCTTCTGAGCTTCAAAAGCAGTTTTGCGAGTATGCAACGTTACAAGAAAGACTGTTGATGCATCCTGGGACAAAGGAGGTCACGCCCTTGCTCTTGTTCTATGGATTACCTTTAATCTGCCCCTGAGATATCAGTGTCTTGAATATAATTATACGGCTTTGATCTTTGATCAAAGTATTACACAGAGGCCCACTGAGTGCTGAGAGTGTGTTCGGATCCCAAACATCATCAATAAAGGATTCAATAAATTCCTTCTGCTGCACTACTCGCCATTGTTTAAAAAATTCCAGCTCACCCTTGCTATATTTGTCAATAGCTTTTTCTTTCTCCAGTAAACTGTTCCCAGAGTGTTGTACCATGCAGTGCTGTTTTCGACTGCCCTGAGTGACGGAATAAAATGGGGTGAGAGAATGTAAGAAAAAGGACAGGGTTATGAAAAAAAAAAAACAGGGCTGGAAAGTGTAACAGGGTTTTACTGTTTCGGCCCCAATTTGTTATGACATATCGGACAGCAAGGGATGACAAAATTGTAAAACTTTAACAGATTTAATAAAACAAAGACTGAACAAGATTGAAATAACGAAAATGAGATATTTAAAGTCCCTTGAGATGGGGTTGGTTTGTTGTGATGTCCTAGGACAGGAGAATACGCCAACACAGGCAAAAATCCACAAAAAGAGCTTCACAGGTCTTGTAAAGAGTGACAGGTCTGGTCAAATGTATCCTTCCACTATTTCTCCTTGCAATTTCTCCTACTACTTTACTCTCTCAATTTTTCTCCTTATATACTCTTTTCCAGCCCCCTCCCACCTTCCAGACTTTTTTCAATTCTCTGGGGCATTACCCTCTGAGGCATGCCCAGGACATGCCCAAAACCTAGCTCCAAACTGGCCTGAACAAAAAAAAAAAAAGTAAAAACTGTCATCTAGTGCTCCCTCCCCACATACAGTACAAACTCATTTGAAAGAACCTTGAATGAGTCGAGCCAGCTAAAAAACATTCTTTCAATCTAGTTGCCTTGCCTTTTTAATTGAGTCAACTCTTTATTTTTTAAAGTGTAATAATGTCATTTCTAAGACATTCATAATAAAAAAATAGCCCCGAAAAGCGGGTGTTACCCCTCAGCCCCTGGATTGTTTGGATTTAATAAAAATTGATGAAGGTGCTTTCAGGTTATTCTGCGGAGTACAGAATTCAAGATGGCGGCTGTGGCGGCCATACTGGACAGCTGAGTGCCATCAAATTCGATTGGCTTCTGAAAGTACACAATAACAAGCAACACAGCAAAAATTGTGTAGATTAAGAAAGGCATTTTCAAGTTATCTTGCAGAATACAAAATTCAAGATGCCGGCTGTAGCAGCCGTATTAATCATCCAAGCACCGTTAAAATCGATAGGCTTTTGTAGGTACACAAGACCAAGCAACACAGCAAAAAAGGTGTTGATTGGCAAAGGCATTTTCAAGTTATCATGGGGAATACAAAGGTTTACAGGACAGACAGAAAGACGGGCGGACGGACGTCACACGTGATGAGAGTACACCTCTGCCCCTTATTTGGGACTGAGGGGTAAAAACTTCTTTCAAACTAACTAATAATCATTTCAGTAGGAGATTCATGAATTGATTTTTTTCCTGTGGAATCTTGACTAAGTAGACACCCAATTTGGCTGGGCAGCATCGTTCCTGCCTTCAGCCTCATGCAGTTCATCACAGATTTCCATTTAAAACAACCACGTCAATGTGTGCTCACAATGAAAGATAAGCACCCTACCAAAGTCAGCTAATTCAGCCTTGTGGTTTCACCACACCAGTACAACTTCAGGGCCAGAGGACAGTTTTATAACAGTCACCTACAAGCCCTAAACACCCAAGAGCCTCCTGCAAAGACTGATTTATCTGGGGCTAAAACAGGACAGGCACTGAACAGCAGCTCTTGCAAGAAGAAAATAAAACAATGTTGAAGTGTAGCAACACAACAGACAGGAATCCACTGAAATCTCCTCTCTAGTCTGCAGTCTGCTATCATGGTCTTTGCTCAGTGATGCAATTGTAGAAAACTGGTCCTTGTGGGCTTTTCAAATTCAGTGCAACGCAACTAAATTAAAATGTGTTGAAGTCACCATGAGGCACAGGGTTGACACATTGTACAACAGTTGTCCGTGATATGCAGTATGAGCATTATGTTTCCTCAAAAATAAATTAAATATGATTAAGACATCAATTACCTCAGCATAATGGTACATTTTACTTAATGGAGGTGTTTAAATGATGATTTGTTGACTGCCAGATAAGAGTGGGCAAATAATTGCACTAATAAAGCCGCAGTAACAAAGTGAGGACAGTGCCAGCTCGAGCATTCAATGAAGGTTTTTAAAAAAATTGATTGTTTACATTGATTAAGGGTTCGGTCAAATTGTTTCCCCTCTGCAGTTATTTATACTGGTTTCTAACATATCTTATTGTGGATATGAAATTTTAATTCTTCATGGCATGTGAAGATTTGTCAAATGTGACTGAAGAGGACAAATAACTGTTCTAAACATGAGTGCACCTAATTAAGGCAAATCAACAGCTTGTTTAAGTCCTAAGATTGCAACTGTGGTCGGAACAAAAACAAGCGTACACAATGGGGCGCCAGGACCGAGTTTGATATGCACTGCTCGAGACTAAGGAGTTATATATTTAGACTCAGGGGGTATATTTTGGCCTGGGGCACATTTCTGTGAGGGTTTGATTAGGAACCTGTCGCGAGAACCGAGCAATGCAACAGAACTGGTTATATTTAATAAAGCGGGAGGACCCCCGCAGGGCAGAAGGCAAAGGTACAAAGTCCACACTCCAAAAATCAAAATCCAGTTGGGCAAAAACAGAGTCGAAAACCAGGGCAGCAATCACAGTAATCGTAGTCAGACAGAAATGTGTCTGGTTCACCAGTACAGGTATGTCAGAGAAGCAAAGTCAGAATCCAATGGGCGTAATCCAAATCGTAACCAGGGCAGCAAACATAGATCTCGTGGTCAGGCAGAAAAAAGGTCAAAACACACAGATGCAACAATAATGCAAAATCACAAAGACAAAAATCAAAAAGTCGGGCGGTCCAGTCAGAAAGATAAACACTGAGTAATCAAGGCGAGAGAAGCATAGCACAAGAAGACTGAGGAAAACGATCTGACAGAGAATAACTGCGCAGAGACACCTAATATACATTTCCAGGGAGATCACATGGTAAGAGACACAGGTGCAAACAGTCAGACTGACTACAAGGGAGCAGCACATGAGGAAGGACCTAATCACATGAAATTCCAAAACACGGACAGGGATCACGGGACAAACCTATATACAAACAAACGGCTCCAGTCAAGGAGTTCTAACTTGCATAGATAATTAGAGAAAGGACAGCGTGATCAGATGTGGAGTTTCCACAGAAATGCAGCAAAGGATATCAGGGAGAGACAAGAGGCGGAGACTAGAACAGGGCGAGTGCAGAGAGCTTGTTAATCAATTAGTAAGTAAAACTATACAATCCCTTGATGCTTGTTAGTAAGTTTGTATTATATACAAAGTTAGCTAGTGTTAGTGACTCCTTGGGAAAACAACAAACTGTTTGTATGGTTAGTAAGATAGAAAAGTAAGGTGAAGTAAGCAAACGAGATTGGAAGGAAGACTGAAATCCAGAATCCAATAAATCACCGAAGAGTGACATGCAGGACTGGGGCTGTGAACAATGACAAGACCAGAGACCAGACGGGGGAGACAAAGTGCAATGCATAGTGGAAAACATGGACCGGAGTGAAACTATGGCGAAATGCAAAATATGGAAACGTAAAAAACTAAGACAATACAATAACAAAACCAGGTAACCAAATCTCAGTTCAAATTCCAGAGAATAGTCAGACATAGCAAAGATCAAAAAACACAAAAGGCAGTCAGAATAAACATGGCAAGGCATGAAACATGAGCAAGGCTAAAACAGAACATGAGCACATGCCAGAATCACAACAATTTCGGTCTGCTACAGCATTAATTGGACTGTATGGTACGTATGGTGATACCTTGACAGTCAGTTGGTGAATTTTGATGACTTACATCTCTATCGAACTGTCAGATTTGCCAACACCACATATGTGACACATGCACCGTTCACGTGTTTAACCCATGAGCTCAGTTAGTTGCTTTGTGTCACAATTGTGTTTAGTTTTGGGGAAAATGGTTATCATAAGTTTTCCTCCTATTAAGTAGGTTTATAATATGACTATTTTGCTAGAGGCTCACTATGCCCTTGTATGGTGTTTGTTGTGAGATGTGCCACTAGTTCTGGTACCCTTTGGGTTGAAGAATTTAACCCTGGTTTTGATTGACCACAGCAGGACAAACCTGCCGACTCGATTCAGCAAAATCAACAAATTACATTTTCTAGGCTCTTTTATATTCTAAGGACCCAACAGATAAACAATAGTCTCAAAGGCTTTGTGTCTAAAGATTTGGCAATCTGACCTTGAGTTTGCAATAGAACAAGGGAACATAGCTGTTCTAAGCCAGTTAACCTCTCAACCTGCACTGCATTTTTGAGCAAATTACCTCCCAAACTAAAGTGCTTACTGTTCTTCACCACTTTAACCACAGGCCTAATTGTGTTCTCATATAAAACGTGACACTCAGGAGGTCACTGCTCATTGGACATTATCAGTGTGCTTGCTGTCCTTCATTCAAAATCCCTTTCTGCTTCTACAGAGGTAAGCCCTGTTTTCGAAATTAAAGTTTGTACCATTGAACAAAATTATCAGTCGAACCTTATAAAATCCTCAACTGCATGTCTTTAAGTCATTAAATATTTCATCTTTACAGTCTGGAACCTAGCTTGATGATAAAGCACACTGATGGTGTCAGAGCATTGTGACTGGATGATCAAAGGTTCAGGATTGCAATGTGGGTGATGCAAGAGCATGTCTTTAGCCAAATCATGTTGTGTGATACTAACATACTATTTCAGCAAATCTGTGCAGTGTTGTAGGCTGCAAACTTATCTCCTGCACTTGGAAAATATCCCTTCGACAGGAACCAAAACTATTGTTGTCACATCGCCAAGAGAACTGAGTGCATTGGTCAAGAATGATGAAAGGCCTATGTCTCAAGGGGAAGAAAGAGGACTCAGTCAAATAAGTAAGTGCAATACTATACAATCAAACCTATGGGACCGCAAAGTCAGGTTAAGGATTATGAAACATTTTGAAATACTGTTTTCTCTTAGGAGTATGTATCATAAAATGGATCTCTCACTTAAAATGTTGAGTCTTCAGACTTCCAAATATATATTGCTTTTCTATGCTACACACTGTATGACCATATAAAACTGTAAGTATGTGTAGTGGCCTGCCTTTGGGCCTGTGCGCGGTACAGGGTTAAGCTGGTGGCGCAAAGCTGGAGTCCAAACAGGTTGTCTGCTTCACTGTATTGGCTGGCCTGCTGCTGAGCAGTTGGTGAAGCTTGAAGCAGCTGGACCAGCATAGACTGGTCTAAACTGGAACATATAGCTGGATAGGGGGTCTCACAGGAGGTGATTAGTGGACTGCTTTGGAGGTTTCTCTAAAAGAGGCTGAGCTTGAGGTCAACACTCAAAAAATGGTGATCTCTAGGTCCTGCAATAAAACCGCTCTTGCCACGCAATTGACTCTCTCCTTATGTTTGCTTGTATTACATTTAGAGAGCCATATTGCCCCATTTAAGATAATGTGGCTTTCTGGAGTGCGTATCTGATCTGAAATGCCTGCCAGTATTCTCGCAAACTCAAAAAGCAACAGAGCAAACTAGATGAAGAGAGAGAGAGAAGCAGGTCATTTAATTAAAGCACAATTGCAATTACTGAGATTTCATTTCTTAGCGGGCTAATCAGTGCAGCCAGAGGATTTTCTTTAGAAACGATCATGACGCTAAGATATTGAGGACTGGAAAAGATTAGAAGTGGGCCGATTATGGTCACTCTTAAAGCTCTGATCACTGCCATTTGATGGCAATCTGAGCGCATAGGTTTGGCAGATAACTGCACTCATTCTCCCATGCTTACCCATACTTTCTGAATTATGCAACAGGAAATCAACTTTCAGAAACGCTGGAACATCTCCCTCTCTGTCTCTCCTCTGTCTCTTACATTCAAACTCTGACTCCATCTTGCTGAGTTTCTCTCCCTCCTTTTCTCCGTCCCTCTGAAATGTTACTAAATTGCTACAAAAGAGAAGATAGATGTTCTGCCGAAAAACTGCGGGCATCCTGATCTCCCAACCTAAAACTCAGACCTACGGACAATATGATTTTTCATTTGGAAACTAAGACCTGCCGACATTGTGATTTTCTGTTTGGAAACCAAGACCAATGGACATCATGACCTTACGTTTGGAAACTAAGACCTGCAGATATGATAATCTCCTTTTTGATAACTAAGAGCTGCAGACATTTTCATCTCCTGTCTCAAAACCGAGACTTGCTGATATTGTGATGACCTGTTTAGGAGCCAAGACCTGCGGACATCATGATCTTATGCTCAGTTAAATCCTGAGAACAACCTACTTTTGTGTGTTAATAGCTGTGGTATGAGAGACGTAGTAATATATTGTGCAATGTCAGAAAATGGGGTGCAGCAGGAGTCCATTTCTGTTCTCCAAGGTACATTCAGCACTCATGTGGCCCTTAAGTCTAATTATAGGACCTCAAGGTACCTGTGTGGACCTTTTTAGAGTCAAAACGGTGCTTCCAAAGCAAATAAGTACCCACTTCTGAGGGTATAACAGCAGTACCTTTGAAGGTCCCGCCCCAGCCTTTTACCCCTAAAGGTACCAATTGGTACTTTTTTCTGAGAGTGTGTAGAACCCAAACTTCTGAAAATGAAATTAATTAATTAATTAAAATAGAATGAAGGAAAAATTAAGACCCCCCCCCCCCCCCCAACACTCCAGATGGTTTTCTGCTAGCCTCAATGCAGAGTGGGACTTCTCTCCTCTCTAGGGTAGCCTGCTTGCTCACACTTTCCCTCTCTCCCTGTCTACCCCTTCTTCGCTGCCTCTGTCTGTCTCCCCTCCTTTTCTTCTTCTGTCTTTGTCTCTGCCCTCTTCTTCTGCCTCCCTTCTCTCTCTCTCCCACTGGTTCTGCTCTCACTCTCTCCCTCCCTCTCTCCCCCACTCTACTGAGAAATTTCAATGCTGAGCCAAAGCAGTAGCGCTGAGTGCCATAAACTCATTTACACCACAAACACTGTGCTTCCTCTTGTAATTAGTAGGTCTTTTCCACTTGCGCTAAAGAGGGTTAAGGGTTAAGAATGAGAAGCAGGCGATTGACTCCCCGCTTACACATGGTGACAAAATTCTGACTGTGTTGGAGGCCTGACCCGGGGACTCGCCACAAAATGGTGGAACAAACGCAGCCCATGACTGCAAGGCGTGAGGGAGGAACTCAAACGACCAGCCCCTGGATCTCTCCACATCTTTAGACCTGTCGATGCATACAGGACCGAACAAGCAGGGTCAGCCGAAGGCTGTGAAGGGAAAACTACCCACCAGCAGCTGACACAGAGCACATTAATGCAAACCTCTTACCTCATGCTGTTGATTTAGTGTGCTGGCATATACTACAGGATTAAATTATAAACTGTACTTGTTCTATGAATACATGCTGTCTCTGATGCACATACCCACACGCTGTCTCACAAACACATTCCCTCACGCATACAAATGCACTCACACACACACACACACACACACAAATGCACTCTCACAGATAATGTAATTAATGATAATTAATGTAACTATCTGAATCAGCACATAAATTATAGTCTATATCGATTGTCCTGGTGCCAGATCAAAGACTGTTGGCACGCATAATGGAAAGTCGACCTGACAGCCCTCAGAGTATCAGTGCATTCTCTGTGGCATGTTGCGTGCTACACAACATAGCTGTACGCCATGGATGTCACTTTGACCTCACGCTGGAGACATTACAGCAGCAGCGCACGGGAGAGGAGAGACCACCTGGCTACACAGCTCTGTCCTTAACGCTAGAACCATGGCACTGATGTTAGTAATGCATGGTAATTCATGTCAGTATAAGTCCATCTGTCCATGACTTTTTCGAAATATGTGTTTTCTATGTTGTATCAAAGTTTTGAACTTTTGTTATAAAATGTAAGTGAGTATCGATATTAAATTCCTTTGAGAGCCATAGCCGCTTTTTTGCGGCAGTGGCTTTGACCGCAAATACCCCTATCTGCAACTTACGAGATAGAGAGAGATAGAGATAGATGTGTGTGCATGTGGGCGCATGAGTGCGTATGTAGGCTATGTGTCCTTCAGCTGCTTTTACACCGGACGCGAAACAAATTTTTTGCACGACTGATTAAATTAAAAGTCAATGCAAAGACGTGAATACACTTTGCATTGACTTTGAATGTAATCTGTAGTGTGAAAAACTTGTTTCGCCACCAGTGTGCAAGCGGCTTAATTCTATCATTGTCACTTGGGTTTTTTCGTTTTTAGTGGGGGAAAGGAATCCAGCCTGATTGCTGTGATTTCGTTCTGAGTTAAGATCACATATTGAAAATAATCTGAATCTAATTGAATGATCTGAAATAGTTTCATTTTGAAATTCCATTCAAGTTTGCTGATGATAATCATTTGTAAATGCTGTAGCAAGCCAGCTAACTCATATTTGTAATGCTTAATATAGACGTAAGCGGTGCAGAAAACGTGCCTGAAGCTGCAAAGTAAAATGCAACATTAACGCATCGTGCAGATATAGGACAGAGGCTTCTATATTCTAACATCTAAAAGGTGAGGAGAGAAGCTCATTTGATTGTTGAGAATATGACTCGGCTGTGTTAAACCCATTCATGCCTTCTCTCCTTCCTCTTTGCCACTTGCGCTGGCAGGAGGGACAGAGGCGAGACAGAGGAGTACTTGACCAGGGCTGCGCGGGGCACAAAATTGCTAAATACGCCTGGATACACCCCGTTGGCGTGGTGCTCCCCCCCATTCGCCACGCCTGCGCTACGCCTGCACCTGGGCAACAAATTTAATTTTTTGTCTCCTTTAATTATTTTATTTTCTCATATCCCCACCGCTCCCTGGTGTGGTCATGTGCCACACTCCTTTCGCATTATTGTCAGGTCTATAAAAGCTTATTTTGTGTCCAGTACGGTTACTTTATTGTAACGCATTCTACCTTCCAAAGCCAACAAGTCCATTTGTGTTTTCTAGTTTTGACCTAAACCCTACTTTCGTGTATTTCGGCAAAGTAATGATAAAGAAAAATAGTAATTACTCTTCTGAGTCTTATTGTCCCCCCTGTGCTGCATACATAGACATGCTCTACTTTTGCACACAATGACACTATTGTATCACTAAATGGCACATCCAGATCAATTATTGAATAATAACTCGCAAGCTAAGCTAAGTTTAGAATATAGACCAGTCACATCCCTGTTTCTCAGGAGTTGCATGAATTAAACTCCTTAGTTAAGCCTGATGTACAAGCTGCTCAATATACTTGTCCATTGAATTTATCCAGTCATTCAAAAAAAGTTCTCTTATGACAGAAAAAAATCATTGTCCTTTGTAGCAACCACTTCGGCTATAGTGAGCCAAGGCTATTCCAAATAGTAGTTTAGAAAAATCAGTTTTCTGAAGCAAAAATTTGACATGGTATTGATACTTTGTCATTCTACTATGAATTATAGTTATCATATATCAAAAACACGTTCCCTACGATGGATTTACACATAGATTCGTTCATCAACTAATTCAATGCTCCTTTATATCCTCCCAAGTACTCATGATCATAGCTAATTACTCAATTATTTACTGTGGCTTATGTGCATAATGCACACTTATAGTTTACACCCCATGTGAAACCCAGTAATGATGTATTGATGACACATCAATTGACACATTTCTTATCCAATTCCAGAGAGTATAACCTTTCCACTGTACCTGAAAGACATTGATTGGTCAATCAGAAAGTATATAAACCTTTGCATAAGAGCAAGTTAGGTAGTATTCTCTTAACGTTACACACAGTTGGGCAGCTGAAAATAATGTGAATTCAAAGAAAAAAAGACTCCCGAAACCAGACTGAATTGTCTAGTTATATATAAATGAGGTACGGACATAGTCAATAGGAATTATTCCACATGAAACATGACTGGAGAGGTCCTTCTACTAAGTAATTCTATGTCTCTGGAGGAATTCAACAAAGAAAGGTTTTTGTTCATTTAATGTGTAAGTTCAATTTTATAAATACTTTTGTATATATATATATATTTTTTTTTTTTACTTATGGCTTTTAATCTTGGTCTTTCATAGCCATGATGATCATTTTGCTCAATGTGGCTCTTTATTTTAGAATTAATGCCATATTCAACAAAATCGAATGCCGAGGTTTTAGCTCTTTTAAAATGCCAATGGCTCAAGCACTTCGGTAGACCCCCTGCTATGTTCCTTACCCCATTCTGTTCAATCTAGCAGAGCATATTGCCTGTTTTTTCCTGATAATGGAATGTCTGTTCTGTCATTATAAGGTATATTTCAGATATTACTGAGTTACTGAGTAATACTTGTTCCTTTTAAAATGTGTAATGTGTTTATAAGTATGGTTTTCCTATGAATTATCCAAATTTTTCACTGAAAGGGATTCAGCATGGGCTAAAGCTAGGAAACCAGGAACTCCTTCTGACTGAATTTTGTTCAAGCAACTGCGGAGCAAGTAAACTACTTTGATTAGGGAAGCAAAATCTGCATTTTTTCTTAAATGATAATGTGAGAGTGCTGGTAACCCTATAAAATTTTGGAGAAAAATTAGATTAATGAGGAATAAGTGAGCCTCAGGACTTCCACCGCAGATATAGTCTGACTCCAGTCCCTTAAGTGACAAGAATGAAATTTGTAATGCTTTTGATGAACATTTCATTAATGCAAGCCATCAATGAATTAATCCTAATCTGATGGATGTCACAAACAGGATGGGTCAGCATAAGCAAGATGAAATATAGCAATCATATGCAAAGCCCCCGAATGATATGAAACCCTGCAGCTTCATTTTTAGCTTTCTTTCTGAATCAGACGTTACTTATGCTCTTTTGAAAATTGACCCAAAAAAGACTGCTGGTGCTGATCTTTTGGACCCAGGATTGGATGGGATTGCTGCTCCAATTATAGCTTAGCCTGTAGCACATATTTTTAATCTTTCTCTTAGCTTGGGAATTGTCCCAAAGATTTGGAAAACTGCTATCACGCTTCCACTTCATAAAGCCGGCAATATTAGAGACCTTTATAATTACTGCCTAATTTCCAAGCTACATTGTTCAGCCAAGATTGCCAGCTTCATTTATTTTTAAAAAGAAATTGCATTTGAAATATTTTTCAATCTGGGTTTAGAGCTGGTCACAGTACTAAATCTGCTGCATCTCTTGTTGTGAACAATATTGTTTGGGGCCCTTGATGGTAGGGGACATTGTTCTGCCTTGTTTCTTGACCTATCAAATGCCTTTGACACAGGCGATCATTCAATTTTAGTTGATAGACTAGCCTCTGTAGGCCTAAATCACAATTCCTGCAGATGGTTCTCAAGTTATCTTTCAAATATAGCGCAATGTGTAGTAGCAAACTCTATTCGATCATCTCTTGTGGTAGTGACCAAAGGGGTACCAAAGGGCTCAATTTTAGGACCTTTACGTTTTACCTTCTATATCGATAATTTGGTCTCTTTCGATAATGGCTGTTACGCACACTTTTATGCGGACGATACACTGCTTTATTCTGCTGTTTTTTCATTGGATGAGGTGTTATCTGCCTTGCAGGCACCCTTTGATTCCTTTCAGCTCTGATTTATAGAGCTTGTTTTAGTTTTAAATGCAGCAAAAATGAAATGTACACTTTTCTCTAGATCTCATTCATTGGTAGAAAATAAATTTAGAATTTGCACCCAAGATAGCACTGAAATTGAGCAAGTTTAATATACAAGAACCTTGAGATAGTTCTCAATGAAATGCTGTCTTTTGGAATACACATTGATGAATTGACAAAGAACTTAAGGTGTAAAACTTGGGTTCTTTTATAGAAATAGATTGTGTTTCTCACGTGATAACAGGAATCTTTTAATTCAGTCTTCCTTCTTGTCGGCCCTTGATTATGATGATGTTATATGCATGGATGCTGCCCCTACCACCTTGAGAAAGCTTGATACGGTCCATCATGCAGCACAGGGGATTATTTCAGAACACATCATTGTTCCTTATCTAAGGCTGTGCGTTGATCATCCATACCTTGTTGGAGAAAGCAGCATTGGCTCACTTTCATTTAAAAGGCAATTCTACAAAGATCACCAAATGATCTTACATCTTTCATCAAATGGCGTTCTAGCCACTACTAAGCCAGGTCTCAGGACTGGTTAGGAC